>BSBM01000660.1:1155000-2355000 GCA_027924585.1 Larix kaempferi | reverse complement strand
ATCTTCATGGAAACTCAAAGATTCAAGGTTGGACAATTCAATGGCAACTTCAAAGAATTATACAGAAAGCAGGTTCTTCAACACCCATGTTTGAAATTGCTTGAGGACAAGCAATATTGGGAAGGGAGGATTTGTCATGTCCCAAATTTCGAATTGGGTCACAATGGCCTAAGAAAATTGGCCCTATTTATTAGAGTTCGTCAAATTGATGCTAAAGGTCAAATAATTGCCAAGGAGGAAAATTACTAGTTTCCTATGTTTGGGGTGGAAGCTTTGGGATTTGGAATAATGGGGATAACAAATGATGTTGGAACATTAGGATGAAATAAATATTTAATAAATGAGATAAATAAATATTTACAAGTGAAAATCAAAGTGGCATTTGATCATGAAGACACATGGAGGAAGTGGGACCCACACAAGCTAGAATTTATGTGCCACATGGAATCCTCTTCTTGCAATTTCGAATCCATGGGAAGCCTAATGTTCTTGGGATGAGTTATAAGGTCCATAATAGTTGGCATGAGTCAATGAGGTCTAAATATAGAGGAAGAGTAACTCCCATGGAAGAGGAAGAGGCAATTTGGAGCTAGTGAGACACTTGGGCTAGATTCCCTATCTCTATGACAACAATGATGAAGATGCTATGACATCTATAACAAAAATCAGACCTGAAGGCTGAAATATGACATATATGACATGTCAGGGCTAAAAATAGACTCAAAGAGGGCGCTCAAGGTTGTTAGGGAAGCTAAGATGCTTCCACATGTGATTTGGTGGAAGTGGGAGACTAGGAATTGTTGTACAAGTGGCGTTCTTTGGAATTTCTTTTCAACTTGAGTTGGCATGAGTCTCTTGGACGAAATTCGACCCATGGAGGACATTAGAACTTTATAAATGTCAAGAAAAAATAATGAAACCATATTTTTATCATTTGTAGAATTTGCAATTGCATTTGTGAAGAGGGAGAGCTAGTGGATGACTAGTTTCTTGCCTTAGCCAATTTCGAGGGTGAAAGATTCCCATCCAAGTTGGTAATTGGAAAGGCCATTCAGACCTTTCATTTGGAGCTTTAATGGAGTCTTTATTTGCAGGTGTAAGCTACAGGGAAGCTCATGGTTTCTTCTATTGCTTCTCACTCCTTCAACCATTTCCAGTTTTGATGGCATATTCTTGATCCTTAAGGGAGGGCGTTTTTGGTGGGATATTGTATTCTTTGGGGGAGCTTCTAATGCCCAATTTATTTTTTAATATGAATTAAATACTCTGTTCTTCATATCCAGAAAGTTTCAGGTCGAAATTCCAAGTAGAAATGTATAAATCGCATTTTTAATGAAAGAATAGTGCTATTTCCCCACTACCTTGTTGTGAACCAATGTAATGTTGATGGATTCGAATGGAAAAGTAAAATACTGATGGTTTATTAATGAATATAATTTTATTGATGTATTATACAATTTTGATGTTCAGTTCTCAAGCATTTGAAGTCATTTTACTCAGTTTATTTACATTTGGAGAAGATTTGGTGCCATTTCCCTAAGGGTCGAACTAGTGATTTTTGTTGTTGTTTGGGAGAGGTTTGGAACATAATTAATAACTAATGAATGGTTCATTTTGGAACTTAATAACATACTTGATACATCCCCTACCTCTTTTCAGAAATTTGAGTGGGTTTGGAGGCATTTGGGAAGCCATTTTCAGTACTTACCCTAGGGGGATTTGAACCCCAAATTACTAGTAAAATTGCATACTTGGTCCAAAAAATTAAGAGAGTTTTCAGAGGTCTTTTGGTAGCCATATATCATACATGAACATCATATTCAAGTACTAATATCATTCATACACCCTCCTTGAATATTTGAAGGCATTTGGAGTCAATTTGAGACCTAGAGACCAATACTAGTCAAAGGGAAATTAGTAGTAAAGTTCCTTACATTGGCCAGAATTGAAATAGGATTTGCAGAAGTATTTTAAAGGTACAAAAGCATCCCTGAAACACATATTTATGTTCTAAAATCATCCATATACCTTCTCAGAAGATTTGGGAGCAATTGGAGCAATTTGGGGACCTAGAGCTCAAAACTAGTCAAAGGTCGAATTAGGGAAAAAAGTGAAAAATTGCTATTTTAATAAAATTCCTAACAAGGGACATTACACCTAACCCCTTTTTTGTTTACATAGTGTTCTCCTTGAAACCTCCATTTTGTGTATATTTGTTACTAATAACCTATATCTAAAATTTGTTCATACAACAATAGTTTATATGCCTTTCCAAATGATAAAAATTTCCCACCTATGTTTTCAACAAGTTATACAACTTGACGAGAACTTTATACTCAAAACGAGAAATATAGCAATAAAATATCATATTTTTGTATTAAAAACAACCCTTGATTTGAAAATTGGTTCTATCGGTAACACTTTTTTTTTTCGGAGCTAAAATTACAACTTTTTTGAAACTCCAAGCGATGTGATTGCATTCAAAACCCTAAATCAACCCCTCAATCAAAAAGTGGTGCTACTGGTAGCGCCTTTTTTCGGAGCTAAAATTACAACTTTTTTGAAACCCCAATCGATGTGATTACAACCAAAACCGTAAATCAACCCCTCAATAAAAAACGCGGTGCTCCCAGAATCACCTTTTTTGGGGGGATAAAATTATATACATTGTTTCAAACTGTGACCCTAGCAACTGACATCGTTGAATTAACACTCCTAAAAATAAACAAAAAAGATACAAAAGCACACAAAAACAAACATTAACCACATTAAAAACAATTAAATAACAAAAATATTAAAGAAACATTATAATACAATTAAATTTAAAAAATTTAAATATTTTTTAAAAATTAAAAAAAATACACAATACTTTAACACCATTAAAAAAACATTAAAAACGAAATAATGTAACAAATAATTAAGAAAGACAACAAAACAATTATAAAAAAACAAATTAAAAAAATGAAAAGTATAGAAAAACATTAAAAATATCAAATAATAAGAAAATAAAAAAACAAAAAAACAAAAAAACAAAACAATAAAAATACAAATTGCAAAAATGAAAAAATGAAAAAATTGAGATTACAAAACATTAAAAAAATAATAATTAAAAAACTAAAAACCAAACCAAATAAAATATTGTTTTAAAGTGGCATACCATATAATGAAAAGCCATTCCAAATGAATGTGCTTTTAAATAATTCAAAGGTTAATGTGACTTAATTGTGAGGTATCGCGGGTTCGCATCGATATGGGGGAGAGGTATAGGGGTGGGTGATTCCGAGAATCGCCCCACCCACTTGTTAGCACCAGTTTTGTTTTTGAGATTGGGAGGGTTCTGATCCATGGAAATAGTGAAGGAGACCTCAGCTCTTAATCCACATGGCCCAAAGGGGTCGAAAATCAAAGCTCTATTTGGTTATGCCTAAGCTTGCAAAGGGAAATGATCGATAAACCTAAGTCTTAACATTACAAGTAGAGGTAAAAGGCAACAATGCACCCGCAGTAGATGATAACACCTATGAACGACAGAGATCCGGATCGGTGGGGATCTACGGTTGCGAATGCCCTTCGCAAAAGGAGTTGGAGGTTTTTTTAGCGCGGGTAGGGGTGTTAGCCAACGAGCATTTTAGAAACCCGATCAACGGCTGATGGTAGAGATCCACGGTTAGGAAGTGCTTCATTGATATGACATGCATGAGGAAACGAAATTTTCGGATCCGCGAACTTTTAGTAGAGGATGCAAGTTTGGACGGGGCAGATTTTGCGGGAAAGCTAATCAACGACGGAGAAGGACTTCGTGATTTTAACAAGTGCGGAGCTTTGGTCATTCCCGGATTTGCGAACTATGGTAGGCGCCACATTGTTGGATTGTCAAGATGCACATAAGATCTAGATCAATGGTCCACGTCCACCGAGCGGATCTAAGCTGCAGGGAAGGCAACGTGAGGAACGAGTTGAAGCCACAAGGGATTGTGGTGTCAAAGGGTGGCAGAGATCCACGACCCAGGATAATCCTTGAAAATAGACGGACGAAGAGGTTTCCTTGCTGCAGAGCATGCAGGGACAATATCAAAGGATAAATAATATAAAAATCTCCCCTGCACGGAAATCCGGATTCCCTTTGTCCTATTTGCATTGGAAAACGACAGGAGCAAGCTGTGCAGAAACAGACAAGTCAACCAGGTGCCCAAGCCATCTGTCAACCAACCAGGTAGGTTCTCTGCTCCATACTAAACTATTTAATGGTTGAATTGAGTGAAAAGGAGCCCCCGGGTTTTGAACTTCAAAACATAGAGGCACTGATAGTAGATAAAGACGCTGAGGTCTACAACACTGTGATGACCCATGGCCCCATTGAGACTGTGAAAAATAAGTTGAAGCTGGTTAAGGAGCAAGGTATAGACATGCACAAAGTCCATCAGTCATTTTTTCATCTATTTACAGTCAACCAAACCCTAGGTTTTCACGAATTTGTCGATTGGTGCGCCTCCAACTACTCTTCCACCGAGAGGGAAATTATGGATGCAGCCAACTCCAAAATCCTTTGTCCAATCAATCCCCTAACCATTAGAAAGGACCTGTCAGTCCCATACGAGTTCTTCTAGAGAGCTAAAAGGTACAAAGAGGAAGCCCTAATCCAGTTTTTCAGACAATCCCCAGTTGAATTAAAACAAAATTTCTACAAGTCCTACATGAACCCTATTGTCCCTTTACAAGAGCATGTTTTCCTAGCTGAGGCCAGACTATTCAATGAAGAATCCAAGGGTGTTATCGCCATGATGATCCAATTCCTAGGTTTAGACTCTGATATGTATGTCACAAAACCTTTAATGAGTTTTCTTTTTGTCCTAGGCACTTGCCCCCTGGAATCAGATGACCGAATTCAGTCTACCCAATGTGCATGCCTCAGGTTTGATGAGGTTATCACTGAAAATATACACTCCCAGCTGATGGATTTCCAGAGAACAAGGACCTTCAGATTTCAGTCCTACTTACTAAAAATGTTCCTGGCATTCAATGAGGAAAACTTGCAAATTCCTGAGGTGCTACTTACTCAAGAGATGTACACTGATTACACCAAATTCAATAATGAGCTCATGTCTGAGATTTATGATGTCATCTTCCAAAAGAAGCTTCCCAGAGTATTGACAGAGATGCAGGAATTGCTACAACCTTCTCCTAAGAAGACTATAGGGGATTGGTTTCTCTCAGAGCACAACACTATCATCAGGGTTTATGGTTTTTCTCATACACCCTATGTGCTCCCATCTTTCTTGACCCCTAGATTTTTCACATTAGAATTCATCAGGAAAAAATTGAAGGTGGAATCTAAGTATTTATGGATCATAGAAAGGCCTCAGGTATTGCATTTCCATGAGCTGTAGGCCCATTCGTTGTTAAAGGTAATGTTGCCCTTACAACCATTGAATGCAATATGAGGGAGATGGGGTTCGAAACAGATGCAACCATAAATTATGACCCCTACCACATCCTCTCCAATAGAAGAAAAGGAAAGCAACATGAAAGGTTTTGTGCATCTTGAGGTTGCAGGCATGGAAGATACTGCCAATTTATTAGAATATCCTAGCAAAGGCCAGATGGAAATAGACACACCTGACACAAGGAAACACATCCCTAGTACCTGGCTCTTCTAGCCTGGTCCCATCAGTGTTAGCAGTTGTGCCCCTGGCCACCAGCTCAGAAAAGTCCAGCAAGATGGATGACATTGACCCCATGGACGTAGAGGAGGAAGCTGAAAGGGCCCCAAAAAGGCATAAAAGTGAGGAGTCTGAGCAGGAACTAGTACCTGTGGTGACTGGTAAAGGAAAAAAGAAGCAAGTGGATAAGCTGCCAGCATTTGAGATCAAAGAGTATATGTTTAAACCAGCAGCCACTGAGCCTGCTTCCTCAAGCAAGACTAGAGCTGAGTTGATAGATGAATACAAAGTGGTCTCAGGGGTAGCCTCAGAAGAGTCAAAGTTATATACAGAAGTGAGGCAGATTTCAAGCAAGGAAGTTTCTCTAGTGACTAGCAGGAGCCTTGCTCAGAACACCCTAAGTTTGGCCTTCGCCACCAAGAGCAAGGCCACTGAGCTAAGGATGAATTTAGAGGACATACCTGTGCCAGATGTAATAAACTTGCACAAAGAAACTGGGGATGTTATTTATACTAAACTATTGAGGGAAGCCTTAGAGATATCAAAGCTACAAGTCAGTAAGAATAATGTTGCCAGCCATCTCAGGCAGGAGAGGGTAGAGAACAAAGCTCATGAGGCACAGATCAAGAAATTGCAGGGTGAGATAGTGGCCACTTAGGGCCAGGAAGACAAAAGAGCCAGCATTCAAATACTACTCAACGAGAAGGACAACACCATTCTATAACTGAAAAAGAAGTTAAAAATTGCCTCTACCCAGTTAGTGGAGACCTCTGAGCCAACATAAATGGAGGAGAAGAGAGAAAAGTTGCAAAATGACTTGACAGACTGCAGGGCCAAGCTGTTAAAGCTTGAAGAGAAGGAAAAACAATGGCAGGCAGACATGACTTTGGTGGTAAACAGTGAGAAAACTTTGAAGGTCAGGACTGAGGAGCTTGAGAAGAGGCTGCAGGAGAAAGAGAAGGAAATAGAAAGCATGGCCACACCCTCTATAGAGGCTGGTTATTTCTCCCTTGTGGGGGTCATGGACCAAGCAAGTCTGAAAGACATGGAAGTAGAAAGGTTGAAAAAACAGAATGTGAATCTGAAAACCCTGATGGATAACGCAGAGAAAGAGAAGGAGGCTTGGGAAACCAAGTACCAGGAATTGCAGGGTAAATATGAGGAATTAACAGGACAAGCTATAGGGCAGACTTCTTTGCAAGAGGCCAAGCAGGTCATTTGGGATGGCATTATTAAAGAAGCAGAAAAATTGAGGCCCTTCCTTGATTTTGTCCTAGACAAGGAAGCTGTGATCAAGTTGGCCAAGAATAGTGTGACAACAGCCAATGAAAGATTGAACAAAAAACCTGTGGAGCATGTTGAGAATGCTATTGAATTCCTGAATGGCTTATCTAAAGAGGAGGTTAAGACAACTGGAATAAAGGATAGGGTGTCCATCATCATTGGGGAAAAAGAGTGATGCATAAGCACCAACAGGTAAAATCTATTCAGTCCAAAATCGATGTCATGGAACAACAGGTTAAGTACTTCAAAGACATGTTTGACCCTCTGTTCAAGAAAGGGTTGCCTCTCTTTTGGGAGGAGGATGGAACAATGCTCACAGAGGAGGAATATCAAAACAGGTTGGCAGGGTGTAAAATGGATTACACAGATTTTTCAGGTACGAATCAATTGCTATCAAGGAAGATGGTGGTGGAGAAAATGGCAAAGGATTTTGAATTAGGCATGATGTTCAAAGAGGCAAGTGCACATCTCTGGAGCTACTCTTATAAGGATCACGCAGAGATCCAAGTCTTATTGAAGGAGGTGGCCACCTCCGAATTGCCAGCTGCCGAGCTATGGAAGCTCGTTGAGAAGTATGGGAAGGCAAAGCTGGTATTGCACTCGTGAAGATTCGATGATCGTGGAATGACAGCATGAAGGAAATAGTTACTAGGGCATGTTATTCATTTTTACTAGAATCTATTGTCATGCTATAAAGCTGCATAGTGAAATTGTAAAAGGCAATTAAGCATGTTTTTTACCAACTCTGTTGTTTTGTTGTAACTAAATTTTCTGGAGTGGCGAGCCTGTTTGAATAGGTGTCACTTATATTGTAATAAATTTCTGTTGAGGCAGCTCAAGTCTGAGGGCTAAGAACATCTATATAATCAATGTAATAGAAGAGAAAAGGGTTGGAACTTTTTGAGACCCGAGAGGATTTTGTGTTAAGAATTTTTTAGATACATTTAATAAGAAATATGGCAGATCGGAGCAAGTAATTTTACCAGAGATTCCTATGTTATCTGTCTTACAGTCTGTATACTTCTCTTCTTATGTGAATGTTTCCCTTATTGTCTAATTCATATTGTTATTCTTTTTCATGCTTGGATAAGTGCGTATTGGGACCGAATTCATAAATATTATTCTCTGTCTTTTTCATTATAAGCATCCACAAATATTTTCTGCTAAAGTCGATACATAATTCATCTTAAGGTGCTCTGTGTTGATGGTTTGTTTATATTTTCTTCTTTGTCACCAAACAAAATCTCTTTGACTGTAAGGGGTTAACTATCCTGCCTCTGTGAGGATTTCTTTGCAAAGCACTGTCACTTTATTCATTTTGGTAATTTGACTCCATTGCCCAAGGAATGTCTACAATGTTTTCAACCAAACAATTATTCTATCTCAGTTTTATACATGTACATTAGAGAAAATTTGGATGAAAAATGGGCCTTTTAACCCTAAAGTACAATTTCTTGTCATCACATATTAGCCAATCAAAATGCTTTAAAATTCAAACAAGGTGCATGTAAAAAAAACAGAGGGAAAAAATAAAAACTACTTTTTTGGATCGTATTTTCAACTTATCTCCTTGTAGGTTTACTCAAATTTCAAGCGGGGGACTCGTTGGATGCATAATTGAATTATGCATCCAATGAGTACCCATGTTTCATACTTTTAACAAATCCACACCATGAAAAATCAAAAATACATTAAAAAAATGTGTTTTCTCTCACTAGAAACACGTTTTTTTTTATATGTATTTTCAATTTTTCATGGTGTGGATGTTGTTAAAAGTATGCAACATGGGTACTCGTTGGATGCATTATTTAATTATGCATCCAACGAGTCCTCCCGCTTGAAATTTGAGTAAACCTACAAGGAGATAAGTTGAAAATACGTTCCAAAAAAGTAGTTTTTTTACTCTCTCTCTACTATTATTTTATTATTTTCCTTGTTAAACCAAATTTGTGAGAGATCCCTCTCTGGATAGGAAGAAGTCAACTTACCTATCCTGAAGTGGTTTTGTGGTTATCTCAGAGTGGTCCTCATACAACCTCAGGTTCATTCTGGGTGCTAACACCACTCACCACCACTCGAAGTGGCAGTTCTTGGACTCACCCACCCTTATACCTCTCCCCCATATCCATGCTAATATCAATAAATTGCAAATCTTTGTTATAATATTTAACGTATTTAACATATTTGTATATATAAAAACTATTTAATATATCTTTAAATCATTTTCATATATTTTGATATATTTAAAAACCATTTTCATATATTTACGTCGTAGGCGTTCTTTCTATGAGCTCCTCTCGTAGGACATTGTTCCTAGATCCCTCGCTTATGTTTAAAATATATTAACGTCGTGTCTTTGATGTTTC
This sequence comes from Larix kaempferi, assembly GCA_027924585.1. NCBI lineage: Eukaryota > Viridiplantae > Streptophyta > Pinopsida > Pinales > Pinaceae > Larix > Larix kaempferi. The sequence continues at coordinate 2,345,690 of BSBM01000660.1, read as the reverse complement.
CCCGTTGGTTTTCATGCTGCTCTGATGTTCTGTCCCCAGGTCTTCTATCCTTCTTTCTACTCCCATTTTTTCCATCGGAGCAAAGCCATGAACCCTGCAACCTCCGTCGGTCCCAAACTCTTCACAGGGAACGTCACTAGTGCCATCTAAGAGGAACAACCACCGTCTTTCGAAGCATGCCACCATAGGGAAAAATGTCCATCATTGTAAGAAGCCAGACACAGAAATTGCAAGACCCGACGAGCATAGAAGATGGAAGCAAAAGGATGGATGAGCGAGTCCTACCCTACCCGCCTGTAAGTATTCGATGCCGACTCTTAAAACACAACAGTTTCAGCTATCACACTCGGTCCCTAATTCTTTTAATTGTTTGCAGTGCCCAACATAAGATTGTTAATAACAGGAATGTCACTCTGGCCAAGTGTTAACGAAAGTACATTGAAGCATACCTCATTAAATACATCGTGGTACAGACCGAAAATGAGCAAATACGAATGGTGTTGTGGCTAGGTTATCAGGTTCCCTTCCTCCAAGAATCACCAATCCATCATACATTTTTGCAATAATGTCATCAAAAAGTGTTGTCCAAAATAAAATTGCGGCCTTGGCGTTCTGAATAACTCTTTCATCGTTGTTCTCATGGATATAATGCTGAGGAATTCTAAGAGGATGCCTTATTATTGCTAGAAAAACTCAAATATGTACAAAAACTCATCAGAAAAATAGAGCAAAGGTAATGGATCCTATTTGAGGGTTATGACCATGTTTATACAATGCAACACACCCATCTTTCATATAAGTTCATTGCTAAGCAACGAGTGGCATATGCATGCCAACCATAGGACAAAATCCCTATTTATGCACATGTAACAGGCCTCTGACATCAATCCAAAGCCCAAAACACAGAGCTATTCTCAACAGATTCACTAGATGATCCATCCTCCAGAGAAGCAATAAGTCTCCCTTATCTATCTTCAACACTTTACCATTCACCAGCCTACCTTGTACACACTTCTACATGTTTATCTCAACATTGATGTAGGGTTATCAACTTATCATAATATATGCAACAAATGCAAGCACTTTTTTAGCTGGCTTCCAAAGCACTGAGACAGGCCTGCAGGGGAAAGCTACATCTCTCTCCGATGGTGATGGATCTCAGCCAAAAGACTCCACAAAATAGTCAAAGTTCCCACCGTCTACAACAAGACAAACGACATTTGAAGAGTCTTGCTTGTTTTGTCAAACTTAGTAAAGAAGTCAATCCTTGACAAGAAATGTTGAAGTGTTTGATGTGCCTTAATGTTGCAATCATGTTGAAGTGTGTTATGAATGAAATTTCATAAAGAAGAAAAGACTCGAAGAATTGAAATATTGAAATGTCACTTTGAAGAAGCTTGAAGTCCATGTTGAAGAAGCTTGATGTCAAACAACTACTACACAGGAAAAAAAACAACGTTGAAGAATTAAACAAGAGACAAGTCATCCCTCCTCCCAACACAACAATGAAGTAAAACTAATATACAAGAGCAAGTCGGCCCTCCTTCATGCAATCAATTTTTAATGAAAAAAAGAAATTAGCATATCTACACATTGTTTTCCTCATATTTGACAATTGAATGGATATAAATAAGAGTGAAGGTGCACTCTAATTTGTGAAGACGTGAAGATGAAGACCAGAAGAGGAGTGAAGGTACAAGGGGACAAGGGTTGAACAAAAGTTGAGTCAAGGACAATTTTAGAATAGGGGTTAAGGATTGATTATTTCAGATCTGGACTGATTTTTTTGTGACATTTTTTAGAAATTTTTAATGCAAATCGCATGTAGCAATAAATTGAGTTAATCGCTGAAAATAAGTATGCTACAAGATTTGTGCTGAATATATAGTCGATGTTGAGATTGAAAAATATAAACTAAGTTTGAAATGTCCTATTCTCAAGGCGTGGTTAAGAGTTATCCAAGGCACATAGTGTACACAGGACTCTGAAAAATCACATATACAGGAATAAACGTGAAGGTTCACTGTATATGGGATCCAAGAAGACCTGTTGATGGGCTTCCTGCTACAGATCCATGGACCATAATATCCCTGGATCATTAGCTATTGAATATTTTGTCCAACAACCTGCTATTGCTTGAGCAGTGGTTGGTTCTTTGTTGGAAAATCCTTGCTTCACTTATCATCCATTTTAAGATTTAGACGGCACCAAATGTAGGAATTAGTAGGAGATCTCCTTTTTTTTTCTATTATCTGATATATTTTGGGTTGTTAATGCACATATTTCTGATAAACTTGTACGATCTTAGGTTCAAAAAATGCAGAAACAGTTGTGAGAATGCCCCTCTTCCCACTAGACACTTTATACGACATTATTCCCAATGCCCCTCTTCCCACACATGACCCAACAAAACCATCCATGGAATCACATGCCAATGGAATAATTGGTTCCGTAAAATATCAGCCTGCCACCCAATCGATCAGATCACAAATCCATACGGTTTCATATCCAAATCCGTCACAGGCTGGTAATAACACCAACTATTCACCCAGTCCTTCTCCCACCGCAGAGGTGAATTCAGTCCAATCTGCTTCATCTCAGAAAACTGGTGGTAAGAATAAAGAAAAGAAAAATCTAATAAATATTCTAACCAACAAGACCAAAACCACTCTATTGATTCCAAATCGAAATGGAAGGTTAAATATCCATGTCTATTGTGCGGTTATGACCACTTCATGAAAGAATTCCCACATTGTGAAGAGGTCCAAAAGTTCCTTAAAGGAAACCCTCAACCCGCAGTTTTAATAGATCCTTTCCCCACACAACAACAACAGATGATTGCACAGCAACCAACGCCTTCACAAGGAGAAACATGCACGACCTATCATGTTCTCATGATGCGTAGTGAAATGGTTAACTTATCTACCAGGGCACGCATGTGCGATTCTGTTCCAGATAAAGAATCTAATGGAGGTCATACTGAAAAATCCTCTACATCCACATCCACTATCGCTCCTACACAAGGTCCATTGACCATAGACAAAACGACATCAGATGCAACATTGCATCCACACAAAAGCACAATCTGAAAAGCGATTTTCAACCCCAACACCGGGGCCGCTCAAAACTACAATATTGTGGAAGATCTATCCCAGGCACCATGTGCTATGTCGAACCTTGAAGTTTTAGAAAACTGTCCTTATCAATGTAAGAATCTGCTATCTGCTATTGGAGCATTGGATCCTGAATCATCTAATACCATCATGTTTAGATTGGAATACTTTAAGCCGAGGCTTTCCCACCAACTGGCATTCCAAATCATTACCAATGTCATTAGGAAAAATATCCAATGTATTGTTTTAGACGAAGGAGCCTCTACTTCCGTAATGTCCTTGTCCTACTGGAGATCCATTGGTTCTCTTGAACTAAACCATTCTCCTACCACTCTGGAAGCATTTGAAGGATGCGGATTACAAACACATGAGATTTTACAATCCTTGGCTATTGAATTATGAGGAAATATTGTTTCCATTAATGTGGAAGTAATCACAATGCCATTGAATTACAACTTATTGCTTGGTCGAAATTGGTTTTATGCTATGACCGCGGTCACATCTTCTATCTTCCGCATTGTGCAATTTCCCCATCAAGGGAAAATTGTCACTATCCACCAATTATATTTTTGTACACCAGACACCGCAACTCATCCCGCAGATAATGTCCCTCTTCTAGGACACTCTTCGCAAATATATGCGAGCGTGGGGGTAGGACTCATCCCTGATGGGAGTCTTTTCAACACCTAATCCCACATAACAAGTTGTCACGATGAACATGATCTCATCCATGACCCCATCTTCCTCCAACTCAGCGGACCCTTGGCTTGTTCCCAATCCTATTGACATTGATTCAATTAGAGATCATATGCCTCTCAGCCCATCTGAGGATACTTATAATGCCATCCAATCGACATACTATTTACCTGATGACCATCACATAGTGGCATTAGACCCATGTTATCTACCATCTTGGTTGAAATCCTCCTCTCCATCGATGGATCATCTCCTCTAGAAATTTCCCTCCGATGAATACATCATGGAGATTATGAGCTTGGATGAGCTCCCATGGGAAGACCATCACCATCGATCATCGTTCCTCCCATGTTTAGACACGGTAGAGAACGATATTCACATTATTATTTCACCAGATGTCATTTACAACCCTCAGTCTCCTATTCTCACCCAGGATACAGTAACCGAAGGGAATTTGGAAAACATTATGCTTACCACTACCATTTACATCTCGATGAAACCTGGTGTCGTGGAACATATCCATATTGGCCAAACTTGTTCTTATGAAGAAATCAAAACTTATACGGCCTTGTTTAAACAATTCCGCAACGTATTCGCATGGATCTATGAATAAATGCCCAGGATTGATCTTGCTATCGTTGTGCATGAGATCGAAACTTATCCTGATGCAAAACTCATCTAGAAAAAAATCCGTCCAGTGCACCCTCGAAATACTGCAGCTATTAAAGCATAAATTGAAAAGCAGTTGAAAGCTAGTTTCATTTATCTTGTCCCCTTGACAGATTGGGTCTCCAACATTGTTCCTGCTATAAAATAACAAGGAACCATCAGGGTCTGTATTGATTACCGGGATCTAAATAAGGCTTTTCCTAAGGACAATTACCCCACCTCGTTTATCGACCAAAACATCAACAATTGTGCCGATAGTGTCATCTTCTCATTTATGGATGGATTTTCTGGCTACAATCATATTGAGATCCACCTAGTAGACCAGCACAAGGATGCGTTCATATGCCCATGGGGTACATTTTCATACCACAAATTACCTTTTGGCCTTAAAAATGTTGGTGCTACATTCCAACGGGCTATGTCGTATGCCTTTAACGATATTAAGGATTTCGTGGATCCCTACCTCGATGATTTTCCAACAAATTCAAATCATCGTGAGTCTCATATCGATCATCTGAGGACTATTTTCCTCACACGTCGACGCTATAACATCCACCTAAATCCTCACAAGTGCATATTCTGCATGGAGTCTGGACGTCTCCTTGGCTTCATTGTCTCAAAAGATGGGATCCGCATTGATCCCCTCAAGTTAGAACCTATTCTAGCCCTACCCAAACCTACAGACATCAATGAACTTAAAATTTTGCAGGGGAAGGAAAACTACTTGCGTCGTTTCGTGTGTAATTATGTGGAAAAGACACAAGTTTATATGCAGTTATTAAAAAAGGACATCCCTTTTGTCTAGGACGACTATGCTCAAAGTGCCTTTGACAATCTCAAACACGCCATTACCCATGCACCCATCTTACAACCACCTGATTACAACAAGGATTATATCCTTTGTCTTGCTGCCTCTACCTCGACTATTGTTATGGTTTTAGTGTAGGAATATAACAACGCACAAGAACATGTGATTTATTACCTTAGTAAAGGTATTATCGACTTTGAAACTCGTTATTCACATGTCGAGAAGTTAGCTCTGGCAGCTGTCATTTCCATCCAGAAGTTCTGTCATTACATTCTACTCCATACAACTACTATCATCGATGATTCAAACCGTATGTACCATGTCTTAACTCGTCAAGTATGAGGGGGGGAATATTTGCGTTGGATCGTGATTCTTCAAGAATTTGATTTACAGTTTGAAAAGAAAAATCTAAAAAGTCATTAGTATTTGCGGAGCTAATCTGAAGCCTTTCCCATATTGATCATAATTTTGATCCCATTGACTCTCTCCCTGATGAGTCATTGTTCTTGATCAGTACCTCTGATCCATGGTACAATGATATCAACTTGTATCTCCAAACACAACGCTTCGGGCCTCACTTATCCCGCGATTGAATGCCGTCGTATCCGCCAGGGTAATTTTTAAGGATTATAAAAGTATACCTAAGTATAGTATTCTAGGCTATTATTTTGGATTGAAAAAAACATATATATAGATTGGTAGGCGAATATTAAATATGAAACATACAGTTTACTACTGAAACTTGTAAATTTTGGCGAATATTATGTTAAAAAAACATATTTTATGTAAATATAGGCGATAATAGAGGCTAAAAATGACCAAATAGTGAATTTATTTTTTGAAAAAAAGTCCAAAAAATAGCCAATTGGCTAAATTTCGCCCCTAAAAATTTCCCTGGACTATCCGCCATCATGCCAAATATTACCTAATCATCGGTGAAACCCTATATTGTCGTGGTATTGATTTGATCTTACGATAATGTTTGAATCACAAGGAGACCGAGCGTGTTCTAAATGATTTCCACTCAGGGGCATGTGGTGGTCACCTCTTTGGGATGGCTACAACCCATAAGATATTACGGGTTGGATACTTCTGGCCATCCATTTTTAAATATTGCATGGAATTTGTTCAGGAGCGTCCTCCCTGCAAGTTTTTTTATTCCAAAAAGCGTACTCACCCTGTCCCTTTAAACCCAGTTATTGTCGTCGGCCCCTTTGCAAAATGGGGCATAGATTTCAGTCACTATAAGCCTACCTCAGCCAATTGGAATGACTATGCTGTTTTAGTTGTTGATTACTTCACAAATTGGGTTGAGGCTATGCCTACATATAAAGAAGATGGAAAAAATTCCGCACTCTTCATGCTCAATCATGTTATTGCTAGGTTCACAGTTCCACAAGCCATTGCCCAAGATCATGGCTACATTTCCAGAACCAAATGGTAACTAAATTGAGCACCAAATTGGTATTTCACCATGAACAATCAACCCCCTACTATCCCCAATCGAATGGTCAAGTAGAGGACATCAATAAGGTCTTGAAAACCATGATACAACACATGGTAGGGACCCATAGATCGAATTGGCACTTAATGCTCTTTTTAGCACTTTGGTCATATAGAACCTCCGTCAAAACCGCTACCAGATTCACACCTTTTCAATTGGTATACAGAATGAAAGTAGTATTACCTATAGAGTGCGAGATATCGTCTTTGAAACTAGTCGTCGAACTCTTGCCAAACACCACGGCTGAAGAGAAACACTTCCTATATTTATCCAAACTGGACAAAACCCATTGTGATGTTGCTCTCGCTAATGAAGCACAAAAGAAGCGCATCAAATCCCAGTACGAAAAATTTGTTGAACCCTGCATCTTCAATGAAGGTGATATGGTCTTGACATATGACCAAAAACATGATAAACTAGGGGCAGGTAAGTTCGAGTCCATGTGGCATGGGCCCTACATTGTGAAACACATTTTAGAAAAAGGGGCCTACGAGTTAGATGGATATGATGGGACACCCTTGGGGGAGTCTAGAAATGGGATCTACCTCAAGAGGTACTATTCTTAGGTAAATCCTACATAAGTACCTTGTACATTTTGTATATAATGTGTGTGACTTTTTCCTTTATAGGTTAGGGTCTCATTTTCATAGAGGTTTCTTATACCATGTTCTGCTTGAATGTGTAGATCACAACCTATTCTGGATTCGCGGATGGGGCTAGCCGACACACTTGGAACCTTGCTTCGACAGCTTGGGTACTCTATTCCCTTGCCGGTGAAATCATTAGTTCTGGAGGAGTTTTCCTTGGTCCTGCAACCAATAATTCTATTGAGTATCACGCAATAATTGGATTATTAACCGACGCCTCTTTCTATGGTGTAGACCACATGATTGTCTATCTGGATTCTCAACTTGTGGTCTCTTAATTAAACTAAGTCTATGCCATTCGCAATCCTACACTACTCCATTTTTTTCGACATGTATGTATCCTGGAGAGATCGTTTGAATTTTTTCAATACCAACACATCCCCATACACATGAATACAATTTCCGATTCATTGGCCAATTTTATTATAAATTGGTATATCTCACATTCGTAAAGATTTCATTGGTAGAACGTGTAAATAAACATAACATGTAAATCATTTATGCATAAATAAGTGGTACCTGTGTGATTTATATTCACCATAGACACATTGTATATAAAAGCTCTTTTATATTAATTATGATAAAATTTTCATGAAACGTATTGAGACAAAAATTGGAAGGTCATAAATTCCAGTACATCATCATGGAAAAATTTGAAGCTCATAGCTTTCAATACATCATCATGGAAAAATTATGAAGCTCATGGCTTTCAGTACATCACTACATATAGATGATAGGGCTAGTTGTGGTGCTCGTGATTGCATATCACCGCCCGAGCTACCCGATGGAGAAGACGTCTGATACTCATAGAAACTCCCACTGTGTGGCGCTGGTACCGACGAGGCAGGTCATCCAGTGACATGGGATGTTAGAAGTCAACCTCTCTAATTTATCCTCGGTCTCCTTGAGTATGTCACTCACTTCTTGGTTGAGAGAATAAAAAAAACTACCCTCTCCTCGCCGCTGTATAGGGGAATCCCCAGGTGGCCTCTCTGGCACTACATCTGTATTGGTAAAACAAAAGAAGTCTTAGTACACCAAAAAAATAATATACGTTAAAAATACAAAAACACTTGAAAGAGCATGATTATTCTTTTTTTACCTATATCATACCACGCAGACCCTTCTGATAGTGCCAATTCGAGATCTCCTCGTGAATCTGTGCCAACGTAAGCATAATATTCTACCATCAAAAGCTGCTTGCGCATCCATCGAAAGAAAGTTGACCCATAGCTATGAATCAAACCACCATGATGGCTAAACAAGTCAACCCACCTCCTCATGCGTGGCTCTCGCGGATCGGAGCTAGATATCTCTATATGTTGTGGGAGAAAGTGAGGAACCCTTTCCATAAAGAAGGATACCAAGATAGACCCATAACCAAATTTTTTAGTTCTACCTGTCTGACACTTGGTTAGTTGATCTTTCATGATGCTCAGGAGGCTCTCACACCAATTAAACACAGTAGGTTCCATGCATGTTAGGGAACACAAAATATGAGACTTGGTTTCCTAGTGGTGGGACTTAGTCCTCGCAACTCGAACCATTGTGAAGAACATAGTCCTCAATGGTATACCATAGACTTGTGCAAATGGGATCTTCCCGACAGACTTCCTAGTCCTAGGCTCGCAATATCGGATGATGAGTTTGTCTGTATTTTCGTCACCTCCACTCTGCCCAGTAATCATGGCTCAAGCCCATCTTCTTGAAAGCCCAGTTAAAAAATAAATTTCATCTATCTCAAGGGTAAGGATGTGGGTCCCTACTCATAAATACTATTTATTGGGGTCCCACATGTCCACTAAATACCCCAACAAATGCACTTGGGCCCTCATATTCGGAGTAATGAAGAATTTATTTAAACCACATTCTTGAAGTGCCAACATTGTATTGGCATCATTTAATCCTTCCAAATCCTCTAATTCGTGGTCTTGTTCCTTCTATTCTAGCACCATTTTCCTTGCTTGAGGACCTGCAAGACCAAAGATAGGGATTAAACAACCTTAATCTCAAAGAAAATCCAATTTTTTTTATACATTTCATCTTTTGGGTCATACACAGTGCGACATCGACATGCCTTGCATTGATCAGCCGTGACGCAGTTCCCGAAAAGGCAGGTCGCATCGACCAGGGCATGCATTTTATACATAGAAAACGACCCCAAATTCATCGAAAATCATGAAATTTGTAGCATTTTAGATTAGAAAATGAAATAAGAAGGTGAATGTGGTTACCTGGAGTTGAAGGATCTTGAATCCATAGCTTGAAGTTCCCACAATATTCAACACAAACTTGCTACTACAAGGAGTTTTTTACCCTTCTTGGTAAAAAGAAAAAAGATGGAATGGTAAAATAAGTCACTTTCACTCCCTTTTATTGGATTGAGGGTGAATATTTTAATATTTAATTTGTAAATTTTTAGTACCTTTTTACCATTTTTAATTTAAGAGACTCTTTATTGATTAATTTATATATATATCTTAACAACTTGTTGTTGAGGTTACAGGTCAAACATAATAAAGAGGTTATGGCCCAAACTGTCTTTCGTGCTCGAAGAAAGTATTGGAGTTTTCTTTAAGACCTTTTTAGACTCTTGAAATATGAAAATGTCACTGAGTGAACTTGATTCCTTTCACGCTCATAAAAGGATTGAAAGGGCATCTATTCAGTTTTGGTTTACCCCTTTTTTAGGCTGAGTAGTATTAATTACAAAAAAGGAATACCTCAGTCAAAATTTGACTAGGAGAGTTCTTCTAGGTATTGTTTTGCACTTTTTCAGGCCTGGGGACTAAATTTACGAAAAGGTACACCTTGGAGTCTTCTTTAGTCTTTTCAGACTCTCTAAACATGAAATGACACCGAGTTTACCTTCTTTGGACACGTTAAAATTTAACATTGAAGGACCCTTATAGGGACGAACCCCTCCTTTCTCAGGTTCGTAAAACATGTGAGATTGGACTCATCTGAAAGATGAGCTATATCGAGCATCTGTTATCCTCCTCAAGTTTGTTAATAAACAAAGAGGTAATCATCAATCATGATGGGGAATAAGGGAAGGTAAATGCATCTGTATCCGCATTTATGTAAGCCTGTTGTCTCCCTTGAATATGGCACCTTTTTGTATTTCATTCGAACAGTTGGGTAATCATCTTGTCTTTGATTCGTGTCAATTCTATGAGTCTCTTTACTCATTTGGTTCATCCGAAGAATGATCCATTAATGTTTCATTGTGTCTTGATCTCCGTCTCATCGAGTCCATGCTGCCAGGTCATTTGTCGTATCGTAAAATGTTCAAGGGGAGTCTTCCATTTGATTCAAACTTTGCAATCGTCAAGTTATCTGTTACATCGGTTATCCTTAAAGTCTAGGTACCTTGTGTCAGTCCACACTCATTTGATTTACCACCCAAAATATTCCTCCTGTATCAATTCCAAAAGTTCTAGGTGGAATGGGGATCGTAATTCTTTCTACTTCCCAAGGAATTTTGACGGATCGAGAAGCTCAACAGAAAAAAAAATTGGAGGAGAAATATTATGTAATGTATGGTAATTAATATCAATTTTGTCCAAAAATATTGATTCTGTAATATATCCCCATGGTATTCAAATCGGAGCAAGTTTGGTTCAAGACGCCATTCATATTCATCCAAGCACGTTAATCAATTTTTTTTATCAAACGAGGAGGAAATTCGATGAACAAACAGAATTTGATCCATGCAGAAGGTTTGGTTACTTAATCACTCCCCAACGGTATGTTTCGAGTTCTATTTCATGTAGATAATGTGGGATGCATCATGGCCCTACTTCAACGAATCTATCCTTGTCGACACCAACACATCATCTCGAGATTATTTTCATTGACCACTTAGTGCCTTGAATCCTGCATACCTCAATGGAAGGTCTTCTCGCTTTCGACCATGGGTTCGCATCATTGGCCTATGATCGAATGATTCCACGAATGTTCGACTCCAATTCATTCATTCGCATTCGTTGGGATGTACTATGATACCTTGGGGATCATTATCATCACTGGTGATTTCCCTCGCACTTGTTAACAGTTCACATCATTAGTCAGTAATCAAGTGGTTTCTACTATGTTCGACTTCAACACCTTGTAATCACATATTTAGATTCGTATTGATTTGAGCTGATTGGGTAGAAGACCCTTGGGATCCTCATTATGTGTTTACACAGGTTGCGATGGATAATATTTGAGTAGGTTTACATGAATATCATGTCGGTGGCCTCATTGATATACTGTCACATGGATCCACTCTTGTATTGGTTGTGGCTGTGTCATTATCTCATCATGGATCTATGCTTGTATCTTAGTAGCCATGACATGGATCTACGCTGTATTGGTCAGAAGCCATGTTTCAAGTCATCTAGCTCCAAAGTGTTAGAGCTTGTATTACAAAGTACTAGATTATTGTCAACAGTTCTCTGATCAATAGGTAGGTGCAACCAGGTCTCTTACCTTATCTTATGCCTTACACTATGCGCTCACAAATGTTTGCACTCAAGTGAATAAAGACTGAACAGGGAAGCTTAAGAAAATGTAGAAAAGCCTTTATATATTGAATACCCTATTCTTCCTTTGTTCATATCTGTACCGGATTACTCACCAGTTAGAGCTTAGTTACTCATATAGGAAGAATTAGGCAGATATGGCAATATTAAAATTATTAGTTGAAGAGTCTGCATCGGAAAGGGACCTTCACAGAGCTCTTTGAGGGGATAAATATGAGGAATGATGTAACATGCCCTTTAAGCTGGAAAACATTTTGTGTTTAGAAACATTATGATAACTTTTATTGTAAATTTTATGTTGGATAGGTGTCCAAGGATGACTATACAGTGAAACAACACCGAGAGAGGTAGTGAGGTCCTCTGGCCATTCATTACAAACCAGTAGCAAACTAAACAAACCGTCAAACAAGTCAAGTATCGAATCCACCTAAAAGACAAATTCTAAGACTGATAACAATGAATTACAACACTGTATAAATTAGAAGAAGCTCGGCTCCATATTATACAGAGATCACGAGTTCGAAACTCAGGAAACTACGCCTCTTTGGGCAGAACAACAAGGCTAAAAACCAGCAGCCTGTCGGCCGTGTAGAACCACCACTACCAAATGACTCGAACATAATAAAACTCATCTAATACAACAAGGTAGGGTTTAACCACAGCATTGAAATCCCTGCCAAGATCAACAGTGTAGATCATTGGTGAGATTTATGAAATCACCAACCTGCCATCACATTTAATGAGCCATTACTATCACAACCACGATAGAGCTTGATCATCAACATTCAAAGCATCAACGAGTTACAACTCAGCACTCCGAGGTTACACTAAGACACATTCACGTGAACTAATCACAATGAGCCACCCACGATGGATTCCACTAACCATAGTAGCTGCAAGCATTCAATGCTTAAGAATTAAATACATCCGCCAACCTGTAAACCATTACAACATTCGCATTAAAACAACGTAGATATGGTATGGTCATATTATATCACCCTTGCCACATTAATTATGAGTTGAATAGAGTTTCAAAAGGTTGTACAAGTGTCACTTAGGGTCACGATTAAGTGCACCCAACACATGATAAATTATTCCAAAGTTTACATATCAAGACATGTTTACAAAACTATTGCTATAGTTTGTAAATGTCGCATTGTTGCATTACATTATAGGTTTGTAAAGTTCACTAGGGTATTGCAATATCAATAGGGCAACACTATTTCACATACGCCCAACATATAGTATGTTATATATATAGTTTACAATTGTTTCATCATACCTTATAAATGGGTTGTGTAATAATCAAGAAGATTGTTTACACTTAAGTACCTATTAAGGTATAGTAAAATAAAAGACAAAAGATGATAAATCAAATTATCATAACCATAGTATGAGTTTAGACCCTAGGTCAGTTAACCAAACAATTACATGAGATATAAATAATTACATACAGCTCAACATGAATGGAAACAAAATATAAATCTGAGTTTAGAGCTGAGATTCAATCCTCCTAGACCTTCTTATGATTTTAATTACAAGCTTACAGTTTACAAAGATTCTCACCGGAGGAATGTCCACATTTTTATTTCTTCAATTATTGACAAAAGATATTCACAGTAAAACTGTTTATTACTTGTCGAAATCTCAAACCCTTACCTCTAAGCTGTCACAAGTACAAATCACATGCTTTAGCACGAATGCTAAGTAAGCCTCGGGGCATCCGAAGGACCCCTTCATCAATCAAACAAAAGTACATTAGTCAAACAGTGGAATCAACATTTATAAACAATGACAGTAGAGATGTGTAGTAGCACAACTAATTATTGGATAACATCAAAACTTAAGCATAAATCTGTTTGTCGCAATTCCTTACTTAATAAACCAGCTGGGCATTTAATACAGTAAGATAACATTTTATGCATTGTTCTATTTCCGTATTCATTAAATAAGCAATAAATATCACGTAGAAAAGTTTTAAATTTTTGTGATTTTTTTTCCGGGATGTTACAAACGAAGTGGTTTGCTAGGCAGGTAGAGATGGCTCTCCTCCAAATGGAAGGAATGCCGACTCGGATACTTTTACTTCTCCTTTACCTAAGGGCCAATAAAATTTATAACCTTGGTGATCATGTCAAAGTAATTTACCTATCACCTTTCTCTCTAGCTTCGTACTTTGGGGGGGAATCTATTACACGGAATTTTTGTCAGTTGTACAAGATCATGTGACCACATGTTTCCACAATCCCTGAAGCCACATCCACGATGAATGGTCCTTAACTCTTTTTTCCCCGCAATTAACTCTTTTTGTGACTTCGACGCACTTTGCTTCATTAGCAACATGCGTCGAAGTCCATCGACGCGCTTTGATCTACTTTCAACTTGTGTTGATGACTCAGTTTGTCTTCACGTCAACTCGCATCGAGCTCATTTGGCGTAGGTTTCTGTATGTACAAATCGCTTCGATGTTTGTACGGGCAGAAAAAGGGGTTTTCAAGAAGTCTCTAGAACAAAATCTTATCTATATGAGATTTCTTCCCTATTTGCTAGGATCTCACTCGAATTCCTCACTTGTTGGGATCATACCTCATACATTATCCCTAAATATCTCATCTCTCGTCTATCCATATTGTCCTATAATTTCAAGTGTTGGCCGTGGGTGAGGGGAGGAGGAATTGAGAATAGATTTATGCTAGAGAAATTACACTAGGAGTGGTAGACTTTAGATCCTTATCCTTCCTTCATTGAAGTGACATCTTGGAGCAAAGATCAGGAATCCATTGGAGAGGAGATACGACACCAAGGATTAAGTGGTTGTACTCTTTACCATTTCTGTTAATACAATACTGCATTTCATTTCCCATAAATGGTTTGTTATTCATTTATTTGTATATTTCCTTGGTCATATATATAACTAAATCTAATCCTAGATCGAGTTTTCCTCTTGTGTTTCTTGGCTTACATATCTTGTAGGTACTTCTTATAAGTGGATGAGCAATCTTGTTGGATCATTGGATCATTGAAGACAACTCACAGTCAAAGGTATGTCTTCTATATTTCAATTTGTGATTGGATCAACTTAGGGAAATGTATGTATGATTGCTTGCTTTGTTCTAGTTTAGTTATTAAACTAGGGAGGTCATCTTATGTCCGCATTTGCAGATTAGTTCTGAAAACAATTAAAGTTAATTGAAATCTATGATATAACTCTAGCTAATTTAGATAACTATTAAACTTTGAATTAATTCAGAGAACAACCTATGCACTGTATAAAAACAAAAGGAATGCTTACATGCTACAATCCAAGGAATGATGGAAATTTAAACTTGAAAACAACGTTTACATTGCATAGAAAATAAAATTTACAATTAAAATTATAATTAAATAGATTCAACACAAATTTAACCATTATCTTAAACCATTGAAAATTTGCAGAGAAAATTTACCTTGCTAGCAACTAGCGAACGATGGTGTGACAAGGAATCAGGGATTTAAAGCACCTATAGGCTGTAATACAATAACAATAAGGGTTTAATTTAAGTGAAAGCATGTAAAATCAATTGAATCCTGCAATGCATTTAAGAAATGCACAAGAATATACCTGAACAAAATTCTCGATGAAGAAGGCATTAACACATCTAAAACTTTCTGAAGGAAATGGATGCTTGAGGGATTCAGCAAATTAACACCTTTAGTATGTGGAGGCATGACGGGTTCAACATTTTTAAATAGAGTAGCAAGTTAGAAACCCGTGAACTGGAGAGAATGGACTGAGTGGCGGGAATGAGCTCAACTTAATTAAGACACACAAGTTCGCGGGGCTCAAGGCGCAAGAGTTTGGCCAGAAATATCGATGATTAGATATGCGTAATTAGACTATGATGATCCAATGTAACTGTGATAATCCACTCACGTTGAAGATAACATTGTTTTCCCAACTAAACATGGGCATTGCCAATGGCAAATGTAATTGTATTAATGTAGACATAAACTAGAGTCTATATGCTAATTGCTTCAAGTTCTAGGTCGTAAATTGGAATTAATCACACACATGAGACAATAGAGTCTTGAGCCCCATGTGGACTATGGTGAATCCGGTGATGGTAGCTGGGCAGTGGGTAGATATACGAATCTATGATTGTAGCTAGAGCTTGGGTATATCTCCATGTTATTAATTGATTGCAGCTCAGGATTTGGGACTCGGACTTGGGAGTCTTTATATTTCCATCACATTAATAAAGAGACCATTAAATATTTACCCACTGATTCACCAACACCATTACGGGATATTACAAAGATTACCCTGCATTTAAAATATTTTTATTTATTTTCCCCTTCTTTTTTTGTAGGGTGAAATTAAGTTTTAATTTTTTTTTTACGGGAATTTTTCATTTAACACTTCAAGGACAGGCCAGAAGCCTTTGGAAGGGCTCCGACAGGTTCAAATTTGATCATTGGTTGGGGGTTTAGTCAATCGCAACTAATACATAGTCAATGCAGATCGAATACAATAGTTACCCTGCTATGACAGGGACTAATAAGAGACTTGACTCGAAGGGGTATATTCTCTCCCAACCATGAAACTTTATATTCTTCGTTAACCATGAAACGTTATCTTGCATTTATGTTTCAATATGAACCAAATGATTGAATACCTAAACATTAACGACATTAATCATAACCTAAATATGAGCATGTATTTTAAGTGATGTTGTTGCAAATTATTAATATCAATTATTAATTGTGTTTAGTTTGACATTGGTCATAAGCTAAATATAAACATGCATTTTAAGTGATGTTTCTATTGAGTGAATGCTCCACTAATTCTGGGTCTACATCATATCTGAAAACTTAAATTCGGTTTTGAAAAAGGTTGTGTGCTTGGCTAAAGGATAATTTCTCGTAAAGTATGGATTTCACGATGCATACTCTCCAAAAGGTTTAGTAGCACTTTCAATCTAGATAGGATGAGATAATTTTATTATTGTTCAACGAGAATGAAGAATGAAAAGAATGTAGGGCTTTTTGTTAGCTTCTTCTAAAATGACTAGAAATATCCTTCATTTGCTTAAGGAATTGGAAAACAAAACTTCCATCTATTTCTCCATGGTTGTGCAACACTATCTTAGGCTTTAAAATTTATTTTGATACCTCTACCAAGAAAACATGTAATTTAGTTATTGGTCCCTTTGATAAATGGGAAAGTGTTTTTTTTCCAATAATACTTTTTATATTATGCGAGTATAAAGGACTTCAAGGAACAAAGCATCTTGGGCAGATTTTGTAGTCCATTCCATAATTTCCCATATCGTAATTACTATATCAAGAATAAACTGCCATGCACAAATCCTCTTTGTTCTGGTCTGATAATTTGAAAGTATACACTCCTAATAGGCAAGGCAAGAGCCTTTGCTATTATATTATCGGAAACATTCAACAAAATTATAGGCCACCAACCACCTGTAGTATCATGTGCTGAATGTTTTAGGACTAAAGTGATCAACCTTGATTTAAGCATTCTGAAAGAGAGCCTTTTGTGAGGACCCTATGAGAGGTAATCACTGAGTGTGTCCCACAAAGACTTATAAATTGACATTAATAATAATAATAATAATAAAATTCACTTTATTATACTAATTAAATACTTAATAACTAATGTTGTATCATTTCTGGTAGTAATATTGGCGTCACACAAATCACGAACTGTCATTCCGGGGTTTCACAAGTCTCATGAGCACCATTACTAGTGCACCTCTATGTATTCCTCTTATTTTGATAATAAGGGCAGTATGAGATATGGGCCTCAAATATTATTACCATAGAGGAAAAATAAGGGAAATAGAGCTGACTCGTTAAAGGAGAAGCATGGAACCTAGGTAAGGCATAAAATAAATCTTCAGCATTGAAGGAACAACATGACTCGATGCAACAGTGTCACTGTGCCCTTGATATTCTGTACATACCCGTAAAAACCCCTTCAATGTTCCCCTATAGTTTGATGAAACCCTTCTCTCCCAGCTCTTTCCCCAAGAATTCTTCACAAGACAACTGTCTGTACCAGACTATAAGTGATATGCCACTAGAGTCACACCATGGTCCAACTGAGTTCCTTAGGTGCTAGTGAACATGCCTTAGTTCTAAATAATATGGAAAATTAATTACCTACTAGGGTTTAGAAAACTTCTGCATACTCGCTGCATAATTCCTTTCCTTCAGTTCATCTTCACTTTTGCATACTCCTCCAGAAATGGTTATTGATTGAGAAAAATAAATGGATGTGTAATAAATGCACCATCTTTAGTAGAATTCAAGGATTAAATGACAAAGAAAGGACTAAAAAATCTCTATGATTTATCCTCTTTGGAGCACATTGGATCAAGAAGAAGAGATGATACCATTTATTGTAAGAATCAATATGGAACTAGCCAAGACAATCTAGATTCACAATCAATGTATGCAACAATGTACATATAAAATAAAACATTTAAAAAATACTTAAGATAATTACAAAACAATTAAAAAATGTAAATATACAAGAGCAGTGCAAATAGATTATGAGTATATCCAATGTTCCTACAATATCTTATTTAATCTCCAGTTCTGACAAGTTCCAAGTTCCCAGAGTTTAAGTCTTGTATTTTTTGATATTTTTATGTATTTAGGCCTTGGGCAGTTGTGGAGTTGCAGTTGTCTTTTTTTTTTCCTTCATGGAAATCAAACATTTTTTACATGTAGCTCTCTTCATATACCACAAATGGCATTTGGGTGTCTGTAGAATATATTTATAGTAACATTATGAGTTTTGGAATGGAGGATTCTTTAGGTTGGAATAACAAGTGAAGCATAGTGAGGATATGGGGGAGGAATTGTTGATGAGGAATGGAGATATCAAATATTGGTGCAAGGGATGCTACGGTTTTGGGCTCTACCAAAAAAACCATCAATTTGACACAAACAACGATAGCGGGAATGTTGCAGAGTCCATAAACGAATTCTTAAGAATCTGACACAACTGTAACATTGAAGTCAACCCCCAGAAAATCTTATCAACAATGTCAGGAAGCATTCTAATTTAATGTTGGTTCAGGTGTTGTTGTGATCTTTCATTGTTTTTAGTGAATTTTAGATTCCGGGATTAAATTTATTAACAGGGAGACCAGATGATTGAGCTAAGCTAGAGGCACTTTAGTGTAAGGCTAATTTTTCCTTTCTCCATCATTCTATATTAATTAAGGTCATTTTGGAAATTAGTAGTTGTTAGGTTTTTGTTGAAATGATTGAGAGTCACTGAAGAGTTTTTATAATTTTGATGTTATTTTTAGTATACACTGTTATCATGTAGTTGGTTAATAGTTTAAATTTTGGAATTTTTTGGTTATTTTTATCCGAATCTGACTACGAAATCTTTGTTGAAATCACGGTTTTTCAGTGTTCAAAATGCATTTTTTATTACAGAAATGGATTCAGTGCCCTCAAAAATATTTTGGCACCCATATTATGCAATTCCAACAATTGTATATGTGCAATTTCAACAATCTCAATTGGATTCTGACAAAAACAACCTCGAAAAATGAGACCAAAATGTAGAATGTTTAACTTACACCTCTTACCAACTTCAACTTATTTTAAATGGGAGTTTTTAAAAAAAAATTACTTTTAGTTATATTTTTTGAAAGTTAAAATGAAAACAAAAAATGTCGGTTCTTTATACTACTTTCTTATGTATAATGCTTGTTTGGTTTTTTCCAACCATACTTTTGTGAAAGATAAAATGTTAATTATTTATTTTAATTCATTATGCATAATGTCATTTTATATTGTATTAATTATTTATTCTAATTCATTATGCATAATGTCATTTTATATTGTATTATGTTCATGTCATACATTTATGCTTTGGTCATCTAAAATCTTAGTTTATTTAATTTTAGTAATAGTTTGTATTTAATTCATTTCCAAATGTATACAATTTTTTTGTAAGGTTATGTAATTGTGTTATTTATAAGAAAATGTTAAAACATATATATTGTAGATGTATTTAACAACTTTTTTTTAATGAGATGTGACATTAATAAATTAAATTTAAAGAAAAGTTGAAATATATAAATGTAAAAAATGTCATAATAACACAAAAATAAACTAGTATAGTATAGATTTATATATATTTTTTATAAGGTTATAAAGGTTTGCACTTTGTATTATGTTTCATCCCTCTAAACAATTAATAAATCCAAATATTATCTACAATAGAATAAACATTACCCCCTTTATTATGGTGCATTACATATTATTGATGTAAGCTTGGATCTATTAGTGGGTCTATAAGTTGTTATTGTACCCCTTTGTCTCCTATATATAGGGAGGATACCTTTTCATTTTAGTCATCATTGTATATTGTCTTGTCTTATGTACATTGTGTAAGGAGGTTCCTCCCTCGAAGAGTATTGTTATTCATCTCAGTTCTTCATTATTAAGGCGTTGATTACTTTCTTTTGGTCTATTTATGCTATTTTTATGCTATATATGGGACTTGGTTGCATAACATTTGGTATCAGAGCTCTTTCCTCGGGACTGGCTTCTTCAAAACGAGTCATCTTGGAATTTTTGCTATATTTTTTTTTCTACAAGGATTGAGATAGAAAGATTAAAAACCCACCTCAAACACATGTCAAGATATATGTGGTTTGAAATTCAGGTACTAAGACATCACAAGTTCAGAGATATTGGCATCAAAAGTTAGGGGTTTTGACTAGTCCAAAAACTAGTCTAAAACAGGTGTTCTAGGGAAAAAGGTCATAAAAGGGGCATACGAGATCCAGATTGAGTGATACCAGATGCATAAGAAAGGGTACATAACACAGTATTTGTGGTAGAAGTTTCAGACTCGGATCCAAAATATTGGACATGTGGTAGTCCGTACAAGTTTGATCTTCTGAAAGAACAAAAAATAAAAAGTGTTGGGAAATTCACAATAACTTTCTTTTGGCACATCAAAATTAGGTCAGACCTATGGAATCAGAAAAATGAACATACATCATGAGTTTAGGGACTCCAACATGGGGTAAAAAACCAACTACATCCTAAAGATCGATATGAGGAAGTTTGATGGCACAGATCCAGTCACATGGATACTACAAATGGAGCAATTATTTGAGCTACACGAGGTGCATCTTTATATTTAGAACCTAATTAGTTTGTGTGGTATATATGAATTTTGTCTTGTAAACCACTTTTCACTTGGACAATTTTTACGGAAGAATTGATAGCACATTATGAGGACACCAAGAGAAATACCTTCTTTAGCCAACTGATAAATCTCAAACAAAAGGGTTCAGTTGGGGAGCACATTCAGAACTTCCAAATATTGAATATCAAGGTCACATATATTCCAGAAGAGAATCTAATTGACCTCTTCATAGGAACTTTAAGATATAACATCCAACATGAGGTTCGCCTGTGGGAACCTAAATCCTTGGAGCATGCATTCAGGGTGGCAAGAAAAGTTGAAAACAAAATTATGGCAACAAGGAAGTATACCACATACAACTATAAAGAAGGAAGTGTGGTCTCGAGTCATCCACAACCTATAAGGTTGAAACCACAACAACTAGAGGAAAAAAGAGCAAAATGGCTTTGTTACAGTTGTGATAGAAAATACAGTAAGGGCCACAAGTGCACTGAAAAGAACGTATTTTACATAGATTGTGAAGCAGAGGAAGAAAATGAACAAGAAGCACCAAAAGAACATGTACCATCTCAAGATGAAGAAATAGATGATACTACTTCCGAAGATATTACTCCCATCATATGCTGTCATGCATTGGTTGGAATTAGCACTACTCAAACTCTCAAGATAGAAGGATATATCAAAAAGAAAAAAGGTAATGGTGTTGATTGATTCTGATAGTACTCATAATTTCATTCACTGTAAATTGGCCAAGGTTCTCAATTTCTTTTTATATCCAGCATCATAGTTTCAAGTAATGATTGCAGATGGAGGAACTATAAATTGCTCAGGAAAATGCCATAATATCAATTTCACTATGGGAGAATATGTATTGAATAGTACAATGACTGCTATTCCAATGGCAGATGTTGATATTGTATTAGGAGTTCAATGGTTACAATCATTGGGAACAATGGCTTTTAATTTTCAGAATCTTTTCATGAAATTTTTATGGGAAGGAAAATAATATGAGTTAAATGGTATCACAGGGAAACCAAGTAAGGTGATAAGCTCTAATGGTATGACAAAATTGATAAAAAAGGGACATCAAGGTGTAATTGCAAAATTATGCTCATTAGATGTTCAAACATCTAAGTCTCCTAATTACCCATATCTCAAGAAGGTGATTAATAAGCATTCCAAGGTATTTGAATATATTCCAAAAGGTCTTCCACATGTTCGAGATTTTGATCATGCTATTCACTTAATTCTAGGAAGTGTTCCTCCTAACATTAGACCTTACAGATACTCCTATGGACAGAAGAGTGAAATTGAGCGTATGGTTGAAGAAATGTTAGAGGCCATCATAATTAGGCCTATCCAAATTTCTTACTCTGCACCAGTGGTAATGGTACACAAGTCGTATGGATCATGGTGTATGTGTCCAAATTATAGAGAACTCAACAAGATCACCATTAAAGATAAATTTCATATTCCTGACATTGATGAATTGTTAGATGAATTACATGGAGCAGTTTTCTTCACAAAGTTGGATCTTAGTTCCTGATTTCATCATATTAGAATGAAGGAGGAAGACATTCCAAAAACAACATTCAGAACTCATGAAGGTCATTATGAATTTTTGGTCATTCCATTTGGTCTCACGAATGCGCCTTCCACATTTCAAGGTTTGATGAATTCCATTTTCAAGCCTTTCCTTAGAAAATTTTTTCTAGTATTCTTTGATGATATACTAATCTATAGCAAGTCTTGGGAAGAACATGTTCAACATGTTGACAGGGTACTACAACTACTCAAGGAGAAACAACTATATGCAAAACCTTCCAAATGTTTCTTTGGGGTAAAGGAGGTAGAATATTTGGATCATATTGTATCTCGGGAAGGTGTCAAGGTAGACCCCCAAAAAATTAAATCCATGCTGGACTGGCCGAATCCCAAAACCCTGAAAAATCTTCGAGTTTTATTAGGTTTGAAGGGTACTATCGCAAGTTTGTTCAAAACTATGGAAAAATAGAAACACCTCTAACAACATTACCGAAGAAAGATGCATTTTCTTGGACTGCAGAGGCAACTCAAGCTTTTGAACAACTTAAGGAGGCTATGTGCAAAGCTCCTATTTTGGCCACACCAAACTTCACAAAAACATTTATTGTGGAATGTGATGCTTCAGGAAATGGCATTGGCATTGTTCTAATGCAAGAAGGACACCCGCTTACTTTCACAAGTCATCCAATCAAGGGAAAGCACTTACAAAATCTCATTTATGAGAAGGAAATGTTGGAAATTCTACATGCTCTTAAGAAATGGCATCCTTGTGATAATCTGCAAGAGATCTAGCAACTATAGCAATTCACAATCAAACTCTCAAGTATGTTGCAAAGAAGAAGAGAAGGAGACACTCAATAATCACTCATAAACACAGAACAATAGACAAAATATCAGTATCATACAATGAATAATGAATGTAGTGAATTGTTACAATGAACTGCAAGGAGAATGACATAGGATTTGAATTAGCCAAGTAGGGCATTCGAATCTCTGAGCTCAGAGTCTAGCTTGGATAACAATGGAGACATCATCCAGTCAGTAGTATCAGTCATAAATGGTAAGAGCCAGTCAAGTGTGTCCAACTGAGTTTAACATAACCATCTAGGCATAAATCGGGGAATGGAGACTCCAAGGGGGGCGCATGAGGCTGTCATAGGGTCAAGTGGCACTCCAAAACTAGCTAACAAGGGGCTACAAGTAGTTAGGATGAGCAATCAGTGGAACAACTACTCACTCCATGCACTAATTGAGTGATAACTCCCGGTAGGTGAAAAAAGGCGCCCTAACTGAGTGGTAGGTGAGTAAAGGCTCTCTAACTAACAGTGGTAGGTGAGAAAGGTGCACTTGTCATGCAGAACAGTCAAGAAGGGCGTATCAGGTAGGTAGGAGGACAGATGGGGGATAAAGACAGGCTCTGGAGAGCTAGAAGTAAGCTTTAGGTGCTGGGGAGACAACTATGATGATGAATGGATGCATGCAGTGGCATGCAAATGCATGCAACATGCATATTTGCATGCATGCATGCAAAATACAAAAATGATGGTGTGAATATTCCAACACCCCCCTGCAAGCTATACTATGAGAAAATAACTAAAATCTAAAAATAGGGCCCTGGTGACTAAGACCAAAGGTCACCTTGTACAATCAATCTAAATCAACTAAGTGAGGAAAGAGGGAAAACCCAGTGGGAAGAAAGCCCTCCCTCAAAATAGACTGAAGGATGCTAATGAAGCATATCATCTCTCACCCCTAAAGGAGGTAAGTGTCCTTCTTTCTCAAAGAAGTATCGATGGATCCGAAATGGATCAGGAATTTCACAAGGATGAATCCGTATATGTGAAAACTCTGATCTGGTAGATCGGGGAGTAGTAGTGGTCCATCGAAGAAGAGGATCAGTAAATAAAGAAGGATGAAACCTCCCATGCTGAAACTCTGATCTGGCTTATCAGGGAGCAGTGGATTCCCATCGAGGAAGAGGATCAACCATGTGAGAAGGATGAAACCTTCCATGTTGAACATCTGATCTAACTGATCGAGGAGCAGTGACTGCCCATCGAGGAAGAGGAGGCCAACCAGGTGAGAGATCTTCAGGTTCTTGTGGATATGGATCTCCCATTCGCTCATCTTCATCGTCAGTTACTAGACATTCAAAATCTTGTGGATCTAGGTCTAGCACTCCCTCATCATCATCTCCATCTGAAATATCATGAAGAGGAGCAAGTAAAACTGGATCATCATCACATGCAAACTCTGAATCTGAAATCTCAAATAAAACTGGCTCATCATCATGTGCAAACTCTGAATCTGAAATATCATGAGGAGAATCAAGTAAAACTAGCTCATGCTCATCATCACTCGAAGGAGGAACATATCCAAAAATGTTGATGTCATGAAACTGCTCCAGAATATGCATGTAATCCTCATCTGAACCATCATGACTGTGATCAATAGATGAACTGGAACTAGATGATGATGGATCTTTATTAAGATCAAAGGAGGATGCAGTAGTGGAGGCCAATTTAAAATAGGATTTGGACCAATAGGTGCTAGATCTTCAAGTTCTTGTGGATCTAATCTAGCATTTGCACTTCTTCAAGAGTCCTCTTTTTCACAATCTCTTTTGGTGTATCCTTTCCCTTTAGGCAACTTTTGAAGGTGCCATGGGAAAAATTGCCACTTACGAGACCATTAACCACAATCTGA
The DNA here is from genome assembly GCA_027924585.1 of Larix kaempferi. Classification (NCBI taxonomy): domain Eukaryota; kingdom Viridiplantae; phylum Streptophyta; class Pinopsida; order Pinales; family Pinaceae; genus Larix; species Larix kaempferi. Next base: position 2,320,286 of record BSBM01000660.1, on the reverse strand, counting down.
GCTATATTGTAGTTGAGATGAGACAGTCTACTCTCTTCATGAGTATGAGAGCGAAGAGCAGACTCCTTTGAGAGAGGTAAGAAATGTGAAAACTCATAGAGTTTTGTCCCATGATTTTCAACTCCTTTTGTAATGATTTACCCTGAAATCATGTCTTGTACCTCGACTTCATATGAAGTAAATATCACTCTTTTGGGCTCTCCAGTATGAGTCATTTGATACACTGAAAGGACATTAGCTGCAAGAGAAGGAACATAAATCACATCATAAAAGTGACCATGATCAAGATCGATTCTTCCAATCCCCTGAGAGGAGACTTCTGAATCATTTCCCAAACTGACGGAAGGGCCAACAGAACTTTCGAAGATAAAGAATAGATCTTTGGAGGAATCCATATGACATGATGCTCTTGAATCTATGATGGAAGAAGAATCAGTTGATGCACTTGCTATGAGAGCATGACATCTTTATTTGCCTTCGGATCTAGAAGATTCAGTATCAGGATCTTTCTTCCTTGCACATGCTGGTACAGGAATATTGTTCTTCTCAAGTAATTGAGCCATCAAATCTATAGTCTTATTCATGCAAGCACTCTCAGGATGAAACCCCCTCTGGCAGTATGTGCACTTGGATTTTCCCTTATTAAAATGATTGGTCTTCCTTGAGTTCGAAGCCTCATCTGACTGGTATGGACTATCTGTAGGCCTTGTATCATTCGATCTCTTGTCAGAAATCTTTTGCTTGCCTTTACCATTCACTCTCTCTACAACTGTAAGAGCTGAATCCAATTTGGGTTTGATCATTCCCATAGAGATCAACTTCTCTTCCTCTTGAGTAAGAGATTGGGTGAAGTCATCAAATGAGGGAAACTTCCATCTTGGAATGGACAACCTAGCTGAATGGAAAGTAGAGACAAAAACTGAGAAGTTTTCCCCCAACTTTGAGAGAGTGGAAAGTATAAGATGCTTTTCTTCTTTCACTATCTCATATCTTTTCAATTGTGATATCAAGCTTTTGAACTTGGTAAGAAAGGAATTAATAGATTTGAAGCTGTCAGGACTCAAACATATGAGCTCATTCTCCAATTTGTGTCCTTGCATATCATCTTTCGGTCCAAAAAGGGATTCGAGCTTGTCCCAAACCTCTTTAGGAGATGTAAGATCAATGACATGGAAGTGAAGATCTTCAAAAATTGAGAGAAGGAGGAGGCCAATTGCTTCATCAAGCCTATCCAAGTACTTGGACTTTTCAACTGCACTAAGTGGTTCTACCATCGTTCCATTGAGTATTCGAGTGAAGCTCTTGGATGTCATGAAGAGAGTCATCTTGGATTTCCACTCAATATAGTTGGAAGATGTGAGATTTAGATCCATCTGAACAGAAGAATTCGAATAGTTGAAGAAGATTCCGAACGGGTGAATAAACCTGCAAAACAAGAAGAGTTGTGCTAATAGAGAATGCTACACTTCGACTGAACACTACCTTAAGAACACTTGGCACATAGACTAAGTCCTTCACACCTGGATAGACCTCACTGGATTTCTCCAATGAATTCAAGTAATAGAACCAGGATTTGTTGTGGAAACTCAGAGGCTTCTGGTGCACAAGTGAAAGATAGTTGCTCAAAGAAATGCTACAACTGCTGCAATGGCTGCAATTCGAATAGCTACTTCCTGCTCTGATACCATGTGATAATCTGCAAGAGATCTAGCAACTGTAGCAACTCACAATCAAACTCTCAAGTATGTTGCAAATAAGAAGAGAAGGAGACACTCAATAATCACTCATAAACACAGAACAATAGACATATATTAGTATCATACAATGAATAATGAATGTACTAAATTGTTACAATGAACTGCAAGGAGCATGATATAGGATTTGAATTAGCCAAGTAGGGCATTCGAATCTCTGAGCTCATATTCTAGCTTGGATAACAATGGAGACATCATCCAATCAGTAGTATCAGTCATAAATGGTAAGAGCCAGTCAAGTGTGTCCAACTGAGTCTAACATAACCATCTAGGCATAAATCAGGGAATGGAGACTCCAAGGGGGGCGCATGAGGCTGTCATAGGGTGAAGTGGCACTCCAAAACTAGCTAACAAGGAGATACAAGTAGTTTTCACATAAAGAAGGAGATACGACTACTCACGAAGTATGCACTAACTGAGTGATAACTCTCGGTAGGTGAAAAAAGGTGCCCTAACTGAGTGGTAGGTGAGTAAAGGCACTCTAACTAATAGTGGTAGGTGAGAAAGGCGCACTTGTCATCCATAATAGTCAAGAAGGGCGCATCAAGTAGGTAGGAGGCCAAATGGAGGCTAAAGACAAGCTCTGGAGAGCTAGAAGTAAGCTCTAGGTGCCGGGTAGACAACCATGATGATGAGTGGATGCATGTAGTGGCATGCAAATGCATGTAGCATGCAGATTTGTATGCATGCATGCAAAATACAAAAATGATGGTGTGAATATTCCAACAATCCTTACCTCATAGGTAGACACTTCAATGTCAAAACATATCATGATAGTCTTAAATACTTCTTAGAACAAAGATTATCTTCAAAAGAGCAACAAAAATGGGTAACCAAGATGTTGGGATATGACTTTGAAATCATCTATCAAAAAGGGAAACATAATGTTTTGGTAGATGCACTTTCCAGAAAAGATGAAGATGTCGAGGCATTACTTTGTGCAATTTCCATTCTACAAGTCGATTGGATAGTAGCAACTAGAGAAGAATGGAAAAATGACCTATCTGTGTGGATGCTCATTCAAAATATATAGGATGATCCCAGTGTATCAGATACTTTTGTGTGGAAAAAGAATTCACTATGGTAAAAGGATCACTTATATTTATAGAAAGACTCCCAATTAAAACAAAAGTTCCTCCCAGAATTACACACCTCTCCTATAGGTGGGCACTCAGAATTCTGGAAAACTTACCACAAGGTCGAAAAGGAATTTTTTTGGGAAGGTCTTAAATATGATGTTCAAAGGTTCGTGGCCAAATTCTTGGTTTTCCAACAGAATAAGGTGGAAACAGTTAAGACCTTAGGAATTCTACAACCATTTGACATACCTTGCCAGTGATGGGAAGAATTCTCAATGGATTTTATTACAGGTCTACCCAAGTTAGAAGAAAAGAATGTTATTATGGTGGTTGTTGATAGACTCACGAAGTATGCACATTTTTGTGCACTCTTTCACCCTTTTAATGCAAGTACAATAGCTGCAGATTTTCTGGAAACAGTTTAGAAGTTACATGGAAATTCGAAGATTATTGTAAGTGATAGAGATCCAATTTTCACTGGAAAATTTTGGACTGAATTATTTTCTTGTTTGGGTATCGAATTGGCTCATAGTTCATCTTATCATCCTCAATTTGATGGGAAAACTGAGATAGCGAACAAATGTTTGGAAGTCTATCTCTGTTGTTTTGCATCTCATAAACAAACACAGTGGGTGAAATGGTTATCTTTGGCAGAATGGTGGTACAATACTTCCTTCCATACATCATAAAAAATGTCTCTATTTATGGCACTTTATGGGTACCAGCCTCCATCTATCACATCTACATTAAAGGGAAAATCTAAAGTTCAAGCTATGGAAGATCACATAGAGCACCAACAAGAAGTTCTCCAGATACTTAAGGACAACCTAGCTATGTCACAAAATATGATGAAACAACAAGTTGATCAACATCGGAGTGAAAGGATTTTCGAAGAAGGGGATTGGGTATTTCTAAGGTTACAACCTTACAAGCAGATGTCCCTCAAGCAAATAAATAAGGACAATAAATTAGCACCCAAGTATTATGGTCCTTATAAGGTGTTGCAGAAGATTGGTAGTATGGATTAAAAATTGGAGCTTCCTTCATCTTCAAGAGTGCATCTAGTTTTCCATGTTTCTTGATTAAAGAAGGTAATATGAGAAAAGATCCCAATTCAAAAGATATTTCCTGAGCTTGATGAAGAAGGAAGAGTCACATTGGAACCTGAACAAATCATTGAAACAAGGACCAAATAGCTACGAAATCGGGCTATTACGGAGTACCTCATCAAATGGAAGAACCTTCCAGTGGAATATTCGACATGGGAAGATGAGTCCTTCGTACAAAATCATCCACAACTAATCAAGAGTTGATGACAACACTTGTCTCAAGGGGAGGGGCATGTTAAGCCCTAAATATTGGCACATTACCCCCTTTGTAGTGGCACATTACCCACTTTATTATGGTCCATTACATATTATTGATGTCGGCTTGGGTCTATTAGTGGGTCTATTAGTTGATATTTTACCCCTTTGTCTCCTATATACATAAGAAAAAGACCTTTTCATTTTAGTCATCATTGTATCTTGTCTTGTCTTATGTACATTGTGTAAGGAGGTTCCTCCCTCGAAAAGGATTGTTATTCATCTCACTTCTTCATTATTAATGCGTTGATTACTTTCCTTTGGTCTATTTCTGTTATTTTTATGCTATATTTGGGACTTGGTTGCGTAAAAACACTTAATAAACACTTTAAGAGCTACATATAAATATTAAGGAATAGTACTATAATGAAGGAAACTAGCTCGAATCTTGAGTTTGTTTGGAAATATTATATGAAAGGTATGGTATATCGAGTTGTGGCTCCAATATGCAGTTAATTACATTGATATACATCAGACAAATCAACCATAGAGTCAAAATATAATTCTCCACAAAATTTATTCAACTATGAGTGCTCCATTGCACTTGAACATGTACATTGACAGAATATTGAGAGAGAGATAGTGGATAAAGAAGGTAGAAGATGAACTCGAATTGAAATGGGGATCAAACCTGCATCAAAACATCTCCATTAAGCGTTGTTGAGAGTTCTGATTGGACTCTCCTCCAACCAAATTGGATATGAATCTTTCACCCATAAAATTGGTTCTAAGGCAGGGAGGGTGAACATCCACTGTGCAAGGACAAGCTAAGCTCTCCAAGAGTGCAAAAAAAAATGATCCAAAAGATGCACTCAATTGTCATCATTCTCTTTTATTAACCTCATGTGGACTCATGAGGTCAAATTCCCTCCAATAAACTTCACTCCACTCGAATTAGTGATAGATTCTCTCATGACACACTTGTCCACTTCTTTCTTGCGTTCCTCTTTCCCCTAATTCGAATTGGGAACCTTGGTTGACCATAACTCCCTCTATGCGCCCTCTTGGTGGTTAGTTTTATCCCTTTTATTTCATATTTGTCATAGTTATGCAATCATGTCTGAATTTGTCATATTTTTCATAGATTCCTTCATCATTGTTGTCATAGATACCATGGAATCTAGATACAAATGCCACAATGCCTCTTCCTCTTCCTTGGGAATTACTCTTCCACTCCAATTCAGATATCCTTGATAGTTGAGATGAATATTTCCCCTTCATCTACCCAAAGTACATTACCCTCCACCTTGAACTCGAATTTGTGTGAGGATGATGCCAAGTGTAGTGGGGAATCTTGTCACATGTGGGTCCCACAACCTCTTATGTGTCCTCATGATCCAATGACACCTCATTTTATTATTATTATTATTTATTTGACTCATAATGTGAATTTGTAACTCTAAGTTCATTTTGGGTCTTGTAGCTCCCTTATTCCAAATTTTGATGCTTCCACCCCCAACCCAGGGAACTAGTAAGTTAGTGGAATTTTTCCTCCATGATAGTTTATTTGAATGGGGACATTACAAACTTTGAATTCGTAATTTGATATTCGTGTGACCCACCTTGTCCATTTGGCTCTAATTTTACATTATTACTAACTTGGACATCATGCTTGCAAATTATTTGACCCTTAGCACCAATTTGACAAACTATCATGAACATGGCCAAGTGGCTTAGGTCATTGTGACCCAATGCAAAATTTGGGGACATGAAAAATCCTCCCCTCCCAATATTGATTTTCCTCAAGCAATTTCAAACATGGATGTTGGAGAACCTGCTTTCCTTCCAACCTACAATTTAAGTAGTGTCACTCATGTACTGCAATTTGCATAGTTAATCTTTACCTCCTCCATATTTTGGAAACATTTTATGAACTTTAAACCCTTTTTCTCACTGTATAATTCTTTGAAGTTATCACTGAGTTGCCAAAATTTGAGTTTTCAAGATTCCAAGAAAATTTCAGAGATGAACCACCATGCTCGCTGCTGCACTAATATGATTGCAATCACCTTCTCAAATGGTGACTCAATCTCCCATACTGCTTTCTACCCCCAAAAATTGAAACCAATGAGTCAAAACAATGATTGCAGGGTCCCATTGCTTGTATTGCACTCCAACAATTAGGAGTGCTCTCCTACCCATACCATCAGGAAAGAGAATGCATGGATCCCATTTCCTTGTATTCATCCTTCCAAACACCATAAGTACAAAAGAAAGATCATCAAAGTACATAACAACATCATACACATGTACGTCAAGGAGGTGCCTCATCATAGAATCATGAAAGTGCTTGTACCTCCAAGTAAGTAGACCACCATTTTCCTAGTTGCAAATTGTCAACATAATGAAGTCATCACCTATTCTAATGAGGATCATCTAGAGGAATCTCTAACAAAGAACATGGATCAGAGAGTAACTACTGAAGGTTTCCCAAGTTCTATAGAAGCATATACTGATGGATGCTAGGATGTGGTGCCTACCGATGGGTACCAATACTGCATGGATACATATACTAATGGATTTCCATCCATTTATATTGGTGACATAAAGATCAGCCTTGATGAGGTTGCTGAAAATCCCAACTCCATTGAGCACGAAGAAGAAGACCTTATAGCAAAAAAATATGAACCAAGGTTAGCTTCCCAGTCACCCCTTGAGCTTCCATGTGGATTTGATCCCAAGAAAAAAGATGAAAAGGATGTTTGCTCTCATGAACCATCCTTCATTGAAGGGTCTTTAAATATGAATGAAAGGAATATCTATGAGTCCCTTCTCATACTCCATGACACTCAAGCATTGGTGTTAAACTCTTGTTGGAGAGATTCTTCATTGGAGGAGCCATCCTTCCTTGAAGACATGGAGAAGATTCAAAGAGCAATGTGCAACGTCAAAGGTAATTTCATGTCTTTGCTTTTTGATAGAAACAATTTGGTTGAGTTTAATGAATTATTACATGAAGCATACTTGAATAATAATGAGGATATTCATAAGCTCAAAATTCAAAATGAGCAATTTCTTGAGAGGTTGCAAGATATTTGTTATTCCTCCTATGTTTCAAATTGTCCTATGGTAGATTGCTTGGAGGGTTCTCATGACATGGTGGATCATGAGAAACATGGTAAGTTTCATATGTTTTATGTGTTTTAAGACAAGCACTTGTTGTGGTGGAAGAGGAACTTGAGTTGCTTCTTGATGATGGTTATGCACTTTTTGAAGAAGTGCATGAGTACTCTACCTTGGAATCAACCTATGAGAAAAGTTTCACACTTTTTAGGGAGGTGCATGATCCTAACCCTATGGATCCTTCACATGATGAAACTTCTGCACTTTATGATCATTTGGGTGAGTTGGTTCATTCTCCTACTACACTTCCACATTTTGCAGCATTCATCCTAATGAAGTATGGGTGAAGGGTTTCTTTATGATGATGCCACATGAGGAGTATGAAACTCCTATCTCTCCTTTTAATGATGACATGAATAAAGCACATTATTCTTTACATTTTCATCAGCATACTTTGTTACCTTCTGATTATACACATCTACATAGATGTCCCTATGATGTTCACTTGAGTCACTTGAATATTCATGATTTTCCTTGCTCCTTGCTTAGTTCATTTGATGTTGGAGGAACTTCATCCAATATTTGGGTGAAGAGATATATGATTGAAGCACATTCTTATGGGAAGCAACATCCTTTTCTATTTATTGACGATACACATATTCATGGGTGTTTTTATGAAACTCCTTTGAGCCCCTTGAAGACTCATTGTTTTCTTTTCTCCTTGCTTGGTTCAAATTTTGGTGGAGGTTCTTCATTCACTTCTTGGATGAAAGAACACATCGTTGATTATTTTGATGCATATTACATCCTTTTGAAGCAGAATTATAGGACATGGGATCCTCACCTATGTCATTGGAGCAAATTTGATTGGTCACATGATGCTTGTATGCACTTGGAAAATGGTGGTCTACTTACTTGGAGGTACAAGCACTTTCATGATTCTTTGATGAGGAACCTCCTTGATGTACATTTGCATAATGTTGTTATGTACTTTGATGATCTATATTTTGTACTTATGATGTTTGGAAGGATACATATAAGGCAATGGGATCCAGGCATTCTCTTTCCTGGTGGTATGGGAAGGAGAGCACTCCTAATTGTTGGAGTGTAATACAAGCAATGGGACCCTGGGATCATTTTTTTGTCTCACTGGTTTCAATTTTGGGGGGTAGCAAGCAGTATGGGAGATTGAGTCACCATTTGAGAAGGTGATTGTAATCATAGTAGTGTAGGAGCAAGCATGGTGGTTCATCTCTGAAATTTTCTTGGAATCTTGAAAACTCAAAGTTTGGCAACTCGGTGGTAACTTCAAAGAATTATACAGTGAGCAAAAGGGTTGAAAGTTTAGAAAATGTTTCCAAAATATGGAGGAGGTAAAGATTAATTGTGAAAATTTTGTTTTGAGGGATTTAATTAATCTTTTGTTGTTTAGTGGTGATGTCACAGGAGATATCAATATGAAAAAAACCACATCTCTTTACTTTTGGAAACACACAATTGCAGTACATGAGTGCCACAACTCAAATTGCAGGTTGGAAGAAAACGTTTTGGAAGGAAAGCAGGTTCTCCAACATCCATGTTTGAAATTGCTTGAGGACAAGCAATATTGGGAGGGGAGGATTTGTCATGTCCCCAAATTTTGTATTGGGTCATAATGGCCTAAGCCACTTGTCCATGTTCATGATAGTTTGTCAAATTGGTGCTAATGGTCAAATAATTTCCAAGCATGATGTCCAAATTAGTAATAATGTAAAATTAGAGCCAAATGGACAAGGTGGCTCACATGGAGAGCAAACATTCAAATTTTGTAATGTTCCCATTCAAATAAACTATCATGGAGGAAAAATTCCACTAACTTACTAGTTCCCTAGGTTGGGGGTGGAAGCATCAAAATTTGGAATAAGGGAGATATAATACCCAAAATGACCTTTTATACTTACAAATTCACATTAAATGGGTCAAATAAATAATAATAATAAAATGAAATGAAGTGGAATTGGATCATGAGGGCACATAAGAGGTTGTGGGACCCACATGTGGCAAGATTCCCCACTACACCCGGCGGCATCATCACAAAAATTTGAGTTCAAGGTGGAGGGTAACATACTTGGGGTAGATGAAGGGGAAATATTCATGTCAAATATAAAAGAGATTCGAATTGGAGTGGAAGAGTAACTCCCAAGGAAGAGGAAGAGGCATTGTGACACTTGTAGCTAGATTCCATGGTATCTATGGCAACAATGATGAAGGAATCTATGACAACAATGATGAAGGAATCTATGACAAATTCAGACCTGATTGCATACCTATGACACATATGACATGTCAGGGATAAAAATAGCCACAAAGAGGGAACATAGAGGGATTTATGGTCATCCAGGATTCCCAATTCGAATTAGGGGAAAGAGGAATGCAAGGAAGAAGTGGAAAATTGTCTCATTAGAGAATCTATCACTAATTTGAGCTCAGTGAAGTTGTATGGAATTAAAAATCATGAGTCGAAATGAGGTTAATAAAATAGGAGGATGACAAAGGAGAGAAACTTTTGGATCATTTTTGTTTTGCGCTCTTGGAGACCTTAGCTTGTCCTTGCATGGTGGATGTTCATGATCCTCCCTACCTTACAACCAATTTCGTGGGTGAAATATTCCTATCCAAACTGGTTGGAGGAGAGGCCATTCATAACTCTCAAGTGATATTAATGGATATTTTTTTATGCAGGTTCAATCCCCCTTTCATTTCAAGTTCATCTTCTACCTTCTTTCTCCACTATCTCTCTCTCTATATTCTCTCAATGTACATGTTCAAGTACAATGGCGCACTCATAATTGAATATATTTTGTGGAGAATGATATTTTGAATCCATGGTTGAGTTGTATGATGTATATAAATTCAATTAACTTCATATTGGAGTAACAACTTGAAATACCCTACCTTTCATATAATATTTCCAAACAAATTCAAGATTCGAGCTAGTTTCCTCTCTCTTTTCACATAGCGTTTTTGGAGTGATTTTGTACTTGTTTGATATCAGATTTTTCTGAGTTTTTGATTATGTTTCGAGATTCATATGAAGTACTATTTATGACCTAATTATTATGTGCAGACCCTTTGAGTTTTTCTAAAAGAATGTACAACAAATTTAATGTCCATTGTTAACCATTTTCTCACAATTCCTATGTCTCACAACCTATTGTTTTATGGGAGTTATAGAAGACCCTAAAACCTGATTTAATGCTGCATTTGGGTTTCCCTTGATGTCCTATATCAGATACAAGGTTAATTTCATAAAATAAGGAAGGTTGTACAGCGTTTGGGAAGCCAAAAATTCACTAGACTAGTGGGGTTTTCAACCATTGAATTCACCTAGTATTTTTCCCCTTCCTTCTTCCATGAGAATTGCAAACCCTGAATGCTTCTAATAAATGTATAAGGTTCTAAGAGATTAATTAGGATGTATTACGTCCTCCCAAGTCCCTCCATATATAATTTGAAAGAATTTGGGAGCATTTGGGTTTCACTAGACCAAGGTTCGAAATTGGCCAAAATTGAACAAATTTTCAAATTAGGGACATTACAATGGGCTATGGCCTTTGTGTTCCATAATCTCAATCGCATTGTAGAGGCTTATATGTATGAACTTGTTTCTCAATCTGGCAAGAGAGTGGATCATCCATCTCACCTTCGACTTGTGTTCAAAAGATGCAGGCGTTATAAGATTCGCTTAAACCCTCATGAATGCATATTTTACGTTAGAACATGCCGTCTATTGGGATTTATCATTTCAAAAGAGGGAATTATGGTCAACCATTTAAAGGATGAGGCAATACTTTGGTTTCCTCCCCCGCTCTCAATTAGTCAACTTCAGAGTCTTTAGGGAAAACACAATTTTCTACGTCGTTTTATAGCGAACTATGCCAGCATTACTAAGTGTTTTATGCCTCTTTTGAAGAAGGATGCTCTATTTATATGGATGAGTGAGCCCATGAGTCCTTTGATTCCTTTAAGAAATCCCTAGTATCGATGACTCTACTTTTTCCTCCCGACTATAGTAGATATTTTTTTCTTTATATCGTCGTGTCTCAAAAGACGGTTGGTATGGTCCTGGTTCGGGAGGATAACAAGCTCCATGAGCATGTTATCTATTATCTTAGTTGAAATATCATAGACGCTGAACTTAAATATTCTCATGTGGAAAACCTGGCCCTCGCGACCGTTCATGCAGTCCATATGTTGCATCATTACATTTTACTTCGCAAGACTACTGTCATGGCACACATCGATCCATTTCAATTTGTCTTGTAAAGACGGATTATTGGGGGGGAGTATAATAAATGGATTGTGATTTTGCAAGAGTTTGACCTTGATTTTATATCTACGAAATCCAAAAAGTCTTTATAAAATCCATTTCAATTTCCCTATGCAAGATGAGGATATGGTTTACAAAGAATCATTTGTTGATGAGCATAAGTTCCTTATCTCATCTTCGGACCCCTAGTATGGAGACATTATTGTTTATCTACGGACTCTAAATTTCCCTCTGCATCTTTTGAGGGAGGAACGATGATGTATATGTCATCAAGCCAAAAACTACCTCATCATCGGTGACACTTTGTATCGCCAGGAGGTGGATTCTATTCTGCATCATTGTTTAACCCACAAGGAAGTTGAGGTTGTGCTAAATGACTGCCACAATGGGGTGTGAATGGGGTGTGTGGTGGTCACTTATCCGGGCTTGTGACGACTCATAAAATTTTGCGAGCTGGTTACTATTGGATATCAATTTTTAAATATTTTGCTAATGCAGTCAAGAGACATCACTCTTGCCAGGTGTTCTCTCTCAATATGTGATCGCATCCTAATCCATTGTATCCATTCATCACCATCAGTCCCTTCACTAAGTGAGGGGTGGATTTCATGGATTGCAACCCAACTTCGTTTGGGGGGGACCACCATATCATTGTGGCTGTGGACTATTTCACTAAGTGGGCAGAGGCCATTCCACCTGTTGAAGTTGATGGTGATACTGCAACTATTTCGTATTCAATCAAATTATAGCTTGGTTTGGGATTCCGAAAGAGATTTTCATGGATCATCGCAGTCACTTTTAGAATAAAATGATGATGGAATTATCATCAAAACTAGGGTTCAAACATGATCATTCATCATTTTACTATCCCTAGGAAAATGGCCAAGTGGAGGCTGTTAACAAATCTCTTAAGGCCATCTTACAAAATACTGTCAGAAAGAGCAAATCCAACTGGCACATTATGCTATATCCTGCTTTTTGGGCATACTGAACTACAGTAAAGACTTCCACCAATTTTTCATCATTCCAGTTAGTTCATGGAGTGGATTTTGTCCTTCCTATTGAATGTGAAATCCCTTCTTTGAAGTTAGCCATTGAGATCCTGCCTGACACTTCGGAGTTAGAACAACGTTTAGTCCACGTTGAGCAACTTGATGAGCAGCGTCGAGATGCCGTTGTGGCTATAGAGGCTAATAAATGTCGTGTTAAGGTTCAGTACGATAAGTATGTTCATCCCCAGTAGTACATTGAGGGTGACTTGGTTCTCTTGTATGACCAAGCTAAAGAACCTTTGGGGGCATGCAAGTTCAACCCAATGTGGAATGGTCCTTACATTGTGCGGTATGTCCTAGAAAAGGGAGCTTGTGAGTTAGAAGATTATAAAGGAAATGTGCTGAAGGAGCCCAGGAATGGGATCTATCTCAAAAAGTACTATGCTTAAGCCTCCAACTTAGGCTAGTACCTTGTAAATTATTGTATATATTTTGTTTTTTTTCTTTTGGTGTTGTTAGTTTGATTAAATGCTTCCTCTTGGTTGGCATATGTCAACAGAGTCTTCGATGTACTTAGGATTTGTAGATGGTCCCAGTCGTTATACGCATAACTTAGCTTCCACTGCTTGGGTCATTTATTCACCCAAGGTTCAACTTGTGTCTTCAAAAAGTGTATGTCTATAGGCTCCATCATCGAATAATGTGGTCGAGTATAGTGTCATCATTGGTATATTACGTGATGCCATTTTTAATGGTATTCAATCCATAGAAGTTTACCTAGATTCATAGTTGGTTGTTTCCCAATTGAATGGTTGGTATCGTGTTAGGGATCCTACATTACTGAGAATATTCTTACGGGTAAGACTTTTGGAACAACATTTTGATTTCATCACATACATTCACATACCTAGAAGTTCTAATCAAGTATACAATGCATGTGCAAATTACGTTTTAGATTGGAATTTGTATCATAGCTAAGCAAAGGAAGCATTCATTTACATAGAAATAATAATAAAACCAATAGCCATAATTTTTTTCCATTCCATAAATTTCAAAGTTTGGTATCATGGTACAAAATTGGGCTTGTATCCCTCAAAATACACACGATTGGTACAATATAACCATGGAATATAAGCATGAGGTCCTGGATGTGTCTCATGATAACATATTATGGCGTTGGATAGACACTGAAAAATCATCACCCATGGAAAGGTTACCCCTACTACATGCCTCTGCATGGCCTCTGGTAGATCCTCAATCTGAACCATCGGTACCCTATGGGTCAACCGAGATAGGTTTCCCTGTACATTTTGCAATTTCCACTCGACATCTCTGCCATATAGCTCCTCTCCTCAAACTCTGCGCCTGTGTCGTGGGTATCCCTCTAGTCGTCATGGACTGATGTCTATGGAAAATATTTTAATGTTAATATATGATACCACCCAAACATTTTTTGCTTTCATTAAATAAAAAACTCCAAAAAAATCAAATATTTTAAAAAACAAAATAATTTTTACCAATATCCCTGAAGGCGGACCCTGGTGGGAATGGCAAGTCTCTATCTCCACAAAATTCGATCCCCTCATAGGGATAGTCATCGATGGCAATCACCTGTCGTCACCACCAGTGGAAAAAATCATCCTCATATGGAGAGGGCACTCTGCCACCTCATAATCTCAGTGCAACGTGTCTGAGATGGATCTCATAGACCATGAGGAGGGACTTATACCCTCAGACTAAGGCATGGAACCCTCTCAAAGAAGAAACTACACAAGATGCTAGCAAATATGTTCTTTGTTGTCCCAAGTTTGAATTCGGTTAGTTGGCTCTTCATGTTTTCAAACAAGGATGTACACTAATCATAAAAAATGGGTATCAGACACTTTACTGCATAAAACATAAAGCGTCTTGAAGCCTGATAAAGTGCAGCTAATCCTGATATCCGAGAAAGGACTAGTATGATTATCTTCAAAAGGCTCTGGATAGCCTTGATTGGGACTTGGCTGCCCACCTTTTGTGTGTCTGGAATACAATATGTAACAATGTACTCCTCAATGGTCATCCCACCACCAACTCCCCGAGCCCTAAGGTTGATCGTCTCACCTTGGCGAGACAACCCGGTAATAAAATAAATATCATCAACCTCAATTTTTAGAGGATTCCCATCCAAGTTGAAGTCTCCTCTGTATCTGTATTCCAGTAGTTGATTAGCATTTGGAGCAACCTAGGTTGTGCCCTCATGCTACCAATGATCCAAAACTTATATAGCCCACATATTTGGAGATATTGTAGTGGGGCCAAAGATCCTTACACTTGGTTTCCTATCACATCATGGTCTCTCTCTCTCTCTCTCTATATATATATATATATATATATTCAATCACCATCTTGCAAGAGAGAGAATGAATTTTTAGTTAAAACCCTTAAAAACACTACTCACGGTGATGCACTTGGGTCATAGTTTTGACAGTCATGCATGCACGCGGGAAGGCTTCGCTTTCCCAACACATATACGCCCTTGTATGTGACCCGATGAACTACTGCCCGTGTACAATGATTTTCCGAATTTGTGGGCCAAAAAACTCAAAATTTGACCATCAAAATAAAAAATTAAACCATTGAAAATGAAGAAAATGATGAGTATACTTACTTGGTCCAAACGGCTTGCGATTTCATCCCCTGTAGCTCCCAGAATCAATGATTGAATTTGGAGGGTGAAATGGGATCCAAAGCACTATTGTGATAAAAAATGAAAATGGTATGGTAAAAATTCATATTTTTACTATTTAAAGAAAATTTTACCCACTTTTATATAGTTTTTCACCCTACTTCTATATTTTATGGACCTTATGGACTAATATGATGATGTAAGGTACTTTTTGAAGCGATTTCTTCAGGTCATAACATATTTCAGCCTTCCTTCGCATAATTCGTGCCTCCGACAGGTATATACCGTACCCGACATATATGATAGCACTTCACTCCGCTTGCATTTTGGCATTGTCATGTGGCCACAATTCATAAACCCTAGGTACGAACCCACTCTTTATCAACACAAAACCTTCCTGTTGCTTATAGAAGTGTCGTTATTTAAGTGGTAGTTCTTTCCCAAGCATGCGTACCCTAGTTAGAATTCATCTTGTTATTTGGTGCCCATGTTGCAGCTCCTCCCTAGGTCTGGGAGTCCCTTATAGTGTTAGAAAAACAGGATCGCAGAGCAATAAAAATAAACAAGATGCAAATATAAATCACATAAACACAATACAAGAGAGGCACCACTATAACGTGGTTCACCCAATATGGGCTACGTTCACACACAAATTGCCACTCCTTTTATTATTATACCATCCAATAAATGAAGGGATACAACCTGCAACACATCTGCTGCAATTTCCTCTTCACTCTCTCACAGTATCTCTTACACAATCACAGATATACTTACAATACTACAATACACATCCATATTACAATGTCTTCCTTTTAAAGAGCGATTACCATGGAAAAGTACCACGGGATGCCCAATACCATGGGCCTGTAAATCACCCATTATTGGCCAAGTCATGACTATGAAATTCCAACATTTTACAAGGCATTTTTTTCCGAAATTTTTTCTATGGGGGCACTGCCCTCGAACCCCCACTAGGAGGGGGATTCTAAAATGTAGTCGTTGCCCCCCATCGACCCCCCTTGGAGACTATATTGGGGGGGAAATCCCCCCCAAACCCCCCCATCATGGGATGGGATCCATACACAGCTCAAACACGACCTATGAATAAAGAAGATCAGGCTCCACAACCAACATATAGTCTCTCCATGACTTTGCGAGGAAACCTCATGTTTCTTCTCATGTTTTATTTTGGCCATCACCCATAAGGACTCCCTTCTATATCAAGTTGTAATTGCATATCATTAACCTGCTTGAATTTTTTAGCTTGATGTTGGCTCCCGCTTTCTCATTATAATCCCAACTACCTCAGCATTTCTCAATCCTAGCCAAGCATAGCCTATCATTTAACCTTTGCAGCTTGATTTCCCCTTACCTCAGAGGAAACATCCCCTCGAGCATCCTTATCATGCATGTGTGCCCTTGCATTGAGCACAGGAATGTTCCACTACATGGAACTAGTTTGCTTTCCCGCGACACTCGTTTCCTCTCATTTGTACTATAAGAAATTTTTTATTCTTTTCAGGCTTCTATAATATGAAAAGACAAAAAAATAAAAATAAAACATAAAAATTCGGATGGGAAAATGCTATTGTCTTGTATTGGTAGCAGTTGTTTCTCCTTTGAACATAGCACAAATTTTTGGGTCTATCCATCAAAGGTTTGGGTTTAGTATGGCCTTAGGAAGGTGAACTTGTTACTCAAAGTTTACTCCTTCGACTGGTTAAGCTTCTAGTCCCTATGGAGTCTTTGTTGATGCCTCCAGCATCAAAGAGTTGTGTGAATATTCAGTCTTGAGTCTATGTTTCTTGAGTATATCTATCTACCTCATGCTCTTGTTCAAAGGAATTCTATAAACCTGAGTCGGCCATTCCTCAGATTTCTTGACTTTGCATGTCAACCATCCCTAAGATCCCTTTATAAGTGCATTTCATAATCACATGAAATTGTTTTCCTACCTAGCACCCTAGGCCTACTTTCATTAGTGGTAGGTGACCTTAAAATTAACAGATGACACCTCATCATTGGTACCTGACTGAGTAGTTTCCCTTGTATTCAACGGCAAGAAATCTATTCACACATTGGGATTCATGCAGTGTCATGGATTCCATTAGACCTTATTGGCAGTTTCCTCGTTTCTGTCAATAGTTTTCATCATTAGTTGTTATTCAGAGGGTCTCTTTCGTGCACTACTTGCATCTGGTACAGGCGAGAGATGCACATGGTTATTGTTTGTGTACATCATGTTTGTCTGAGTTCTTCCAAACCATTCATCCTAGTCGCATACCCCATGCTGGTTGATGGGGGATTCCCTAATTCCATCCTTTCAGCGGATCTCATTCCTTCGAATTCAGATCATTTATTTTGGAATTGGGATCTATAATTAGATGAGTACCTTGAGACTTGTAGTCATCAGTGGTAGGTTCTCTCGTTATCGACAGTTGGGAATACATCAATGTCTCTTTATCGATGGATTATGAAAGTATTCGACCTCAACACCTTTATTCAAACTTGGTGAATGTACTTGGTTCCTTGACACCCATTTTCATCATCAGTGGGTAGTCTCGCATCTGTTAATGGTATACCTTAATGACCGGTAATTAGATGATGTTTCATCATGTTCGAATTCAACACCTGTATTCACATGATGGGACATGCACCATTAGTGATTTGTGTAGAATACCTATGACTATAGTTGCATCATCATATATTCTACTATCATCGATCGTGATAATACCTATGGGACCTCAGTTCTCATGGCATAGAAATTTGTACTCCAGTATATACCAGATGTATTCAGTTGATTTGGAGACTGGACTCCAATGTGTGTTGCTCGTGGCTGTGACCACTTCTAACATATGTCTATTATGTACTGCCTATTCATGGCCATGAACACTTATTGTATGAAATTGCTATGTACTTCATATTTGCGGTCATGTATACAGAGTCAATATTGTAATGTTCTGATGAGTGGCTAGTTCTTTCGGCTGGGTCTCCACTACTTCACTTCTGAGATTTATAATTTATTTCGACCATCGTGATCACTCCTATGACCTCATATATTAGGGATCATATGTTATAGCATGATTTTCCACACCCTATGCAACATGCCTTGATGGCCTACCTTGTCACTCTGCAGACTCATCGTACCCCTCTTGCTCAGGAAAAACTGCCAAAAAACCATATTTTTGTTGATGTACATGGGTCATCAGCACTACAACATGCACATACGTATTTTGCACCATTACAGCCCGCGTACATCGGGTTTCATGCTCAAAATAAAAAATATTTTAAGATTTCCTTGCAAAGTCACGTCTATTATGATCCTTGGCCTTCCATATACTAGAAAATGATATGACTCGACCCTCCACCTCCTTTGAGGGTTATGTATTGAGCCATTTTGAAGCATTTGGGAGAGGAGAAATTGGGGAGCAAGTAAACTCTGGATAAATTTTGCCCCATTTCCATGCCTTGAGTCTGCATCCCTTTGTCCTTGTTAGATTGATATTCTCTTATGTTCATCTTCCAAGCTCTTCCCTATCATGTGAAGGAGGAACCTAATTGCTCCCTGAACTTGTGAGATGGACATTGTATGGAGAATTGACGTGGTGGAGGCCTAGGTGGAAAAACTTAGTTTCTTGGTTCCAACGAGTTACCGACAAAAGGTTGTGTGACTATGTACTTATGTTCATTATATTAATAGAAATACTCTTTTCTCGTCAATTCATGTTGCAAATGTTTATATTATTTTCATTGGGTATATTTGCTTAATATGTTCATTGATTATGCTAGATTATATGCTAACAATATATATACATTTTATATGCTTGTATGACTTGGTTGTTGAGGACAAGCCTTGTAGGTGAAGAGCATTGGATTGAGATCTCAACGGTGTTCTTCCTAAGACATCTGGTTGAGGTAAGGGTGTTATCCTTTTATTGTTGGCATTTCATGTTTATATAACATATTTGAGAATTGAGTTGATTTATGGTGTCACTCTGTTTGTTATGGTTCTACCCCAAGCCATAGGAATATTTTATCTGTAACAAAATCGCCATTTAGTAAGAGACATCAGGGACTATTGCTTCTGCTAACCCTTTTGGTTTGTGGTCATCCAAAACAAGCGCGTTTGTGGTCATCTTAAAACCATCGATTTAGAGAGTAGTTCATTTTTACCACTTAGTAGAAGGCTTCATCTTTTGCTAACTTACTTGGCGCATGGTCAAATTTTCAAGTAGGAAATGTTCAAACTTTGACAGTTGTTCACTTCCAATTTCAGCTCTCTTTCAAAATATTATTGGACTCACAGACACCCCTTTGGATTAAGGGGGGAATGTTGGAAACCTAATCCATTATGGTGAGTAAAATTCACATAGGTGAATATAAAGAGTTGTAGGAATTCCAAGGGACCACTTGCAATATGAAACCAGGGGTCACATCAAATTGTATTTATATGTGTATCTTCTCAATCATGAAGATTGTTAATAATAATGAATAACCCCATCCAATCCCATTGGGATCTCACCTATATCCACAAGTATTCCACATACCTAGTCACCACTACTTCCATCATCCTTGACTTCTACACCACGTCTTGTGCTGCAATATGCCATAGTGTCAACTATACTAATATAACCATAGATAGAATCCTAACGTGGAAGCGTTGAGTGCATCAACCAACTTCCCAACAGGAAATCGATAGTTTCCATCACATGTCTAGGGGAGAATGCTCAACACAACCCTCCCATGCATATAGGTTTCAGAGGATAAACTGTGGGAAATGCCTCCACCCTATCTCCCCCTCACCCTTCCTTGATATCACTACGATCAACACCCTTCAACAACCATACCATGCAATCATTGTTAGAAGAGTCATGTTATCAAATAACCACTTTGGGAAAGCTATGGGTCATGTCAAAATTCACACTTACTAACAAATCAAAGTAATGTTAGTAATCATAATGTAATTCATACTAGAAAATTGATATCATACCATTATCCTCCTTATGTCTATGACAATCTAGGGTAACTTGAATCTAAAGGAATTTGACTATCCCATAACTAGTATGTGTGTAGGTCAACACACAAACAATTCACATATCTTATGAAATAACACATCTAATTGCTAAAGGTGATAATCTATGTCATTAAAATGACATGTAATTAAGTGCATATATTATTTTGAATCAAGTGTTGTATTAGTTCAACATCCATAGTATAAATTGAACTGATATCCATGTACCACATTCCAAATTACTTTGCATGCTAAAATGAAATCACATATTCATCACCATTAATAACATGAAATGGTAAAATTTATATACTATATACACCACATGTAGGTTCAAATGTTTACCTAATGGTAGTTTTAATCAGTCCAACCAAGTCCAACAAATAATAAGCAAATGAATGGTAAGATAAATCACATTTAGGGTTTTAATTATTAAAGGTCAAAGTATGGGGTATTGCAGTATGCTCCTTAACCTAAACATCCTCAATTCAAGTGTCCAACTTCCAATCTATATAGCACATGGTCCCAAGCTCCAAGGGATAAGTACCCTCCTCCACGTGTCTAATGCTCCTCCTCCTCGGATAATTGAGTAACTGACACCCCCATTTTGTGCACCCAATGGATTAGTCATATGTCAATAAGGGTAACAACCTCCTATATAAGGGCACCATGCCAACACTCTATCCAAAGTCAAGAATCAACCTAAAATGAGCCATCATATGTCCATGAAGCATCGCCAAGGGGCTAGGAAACAACTCTCTCCTAGCAAGGTGAAAACACTTTTGGAGTAACCCAACAAGATAACAAATTTTGCCGTAAAAATTAGAGCCACCTTATCTATCACGAGTTTGTAGAATTCTATAATTAAGACTTCTAACCTGGGAGATTTATCTATAAGGAAGTATTTTATGATGTTTTTCATGTTTGAGCTAATGTTGGAGGAAGTTTTAAAAGATGATCTAGTTGATATAAGTTGGGATAACCAACATAATTCAGAAATTAATTTTCCTCCTCTAACCATTAGTTCTCTAAAGACCATTGTCTTTCATTTCTTATCAATAAATATTTGTTCCTTTTAGTCTTCATATACTCCATAACATTAAGCATGAAATGTAAGATTTGTTCTTTATGATTCACATTAAACTTAAAATTATTATCTTAGGGCCTCCTCCTCTTCCCATTTAAATTTAGCTTTAGTTTTCCATATTTTGTTTGTCTTTTTCGTTTAATTAGAATATAAACTAGAAACAAATTGGAAGTCAAAACACTCATTTACAAGTTATGAATTTGCAACCTTAATAATGTTTTATGAAAGCAAAAAAAAACATTAAAAAGAACAATGTAATCTTGTTTTGTTAGGAGTCAAGTTGGAAATTTGTTCAAAAATACAATTTAAAAACTTCAAAATTTGGATTTTACCAAAAAAATAAAAATATTAGAATTGGGAATTGCATAATCTGAGCTATTTGAGGTTGTTGAATTTTCTTATGGATTCAAAGACACAATTTGAACACTTCCAAATTTGGATTTTACCAAAAAAAAATTACTAGATTTCGACCAAAATCCACATAGAGAGCTTTCATTTTAATAATTTGTAAAGTAATATTTATTAATATGGATGTTTATGTTATTTATGATTAGTAAAATTGATAAAAGTAAAATAATATGATAAATAACATCCAGGCAAGGCACAATTCCACCCCTTACTATTCTGCTAGTTTTTATAATCGGATCTAGGGAACCAATCACGGGAAAAGCGAGGTGATTTGAGTGCCAGTTATCCGACGCCTCGGCCAACTAATTGTTATGTCTGACGTTTAGTAACCGAGTGACTACAGTTCCAGCCAGTTGTTCAAAAATTGTAGGATCCATTTCAGTTTGATTGAGTGGATTGGGAATCGCTTGGTTGGGTGGTCTGGGAACCATTCCGCGAACTACTAGGGGAAAATTAATGCAGGAACCCAGATCTACAAAGGGGAAATCTGGGCGGAGGGCTAAGCACGGGTTGCTTTGAAGGTTTTTCCTTTTGGTTATTTTCTGTTTGAAGGGTTCTGTTCAGAAGAAACAGGGTAATCCCACGGGACGGGGCGATTTGAGTGCCCCATATCCCACACCCAAACAGCGGATTCAAATTTAATTTTATAAACTAAATTACCCACATGATTTAAATGAATTAATCATAGGTTAAACAGTAATTCTTGAAATTTAAATTTTAAACTGAAATTTAATAAAGAATAAATCATAGGTTAAACCGTGATCCATGAGATATAAATTTCAAGTTAAGTTTTAATAATAAATTAATCAAAGAGTATGCTACTATTAACGCAATTCATAAATCGGGAATCTAATCATTACTATAAGATGTTAACTCATTTGCAATATGTTGTTTGCATGGTCATATGTTTGATTTTTAGTCTCTTGAAATATGGGTACCATTTATTGTAAAATGGTTGATTCCCCTCTTTAATTATATCATTTTTCCAAAGTCCTCTTCGCAATGGGACAAAAAATTCTATATACATCATTCCCACCTTGTGTTCTAGCCACCTTTTAAGTGATAAGATTATTTTCGTTGTCAAGTTGAGCTTGATTAAACTTAAATTTTTCACTCGCTTGATTATTAGGGTGGGCCTTGTGTAATCTAAGAAAGAAGTCTCCAACTTATTCAATGAACTTATCTCACCAATAACATCAATCTCATCTAGGTTGTTGCCAACATAGACATGATGTAGTGCACACAATTTATGAACATCGTAACCAACACAACAATTGGTTGTGATTCAATGATCATTTCCCCACCTTATTCAATGATAAATTCCCACATTTATCCCTTAACATCTATAAGACCAACAAGAATTCCCACATGAAGGTGATCAAGTTAACATCCCTTAACTTCGACTAACCATGAACCTAATTTGCTGAATCTTGCAAACGTTTAGAGGATGCACTTATTCTTGTAGTGAATAAGGGTTTTTGTATGCTTGTAGGGGCTAGAAGAAATCATATGCAGATCAGGATTGACAATATCCTCAATCATCCACAATTAAGAATCTATCTCTCTTAACTAATTTTCCATAAAAATGTATTCACAATCATTCATACACATCCAACTTGTAGAAAACATACACAAAGATTTTCGAAATTTTATTCTAAAATTAATACTCTGAAATAGAACAATGAAATGCAGAAGACAATACCAAGAATATGCAAATAACAATTTTATTTATAAAAAAAAGAGCATCCTTCTACATCACTTTTTTCATGTCTACGCTTGCTATTCACTATCTTTGTTTTTTTTTCTTTTGCTACTTTACTCTATTTTTCTACTAAACTATGTATTGTCCAAGAACACATATGGAACTAATTGAATCCTTTCCAAGATTGGTTCAATTACTCTTAATCTGAAACAAACTTCTTAAAATTTCTCAACTACATGCTCAAAATAGAAATATGTCTAATTACATGTCATCCTATTCTTATCTACTCAAATTCAAATTAAAGAAAATCTAAATTGAGGGAACCCATTCCCTTTTCTAAATATGGAAAGCCTTCTAGAGGTTGAATTTTGTTTTGAAACGATGCCCCTACATCACAATATGACACAAAGCAAGGTTGATTGCTAGAATAAGATATAACATAGCATTATACCTTTCAGGTTAATGGGGTTTTTATAACACATCCCCCATGAATCAACGTGGGTCATTTTTGTTCTTAGTCTCCTTCTGTTTGTTTAAAAAAATCCTAATCTTGATCTCAAAAACCCTACTTAGGGTTTTGCCATATTGTGAATAACATTGTTGGTGTTAGTCCTATATTTGTCAAATCCATTTTTCTCATATTTTGTTAAGATCACCTTACCTTTTTCTATACTTCTTTTTATTGGTTGCTTGAATTGCTTAAAAACTGAATTCCCTTTACATTTGTAAGTCATGTTAGTGTTAGCCTAGCTCCTATATTTAAGGATTTAAATATTCCTTATATTTTAAAAGCATTTTGAAATAATATTTGAAGCTTCATATCACATATTGTGTTTTAAACATTCTGGCAGCACATGACACTACTTAAATACATGTGCACGTTGCCAGAATGTCAAATCATAATCCGAGTTGATTCAAGGCGCATATCAAGTAATTATTATGAAATTGATCATTGGAAATTGTTCTAACATTTTTCATTTATGATATGTCTTGGGTTCCATATTTGTAAGGAAGAATTGTACACCCCATTCATCTGAATCATTAAAGTCCCATCTCCTGTTAAGTCTCGATTGGTTTTAAAATCGGCGCCTTCGTTTTCGGGGGATTAGTGTCTTCAAGCAGCAGATGCATTTCAATAAAATGCAGGTAAAATCCCAGAAATATAACATTCAACTTTCATATCCCAAATTAAGATGAATCCTGGTAAGAAGAAGCGGCCCAGTGGACCTAGCGGGAAATTGCTTTGAATCGAGCCTGAGAATATGAGTTGGACCAGTAAGTTTCCATAGCCAATTAAAAAACTAAAATATGCAGGGTGGCTCTCTATGTGCGATAAATTTCAAGGTCATAACATTGAGGTAACAAGAAATTTTGCATTGAATTTTAAAGGGTCAGTGGTAAGTTTCAACGGCTTTGAATCCCAGGTCACAGAGCAATCAATTGCATTGGCAATCAATGTATCCCTAGAAGGAGAAAGATGGTTCAAAAAATACCAGGTTGATGTAGACTATAACCAGTTTCTTCTTCCTCAATACAAAAACCCTAGATGGGGTGTAGGAATCCAGAGAATCTGTCTTCTGGAAGAATGGCGTGACATCCTGGAGATAGTACAAAGATATGTAACATGTGGGGATATTTTCCACAGTTTTCCTGTATCATATGTGATTCCTAGTTGACATAGCAGGTATTAAAAAGTTGAACCTACCTTGCTTTTTCTTGAGAAGTTTAGGAAAAATGGAAACCATGCTGCAAAATCATCCCGAGTCTTCCAGTTATAGTGTTTTTCACCACGGATTAGTAAGGCTTCTAGTGAGTGAAGAGTTAAATAAATATGAAAGATCTTGGTCTCATTTCCTCTTTTGGTATGGTTTTAAATCTGAACAGAAATATTCTGAAGGTAATGAAGAACAAGTTGCTCACATTAAAATAAAGTGGGCTTGTGTTGTGAATTAAAATTCAGGTGTATCTCCTCCCAACTTGAATGAGAAGGAAAGTACTAAACAAAAATTTCATCCTAAAAGGAATGAACAAAATGGGTTTCAATTTGAACCAATTGAAGAGGAAAACACTATTCAAATCCATGCTAAGTTCATTGAAGAAAGAATTGATCATGAAGAACCGACACAAAGTTTTAAGGCTCAGTCTAATCTATGTGAAAGCTCTAGTGTCATATAAGCAGGAAAGTGAGATTGAAAAGAAACCAAAACAGAGGATTTATGAGAATGTGTCTCCTATCTGTTTATCAAAGGTACTCAAGGTTTACTCATCAATGGTCATCTCACCATCGAATCCCTGAGCCCTAAGTTTGACCGTATCACCTTGGCGAGACAAATCGGTAATGAAATAAATATCATCGACCTCAATTTTTAGAGGATGCCCATCCAAGTTGAATCCTCCTTTGTATCTAGATCCCAGTAGTTGATTAGCATTTGGAGGAACCTAGGTTGTGCCCTCATGCTACCAATGTTCCAAAACTTATATAGCCCACATCTTTGGAGAGATTGTTGTGCGGCTAAAGCTCCTTACACTTGGTTGTCTATCACATCATGTTCTCTCTCTCTCTCTCTCTCAAGCTCCTTACACTTGGTTGTTTATCACATCATGTTCTCTCTCTCTCTCTCTCTCTCTCTCTCTCTCTCTCTCTCTCTCTCTCTCTCTCCATTCAATCACCATATTGCAAGAGAGAGAATGAATTTTTAGTTAAAACCCTTAAAAAACACTACTCACGGTGATGTACTCGGGTCATAGTTTTGATAGTCGTGCCTGTACGCAGGAAGGATTCGCTTTTCCCACATATATACGCCCTTGTATGTGACCCAATGAACTGCTTCCCGTGTACACTAATTTTCTGAATTTTTGGGCCAAAAACCTAAAAATTTGACTATCAAAATAAAAAATTAAACCATTGAAAATGAAGAAAAGGATGAGTAGACTTACTTGGTCCAGACAGATTGCGAATTCATTCCCTGTAGCTCCCAGAATCAATGATTGAAGTTGGAGGGTTAAATGGGCTCCAAACCACTATTGTGGTAAAAAATGAAAATGGTATGGTAAAAATTCATATTTTTACTATTTAAAGAAATTTTTACCCACTTTTATATAGTTTTTTACCCTACTTTTATATTTTATGGACCTAGTGGACTATTATGATGATGTAAGGTACTTTTTGAAGCAATTTCTTCGGTTCATAACAAATTTCATCCTTCCTTAGCATGATTTGTGCCTCTGAAAGGTATATACCATACCCGGCATATAGGATAGCACTTCTATATGCTTGCATTTTGGCATTGTCATGTGGCCACGATTCATAAACCCTAGGTACGAAGCCACTTTTTATCGACACAAAACCTTCTTGTTGCTTATAGAAGTGTCGTTATTTAAGCGGTAATGCTTTCCCAACCATGTGTACCCTAGTTAGAATCCATATTGTTATTTGGTTCCCATGCTGCAGCTCCTCCCTAGATTTAGGAGTCCCTTATTGTGTTATAAAAACAGGATCGCGGGGCAATAATAATAAACAAGATGAAAATATTAATCACATAAACATAATACAAGAGAGGCACCAATATAACGTGGTTCACCCAATATGGGCTACGCTCACATAGAAAATGCCACTCCTTTTATTATTATACCATCCAACAAATGAAGGGATACAACCTGCAACACATCCATTGCAATTTCCTCTTCACTCTCTCACAGTCTCTCTTACACAATCACAAAGATATTTACAATACTGCAATACACATCTATATTACAATGCCTTCCTTTTAAAGAGCGACTACCATGGAAAAATACCATGGGACCATAAATCACCCATTATTGGCCAAGTCATGACTATGATATTCCAACATTTTACAAGGCATTTTTTTCTGAAATTTTTGCTATGTGGGCACTGCCCCTGAACCCCACCAGGAGGGGGCTCCTAATATGTAGTTGTCGCCCCCCTTAGACCCCCCTTGGAGACTACATTGGGGGGGCAAGTCCCCCCAACCCCTCCCCGTCATGGGATGGGATCCAAAAATGGTTGAAACACGACCTCTGAATAAGGAAGATCAGGCTCCACAACCAACATATAGTCTCTCCATGACTTTGCGAGGAAATATCATGTTTATTCTCATATTTTATTCTAGCCATCACCCACAAGGACTCCCCTTTATATCAAGTTGTAATTGCATATCATTAACCTGCTTGAATTTTTTAGCTTGATGTCGGCTCCCGCTTTCTCATTATAATCCCAACTACCTCAACATTTCTCAATCCTAGCCAAGCAGAGCCTATCATTTAACCTTTGTAGCTTGATTTCCCCTTACCTCAGAGGAAACATCCCCCCGAGCATCCTTATGCTGCATGAGTGCCCTTGCATTAAGTATAGGAATGTTCCACTACATGGAACTAGTTTGCTTTCCCGCGACACTCGTTTCCTCTCATTTGTACTATACGCAATTTTTTATTCTTTTTCAGGCTTCTATAATATGAAAAAGACAAGCCCACAAGGGTGTAGCTCAACCAACGATTAGCTTGATATGAAGGAAATGTTGTAAATGGGGGTCACGAGTTCAAATCACCCCTGCTTACCCATGCCCCATGCTTGCGGGTTGTGTGGGTGCACCTAGGGGTATAGTGGTAGCAGATGGGATTGGATCCCTGGACCCCGTGCCAAGTGAGTACCAGCCCCTTCCCAGTTGTCGATTCCCCTAGTTACAATATATATATGAAAAAGACAAAAAAATAAAAAAACATAAAAATAAAGACGAGAAAATGATATTATCTTATATTGGTAGCAGTCATTTCGCCTTTGAACATAGCACAATTTTTTGGGTCTATCCATCAAAGGTTTGGGTTTAGTATGGCCTTAGGAAGCTGAACTCAAGTTACTCAAATTTTACTCCTCCAATTGGTTAAGCTTCCAGTCCTTATGGAAACTCTGTTGATGCCTCCTGCGTCACAGAGTTGTGTCAATATTCAGTCTTGAGTCTATGTTGCCTGAGTATATCTATCTTCCTCATGCTCTTGTTCAAAGGAAGTCTATAAACCTGAGTCGACCATTCCTCAAATTTCTTGACTTTGCATGTTGTCCATCCCTTTATAAGTGCATTCTAGAATAACATGAAGTTGTTTTCCTACCTAACACCCTCGGCCTACTTTCATTAGTGGTAGGTGACCTTAAACTCAACAGATGATACCTCATCATTGGTCCCTGACTAAGTAGTTTCCTTTGTGTTGAATGGAAAGAAATCTATTCACACATTGGGATTCGTGCAGTGTCATGGATTCCATTAGACCTCATTGGAAGTTTCCTCGTTTCTGTCAACCATTTTCATCATTGGTTGTTATTCAGAGGGTCTCTTTCGTGCACTACTTGCATATGGTACACGCGAGAGATGCACATGGTTATTGGTTCGTGTACATCATGTTCATCCGAGTTCTTCCAAATCATTCATCCTAGCCGCATAACTCGTGTTGGTTGATAGGGGATTCCCTAATTCCCTCCTTCCATCGGATCTAGTTCCTTCGACTTCAAATCATTTATTTTGGAATCGGGATCTAGCATTAGATGAGTACCTTGAGACTTGTAGTCATCAATGGTAGGTTCTCTCATCACCGACAGTTGGGAATACATGCAATCAAAGTCTCTTTATCGATGGATTCTACAAGTATTCGACCTCAACACCTTTATTCACACTTGTCGAATGTACTTGCTTCCTTGACACCCATTTTCATCATCAGTGGGTAGTCTCGCGTCTATTAATGGTATACCTTAATGACCGGTAATCAAACGATGTTTCATCATTTTCGACTTCAACACTTGTATTCACATGATGGGGCATGCACCATCAGTGATTTGTGTAGAAGACCTATGACTATAGTGTCATCATCCTATATTCTACTATCATCGATCGTGACAGTACCTATGGGACCTCAGTTCTCATGGCAGAGCAATTTGTACTCTAGTATATACTAGATGTCTTTAGTTGATTTGGAGACTGGACTCCAATGTGTGTTGCTCATGGCTGTGACCACTTCTGACATATGTCTATTATGCACTGCCTATTCATGGCCATGAACACCTATTGTATGAAATTTCTATGTACCCCATATTTGCAGTCATGTATACAAAGTCAATATTGTAATGTTCTGATGAGTGGCTAGTTCTTTAGGTTGGGTCTTCACTACTTCACTTCTGAGATTTATAATGTATTTAGACCATCATGATCACTCCTATGACCTCATACATTAGGGGGCATATGTTATAGCATGATTTGCCACACACTATGCAACATGCCTTGATGGTCTACCTTGTCCCTTTGCAGACTCATCCTACCTCTCTTGCTCCAGAAAAACCAAAAAAAACATATTTTTGTTGATGTACGTGGGTCATCAACACTACAACATGCATATACGTAGTCTGCACCATTACATCCCGCATACATCGGGTTTCATGCTCAAAATTAAAAATATTTCGAGTTTTCCTTGCCAAGTCACGACTGTTATGATCCTTGGCCTTCCATATACTTGAAAACGCTCTGATTCGACCCTCCACCTCCTTTTAGGGTTATATATTGAGCCATTGTGGAGCATTTGGGAGAGGAGAAATTGGGGAGCAAGTAAATTCTGGAGAATTTTTTCCCCATTGCCATGCCTTGAGTCTGCATCCCTTTGTCCTTGTTAGATTGATATTCTCTTATGTTCATATCCCAAGCTCTTCCATATCATGTGAAGGAGGAACCCAATTACTCCCTGAACTTGTGAGATGGACATTGTATGGAGAATTGACGTGGTGGAGGCCTAGGTGGAAAAACTTAGTTTCTTGGTTCCAATGAGTTACCGACAAAAGGTTGTGTGACTATGTACTTATGTTCATTATATTAATAGAAATACTCTTTTCTCGTCAATTCATGTTGCAAATGTTTATATTCTTTTCATTGGGTATATTTGCTTAATATGTTCATTGATTATGCTAGATTATATGCTTGTATGCCTTGGTTGTTGAGGACAAGCCTTGCAGGTGAAGATATTTGGATTGAGAGCTCTACGCTGTTCTTCCTAAGACATATGGTTGAGGTAAGGGTGTTATCCTTTTATTGTTGGCATTTCATCTTTATATAGCATATTTGAGAATTGAGTTGATTTCTGGTGTCACTTTGTTTGTTGTGGTTCTACCCCAAGCCATAGGAAGATTTTCTCTATAACAAAATCACCATTTAGTAAAAGACATCAGGGAATGTTGCTTTTGCTAACCCTTTTGGTTTGTGGTCATCCAAAACCAACGAGTTTGTGGTCATCCTAAAACCATCGATTTAGAGAGCAGTTCATTTTTTGTTGGATTTTGTGCAACTTCAGAAGATATTATTATTGCATTCTATTATACTTGATTGTACCTCCTAAGGGAGATGAACTTGATGTAATTAATTATGTAAACCTTGGGATGAAAAGCAAGAAAGAGAAAAATTAAAATTAAATTATTTATTGCTCCCCAAGAGAAGTCCGCCCAGTTAGGGAAAAGTCTAGTTTGGCACTTGTATAAATAAGAGGTAAAGTTCACCTCATTATTCACTCATCCACTTCACACAAGTTTGCATCACTTGGAGAGAGAGGTTCGCATATGCAGAAGGAGAAGAATATTTCTGGGGTTTCTACTTGGAAATTATTTCCAACTTTTCTCTTTCATTATTGTACTCTGATCTCAAAATTATCATCTCTATACGAAGGTTGCTGGGTTTTCTCTTGTTTGGGTTTCCCAGGATAAAACTCTTGTGTTATTGTTTATGTTCTTTGTCTTTCTTCTAGTGATCCTATTGAATTTATGCAATTGAATTATTATGCTATAATTATATGAAAAACTAACATGGTATCAGAGCGGTACTAGAAGAAGTCATTACTGGAACATTGTCAGAACCCTGCTAGAACGTTTCTAATCCTTCACCTAAATTTTTGGAAGAAAAAGAGCATTGGGAATTTCGCTCTAAGGAGGGTGCATCTTTTGGTGGAGACGGAATTCAATTCTGATATTTTTAAAATTTTGACCTAATTCTACAACTGCAACAGAAATTAGGGTTTCATTTTTTAGCCCATTTTCTCCATAGTTTTGGCTCGTCCCTACCTCTACTCAACTCGCCTTGCTAGGGCGCATCTACCTGTGGAGTCAATTTTCCAAAATTCCAACTTTCATTTTTGACCTTGCTCCTGCTAGGGTTTCTGGTCCATATCTGCAGACAAGATGATTGGAATGAAGGTTGAAGATCAGCTGGAAGGGGCTTCCAACTTTATCTCTTGGAAGTATAGGGTTATTCTTCTACTAGAAGAAAATGATCTCTTGCATTTTGTCAATGAGAAGGTTCCATAACCAAAAGCTGAAGAAGACAAATCTCGTTGGAGAAAGAATGATGCCAGAGAAAGAAGGATTTTGGTGGACTCAGTTAGAGACCACTTGGTTCCTCAAATCTCAAGTAAGAAGACTTCCGGAAATATGTTAAAAACCATAAAGAAGTTGTTTGAACATAGTAGCATCAATGTATCCATTACATTGAGAAATCAACTATCAAACATGAATATGTCCAAGTCAGAATCTATTGCCTCATATTTCAGTAGGATCATAGAACTAAGGGACAAGCTTAGTACCAGTGGAGATCCCATTGATGATAAGGAGCTTGTCATCACTACTCCAAATGGTCTCCCACCATCTTGGGAGTCCATCCAAAGTATACGAGGTAGATCCAAGCTACTCAAATTTGATAAACTATGGGAAGATTGCACTCAAGAAGAGACAAGAATAGAAGCAAGGCATAGACTTCATGGCACTCAACCTGAGGAGAATCAAGCATTTGTATCCCATGCCAAGAAAGGAAAGGGAATGGGAAGAAATTTTTAAAAACACAAGCACCAAGGTAGGAGATCAAGTCCTCTCCTAGACTAGAAGAAGAAGAAGGACTTATCTCATTATGTCAGTAATTGTCGAAGTTCAATCAAAAGGGCACATGAAGCCTCAATTGTTGATGTTGAAGAAGATAACCCTCACAAGAAGTCAAGGAATGGTGATCGTTCAGATTTATTCTTCTAGGAGATATGAAGGTCCAGACTGCAATAACAAATATCTCTCTTGGTTCCCACAAGAAGGCAGTGGGATCCCACACACAAAAACAATAAGAGGTAAGTATTTGGTTTTCTTGCTTACATAGATCTGATTTGTCTTATATGCAGATCTATCAGGAAGTGTGTTGAGCAGCTGATATAGTTTACCTTGTTGTATTTATTATGCATATGAGCTACACAACACTTCATTAACACATAATGGAGCTAGTCTAGATGATATCTCCTTCCTTCATGCTTAGAGTAGTGCACACTCTTGACGGCATGTTCTAGTGGAGATAGCAGACATCTAGATAGTTCCCAAATGTATTTAGAAGACATGTTTATGATTGTTGTGCTAAAGTATTAGCCAAGATGCCCGTGTAAACTATTATCATTGCATAGAAATAGAAATTGGTTAAATTTGATTAGGCAATGTTACTAATCATCAGACAGGATTTGACTTGTAGAGAAAAGACCATGTGATTTGGCCTACAAGAGAAGGATGACGAGACTTGTTCTGATGGACACATGAATCCCATTGGTGTTCAACAGGAAGCTGCTTCCAGGAATACGACTCTCAACCTAAAAGGATGACCTCAGAGTAATATTTCATAGAAGTAAAACCAGAAGTGGGCCACCTTCATATATTTGGATGTCCAGTCTACATGTACATGTGCCCAAGAAGAAGAGAACAAAGTTAGAACCTTTAGGAAAGAAGGGAACTTTCATGGGATACAGTGAGTCTTCAAAGGCTTACAAAATCTACATCCCAGGATCCAGACAGGTTGAAGTCAGTAGGGATGTGACCTTTGAAGAAGAGATGGCTGTCAGGAAAGGCATCGGATCAGACATGGATATCGATGATGAAGAAATGCTAGAACCAAAGGATATGAGATCATATCCCCTAACAGTTCAGAGGGAGTTATCAGAAAAGGATGAACCCATCGATCCTATTGATCCAGTTGATGTTCCCGTAGATATTGCAGTAGGCCGAAAAAGGCCTAGATGGGCACAACAGACTTTGCATGGAGCAGATGGGAGTGTTGAAAAACGCAAGGCTAGATTTGTTGCCAGAGGGTTCTCTCAGAAAGAGGGAGTCAATTATGATGAGACATTTTCTCCTGTGGCTCGATATACTTCCATCAGATCGATCATTGCTATTGCTTCAGCCATGGGATGGAAGGTACATCAGAGTGATGCAGACCCCAACCTTTACTACAAGGTTGTGAATGATGAGCCACTAATTTTGGTACTATATGTTGATGACTTGTTTCTCACTG
Source organism: Larix kaempferi (assembly GCA_027924585.1). NCBI lineage: Eukaryota > Viridiplantae > Streptophyta > Pinopsida > Pinales > Pinaceae > Larix > Larix kaempferi. Next base: position 2,286,503 of record BSBM01000660.1, on the reverse strand, counting down.
GAAATGAGAAACTTATCATATGGTGTAAGAAGAAACTCTCCTTTGAGTTCGAAATGAAGGATCTTGGATTGATGCATTACTTCTTGGGATTAGAAGTATGGAAAAGGCAAAAGGAGATTTTCCTAGGTCAAGGAAAATACACCATAGATATTATGAAGAGATTCGGAATGTTGGAATGCAAGTCCATGGCCACTCCGATGGATGCAAATTTGAAGAAGCTGAGAGATTCTACTTGATATTCAGATTTGATTGATCCTACTATGTATCACTAGCTAATTGGGTCCTTGATGTATCTAACAAACACCAGACCAGATATATGTTTTGTTGTGAATGGTCTCAGTCAGTTTATGTGTGAGTCGAGGCAGATTCACTGCATTGCTGCAAAACATGTGCTCAAATACTTGCATGGCACTATGGGATATGGACTGAGATATGCTTCAGAATGTGACCTAAGATTACAAGGGTTTACAGACTCAGATTGGGCCAAATGTGTTGCAGATAGGAAGAGTACTTCCGGATGTTGCTTTAGTTTGGGTTTTGTAGTGATTTCCTGGTGCAGTAGGAAGCAGAACTCAGTAACACTCAATACTGCAGAGGTCGAGTATATGGCTGCTAGTACAGCAGCCCGAGAAGTAGTATGGCTTCGTAAACTCCTTGCAGAATTGTTTGGCTAGATTCCAGAGCCAACCATGATTCACTGTGATAACCAGATCCGTGTGCAGATGTTAGTGAATCATGTATTTCATGACAGGTCGAAGCATATAGAGATTCGATATCACTTCATTCGCAATATGGTGTAGAAAGGTGCAGTTGAATTACAGTATATTCCGACAGATGACCAGACTGCAGATGTTCTCACCAAACCTCTTTCCAGGATGAAGTTTGAATACTTTCGTGAAATAATTGGAGCAGAAGAGAACGTGTCCCTCCTTGAGAGGGAGAGATGATATAGAGATGTCTAACCCTGCATTCACCCAGGTGCCTCTACTCGTCTAGGTGATCAACCAGGTATGGGAGAAATCCCATCAGCAGATGAGTCGAATAGGAAGTAGATGGATGGGTTCACATAGGTTCCTCTGCTCTTCTAGGTTCTCAGCCAGGTATGGGAGAAATCCCATTGGCAGATGATACAGACAGGTAGTAGATGGTCGTGATTGCACAGGTACCTCTACTTGTTCAGGTTCTCAGCCAGGCATGGGAGTACCCCATCGAAAGATTAGATGAACATGTAGTAGATGGTCGTGCACATATGCTCGTCCAGGTTCTCAGCCGAGTATGGGAAGATCCCATCGACAGATGAGACGGACAGTTAGCAGATGGTATAGTAGTTGGTAAATCCTATCTCTCAGACATCCAAGTAGGATGGAGAGACTCTATTGGACTCACCGAAGGACTGGTGGAGTTGATGCATGATGACACTTCTCGAAGGACTGAGACTGTGTTGACAACCTTCAGTATGTATAGAGATGATGGAGATAGTATATATGTACAAATGAAACCCAAATGACGGTGATGCGATGAATACTGAAGAATACCTTCCTTGTTGAGAGGGAGTGTTGGATTTTGTGCAACTTCGGAAGATATTATTATTGTATTCTATTGTACTTGATTGTACCCCTAAGGGAGATGAACTTGATGTAATTAATTATGTAAACCCTTGAAAGAATCAATGTAAACCTTGGGATGAAAAGCAAGCAAAAGAAAATTTAAAATTAACTCATTTATTGCTCCCCAAGAAAAGTTGGCCCAATTAGGGAAAAGTCCAGTTTGGCACTTGTATAAATAAGAGGTAAATTTCACCTCATTATTCACTCATCCACTTTACACAAGTTTGCATCACTTGGAGAGAGAGGTTCACATCTGTAGAAGGAGAAGACTATTTCTAGGGTTTCTACTTGGAAAGTATTTCCATCTTTTCTCTTTCATTATCGTACTCCGATCTCGGAATTATCATCTCTATACAAAGGTTGTTGGGTTTTCTCCCATTTGGGTTCCCCAGGATAAAACTCTTGTGTTATTGTTTCTGTGATTTGTCTTTCTTCTAGTGATCCTATTGAATTTATGCAATTGAATTATTACGCTATAATTATATGAAAAACTAACATTTTTATCACTTAGTAGAAGGCTTCATCTTCTGCTAACTTACTTGGCGCATATTCAAATTTTCAAGTAGGAAATGTTCAAAATTTGACAGTTGCTCACTTCCAATTTCAGCTCTCTTTCAAAATATTATTGGAATCACAGACACCCCTTTGGATTAAGGGGGGAATGTTGGAAACCTAATCCGTTAGGGTTAGTAAAAGTGACATAGGTGAATATAAAGAGTCGTAGGAATTCCAAGAGACCACTTGGAATATGAAACCAGGGGTCACACCAAATTGTATTTATATGTGTATCTTCTCAGTCATGAAGATTGTTAATAATAATGAATAACCCCATCCAATCCCATTAGGATCTCACCTGTATCCACAAGTATTTCACATACCTAGTCACCACTACTTCCATCATCCTTGACCTCTACACCACGTCGTGTGCTGCAATATGCTACAGTGTTAACTATACTAATATAACCATAGATATAAGCCTAACATGGAAGCGTTATGTGCATCAACCAACTTCCCAACGGGAAATCGACTGTTGCCATCACATGTCTAGGGCAGCATGCTCAACATAACCCTCCCATGCATATAGGTTTTAGTGCATAAACTGTGGGAAATGCCTCCACCCTTGCTCCCCCCTTGATATCACTACGATCAACACACTTCATCAACCATAACATGTAATCATTGTTAGAAGAATCATGTTATCAAACAACCGCTTTGGGAAAGCTATGTGTCATGTCAAAATTCACACTCACTCACAAATCAAAGTAATGTTTAGTAATCATAATGTAATACATACTAGAAAATTGATATCATGCCATTATCCTCCTTATGTCTATGACAATCTAGGGTAACTTGAATCTAAAGGAATTTGACTATTCCATGGCTAGTATGTATGTATGTCAACTCACAAACAGTTCACATATCTTATGAAATAACACATCTAATTGTTACAGGTGATAATCTATATCATTAAAATGACATGTAATTAAGTGCATATATTATTTTGAATCAAGTGTTGTATTAGTTCAACATCCATAGTATAAATTGAACTAATATCCATGTACCACATTCCAAATTACTTTGCATGCTAAAATGAAATCACATATCCATCGCCATTAATAACATGAAATGGTAAAATTTATATACTATATATACCACATGCAGGTTCAAATGTTCACTGAATGGTAGTTTTAATCAGTCTAACCAAGTCCAACAAATAATAAGCAAATGAATGGTAAGATAAATCACATTTAGGGTTTTAATTATTAAAGGTCAAAGTATGGGGTATTACAGTATGCTCCTTAACCCAAGCATCCTCAAGTCTAGTGCCCAACTTCCAATCTATATAGCACATGGTCCCAAGCTCCATTTTGTGCACCCAATGGATTAGTCTTATGTCAATAAGGGTACCAACCTCCTATATAAGGGCACCATGCCAACACTCTATCCAAAGTCAAGCATCAACCTAAAATAAGCCATCATATGTCCATGAAGCATCACCAAGGGGCTAGGAAACAACTCTCTCCTCGGAAGGTGAAAACACTTTTGGAGTAACCCAAAAAGCTAACAAATATTGCCATAAAAAATTAAAGCCATCTTATCTATTATGAGCTTGTAGAATTTTGTAATTAAGACATCTAAGCTGGGAGATTTATTTATATGGAAGTCTTTGATGATGTTTTTCATGTTTGAGCGAATGTTGGAGGAAGTTTTAATAGAAGTTTTAATAGATGATTTAGTTGATATATTTAAGTTAATTTTCCTCCTTTAACCATTAGTTCTCTAAAGACCATGTCGTACTCTATGATTTCATTTCTTATCAAAAAAAAAAATTCCTTTTAGTCTTCATATACTCCATAACATTAAGCATGAAATGTAAGATTTATTCTTTATGATTCACATTAAACTTAAAATTATTATTTTAGGGCCTCCTCTTCTTCTCATTTAAATTTAGCTTTAGTTTTCCATATTTTGTTTGTCTTTTTAGTTTTAAAAAAATTATAGAATATAAACTTGAAACAAATTGGAAGTTAAAACACTCATTTACAAGTAATGAATTTGCAACCTTAATAAGTTTTTATGAAAGCAAAAAAACACATTAAAAAGAACAATGTAGTTTTGTTTTGTTAGGAGTCCCGATGGAAATTTGTTCAAAAACACAATTTAAACACAAGTCTAAATTTGGATTTTACCAAAAAAATAAAAATATTGGAATTAAGAATTGCATAATCTAATGTATTTGAGGTTGTTGAATTTGTTTATGGATTCAAAAACACAATTTGAACACTTCCAAATTTGGATTTTACCAAAAAAAAATTATTAAATTTTAACCAAAACCCACATAGAGAACTTTCATTTTAATAAGTTGTAGAGTAATATTTATTAATATCGATGTTTATGTTATTTATAATTAGTAAAATTAATAAAAGTAAAATAATATGATTATTTTTAATATTTGTTTTATTTTAATTTTATAACATTTATAAATTTAATTTTATAAAAAGTATTTGATATTTAATTTTAAATTAATAATTTTATTTTTAAAAATATAATATAAATAAAGTTTTGGCTGAGGCTCCATCGGTGTGGGGATACATTCCAGGGATGTTTATGGACAGCCCTTGATTCCTGGGTGGAATAGAAAGGTTTGCATTAAAAAGTGAAAAAAGAAAATCTATAATACTTTTGTAATATTTATAAATTAAAATAATAATAAAAAACCATTAAAATTATAAAATTATATACTTAGTACATATCATTATCATCACAGATCCTATCCTATATGGAACGCAGATCCAGATGTCTTATTGGAACGCAATAATACATTATCTCATTATCCCAAACCATTTTTTATCATTATCTCATAGAGATGCACTGTAATTATACAATCCTTCAGGGAGATACACTGTAATTATACAATCCTTGTTGAAAGTTGGAGGGCGAATTAAACAGCAATATGTGTAGCTTGTCGTGATAACCATGTAATGCTTTTAGAAATCAACATTACAACTATCATGCTTTTTTGGCCGAATTCCTAGAACGTATTCGTTCTAAGCTTTGACAGCTAACAAAATCCTCATATGGTCTTCCGATTCACACACATTCAGATGCCCGCAACACCAAATATGACTTTAAATTTTCCACACTTGACATCTCTTCGGACTCCGAAAAAATGTTCAATACCTGGCAGCTCTTCTAAACTGCGAACATCCAGAAACGGATAGCTTTCGAAGCTGTGTCAGCTGTGCCGACCCCTGTATGCTCTTCAACTTCACACAGTCATTTGGCTGCAATATCTTCAACGACCTCAAATGTTCAAGACCTGACAGCTCTTCTAACTCCGAGCATCCACTAACGTGTAGCTTTTGAAGCCGTGTCACCTGTGCCAACCGCTGTATGCTCTTCAACTTCACACAGTCATTTGCCTGCAATATCTTCAACGACCTCAAATGTTCAAGACCTGCCAGCTCTTCTAACTCCGAGCATCCACTAACGTATAGTTTTTGAAGCCGTGTCAGCTGTGCCAACCCCTGTATGCTCTTCAACTTCAAGCAGTCATTTGCCTGCAATATCTTCAACGACCTCAAATGTTCAAGACCTGACAGCTCTTCTAACTCCGAGCATCCACTAACGTATAGCTTTTGAAGCCGTGTCACCTGTGCCAACCCCTGTATGCTCTTCAACTTCACACAGTCATTTGCCTGCAATATCTTCAACGACCTCAAATGTTCAAGACCTGACAGCTCTTCTAACTCCGAGCATCCACTAACGTATAGCTTTTGAAGCCGTGTCACCTGTGCCAACCCTTGTATGCTCTTCAACTTCACGCAGTCATTTGCCTGCAATATCTTCAACGACCTCAAATGTTCAAGACCTGACAGCTCTTCTAACTCCGAGCATCCACTAACGTATAGGTTTTGAAGCCGTGCCAGCTGTGCCAACCCCTGTATGCTCTTCAACTTCACACAGGCATTTGCCTGCAATATTTTCAACGACCTCAAATGTTCAAGACCTGACAGCTCTTCTAACTCCGAGCATCCACTAACGTATAGTTTTTGAAGCCGTGTCAGCTGTGCCAACCCCTGTATGCTCTTCAACTTCACACAGTAATTTGCCAGCAATATCTCCAACGACCTCAAATGTTCAAGACCTGAGAGCTCTTCTAACTCCGAGCATCCACTAACCTGTAATTCTTGAAGCTGTGTCAGCTGTGCCGACCCCTGTATGCTCTTCAACTTCACACAGTCATTTGCAAACAATATCTCCAACGACCTCAAATGTTCAAGACCTGATAGCTCTTCTAACTCCCAGCATCCACTAACGCATAGTATTTGAAGCTGCTGTGCCGACCCCTGTATGCTCTTCAACTTCACACAGTTATCTGCCCGCAATATCTCCAACGACCTCAAATGTTCAAGACCTGAGAGCTCTTCTAACTCCGAGCATCCACCAACCCCTAATTCTTGAAGCTGTGTCAGCTGTGCCGACCCCTGTATGCTCTTCAACTTCACACAGTAATTTGCCAGCAATATCTCCAACGACCGCAAATGTTCAAGACCTGACAGCTCTTCTAACTCCGAGCATCCACTAACGTGTAGCTTTTGAAGCCGTGTCACCTGTGCCAACCGCTGTATGCTCTTCAACTTCACACAGTCATTTGCCTGCAATATCTTCAACGACCTCAAATGTTCAAGACCTGACAGCTCTTCTAACTCCGAGCATCCACTAACCTGTAATTTTTGAAGCTGTGTCAGCTGTGCCGACCCCTGTATGCTCTTCAACTTCACACAGTAATTTGCTAGCAATATCTCCAACGACCGCAAATGTTCAAGACCTGACAGCTCTTCTAACTCCGAGCATCCACTAACCTCTAATTCTTGCAGCTGTGTCAGCTGTGCCAACCCCTGTATGCTCTTCAACTTCACACAGTCATTTGCCTGCAATATCTTCAACGACCTCAAATGTTCAAGACCTGCCAGCTCTTCTAACTCCGAGCATCCACTAACGTATAGGTTTTGAAGCTGTGTCAGCTGTGCCGACACCTGTATGCTCTTCAACTTCACACAGTCATTTGCCTGCAATATCTCCAACGACCTCAAATGTTCAAGACCTGACAGCTCTTCTAACTCCAAGCATCCACTAACGTATAGTTTTTGAAGCTGTATCAGCTGTGCCGACCCCTGTATGCTCTTCAAAGAACATGAAGACAGGTTGATGTGTTGCAGACTTGTTAGATTTCCGAAGAAATTCGGAAGCCTCTCCAAATTACGGCAGTAAGACAGGTCGATGTGTTCCAAGTTTGTTAGATTCCCCAAAGAATCTGGTAGAGACCCGAGTCTTGAATTATGCCTCAAATCCAAATGTTTCAAGGAAGACAATTGACAAAACTCCTCGGGTAACTTTTTGAAATTCCCTTTGTTAACCACAACTTGTTCCAGGTGCTTCAACTGCCCTATGGAGTTGGGAATACTAGAGAGCGGAGCATCAATCCGTAACACCCGCAGCTGCAAAGGTGCCTGCAGTATGTGCAAGTGTTACAATTATTCTAAAGATAATAGATGTTTGTCCTCTACAAAACCTTTTAATTCGTTTGAACTCTGTGGTGCCATGTTTGATAACAGCAAATAAACATACAAAATTTTAAGTCCAACAAATATCTATTTACCTGCGATTCTTCTTGCCATAATGTCTCCAATTCTTTCCCTTCCACTTCTAACACCCATAACTTCTTCATTGGAATACAAGGAGGGAGGTAAGAGCTGGGACAGTTGTGCCAGCGAAGCCATACGAGTTTCGGTGAGTCCACTCCTCTCAAAATGCATCTCAAGAGATCTTCTTTCATGTCAATATCAAGTAGTTGCAACTTCTTCATTTTGCAACGTTGAAAGTATGCCCACTCTTCATCATCACCATATCCCGAAGGAACCATCCTAATTCCGCGCATTTCGGTTGCTTCCTGTGCAGTTTTAAAAAACAGATTTTTGTAGAATTGTCTATAGAACATTGAATCATTGACAACTTAAAACTGTACACATATGTTATAGAATAATCTATAGATGATTGAATCATGGACAACTTAAAACTGTACACAGATTTTCATGGAATAATATATAAAAGATTGAATCATTCAAAACTTACAGATGATTGTTGCAAAAAATCCTCAATGTTCTTTGTCCCACGCCAAAGACGACACGGTGATCTTAAATCCTTCGCAATATATCTCCCCAGATCTCGAAGGTGATCATGCATTTTTATAGAAGTTCCAATTTCCACATTCAGAAGAGGGTTGAACCCCACAATGTCCACCTCCACAAGGGATTTGTTCAGTAGATTTTGAAACCCCCGCGAGCCTTTCAAACCTAACCCGTCCCATACTTTTATGGCGATATCCTTGTTTGCTCCGATGAAAAAACAGGCGATGTCCAAGAACATCTGTTGTTCGTCTCTCTGAAGTGCATCATAACTAATTTGAAGCTTATTTTGTATCTCATCTGGAAGTATTTGTTCAAGCCTCTCCAACTCGTCTTTCCAAAAAGATATATCGGTGTTTCCATAAAATAGCCCCCCAAACACCTTTAAGGATAAAGGCAATCCAGTGCAAGCCTTTAAAAATTGATCAACCAGATATTCAAATCCAGGAAGTGGATGGGGATGGCAGAAAGCATGCGAGCAGAAGAGCTCTCTGGAGTGTTCTCTATTGAGACCAGTCAACTTATAAATGGATGACTCATGTACTCCTGACCTTGTCAGGACATTCTTGTCACGGGATGTGATCAAAACTAAGCTATCATGGCGTAGGACATCCACAGGCAAAAGTGCAACTACCTGATCCACGTCATCTACATCATCTAAAACTAGCAAAACTTGAGAACCTGATAGATGCTTCTTGAGCGTTTCTATACCTTGATCCCTGTTGTCGATATGCATTTCCAGTTGAAGCAAGCCGTTGAGAAGTTTGTTCTGCAGCGAATGCAATGATTTTTTAGCGTTTTCTCGTATATCGAATAAACAGTAAGATTTACTGTAATTTGAACGCTTCCTGTTGAAGAGTTCTTTAGCCAGAGTTGTCTTCCCCACTCCACCTAGGCCGGTGATGCCGACGACCTGAACTGTTCCGCTGTGCTGCTGCAATACTACTTTCCTTTCAAAATCCTTCACTTTATCATCCAAACCAGTTGGATATCTAGCCACATTCAACTGTGTTATAGAACATTTTTTCAACACAACTGCAACGACCTTATCCAGTAGCTCCCCCTCGTCGCTAGTAATTCACAGGAAAATAAATAAAGCTATTAGTTAGATTAAAAAATAAATAAAACTATAGTTAAAATACCACAGTCCATATTTTTTTCAAACAATCACATAGTCCATATTACATCTAGTATTCTGGTACGGAGCATCGGTCAACGGCGGCGTGTGATAAGTGTCACTCAAATCGCCCTTGCCGGCAACGGAAAATTTTTCGGCGAAGCATAGTTTCACCTCTTCTCGTTATTTTTTGAAATTTTGATCTGGGTACCTTAAAATGGATCAAAATTCCTAGTCTTAGGGGCACAGTTATATGGCATAATTTCTCAAAAGAGTTTACGATTCTGCCAGTTTTTATAACCGGATCAGGGAACAAATCGCTCGCCGAAAAAGCGGTGTAGCCTGTTTTTATAACCGGACTGGGGAACAAATAGCCGAAAAAGCGGGGCGATTTGAGTGAAGTTATCCGACGCCTCGGTCAACTAACTGTTATGTCTGACGTTTAGTAACCGAGTGACTACAGTTCCAGCCAGCTGGTCAGAAATTGTAGGATCCGTTTCGGTTTGATCGGGTGGACTGGGAATCGCTTGGTCAGGTGGTCTGGGAACCATTCGGCGAACTGTTAGTGGAAAATTAATGCAGGAACCCAGATCTACAAAGGGGAAATCTGGGCGGAGGGCTAAGCACGGGTTGCTTTGAAGGTTTTTCCTTTTGGTTATTTTCTGTGTGAAGGGGTTCTTGTCAGAAGAAACAGGCTAATCGCCCCTGTGGTCTGAGGGCAAGTGCAAGCTGTTGAGGCCTACGTGCCCATCTGCCAGTCGGTTGAATGAATGTATCAGATTCTAGTTGTTAAATAATTAATATATTCCCGAGTATTGCAGTGTGTGGTTCCCAGATTTACTGTTTTCTGTTGGTTTTTCTATCTAGGTTTGCAAAGACCTTGCAGCTTGAGGAGCTGCATAGTATTCAAAATAAAATGGGAAGGGAATGAGAATGAGGAATTCTTACCCGTTGAACGCCTCCAGATCTAACCCACTTTTGTCTGCAACGCGTGAGAGAGCAGTTCTCCAGTTCTCAACAGTGGTGGAGCTGTAACGCGGTTGAGAGTCACGGTCTTTCTTCTTTTCGAGGTTGTGTAGAGATCGAGCATAGACTCCTTCTCCCCGTGTGTGCCGAAGCTCATTGGGCTTGACATGGTGAAAGACAGGAATAATGGGAGCTCCCGAATCTAACATGAGCAGGAGCTCGTCTAAACACCACTTTGAATCCGCATATTGGGGAGAAAAAATTGCAACGTGGGCGGAGGCGGTTTCAATAGCGCCTTGTATCTGACAAGTTAAGTCTTCTCCCTCTTGCATTTCCTGGTAGTCTAGGAAAACTTGTAGTCCATAGGAAATGAGGCGGCGGTATAGATGGCTGGCGAACGTCTTCTTCACATCTGGCCCTCTGTGGCTTATGAACACGTCATAACGCTTATTAATGTTGTTCGAATCAGCGGCGGTGGAGGTGGAGGCGGTGGCGGTGGAGGCGGAGGCGGAGGCGGTGGAGGTGGAGGTGGAGGCGGAGGCACCCATTGCCGTATGAAAAATAGAAACAAAAATGGGAGGGCTTGCAATGGCCGATGAGATCTATACAAATCGCTAAGGAAGGCCTTGGTTAAATAAATTCGGAAACGGAAATGGGGAGGCTTGGATGGTCGACGAGATCGATACAAATCGCTGAGGAAGGTCTTGGTTAAGATTTTCAGAGGAGAATTGTGATGAAAAATGAGTGATGTTGTGCAGAGATATATGCAATCACAATAAAAACCGTCCACGACTGTACAACCACCGGCCGGTCAATAAAATAAAATGATACAATGGGTCTTGAGGCCCTCTCCGTCCTTCAATTATTAGGTTTCCACGCGTGAATAGTGGCCGACTATCAAACATGTGCCGTTCGGTCAACAGAGAGTGTACGTTTCCCTGTCTCTGAGGTTACAAATCCACAAAGAAAGAGTTTTTAACGGAGTATATTCTTATTGCAAATGACTTTTAAAGTGGATTTTACTTTAAGTAAATAATTAATAATTGAATTTAATAAAGTTACTTTTGAATTTAATAATTTAAATTTAATAAACTTACTTTTGAATTTTGAAGGTTTTGGATCGATTCGAAAACTCGATTCAGAATTTTTAGATTCAGAAACCCCTGAAAATTTTACATGGTTGAGATTTGGTTAATTTAAAAACTTTATTCGGTTAGAATTGTTTGACATTTTTTTTTCCTTGGAAAAAAGCATAATTTTTTTATAAATAACAAAATTACATATTGTATAAAAGCTTCGTTGAGCTTTTTCCGCTAAGTAGCTTTTCAGCTTCGAGTATCAAGAAGTCTCTAAATATCTGCATATATATGGTGGATCACGCAGGATCCATATCATGTATCATTGATATATAAATGAGTTTTTCCAACAAAAATATGTAAATACAAACAAATTTAAGACTTGTCACATAAGTACTGGGGGTGGTGGTGGTTTGTAGAATGGCCTGTGATAGTATTCATGGAAAGTATCATTTTGATGTTATGTAATCTTCCATTGACCATGCAGCAGAGTCAGTCCTTTCTTGGATAAGAGATCTGCTTCCACATTTCTTTCCCTGTAGACATGATTACAAAAGAGAGAGTCAAAAAGTGCAGCAATGTTGAGTGTGTCTGCGAGTAAATAATGTAGAGTCGTTTGATGGCACTGTTGTTTTTTGTTGATCCAATTGATGATAAGCTGCGAGTCCCCAAAAATTTGTAGCCTATTGCACTGTTTTTCAAGAGCAAAGAGAAGGAGCAGTTTTAGAGTGTGCAGTTCAACGTAATTATTTGTGCCACTGCCCAATCCCATGTGGAGCTTAAAAGAGTGTGTGTTCGAGAGGTGAAGGATGGCACCCCCCCCACAAAGATTATTTTGTGATGCACCGTCGAAGTATGCCCAAGGTAAGTTTGGGAGGATGATTTCAGCAATGGGATTACGTGGATGGGTGATGGGGAGTGATCGAGGGAAATGATGGAGGATAGAGAGGGTGTGGTTGATCAGAACGGAGGGGGCGGTGGGTTTTGCATTGAAAATCAGTCGGTTCCGGGCGAGCCAAATGCCCCAAAAGATGAGCAGAGGGAGTACCCTTATGGAGGTCGTGGATGGGGAATCGTTCCAGTATTTCCAGGCCTCTTCAATAGAGGGACCCTTCCAAAATTTTGCAGCCTAATGAGATGTTGTTATTGTTAACCAAATGTTGACACTAAAAGCAAAATCCAAGAAGAGATGATCAGCAAATTCGTCGGCTTGTTTGCAAAGTATGCACCATCCTGGTCCCTCTATACATTTGTTCTTTATGCGATCCCAAGTGGGTATGCGGTTTGCAAGTGTGCACCACATGAAAAATTTTGCTTTAGACGGACAATGTATCTTCCAAACGGATTTCCACCACCATTTTTTATTGTTTCTAGGATTTAATTGCTCCATTAAGAATTTATATCCCATTTTTGGGGCATATATCCCATTTTTGGGGCATATTTCCCATTTGAGGCCGGAGTCCAGAGAAGTTCATCATCGAGGTCAGAGATGCGGGCGTGTGAGAGTTGTAAAGCAGAGATATAATTGTCCCAGTGATAATGATGTGCCACTGGGAGTTGTAGAGTCACCGCTCGTAACCAACCCTGGTGCCAAATGTCTGTAGTAGCGGGGTCGGCAATATGGGAGAGATGAAAATAACCAAGTTGATGAAGAGAAATAATGAGTGGTGCCGGCAGAATATGTTTGTTTTGACATCCGATCCAAGGATCCGAGCCAATGCGGACCTGTGAGCCCGTTCCCACTTTCCATGCAAGTCCTTGGGAGATGAGTGGGAGAAAATCTACCACCGCTTTCCAGATCACTAATACACTAGTTCGAGGCTTAGTTGGATTTCTGATCCAGTGAAGAAGGGTGGATGGAGCAATGTATTTATGAGTGACCACCTCTGTCCACAGGTTTGTAGTGTTCATGAGGCGCCAACCGGCTTTTGCAGCTAGAGATTTTGCAAATAGATGAATATTTTTAAGGCCCCATCCACTCAGAGATTTTGGCAATGCGATCCTCTCCCACTTAACCTAGGGTGAAGTTGTATTTTCTGAGTGTCCAGACCATAAGAAACGGAAGCAAAGTTTCCTGGCCTTGTTCTTAATCCCTTTGGGGATCCAAGCTAGCGAAATCCAGTAAACAGGGATAGCTTCGAGAACATATTTTATAAGGGTCAGACGGCCTGGTCTTGAGAGCCATATGTGGCTCCAAGACATAAGCCTGTTTTCCAATTTTGCAATGAGCCAATTCCAGTCACAATTTTTATATCCATTTGGCTTTAAATGGAATCCCAGATATTTAATGCCATCATAGGGCTGGAGAGATTCGTATGGGAAAAGTGTTGTATACCTGGAGAATTCCTCTGCATTGAGGCCATAGAGAGTGATAGTGGATTTTTGAATATTTATGATCATCCCCGTTGCTGCTTGGAAGAGATTTAGAATATGATGCAGTTGGTTTGCATCCCCGATGGAGCCATCGCAGAAGATAAGAATGTCATCTACGAAAAGCAAGTGTGAGATGCAAAAATTATTTGTGATCTGTAAACCATGGAAAGTACCTTGTCGTATGGCATCTGTGATAGCCCAGCTGAGGCCTTCAACCACCAAGAGAAAAAAAAGAGGGGAGAGTGGGCAGCCCTGTCGAAGTCCTCTTTCCGCACAGAAGAAATGAGAAGGTGAACCATTGATGAGAACAGCAAATTAGGCAGTGGTGATGCAGCTCATTACCCATTTTATGAATGCATAATCAAATCCAAGGTGGGTCATGAGCATTTGAAGGTAGAGCCAGCTGACCCTGTCAAATGCCTTGGAGAGGTCGATTTTGATAGCACCCTTTAAGCCCTTGATCTTTTGTGAGTGTAGGCCTTCCTGTGCAACCCCAATGGCTTCATGAATTTGTCGACCTTCCAGGAAACCAAATTGTTCTTTTGAGATAAATTTTGAGAGAACAGGTTTTAACCTATTTTCCATGATCTTTGCAACAATCTTGTAGGTGATATTACAAAGGGAGATGGGACGAAATTCATCCATGGAGGTGGGGTTATTGGATTTTGGAATAAGAGCTATGAAAGTGGAGTTCAGGGGCGGGTGAGTATGTCCCCCTTTTCTAGATTCTTCAGCTAGAAGAAGGAGGTCATTTCCAATGGCGTCAAAATATTCAATGAAAAATTCGATGGTCCATCCGTTCGGTCCAGGGATTTTATCCTTTTGAAAACTTTGTAGGGTGGATTTAAGTTCTCCTTCCGTAATTTCTGCCATAAGATACATATTGTCCTCTTCTGTGACCGCACCCGAAAAATATTGAGAAAGTCGGATCACTTCCACAAGGGTGGCTCGATTCTGTGCCGAGAAGAGTTGTTTGAAATGTGCAGAGCCCAGCGAGGCAAGGTCCTCGAAATCAAAAACTATTTCTCCCAGGGTGTTTTTTAGATCCCAAATGGTATTTTGTGATTTGCGCCCCTTGGCATATGCATGAAAAAAAATTGTGTTTTCATCACCACAATCCAGCCAGATGGCTCTGCTTTTGAGCCTCCAAATTTCCTCCTGAGCCAGGAGTAATTTGTTTTTAGCACATTCCAATTCCTTTAAAGTTTTGGTGGACTCCAGGGAGGCATAACCACACCCAACCTGGTCCTAAATCAAAGCCAGCTCCGATTCAACCCTAGAGAGTTCCAGAGTGTCCCTTTCACGTTTTTTGTGAGCCCAATCCTTTAGAAGAAGTTTTACCCGGGTGAGGTTTTTTACAAAATGTGGTGCTGCGAAAAGTCCATCTCTGGGCTGGAAAGGGATCCAAGAATTTTTTAGAATGGTAGCAACCTCATCCTCCCTTAGGCATGCTGCACAAAGCTTGAAAGAGCTGGGAGGCTTTGTATTATTACCCTGAAGCTCAAGGCAGATGGGGTGATGATCCGAAAAACCTCCAGAGTTGACCCACTGCCGCATTCTGAACGGTTGATTTACCAGTGTTTCGGAAACAAGAAAGCGGTCCAATCTCTTAGAAATGCAGTCCTCCCCCGTTCTATGATTGTTCTAGGTAGGTTTCAATGTTGGAGGTTGAAAATCGATAAGGTGAGTGTCCAGAAGAAGTTGCTCAAAAAAACCCGCGAGGGCATCCCCATGAGCCTGTTGGCCCCAGGTCTCATGAGCACCAAGAGTGAAGTTTAAATCGCCACCAAGAATTGTATCTTGTCTTGTGATCAAGGAGTTTTTGCGGATAGAGTTCTAGAAGGGTTCTCTATCAGCATATGGCCCATAAATGTTGATGATCTTGAAGTTCCGATTCAAACCTGAGTGGAAAATTTCCACTCCCAGTCCCGAGGTGAAGCCCCAGGAGTTGATGAGTTTATTGGTAGATTTCTTCCAGCCCATGGCAAGTCCCCCAGAGAGCCCACGAGCACTAACAGCAGTAAAATCGAAAGCAGGGAAAGTGGATGCGAGAAAAGCTAGAACATCAATGTCTGACCCCATGATTTCCTGAAGTAAAAAAATGTCCAGTTGTTGAAGAGTGATTAGTCGTTGCAGGGCAAGTTTTTTAGGTTTACTTGCCAAACCCCTATAGTTGAGGGACAAAAGTTTCATGGGGGAGACCCTGATTGGGCATGCACTGCTCTAAGTGCCCTAATGATGGAACGTTGTTTTCCATCTGCCATATCCAATATAGCCTGTTGTTGTGCAGAGGCAAAATGTGTAGGTCTGCCTCGACCCCAAGTAGGTTTATGCGATGTAGGGTTTGCCCCTAGACTTGTAGTGATGGGGAAATGGTTTAGGAAGGGAATGTCATGGTTGTGAAGATGGAAGCGGATGGAGGAGGGCACGGGGTCAGTGGGGAGTGGAGCAACAGAGCTTCCCAATATGGGTGAAGGGAAAAAAGTAGAGAAGGGTGGACAGCGGGAAGTGGAGGGTATAGAAGTGGGGTGGTAATGTGAAACAGGGGAAACCAAATTCATAGTGCACAAAGCAGAAACGATAGTAGAAAGCATAGGACGAGTGAAATCAGTCATACCTGGAGGAGTGAAGTGTGAAGCGATACCAAAGCTTTTCGGAGTCGGTGCTGGAGTGTAACCCTCAGGGGCCCGTTGAGAAGTAAGCAAAGTTGAAGGAGATGCGTTAATAGGTACCGATCGGTCCACTGCTGTATCTCCACATGTAGTGCTCTTCTGTTGAATACCTGTTGAGACTTCTGGTCTGACCTCCTTTGTTTGAGTGACATTTGTACCTGGAGGGTTTCCCTCATTCCGTTTGCGGTTTTTATCAAGCTTCGGCTGGAAGGTGAGTCTACAATGTTTTGCAAGTTGACTAATTCCATGGCAGCGGTGGCATCTGAAAGGGATGCCCTCGTAGTCCAATCGCTGGGTCCAAGATGCAAGACCCCAAGTAAAAGAGATGTGTGGGTGAAGACCCTCACGGACATTGATAGCAACCAGAATACGAGCAACTGAGAATAATCGAGTTTGCAAAAAGGACATATCTACATCTATGAAGGCGCCCAGCCAATTTCCAATATCCCTGAAGGAATCCATATTCCAAAATTCCCAAGGTAAACCTGGGAGACAAATCCAGACCGGGATTACATCAAATTTTTCGGTGTCCGCGTCGAACATGAAGGTCCAGTTTTTAAATAGTATAGGTGTGTTACCAAGGCTCCATTGTGATGCAAGAATGAGATGGACATCCTCCTGCGAGTTGAATTTGAAGACAAACCAACCACGGGATAATACCATAATCTCTGGGTTTTTTCCAAGGAGGTGTTGCCAATGTGCAGAGATCCATCGATTGAGATCCTCCGTGCGTGGATATTTTCCTCAGGCGCGTCCAACCAATGCCGTCTCTACCATGTTCAAAGAGCCAGCCACTGAGACGTTTTTTCCACAGATCAGATTAATGCTATCCGGCGTGCATTTTAAGAAATTACCCTTCTGTCTATGCAGCGGAGAGGATTCCTGACGAAACTCAAAGGGGAGAGTGTTTGGTAGTATTCCTTCCAAGCCCAAGGGTGTTGATGTAGAGCCAACATGAGGAGGAGAGCTAAAGAAGGAGTTGATGAAGTCTTCCGGCACCGGCGGGGAGGAATTTTCCGAATGTACCGATAGTGACTACGGTGCAGTGAAAATCCCAGAGGGAAAATCACAGACCCCTAGATTTGAAAGAGCAGCATTTTCCGGTGGCCAGGCATCCGAGAGCGGTTCTGAGTGGATGATGGTGGAATCTAGGGTTAGGGAGTCCCCCGGGGACGGCAAACCAAACAAATTTGGGAGAGGACCCGCAAACCCTAATTCCGGGAAACCGTCAGGGTTATAATCGCCAGCTGCGAAACCGTCCACTGTAGGCAACAGATGGAGGGGAGATTAAACCGCCATCGAATTCGCCCCTCCCGATGTCATCAAACTGTTAATGGCATTATGGATGTGTTGGGTTAATTTAGAAACCCTCATCACTATTAAATTTTGGAAAATATAGGTTTTTAACATTTGAAACTATCTACAATACTAAATTTTTTACCAAATTTTTTGCTCATGTTTTAACCAAATTTGTTACCTAAATATTAATCTAAAACAAACAAATTCAAACCATTAATATAGATTATATGACTGAATTTTTTACCCGCTCTTGCTAATAAAGAAAGCAAGTTCAGCTAACATTATCCCTTTTTCATTAGATATGCAGAAACTAAATCAAACATCGGATTCAAATTTAATTTTATAAACTAAATTACCCACATGATTGAAATGAATTAATCATAGGTTAAACGGTAATTCTTGAAATTTAAATTTTAAACTGAAATTTAATAAAGAATAAATCATAGATTAAACAATGATCCATGAGATATAAATTTCAAGTTAAGTTTTAATAAAAAATTAATCAAAGAGTATACTACTATTAACGCAATTCATAAATCAGGAATCCAATCATTATTACTATAAGATGTTAACTCATTTGCAATATGTTGTTACCATGGTCATATGTTTGATTTTTAGTTTCTTGAAGCATGGGTACCATTTATTGTAAAATGGTTGATTCCCCTCTTTAATTATATCATTTTGCCAAAGTCCTCTTTGCAATGGGACAAAAAATTCTATATAAATCATTCTCACCTTGTGTTCTAGCCACCCTTTTAGGTGATAAGGTTATTTTCTCTATCAAGTTGAGCTTGATTAAACTCAAATTTGTCACTCGCTTGATTATTAGGGTGGGCCTTGTGTAATCTAAGAAAGAAGTCTCCAACTTATTCAATGACCCTATGTCACCAATAACATCAATCTTATCTAGATTGTGGCCAACATAGACATGATGTAGTGCACACAATTTATGAACATCGTAGCCAACACAACATTTGGTTGTGATTCAATGATCATTGCCCCACCTTATTCAATGATAAATTCCCACATTTATCCCTTAACATCTATAAGACCAGCGATAATTCCCACATGAAGGTGTTCAATCCACCAAGGTGATCAAGTTAACATCCCTTAACTTTGACTAACCATGAACCTGATTTGCTCAATCCTAAAAACGTTTAGAGGATGTGCTTATTCTTGTAGTGAATAAGGGTTTTTTTTCTGCTTGTAGGGGCTAGAAGAAATCATATGCAGATCAGGATTGGCAATATCCTCAATCATCCACAATTAAGAATCTATCTCTCTTAACCAATTTTCCATAAAAATTTATTCACAAACATTCATACACATTCAACTTGTAGAAAACATACACAAATATTTTCGAAATTTTATTCTAAAATTAATACTCTGAAATCGAACAGTGAAATGGAGAAGACAATACCCAGAATCTAAAAATAACGATTTTATTTAAAAAAAAGAACATCCTTCTACATCAATTTTTCTGTCTACGCTTGCTATTCGCTATCTTTGTTTTTTCTCTTTTACTACTTTACTTTGTTTTTCTACTAAACTATGTTTTTTCCAAGAACACATATGGAACTAATTGAATCCTTACCAAGATTGGTTCAATTACTCTTAATATGAAACAAACTTCTTAAAATTTCTCAACTACATGCTCAAAATAGAAATCTGTCTAATTACATGTCATCCTATTCTTATCTACTCAAATTCAAATTAAAGCAAATCTAAATCTACTCAAATTCAAATTAAAGCAAATCTAAATCCACTCAAATTCAAATTAAAGCAAATCTAAATTGAGGGAACCCACTCCCTTTTCTAAATATGGAAAGCATTCTCGAGGTCGAAATTTTTTTTGAAACGATGCCCCTACATCACGATATGACACAAAGCAAGGTTGATTGCTAGAGTAAAATATAACATAGCATTATACATTTCAGGTTAATGGGGTTTTTATAACACATCCCGCATGAATCAATGTGGGTCATTTTTGTTCTTAGTCTCCTTCCGTTTGTTTTCAAAAATCCTAATCTTGATCTCAAAAACCCTACTTAGGGTTTTTTCCATATTGTAAATAACATTGTTGGGAGGGTTATATTTGAGAGCATTGGTCAAAGTGACTTCAACACAACTCTTCATAGCTTTGGCTTTGGAAAATACTGATATTTCATTTCAAATTATACTCATTCCAAAGATGTAATTATTTTCAATTTCTTTCCAATTCTACCAATTCCAATTCCCACAACTAAACTTCTCATGCTTGAGTATTAGACATTTGATATATGAACTCTATGCACTCTAACCCTTATGGACATTAGATGCAAAACTACCTTCAACGTTTTAATACATTTCCAAGTTTTACAAAAACTACTTTTTCAACTCTCAAATGGTATTATGAGTTTTACCAATTAGGTTGTCAAAAGATTTGTAATCTGACCCCTTTTTTACATTAGATGCAAAAATTCCTTCCGACTTGTAATTATAAAACACATCCACCCACAAATAAACCTTTGTCTTTCTCAAATAACACAAATCACTCGTTCTATGCAATAGCAAGACACAAGACTAAAACACTTTGGCATTGTCATATGAACAATTTTTTTAGTACACTTGCATGATGACATTTGACTTGTTCAATGGCAGAGCATGCCAGAGAACTGTGTTTTATTAAAAAACCACTGGATTGAATGTGATCAATGTGATAATCTACAGGATGGATCACACAGCTAGAACAAATCTCACTAATCTCACTCAAGAATTGTAGAGAAGAAAGAAGAATAGATGAATCAATAATCACTCATAAACTCGGAAATGGAGAAACTGCAGTATAATCATACATCAGCTGTAAGCTGGAACTGTGAAAACTAAATACAATACAATAAGTGTCAAGTGAATTCGAATAAGCCAAAGGTCATTCGAATTCTCCTCAATGTGTAGCTTGGATAGCATTGGAGACATCATCCAATAAGTGGCAGTAGTCACAAATAGTCAAAAGTCAATCAAATGAGTCTAATTGAGTCTAATTGAACCATGTGAGCACAAATGAGGGGATGGAGACTCCAAGGAGGGCGCATGAGGCTGTCAGTAGGTCAAGTGGCACTCCAAAATAGATAACTGGGAGCTACAGGAAGTTAAACTGAGCAATAAATGCAAGAATTAGTCAATCAATGCTTTAACTAACTGTTTAATTCCAGGTAGGTGAGATAAGGCGCATATGTCATCCAGGTGAGGAAAAAAGGCGCATTAGGTAGGCAGGAGGGCTACTGAGGGCTGTAGACAAGCTCTAGGGAGCTGAAAATAGGCTCCAGGGGTTGGGGAAACCACCATACTGATGATTGGATGCATGCAGATGCATGCACGATGACTAGATGCATGCATGCATGCAAATATAAAAAATGATGGTGATAATATTCCAACAATCAAATGAATTATTATGGTTCCAATCAGTTTAGTTGGTTCTATGGATTTATGGAGGTATGGTGAAACTATGAGTTCAATCAATGTGATGTTGTGGTTCTTATTTTTTTATTAATTTGTACCTATGCATGATAGGCTTACTACATCCCAAGAGAATCTCTTTTAAATAAACGTGGTAAAATTTAAATTATGTAGGTTATGGAAAGAAGATTTTTTTTAATATTTTTTAAAATTCCATTTTTTATTTTTTAATGTATATAAATGTACAACAAACAATTAAAAAAAATAGTATATCAATATACTCCAAATGATAAAATATATTACACTCTAAAATGGATATATTTTAGTAAAACAATATAAGAGTATTTTTTTAATATTTTTTATTAGTGTTCAATTAGATATATCACACTTTAAAGTAATATATTTTAGTTGGTATGTTAGGTTAGTTATTTAAAAAAAATATGATAATGGTGATGGTTATTAAGATTTATTGAATTCGTGAGTTTGATTTATCTAAAATTAATATTATTTTTCATTTGTTTAAAAAATTATTTAAACGAAGAAAAAAATAAAACTAATTTTGATTTTATTTAATGTTAAGAAAGCTAATAAATTATTTATTTTGTTTTAAAATTTAATTTAATTTTTGTGCTCAACATCCCTAAGTTATTATAGTTTTGATGAGTAAAAAGTTTAGGAAGGTTGTTATTGTAACAAATATTTTGAAATTGTGATTTAATGTGGGTGTATGCAAGACATTTTAAGATAAATTGTTTTTTATCTTCAACCCTCTTAGTGTCTCAAAGATGACAAATTCTTTCACCCCTGACTTTATGGAGCTCATGAGAGTTTGATTTTATTTTAGCAATGTTGATTTTCTTCTTTCCAACAGTTACAATAGATAACTTTTAATATCTTAATTTTCTCTTATCCTCTAATTCTTTATTGAGCAACTATTTCCTCTTAAATTTATATGTAATCATATTTTTAATATTATTGTTACTCTGTAAAGTGACAGCTTCATTGAATCCCCAATGATATAGCCAAGACTTGGCATCTTTATGCCAACCCGTTTGAGTCATGGGTGGTTTTTATTGGAGTTTGAAGCAATATTAGGAAGCTTCTCTTCTTCCATATTGCTTATCTTGTTCTTGTACATTAGCTAGCTAGTCATAATCATGCTCTCAATGGAGGAGAGGAGTGACTCACTTTTATGAGGAGAATGGGATAGGGTGTATTACCTTCAATATTAAGATTATAAGTTATGAAATGTTTTTGGATTTTATTTATCTTTCTACATGATCCTCTAGAAATGTTGCAGCCCTAGATCGACATATAAGATAATAGGAGTGACGAGAGTCTCAAAGATAATTTTGTTCTTATCCCAGAGCCATAGTCCACTAATTTGCATATGTTTTCAGGTCCATAATAACATTTACATCCTACATTATCATTTTCTCAATGTTATAGTTTCAGTTAAGCTTGCGATGAAGATGCCGATTCATAGATATTTGTATGAATTCACTTCCTCCAAGTTGTTGTCATACAAGGAATTAACTTAAGTGATCTTTTTGGATTTGATTATAATAAGCTTTCTTTTGTCATTGTTAACCATCATACCCATACTAAAATAAAAAACCTTGAAAAAGAAAAAAATGTAATTTCTATTTATTTAAAAAGAGTCACGTTCCTCATGTGCTCACAATACAATACAAGAGAGCAAGTGCAACAAATGAATCGGTTTCATGAAGTATTTTTGTTCCACCTAAAGAGGCTTCACAAATAACTAATTCCTTTGAGGAAAACTTGGCATCTATGTTTTCTATGTTTTGGACTCTCGTATTGATATTTGTGATTGTTGATCTACACTTCGATCGTCATTTTTAGAAAGATTCCATCTTTCAAATCCATTTGTCCCTTTTATCTTAAAAAAAATTGAACATAAATATACAACTTAATTTATCATTTTTCAAGGTGTAAAGATATACATTTGTGTTTTTACACATTGTTAATACCTAAAACAATGAATGGGAAGTGAAAACACAATGACATTGTTATCCACAATAAAAAAATTATTGTCTAAGGTGGAGTGACATTTAACATTATGTGTATGTATCTATGTACAATGCACCTTGAGTAAATTAGTCAGAAACATATTTTTTTTAGGAAACAATTGTTTATGAAGGTTGGTGGTAAAATAAGATTAAAAAATTTGGTTTTAGAATAAGAAAGACAACAAACTAATGAGTAAGAAATGGAGATAAATTTTCTAAGGATTTTTCGCTTCTAGATGATTTAACATAATTGAGTATCACAGTCTTAATAATTAGAATGTGTTTTCTCTTTATTCGAGCTTCTACATTTCTTGTCCTTTTTAGTTTGGATGAGTACTCCATATTCCTTGTCCTTCTTAAGTCAAACAAGTACTCCACATTCCTTATCCTAAAATTGAGAAAAACTTTGCTAATATTTTACTCACCTAAATTAATTTAACATAATTAAGTGTCCTAGCTGCAATAATTAGAATGAGTGTCATCACACTTACAAGTGAACAAGCAACTTTGTACTTGTTTATATTTGAGAGTAGGAGAATTTCATGTAGATGAAATGCATCAGTGATTCCACAATATAAAAGTGAACACCAAAAATAAAAAATAGAAATATTATGAACACAAGTGATTCCACATTACTTCCTATATAGAAAATAGGACACAAAATTATAAAGTGAAATAACTAAATTATGGATACATTGCATACAAAATAGATAACGTGATAGGAAAAAATATGTCAATTGTCATATGACAAAGGCAAGTTGGGTAAAGGTCCAACCTTCTCATGAATAACACTTTCTAGTATTACACACAAAGCAAGTTCTTCTCACAACTGTTTATGCAGTTTTTAAACCTAAGATCGTACACGTTTATCAGAAAGATGTACATTAACAACCCAAAAAATATTAGATAATAGCAAACAAAGGAGATATCCTGTTAATTCCTACATTTGGTGCCATCTAAATTTTAAAATGGATGATAAGTGAAGCAAGGATTTTCCAACAAAGAACCAACCATTTCTCAAGCAAGAGCGGGTTGTTGGACAAAATATTCAATAGCTAATGATCCAAGGAAATTATGGTCTATGGATCTGTAGCAGGAAGCCCCTCAGCAGGTCTTCTTGGATCTCATATACAGTGAACCTTCACGTGTATTCCTAAAGATGTGATTTTTCAGAGTCTTGTGTACACTATGTGCTTTGTATAACTCTTAACCATGCCTTGAGAATAGGACATTTCACACTTGGTTTATATTTTGAAATCTCAACATCGACTGTGTATTCAACACAAATCTTGTAGCATACTTATTTTCAAGGATTTGCATCGACTGTATATTCAACTCAATCTATTCCTACATGCGATTTGCATTAAAACTTCATGAAAAATGTCCCAAAAAAATCAGTCCAGATCTGCAATAATCAGTCCTTAACCCCTTTTCCGAAATTTTCCTTGACTCGGCTTATGTTCAACCCTTTGGCCCCTTATACCTTCACTCCTCTTCCGGTATTCATCTCCACGTCTTCACAAATGAGAGTGCACCTTCACTCTTATTTATATCCATTTAATTGTCAAATATGAGGAAAACAACTTGTAGATATGATAATTTCTTTTTTTCATTAAAAATTTATTGCATGAAGGAGGGCCGACTTGCTCTTGTATATTAGTTTTACTTCATTGTTGCGTTGGGAGGAGGGATCACTTGTCTCTTATTTAATTCTTCAACCTTGTGTGTTTTCTTGTGTAGTCTTTGTTTGACATCAAGCTTCTTCAACGTGGACTGGACTTCAAGCTTCTTCAAAGTGACATTTCAATATTCCAATTCTTTGAGTCTTTTCTTCTTTATGAACTTTCATTCATATGACACTTCAACATCATTGCAACATTAAGGCACATCAAACACTTCAACATTTCTTGTCAAAGATTGACTTCTTTACTAAGCTTGACACAACAAGCAAGACTCTTCAAACGTTGCTTGTCTTGTCGTAGATGGTGGGAACTTTGGCTATTATGTGGATAGTTTTGGCTGAGAGCCGTCACCATCAGAGAGAAATGTAGTTTTTCCCTACAGGCCTGTCTCAGTGCTCTGGCAGCTAGCTGAAAAAGTGTTTGCATTTGTTGTATATCTTATGGTAAGTTGATAACCTTGCATTAATGTTGAGATAAACATGTAGAAGTGTAAACAAGGTAGGCTGGTGAATGGTAAAGTGTTGCATGTAGCTAAGGGAGACTTATTGCTTCTCTGGAGGATGGATCATATAGTGAATCTGTTGAGAATAGCTCTATGTTTTGGGCTTTAGATTGATGTTAGAGGCATGTTGCATGTGCAAAAATAGGGATTTTCTCATGTGGTTGGCATGCATATGCCACTTGTTGCTTAGCAATGAACTTATATGAAAGATGGGTGTGTTGTGTTGTATAAACATGGTCATAACCCTCAAATAGGATCCATTACCGTTGCTCTGCTGTTCTGATGAGTTTCTGGACATATTTGAGTTTTTCTAGAAACAATAAGGCATCCTCTGAGACTTCCTCGGCATTATATGCATGAGAACAACGATGAAAGAGTTATTCAGAATGACAAGGCCACAATTTTATTTTTGAAAACACTTTTTGATGACAATAATGCAAACATGTATGATGGATTGGTGATTCTTGGAGGAAGGGCACCTCATAACCTAGCCATAACACCATTCGTATTTGCTCATTTTCGGTCTGTACCGCAATGTATTTAATGAGGTATCCTTCAATGTATTTCCATTAACACTTGGCTAGAGTGGCATTCCTTCTATTAACAATCTTATGTTGGGCACTGCAAACAATTAAAAGAAGGAGGGACCGAGTGTGATAGCCAAAACTGCTTCGTTTTAAGAGTCGACATCGAATACTTACAAGCTGCTAGGGTAGGACTCGCTCATCTATCCTTTTGCTTCCATCTTCTCTGCTCGTCTGGTCTTGCAATTTTTGTATCTGGCTTCTTACAACGATGGATGTTTTTCCAGTGGTGGCATGCTTCCAAAGACGATAGTTGTTCCTCTTAGATGGCACTAGTTGCGTCCCCTGCGAAGAGTTTGGGAACGACAGAGGCTGCGATGTTCATGGCATGGATCCGATGATAGAGATGGGAGTAACAATGAGGATAGAAGACTAGAGGACAAAACACCAGAGTAGCATGAAAACCAGCGGGGAAACATGAAACACACCACATCAATCTATTGGAGGCATAAGCGAGGAATCTAAAAACAATGTCCTACAAAAGGAGCTCATAAAAAGAACGCCTACAACGTAAATATATGAAAATAATTTTAAAATATATCAAAATATATAAAAAATGATTTAAAGATATATTAAAATAGTTTAATATATATAAAAATATATTAAATATTATATCAAAGATTTGCAATTTATTGATATTAGCATGGATATGGAGGAGACATATAGGGGTGAGCGATTCTGAGAACCGCCGCTTGGAGTGGTGGTGAGGGGTGGGCGATTCTAAAAAACTGCCACTTGGAGTGGTGGTGAGTGGGTGGGGCGATTCTCGGAATCACCCACCCCTATACCTCTCCCCCATATCGATGCGAACCCATGATACCTCACAATTGATGTCACGTTAACCTTTGAATTATTTGAAAGCACATTCATTTGGAATGGCTTTTCATTATATGGTATGCCACTTCAAAACAATTTTTTATTTATTTTTATTTGGTTTGGTTTTTAGTTTTTTAATTATCTTTTTTTTTAATGTTTTGTAATCTCAATTTTTTCAGTTTTGAAATTTGTTTTTTCTTTTCTTATTATTTGTTATTTTTAATGTTTTTCTATCGTTTTCATTTTTATAATTTGTTTTTTTATAATTCTTTTGTTATCTTTTTTATTATTTGTTACATTATTTCGTTTTTTAATATTTTTTTAATGGTGTTAAGATATTGTGTAATTTTTTTTTAATTTTAAAAATATATTTAAAAATTTTCAATTTAATTGTAGTGTAATGTTATATTAATATTTTTGTTATTTAATTGTTTTTAATGTGGTTTATGTTTGTTTTTGTGTGTGTGTTTTTTTTTGTTTTTTTTTTTTTTTTTTTTTTTTAAGGAGTGTCAATTCAACGATGTCAGTTGTTAGGGTTACAGTTTGGAATAATGTATATAATTTTATCTTCCAAAAAGAGTGATTATGGGAGCACCATTTTTTATTGAGGGGTTGATTTAGGGTTTTGGTCGCAATCGCATCCGCTGGGGTTTAAAAAAAGTTGTAATTTTAGCTCCAAGAAAAAAGGGCGCTATTGGTAACACCACTTTTTTATTGAGGGGTTGATTTAGGTTTTTGAATGCAATCACATCGGTCGGGGTTTCAAAAAAGTTGCAATTTTAGCTCCGAAAAAAAAGTGCTACTGGTAGCACCACTTTTTAAATCAAGGGTTTATTTTGTTGTTTTTAACACAAAAATATGAGCTTTTATTGCTACAGTTCTTGTTTTGATTATAATATTCTGTACAAAACCATTTTTCACACAAATAAAATACCAATTGACAATACTGTTCAAACAATGTGAGTATCTATCCCTTTTATCTAGCAAGGAAAACTCATACTTAACTCAACAAAAATATACTTATCTTTATGTTTTGGAGAACTTGAAGTTGCACTTTGAATGACATCACCCCTTGTCCATTCCAGTCCATGCATTAAAAACAAAACAAAACAATTTGATTGATCAGTTTATCAACCTTCATACTTTACTCATTCCATGTTGATCCCAATAGGCCCGAGTGCTGTAACCTAGCACTCTGATACCATATGTAACGAACCCAAATTTCTAAATCAGTAATTTTGGTAAAATTTTAAACTTTTCATCATGAGCATTAATAATAAAATTTGAGATACTCTAAAACATAATGTCGATTATTTATTTATCAGAAATGTTGAGCATACATAACATTTCTTCTATCATCCCTCTCACAAACTTTACTTATATATATATATATATATATATATATACAAAGGCTTCATCCAACTTGTCAATTGGTCCTCGATGTTAGTAATAATTACTTCTATTTTACTTTTCATTCATAGTAAACTACTTCCAGTAGAAATATGAGTCCAATACCATATCTAACTTGACTTTAGTTAAATTTGTCATCGAATAGCATTACATTTTCCTTTGAGTATCTTCCTAAAGTTTCACCCCTTAGTGGTAATTTGAATGCTTGAACAAAATACACAATTACAAGGATATCACATAGTCAACATCAAATAACAAGGGGCTATCATTCATCAACGCATACTTTTGCACAGAGATATAAACAACAAGCCATTATAGTTAGTAATAGATAAACGCATAAGGTACATATAGTCAAAGCAAACCAAACTGAATAATATTGAAACACAATATCAAGAGAATACACAAGAGACACCACATACAGAGGGACCATTTTTAACGTGGTTCACCCAATCCTTGGGCTACGTCCACAAAAGGATGTGTTGTATATTATTTAATCAAAAGAAAGAGGTTACATCCAGCATCAAGGTTGTTGCCATTCACTTTCCTACTTTTTCCCTAACTTCTCTCATAGAGGGCTTTATCAATGTTATCTCTACAATCAAACAATGGAAATATAAATATATTTCACTATCCTTACTACAAGCCATTTGTGCTATAATCAATTCAAAATATATAAACACACGCTTCATCTTTTTAGTATTGGTAACGAGGGCTAATATTCTCTTAATTTTGAATGTTAGTCCTTCCCAAAAGTAAGGTCTAGTTTCATCATATTGATAGCCTATTCCTAGATAAGTATTATCATAATTGTGTTATAATAACTTTACTCGACACATTATTTATCCATACCTTAAAAAGGAGAAGATACCCCTTTTACTCCATACAATGGAGTGGTCATACTTGTCCTATTACAAAAGGTGACTATACTCTTGTTTAGTACTTGCACCAAGGTAAAATAACCTCTTATATATCTTATCATTATATATATATATAGTAAAAAACAAAGGTAGCCATACCTTTTACTTATGCATTATCATATCGTATTATCATATATACATAAATCTTTTTATCCTTTAGTTTAGCAAAACGGACCATTAGAGAGATTTTGAGGTCAAAAAATAGCCTCCTAAGAGATGTACTACAAAAATATGAGATATATTAAAATATTATGAATTTGGGGTTTTATGGGGTAGATATATATGACAAGTCACCTCCCACACTATTTTTTATGCACAATATAAATAACCATGGTTGAGTTGCTTTTCAAAATTCACTAGAAATAAAATTAATAAAATAAGTCTACATTGATGTGACTAAGATTCATTGTAAATTTCCAAAAATGTATTGTCCTTTAGTATTTATTTGTCTTGAACTTGCAAATGAAATTAAATAATAAAAAATATTTTTAAGAGCTATTTTTTTAATTTTATGTTGACTTTTTATATTTAGTACTTTTCTCATGAATTTAATATAATGTAATTTAATTGAGAATTTATTTACATGTAAAATGTTAATAATATTATTATAATACACATTGCATTATTATTATTATTATTATTATGGTTTGAGCATTGGGTCTGCAACTAGGTTTAGGGTTTGATTGGCGGCCACCGAAGAAGTTTTGGCGGCCATGGCTCCTTCCATGGCCGCCTTCCTCTATCTCTCCTGAGTTATGCCTCCTCAATGGCCGACTCAAGTTTTTTTTTCCGCTCTGGGATGAACGGCAGCGACTTGACGTGGCGACCCATTGGGAAGCTGGTTCAGCGGCTCCCCAGTGGCGGCGACGGTGGCTTCTGCATTAATGGACGCTGCTCTGGTGACGGATCTCTTTGAAGGTTTCTGCCGGCGGCTGTGTGGACTGACGAGCTCGTGCTCCAGTTCCCTCGATGGTGTGGCGGATCTGCAGAGGAGGACGCGCAGGGAGGTCCATACCCCTGATTCGTTGATGGCAGGCGAGCTTCTCGGTGGGCTTATGAGGACGGTGGAGCCGCAGAGGTGGACGCGCAGGGCTTATGGCGGGCATGGCTGCAAGACGGCCGCAAGATCCTCTCGGTGGTACTCTTGGGCGGGCGAGGAGAGGCCTTCTGTCATTGTTTTTTTTGGGTTGCTGAATGCAGATGCTAGTGGATCTGTTCTTTTTTCTGGGGTTTCTGGAAACGTTTTTCTCTCTGTATTTTTTGCCTTACTTCTTCGGCATCTTGCTGCTGGTTCAGTGCCATCATGGTTGCCCGGGTGAAGGTTTTAGCTGTAGTACTTTTTCTGAGTTTACTTTGAAATAGTTTTTTAATGTGTATGAAGCGGAAAAGCTTGTAGTCTCTACAAATTTTCTCGGTACTGCTCCGCAGTATAAACACTCTTCAAGAGTGGTGCAGATCAATGTAATTTTGTACTCGCAAGATGAAATAAAATTACGCTTTTTTTCGAGGAAAAAAAAAATTATTATTATTATTATTATTTATTAAATCTATTATTATTATTTATTAGTTTGACATTATGTTATTAAATAGAATGGAGTGAATATATAGTTTAAAATTAAAAACATAAAAATGATAATATGTTATTTTATAAAAAAATGTGAAAAGACTTTTTTTATGAATTAAGAGTACTTCACTTGAAAATGACAATAATATTATTTTATGAGAAAGTGTGAAAAGACATTCATTATGAGTACTTTACTTGAAAATGACAATAATATTATTTTATGAAAAGACTATCATTATGAGTACTTTACTTTATGACTTAAAAGTACTTACACCACTACCTTGGTTAACTATGTGTTTTAATCCACCATAGAAAATTTGACAAATAAGCATTCTTAACTCATGCAATGCCACCTCACCAAGGGGATGATGTCATTTACTAGAATGTGATTGGTTGTTTTTTATAGTACATTTTCTTTGTTTTGAGGCCATTTTTTTACCTCAAAATTTCTCTAATGAAAGGTAAAATCACAGCATAAACTTTTACATGGATCAAGGAGAGGAGACAGAGATCCATGCTGCAATTACGCATACAGAACTCTGCGCTTCACGCAGAATATACTAGCCTTGATCTAAGCAATATCATGATTTCGAAAACTAGCACCCTTGAATGTGAAGACTAGTGGTCTGCGATTTCCCAAGAGCATACAGGAGAGATCTATGTATTAATTTGTCATGCCAAACGAGCTATCGTTTCTTCCAGCAAAGTGGTGGGTCGCAATTTCATAATAGGTAATAATTAACTATGACTGTATTCTAATCTATACCACAAATTAGCGACCTCCAGCAAGCAGCTTCCAAAAATTTCATAAGGAAGAGAAAAGGCGGAGTATAAACACAACTCGAGTTAGCATGAGGTTGCAACGAAATGCAAAAGCAGAGAATAACATGAGTAATACTCTGTCTAATAATATATATAACAAATTCTCTTGACAGAGGTTGATTGGAAACATCTCTCCCTCTCCTTAGAGATCAATGCTGGTAAGTAACGTAGATGGAAACACAGGAAAATATTACGTGGCAGTATCATGTCGGAGCTTTTCTAGGAGTCGATCATATCTTTACAAAAGTATAGGATTAAGAAAAACGTGACAGGATCAAAACGAGTAGAGTACTAAACACAATGCTTTCGTGATAGCGTAAAAAACAACATAGAGAAAAGACAACAGTCAGTTAGAATTACTAGAAACAGAGAAACACGACCCTGTATTTAGGTTTCTTAATCAAGATGTTACTATCACTAAAATGGACAATGAGCAGATAGTGTGAAAAAATAAAAACAATGGAATGCACCCCCGTGTTCATGCTTCTCCAGCTGCAATAAGCTATCACCACATTAAAATAATTTGCAGGCAGCGTGAATACTAAATAGAGTTTAAACGTGGACTTGCTGAGGTGGTCAAGGTAAAGAGATGATCTCTATCAGGGAGCTGATGGTCATGCGACTGTAATTAAATCTGTGGAGAGGTAAGGCGATGGAGATGTTACACCAAGGGTGTGCTTAAACACATTACACAAAATTATAAATACTCACAACCCCAGCGAGTTAGAGCAGGCATAAGCCATCCCCAGGTTGTGTACATACATGAATTTTAAATCTGCAGAGACCTTTCAATCCAATATATTTTCTATTCATCATGCTATAATATAATGTTATATCGCACACAAGCTCTATTTATGCAAAGGTAAACAAAGAAGCCTACAAATCAGAGGTAGGGTAACTCTGTTCCGTAGGTGGTCAAAACCTAAAAATATTCTATCAAGGGCGTGAAGAAAATGATTAACATTTTGACTACAAAACTATGCAAAGTAATGATCATACCTTAAAATATTCGAACTTGGATTGAGAGCTATATACGAAGGTTACTCGTGCAAAGATATTTCCTCACGGTACATTGATTGGGGCTTATGAGTTTCATAGAGTGAATAGAGATCAACTACATTGTCATAGAGTGAACAGAGATCAACTACATTGCTGCCATTTTCAGTGGGAGCCATCGCTTCCTTTGAAATAATTTTAACGCATTCTCGTAGAGAGAAATTGGGCGTTTTACCATAGGGTGCATATATCATATCAATGAAATGATCAATGCAGATCTATGCGAATCCATAGACCGGCTTCCTCCTCTGTGGAATCACCATCCAAGGATCATCGTTGGCAGCCTCCAAATTATGGGATTGGACTCCCTCAAGAAATCGTCCCTTCCCTTCCACTTTCCAGTTCCAGCGGGCTCTTCCCCCCTTTTTACCTTCCACTCCGATATTTTTATATGAAACTCCAGCCTGTAACTACTAGAATGTGCATAATTGGCAGCCTCTGAAGAGGCAGAGTTTGCACTAAGCTCAGAAGTGGTCAACTACTAAAATTTGTGTTCCTTCTTCAGGAAACAGCTTTCCACTAAAATATGCTAAACCCATGAGGAAAAATTCCCTTCGAATGACTGTCCAACATCGTGGGACAAATGGCAGAGGAAGAAAAAAAAGGAAAACAATAAAAGCCACTACTCTCCGTGTCGAGTGATTGAGGCGATCATGTTTTTCCTGGGTAAATAAATGATTTGTAAGGTGTCACAAACTTTAATTAACTGAGACTCTACTCTCTTCGTAGAGTGTGAATGCCCTATAATATTAACCTATATATATATCTACATATATATCTATATACATATATATGTATATATTTTCATATGTGTATAATGTATACCTAACTTTAATAATTATATGCAAATATATATATAACTTTCATTTTAATATTCATATGTATAAAATCGGATTCCTCTATCTTTAAGGAAATTTCCATCTAAATGCTTAGACACAACTCCGATTTATATTTATGTAATATTTATTTGCGTTATGCTAATCATAATGAAGTTTAGTGCATTTAGTCATATCCACACTTTATATATAATATTAATGTTTAACCCCATACTCGATCCTATTAATTGTATTTAGCCTTCTTAACAAGGATTCATAGAGGCCTTTTATATATATATATATATATAATTCCTATACATTTAACTCCATTTAATATTTATAACTAAATATGTGAATACCTCAATAGTTTATCTATTGTATGGTGTAACTTATAGCAAGGCATATTAATAAGTTTTAGTACATTAATATGCTCTTCTTTATTTTTAGCTTAATGTTTAAATAAGGATACATATATAAATAAGTACATATATTTATATTTATAAAGCCCTTTTACCCTCAAAGTGTTTATCTAATAATACTAGTTAATACTAGTTTCTCATAAGTAGGCATAAAACAAATCTTAGTTTTAGCTGCAAATACTAAAGTGGCATCTAGGTTTTTAGGACGAACCTATAACTTGACTCTCATGGCTTCTAGCCATCGACTTCTCTTTCTTCCCTAGAGGGTTTAGTTAATTATTGTTTAAGTAAATTCATATCATTAGTAGTATTTAGGAAATGACATAACAATACTCCCAATTACCACTGGTGGGGCCTTGGCCTTGAGCTCCTCACCGGGGTCATTTACATATTTACAATTACATTTACCAAAATAATAATGATAGGGTTCAAATTGGAGGGATGTTACATCCTCCTCCCCTTAAGAATAACACCGTCCTCGGTGTTCAACAGTTTCTCTTTCGCATCCTTTCACCATCTTTCGCTTACTTTATTTTCCTGCTTTGGTCAGCTTCAAAATTTTGCAATTTCTGCAAGCTCTTATCACTTATATATTTCACATTATACAGATTATACAAGATCTTCCAATGTTATTTAACATAACATAAGTATACAAAATTCCAAAATTGTAAATGTTCTTCATTCTTCCTCATCCTTGAGGGGATATTTGCTTATTCTAGCATTCATAACATGCATAAATACATCTCACAGTCTGTTTACAAGAAAAATCATTAAAATTTGCTTATATCATAAAACAATTCTTTCAACAAAACTTTGTTGATCATCAAACTCTTTTGTACTTCAGCAATCATGGAGACTTGCATACAAAACTCTTATGTACTTCAGCAATCATGGAGACTTGCATACATATTCTGCTCATGTACTTCAACAATCATATAGACTTTCATGCATAGCACTCTTTTGTACTTCAGAAATCATGGAGACTTGCATACAAAACACGATCCCTCTACAAACTTAGCAGGAATACCTCTGCATACTTTCAGCAAGAACATGACAGTCTTACTTTGCAACTCAAAACATAGTTTCCCCTCATCGAACTTCTTGTGTGCTCATTTCAACAAAACCACAAGGAAAAGTTAAGTCTGCTCATAGAACCTCTTGTGTGCTCCGTTCCAACAACACAAGGAAATATCATGAGCCCTTCCTCTGCTCATTTCGATGGATATAAAGACTGCCTAGGTCTTTTGGGTCAGTATAATATTCAACGAGCACTCCACCTACTCTATTCCACTTCCGTGGGGAACATGACCACAATTTAGGGTAGTTGTCCCATAACAACAGCTAGTTACTGAGTGCGAGATGCAGTCCCTTTTCCTGATTCCAGGAGTTTATTCTTTTCCCCTCAAACCTTCTCGTTTGATTCCAGGAAATATTTCTTAGTAACAATCATTTATTATTTTTTGCATGTCACATGCAACATAATAACAACAAAATATTAAAATATATTCATCTATTTTCTTATCATATTCTATGCATTTTTATGATTACACATCATCAGTCATAAGTCTTACCACCAATCGTGATTTCAAAAAATCTTGAAAATAAAATGTAAAGTAAATCGTTACTTACTTTTGCAGCAATTTAGCTCAACTTATCTATATAAGTGCTTTTATAATCAACATTTCTCCTTGATCATGACATCAGTCGAAGTTAATATCACTTCCTGAAATGTTAGTATAAAGAAAAAAAATTATTTGCTTCAATTGCTCAACAATTGAATACATTAGTTCCATAGCATTATACGCATGCTCATTCAATTACTTGTGCATCCTCTTCACTTTATCCCGATATAAACTCTTCGATATTCTTAATGCGAGTCTGAGGTCAAATCTGCTGAAACATGTTAGTATCATAGTTCAAACATTTAGTTTCATATAGATTCATCTCAAATTGAGATTTATCCTCTGAAGATTCTAATAAACTTTTTAAAAGATCCCTTGCTCAATCAATCACAACAAGATTAGGATTCTTCTTTTTCCGATAATCAAACTCCTACTATTAACAAGACCCTTTGACTTGATGCACATTGATCTTTTATTAGAAGATATAACAAATCCTACCAAGAGTCTATCTATGAAGAAAATAATTAGACTCGTATGCATTCTAAAATATGTTCACTTAAACTCCTAGGAAACATTGCTAAACAATAATACATTTTTAGGCTTATCCTTAAAATTCTAATAACGATAAGAAGTTCTGAAATGAAATACCTTTGATGTTAAGTAATAAAATCTTAACCTTTAACAAATGACAATTTTTCATAAGAATAATATTCAAACACAACAGTCATCTTGCCACATGAATTCGTTCATAACTTGTGACCTAGTATGTCAATTTTATTCTGTATATCGATGCTCAAGGGTAACAATTACTTAGGTGACTCCATACTATTGGTTTTACGGAAGCAAACGAAACAGAGTCGCAATATATTTTTGCAACTACCAACACCTAAATAAAATGATGTTCATAGAATGCAGCCTAAACAATATGTAGCTATAATTTCGTTCTCACTAATTTAAACCAGTATCAAAAATATTTACGAGTGCAACATTTTCCGATGCAACTTTATATGAAACTGCCGTAACAAATATGCAATACTAACTAGAATATAGTTATTTGTAATTGAAGATATTCAAGTGACTTCGTCTAACCGAACAAGCTTACTTTCTTGGAGTATACTAGTAATACTACACTCTAACCAATTAAAGCTCATAGATAGTGTGCTTCGTAAAAAAAAATCAACAACTAAAATGCAGAATTAAATTATGCTTCTACGAAATTTTGAATAAATAAGCGGTATGTTCACAACATTTTTCTTAATCCTTCGTTTCGTCAAGGTATTAACACGTTTTGTCTAAGTCTTCCATATCTTATCTATTGCTCAGACTAGCACTTACCAAATGACATAAAATTATGAATCCACCATTTCAACATAAAAGATTATGTTATTCCTATTCACCTTGACAAGGTTAATCAATCATGATACAAAAATTCATTACATTTCACATCAATCTCATGTAAGACATAAAAACATCTATATCGATTCTTTCTTCATATGAAATAATTTACATCCTAATGCAACTTTTGAAATTCTTTCATGTATTTTTCATGTATATCATACTCAAACTAATTGACATTTTAACAATTGTACCTATATCAATTAATTTGATCTTTTATGACTATGTCCTAGGACGTGCTTTACATGTTAACATTTGATTATAATATTCTATACAAAACCATTTTGCACACAAACAAAATACCAATTGACAATAATGTTCAAACAATGTGAGTATCTATCCCTTTTATCTAGAAAGGAAAACTCATACTTAACTCAACAAAAATATACTTATCTTTACTTTTTGGAGAACTTGAAGTTGCACTTTGAATGACATCACCCCTCGTCCATTCCAGTCCATGCATTAAAAACAAAACAAAACAATTTGATTGATTAGTTTATCAACCTTCATGCTTTACTCATTCCATGTTGAGCCCAATAGGCCCGATTGTTGTAACCTAGCGCTCTGATACCATATGTAATGAACCCAGATTTCTAAATTAGTAATTTTGGTAAAATTTTAAAATTTTCATCATGAGCATTAATAATAAATCTGAGATACACTAAAACATAATCTCGATTATTTATTTATCAGAAATGTTGAGCATACATAACATTTCTTCTATCATCCCTCTCACAAACTTTACTTATATATATATAGAAAGGCTTCAGCCAACCTGTCAATTGGTCCTCAATGTTAGTAATAATTACTTCTATTTTACTTTTCATTCATATTAAACTACTTCCAGTAGAAGTATGAGTCCAATACCATATCTAACTTGCGTTTAGTTAAATTTGTCATCGAATATCATTAGATTTGCCTTTGAGTATCTTCCTAAAGTTTCACCCCTTAGTGGTAACTTGAATGCTTGAACAAAAGACAAAATTACAAGGATATCACTCAAAATGTTGTATGTTCTGTTGCAGACAGAGCAACTGAAATAAGGAATGATGTTCTTAATGAACAATTGAAATTTTTGGAAGAATGGTTTGAAAATCTAAGATATGATGATAAAGATTATAGTCTTGTTGTGGAAGCAGAAATGAAGAAAGTTGATTGCCTTGTTGCAACAGCAAAGGCAGATTTGAATGAAGAGACAACGACAACTCTCAGAGAAAAGAAAAATGAAAAGAACCAATATGGTTCACATTATGATAATTCATATAATGTTGATAAAATGTTTGAATGTGCAGGTGAGCAACCAATCGAAGATGAAGAAGAATCATTTGAAGATGCTGATGAATTTGTGTTGAATGGAGAAAATTGCAGCAAAGATGAACTGGTTGAAAGATTAGTTGAAAAGATATTCATGTCATGGAGTCCTGAAGAATTCAGGCATTATTATCAATTAATGTTTCTACAGAATGACATTGAACAGATTACTCTTGGTGAAGTCAAAGATAGAATGTGGGATATTTGTATGCCCACGATACAGTATTTAGAGAAGAAGATTTGGATTGAAGTCCTTGGCATAAAGGACATTGAAAATTTGAATGATGGTAAGCAAATTGAAGAACGTTTTGCAACTGAAGCTGATCATAATGAATTTGAGGAATCAAAGAAAACAATGAAGGTAAAGAAGAAAGTGAAGATGAAGAATCAAAAGTATTTTTGGTATAAAGTTTGGCGTTCTAAGCCAAGTAATGATAAAGCCGAAGCTAATAATGATGCAATTAAAATTATGAAGGATGATTGGCTTGTAAATTCCAAGAAGGTTAAATACAATAGTTTTGATGCTGAAGTAAATGAGGAAATATTATATTTTGTTAATTATGAACAACTAACTGAAGATGAGGATAACATGTATCGTCGAGTTGCTGAGCAAAAGGAGTCAAGATGTAAAGTCAAAATGGAGAGATGGTTGAAGCCACGAATGAAGCAAGAGCTGAAGAAGATCAAGGTAAAGATGAAGATAAAACAAAAAACAAAGTTTACATGTTTCAAAGTTTGGAGTCGAAAGAAACAGAAAAGATGCACTAGTATGTTCCAACAAAGAATGTGAACAAATTTTTGAAGTTGTTTTTGATACAGATGTAATCCTTGCTGAGACTTAGACCAGCAGGCATTATAGTTGGAATGTTGTTTTTTAAAAAAATATTTGTTTGTGTTTGATGTATTTTTGGGTGAATTAATTAAGGGGGAGAATGTTGGTAGCAGTTAATTACTTCACTGCCACAAAATCCGAAAGGTCATTCACCGCCCTGCTATGTGGACACTGAAACTCTAAAGAGTCAACCACCGCCACACCGTTTTTTATTCTGTCATGCTGTCAAAACTTCAAAGGGGTAGCACACCACATCATTTCTGAAGAAGCAGTTACAACCTCTATCACAGCACATCGAATGATTATTGGGGCCGAGTATTACATTGATTTTTGAAGAGTCATTCACTGACCTGTTCCAGCTGGTCAGATGTTAAATGGAGCAACATGTTCACTATTGCAACACATCCAACTCTGTTGCAGCCTGTCAAATATTGGAGGGGCATCCACCGTTCCTGTTGAAGCTCATGAAAGGGCAGAGAATTAATTAAATTCTGAATAGTGAATTTTGGTCCAGCGAAAGGTCAAGTTGAATTAAATGACCAACTGATCTCATGTTGTATAAATACTGATGTAGTATTGGTTTTGTAATAAAGAGTGAAATAGAGATATGGAGTTAAATATGAAACAGAGTTTCAACTCTGTAATATTGTTGTTATGTTCCTCTCTGTCTTTATGAGTTTGAAAACTCATTGTTGAATATTTCAGTTTAATATTTTTTGCTGTAGCATGGTAATTTTCTGAGTGTATATGATTGACTGTGGAATGTTTGGTTTTGCTGTAGCAAGTTAGATTTCAGAATTACTGAAACAAAGTATGCTGAAACATAGAAGGTTTATGAACGTAGGGGTCATCAAAACATAGCTGAAA
This sequence comes from Larix kaempferi, assembly GCA_027924585.1. Lineage (NCBI taxonomy): Eukaryota > Viridiplantae > Streptophyta > Pinopsida > Pinales > Pinaceae > Larix > Larix kaempferi. The sequence goes on along the minus strand of BSBM01000660.1, from coordinate 2,246,622 downwards.
CAGTTAGCTGCGACAGTGCTGTAGATTACTATTAGTTGCAACTGTTAGCTGCAACTGTCCTGTAGATTACTGTTTGATGAAAGAGTGAGCTGTTACTGTTTTTTTTTTACAACAACGGGTAGTTTTATATATTAAAAAGGGATGGCTGAGCCATCAGCAAAATTACATATCCAAAACAGAATTTCTCTTAACAGTCTTGCAAACAGAGAATTCATATGACAGTACAACATAATAACCAGAGCTTAAAAGGATTTATACAAGCCAGACAGGATAAAAGATGGACTTAGCGGTGCTTGGCCCTAGAAGAAGGGTTGCTATCCACTTGATTCTTGCCCTTGTCCGTTTCCCCAGTTCCTCGGAGTTTCGCCAGAGTTTTTTCCAGGTTTCGGAGCCTGAAATCCATGTTCTCAATTGCAGTAGTGACCCTAGTCTCCATAGCCTCCAGCGCTGCTGCGAATTCAACTCTGATGCTTCCTATGTCTTCATCCATCCTTTCGAGCCGCCTCCCTCCGTACTCATCCATCTGGTGGACGAACTCCCCTTTCCTTCTAACCCTTCTTCACAGAACTCTGATCTCTGCTTCCAGCTCCAGAAGTGGGTCTGGGGAGGATGCCGCAGAGTGCCCAGAATCTGCCATGGCTCCGCCTGGTTCCAAGTTATTATCCACTGTTTGCAGAAGGACGTCGCCGTGGAGCTCCAACTGATTTCGCCACCCGGAACCAACCTTTCCCAGCGCTAAAGATTTCCTTGGAAATGAGGCGAGACGACCCCGAATGAGGATTATTTCGCTGAAGTCGATGTCATGGCATAATTGCAGTTTAATTGCCGATGAGATGAAGCAATCAAGAGGTTCAATCAACCATCTTTGGGGGTTCACAATTCCTGGACCCGTACACTCCCTAGGAGAACTGCCATCGTTCACCTGGTAAGGCACGAATACAGCATGCCAAATCACATGGCCTTTAAATGAGTTCATACCTGTAATCCCAGAGATGACCGAAATCGCACGCGCGAGGGAGGAGTGGAGTGAGCTCATCCGCTTTAGGAGGATCGCGCTGCATGCTCGATCTAGGTCCGTAGTACCTTGCCTGGTACAGTCCTGCCTCAGCATGATCGAAGGAAGCTCCACCTTTGGAAATAACGGCCGAACATTCTGGATAGCAGCCGAGATGTTATAGGAGCGAGGGAGGTCCACGTTGTAAATATTGAGACCCACCCGGCATATAGAGCAAATAACACCTGTCAATGGTCTCCTACACATGCCGTTCCACCATGTATTCGAAGCCACACCTCTACGGGATGGGAATGAGCTTATTTCCATTGTTAACTTTCAGGATGCCTTTACCAAGGCCCATAGAGTCGTTAGCCGCCCTGTCTGCGGGCTCATTGTTTTTCCTTAGGATGTGATAGAAGTCGATGGCTCGAAACTGAGGTGTTATGAGACCAATTCTTCGAAGGATTTGTCGGAGCCGAATAGAAGAAGGCAGTTTCCTAGACTTTATGCTTTGAATGATCAGTCTGGAGTCCCCGAAAACCGTAAGGGACTGAATGCCATAGTGAAGAGCTTGGAGAAGGCCTTGCCATAATGCCATGGCTTCCGCCACGTTATTGGTTTCCATTCCCAGATTCCAGGAATAGGTGCAAATTCTTTCTCCATCGGGGCTTAGAATCACCCCTCCCCCTCCTGCCTCCCCTGGAGTGAGCTGTTACTGTTAGTTGTGACTGTACTGAAGATTACAGTAAGCTGTTATAGTCAGCTGTGACTGTTCTGTAGGTGAAGATTTATGAGTTTAGTGATCTGTGCGTGTTGTTGAGAATAAGAGCAACACTCCCCTGCCTTCCCTCAATTGGTATCAGAGCTGAGTGTTTCTAATTTATGTTCGTTGGTTCTGTGCTCACTTCATGAATGAGCCGTGTGATTGTATGTTGAACCGTCTAGAGATATTGCTGTTGATTTTTACTCCAGCGCCCCCTTTCTGCTACGTAGAAAGAGCAAAAGTAAATTCAGTCGAGCTCTGTGTTGAAAGAAAGCTCCCGTACTCCCTCAAATAAAGGTTGAGTCATCATTTAGCAGATGAAGTCTGATTCAAGTGTTTCTTGTGTCATCCGTCTATTGGTTAAGTTGTACAAGCTTGGTTGTGGCTTATGTAAAGAGAAGAAAGGGTTGTAGCCGGTGGATGAAGTTGATTCTATGTTTTTATTCCCTCAAACAGAGGTTGATCAGTAGAAAGGAAGAAATTCTTCCTAGTTGAGAGCTCCCATATAAGTTTAATGGTAGAGGAGTTTGAATTCTATTGTTTTGGAAGTTTGTTTGGTTTGAGTTGAAGCCCTTATGAGTGAAACAGGATTAAGAGGATGTATCCAAGTAAAAGAAATTTAAATTTTGTGCAAGAATTTATTTGAAGACAGAGATATGGGGAAAAGGAGAAGGCTTAAACGAATGAAGAAGAATGTTGTTAATGCAAAAGAAGTTGGTTTTTCCATAGCATAGATATTAGGAGAAGATCGAAGAACTTGTTGAAGCAAAGGATGTTCAAGAGAAGGCAGAGGATACTGAAGCAAATGAAGTTCAAGAGAAGCTAGAGGATGCATGGAGCAACATCTATTATCCACCGCCATATTTATCAGGTATAACTTATGAATGTTGGTCAGTTAATATGAAAATTTTCTTGCATGCTAGAGGTTTATGGAATTTTGTTGAGAATGGAGTTAAGAAACCCCAGGATGAGGCAAAGGATGCATTTTCCCTGTACTACATCCAACAAGATCTCGATGATAATATTTTTTATGTAATTGCTTAAGCAAACATAGCTAGAGAATCCTGGGAAAGTTTGAAGAGAAAGTTTGATGTAAGGGGGAGATATATGGCTGAGTCACAGCCAGTTAACATTTCAGCAGACAAATTTGCAGAAGCAACAGAATATAGTCAAATTATTTCTGAATCTCACTGTTGTGTTGATCTATCAATTGATGAAAATGTTTTTGAAACTAAATAACAAGATGGGGCTATTGTATCTTGTGTAGCAGCAACAAAATTTGAACAAGTTGAAATTGATATTGATAAAGGTGTTGATGTAGTTTCAAATTTAGATGTCACTGAAGTGAATCATGAAAATGATGGAATGGTTAACATGCAGAATGCTGATAAAAATGATAAATTACTCAAGTGTGAGGACAACAAAGAAGTATTTGCGCAAGAAGAGTCATTGATGGACACGCCTATGAAGGTATTTAAATCATGTATTGAATATGATGATTGTGGACATGTAGGTACAATGAATCTAGAAGACAACTCTGTAGGTGTTGTAGAAGTCAAAGACAAAGATGGGTTTGAAGTAAACTACAGTAGTCATGTTGATAAAGAATGTTGCACTCATCCATTTGGTGTGCATAAGGAAGATGATAAATCTTTGTGTGAAAAATACATGTATGAAAATGGTCTATCTGCTAATGGAAAAAGTGTTAGTGATATTTTTTAAGAAGAATCTACAGCGATATTGAATGGTGCAGATAAGGACAGAAAAGAGAATGAGATTTTTTATAATAATTTGTTTGTCAGTGATTGTGTAGGTACAAAGGAAGAAAATATTGAAGGTGAAGTAACTGCCAGTGTAGCAGTTTGTTCTTTGAATATTCCAGCAATGTCTATTGCTGATGACAACAATGAAGAAAGTGCCAATGAAGCAACCAATATCTGTGAAATTTCCCATGGAGAAGTAATGGTAAATGATGATCATGACGATAGAATGGAGACTACCATATCAACAGTATTTTAGGAAACATTAGAATCTAAGAAAGATAAAGTGCACTATGTTGAAGTGCTTGAACCAGTTTGGAAGTTTTTTGAAAATATTGATGATTTTAATTTTGTTGAAGAATTTGATAAGATTGTTTAAGAATGCACAGAAGTTGCAGCGAATGAAATAGATAAAGTACAAGCAGAAGGAATCTATAATCATACTGAATATAAAAAGGTCGATGATTCGGTGATTGCACTAGCAGTGATAGAAAAAGAGTTGCATAATGATAACACTCAAAATGTTGTATGTTCTGTTGCAGACAAAGCAACTGAAATAAGGAATAATGTTCTCAATGAACAATTGAAATTTTTGGAAGAATGGTTTGAAAAACCAAGATATGATGATAAAGATGATAGTCTTGTTGTGGAAGCAAAAATGAAGAAATTTGATTGCCTTGTTGCAGCAGCAGAGGCAGATTTGAATGAAGAGACAGCGACAACTCTTAGAGAAAAGAAAAATGAAAAGAACCATTATGGTTCACATTATGATAATTCATATAATGTTGAAAAAATGCTTAAATGTGCAGGTGAGCAACCAATCGAAGATGATGATGAATTTGTGTTGAATGCAGAAAATTGCAGCAAAGATGAACTAGTTGAAAAATCAGTTGAAAAGATATTCGTGTCATGGAGTCCTGAAGAAATCAGGCATTATTATCAATTAATGTGTCTACAGAATGACATTGAACATATTACTCTTGGTGAAGTCAAATATAGCTTGTGGGATATTTGTATGCCCACGATACAGTATTTAGAGAAGAAGATTTGGATTGAAGTCCTTGGCATAAAGGACATTGAAAATTTGAATGATGGTAAGCAAATTGAAGAACGTTTTGCAACTAAAGTTTATCATAATAAATTTGAGGAATCAAAGAAAACAATGAAGGTAAAGAAGAAAGTGAAGATGAAGAATCAAAAGTATTTTTGGTATAGAGTTTGGCGTTCTAAGCCAAGTAATGATAAAGCTAAAGCTGATAATGATGCAATTAAAATTATGAATGATGATTGGCTTGTAAATTCCAAGAAGGTTAAATGCAATGGTTTTGATGTTGAAGTAAATGATGAAATATTATATTTTGCTAATTATGAACAACTAACTGAAGATGAGGAGAACAAGTATCGTGGAGTTGTTGAGCAAAAGGAGTCAAGATGTAAAGTCAAAATGGAGAGATGGTTGAAGCCACGAATGAAGCAAGAGCTGAAGAAGATCAAGGTAAAGATGAAGATAAAACAGAAAACAAAGTTTACATGTTTCAAAGTTTGGAGTCGAAAGAAACAGAAAATATGCACTAGTATGTTCCAACAAAGAATGTGAACAAATTTTTGAAGTTTTTTTTGATACAGATGTAAGCCTTGCTGAGACTTAGACCAGCAAGCATTATAGTTGGAATGTTGTTTTGTAAAACAGTAGTTGTTTGTGTTTGATGTATTTTTGGGTGAAGTAATTAAGGGGGATAATGTTGGCAGCAGTTAATTACTTCACTGCCACAAAATCCGAAAGGTCATTCACCGCCCTGCTGTGTGGCCACCGAAACTCTGAAGAGTCAACCACCGCCACACCACTTTTTATTCTGTCATGTTGTCAAAACTTCAAAGGGGCATCACACCACATAATTTTTGAAGAAGCAGTTATAGCCTCTGTCACAGCACATCGAATGATTATTGCGGTTGAGTATTACATTGATTTTTGAAGAGCTGTTTTTTGAAGAGTCATTCACTTTCCTATTCCAGCTTGTCAGATGTTAAATGGAGCAGCGTGTTCACTGTTGCAGCACATCCAACTCTGCTGCAGCCTGTCAAATATTGAAGGGGTGTCCACCGTTCCTATTGCAGCTCATGAAAGGGAAGAGAATTAATTAAATTTTGAATAGTGAATTTTGGTGCAGCGAAAGGTCAAGTTGAATTAAATGACCGACTGATCTCATGTTATATAAATACTGATGTAGTATTGGTTTTGTAATCAAGAGTGAAGTAGAGAGATGGAGTTACATATGAAACAGAGTTTCAACTCTGTAATATTGTTGTTATGTTCCTCTCTGTCTTTATGAGTTTGAAAACTCATTGTTGAATATTTAAGTTTAATATTTGTTGTTGTAGCATGGTAATTTTCTGAGTGTATATGATTAACCGTGGAATGTTTAGTTTTGTTGTAGCAAGTTAGATTTCAGAATTGTTGAAACAGAGTATGCTGAAACAGTCAAGGTTTATGAACGCGGGGGTCATCAAAACATAGTTGAAACAGTTAGCTGCGACAATGCTGTAGATTACTGTTAGTTGCAACTGTCATCTGCAAGAGTCCTGTAGAGTATTGTTTGCTGAAACAGTCAGCTATTACTGTTAGTTGTGACTATGCTAAATATTACAGTCAGCTGCGGCTGTTCTGTAGGTGAATATTTATGAGTTTAGTGATCTATGCATGTTGCTGAGAATAAGAGAAACACTCCCCTGCCTTTCCTCAATTGGTATCAGAGCTGAGTGTTTCTAATTTATGTTCGTTGGTTCTGTGCTCACTTCATGAATGAGCCGTGTGATTGTATGTTGAATCATTTGGAGATCTTGTTGTTGAGTTTTACTCCAGTGCCCCCTTCCTGCTACATAGAAAGAGCAGAAGTAAGTTCAGTCGATCTCTATGTTGAAAGAAAGCTCCCGTACTCCCTCAAATAAAGGTTGAGTTCTCATTTAGCAGTTGAAGTCTGATTCAAGTGTTTCTTGTGTCATCCATCTGCTGGTTAAGTTGTACAAGCCTAGTTGTGGCTTGTGAAAAGAGAAGAAAGGGTTGTAGCCCGTGGATGAAGTTGATTCTGTGTTTGTCTTCCCTCGGAAAGAGGTTGATGAGTGGAAAGGAAGAAATTATTCCTAGTTGATAGCTCCCATATAAGTTTAATTGTAGAGCAATTTGAATTCCACTATTTTGGAAGTTTGTTTGGTTTGAGTTGAAGCCCTTATGAGTGAAAGAGGATTAAGAGGATGTATCCATGTAAAAGAAATTTAAATTTTGTGCAAGAATTTATTTGAAGACAGAGAGATGGGGAAATGTAGAAGGCTTAAATGAATGAAGAAGAATGTTGTTAATGCAAAAGAAGTTGGTTTTTCCATAGCATATATATTAGGAGAATCCATCGAGGAACCTACTGAAGCAGAGGATGTTCAAGAGAAGGAAGAGGATACTAAAGAAAATGAAGTTCAAGAGAAGCTAGAGGATGCATGGAGCAGCATCTATTATCTACCGCCATATTTCTCAGGTATAACTTATGAATCTTGGTCAGTTAATATGAAAAATTTCTTGCATGTTAGAGGTTTATGGAATTTTGTTGAGAATGGAGTTAAGAAACCCCAGGGTGAGGCAAAGGATGCATTTGCCCTATACTACATCCAGCAAGCTCTCGATGATAATATTTTTTATGTAATTGCTTAAGCAAACACAACTAGAGAAGCCTGGGAAAGTTTGAAGAGAAAGTTTGATGTAAGGGGGAGATATATGGATGAGTCGCAACCTGTTAACATTTCAGCAGACAAATTTATAGAAGCAACAGAATATAGTCAAGTTATTTTTGAATCTCACTGTTGTGTTGATCTATCAATTGATGAAAATGTTGTTGAAACTAAAGAACAAGATGAGGCTGTTGTATCTTATGTAGCAGCAACAGAATTTCAACAAGTTGAAATTGCTATTGATAAAGGTGTTGATGTAGTTTCAAATTTAGATGTCACTGAAGTGAATTGTGAAAATGATGGAATGGTTAACATGCAGAATGCTGATAAAAATGATAAATTCCTCAAGTGTGAGGACAACAGAGAAGTATTTGCGCAAGAAGAGTCCTTGATGGACACACCTATGAAGGTATTTAAATCATGTAATGAATATGATGATTGTGGACATGTAGGTACAATGAATCTAGAAGACAACTCTGCCGGTGTTGTAGAAGTCAAAGACAAAGATGGGTTTGAAGTAAACTACAGCAGTCATGTTGATGAAGAATGTTGCACTCATCCATTTGGTGTGCATAAGGAAGATGATAAAGCTTTGTGTGAAAAATACATTTATGAAAATGGTGTATCTGCTAATGGAAAAAGTGTTAGTGATATTTTTGAAGAAGGATCTACAGTGATATTGAATGGTGCCAATAAGGACAAAAAAGAGAATGAGATTTTTTATAATAATTTGTTTGTTAGTGATTGTGCAGGTAAAAAGGAAGAAAATATTGAAGGTGAAGTAACTGCCAATGTAGCAGTTTGTTCTTTGAATATTCCAGCGATGTCTATTGTTGATGACAACGATGAAGAAGGTGCCAATGAAGCAACCAATATCTATGAAATTTCCCATGGAGAAGTAATGGTAAATGATGATCATGATGATAGAATGAAGATTGCCATATCAACAGTAATTGAGGAAACATTAGAATCTAAGAAATATAAAGTGCACTGTGTTGAAGTGCTTGAACCAATTTGTAAGTTTTTTGAAAATATTGATGATTTTAATTTTGTTGAAGAATTTGATAAGATTGTTGAAGAATGCACAGAAGTTGCAGGGAATGAAATAGATAAAGTACAAGCAGAAGGAATCTATAATGATGTTGAATATAGAAAGGTTGATGATTCGGTGATTGCAGAAGCAGTGATAGAAAAAGAGTTTCATAATGATAACACTCAAAATGTTGTATGTTCTGTTGCAAACAGAGCAATTGAAATAAGGAATGATGTTCTTAATGAACAATTGAAATTTTTGGAAGAATGGTTTGAAAAGCCAAGATATGATGATAAAGATGATAGTCTTGTTGTGGAAGCAGAAATGAAGAAAGTTGATTTCCTTGGTGCAGCATCAGAGGCAGATTTGAATGAAGAGACAACGACAACTCTTAGAGAAAAGAAAAATGAAAAGAACTAATACGGTTCACATTATGATAATTCATATAATGTTGAGAAAATGTTTGAATGGGTAGGTGAGCAACCAATCAAAGATGATGATGAATTTGTGTTGAATGGAGAAAATTGCAGCAAAGATGAACTGGTTGAAAAATCAGTTGAAAAGGTATTCATGTCATGGAGTCCTAAAGAAATCAAGCATTATTATCAATTAATGTGTCTACAGAATGACATTGAACAGATTACTCTTGGTGAAGTCAAAGATAGCTTGTGTGATATTTGTATGCCCACGATACAGTATTTAGAGAAGAAGATTTGGATTGAAGTCCTTGGCATAAAGGACATTGAAAATTTGAATGATGGTAAGCAAATTGAAGAACGTTTTGCAATGAAGCTGATCATAATGAATTTGAGGAATCAAAGAAAACAATGAAAGTAAAGAAGAAAGTGAAGATGAAGAATCAAAAGTATTTTTGGTATAAAGTTTGGCATTCTAAGCCAAGTAATGGTAAAGCCGAAGCTAATAATGATGCAATTAAAATTATGAATGATGATTGGCTTGTAAATTCCAAGAAGGTTAAATACAATGGTTTTGATGCTGAAGTAAATGATGAAATATTATATTTTGTTAATTATGAACAACTAACTAAAGATGAGGAGAACAAGTATCGTGGAGTTGCTGAGCAAAAGGAGTCAAGATGTAAAGTCAAAATGGAGAGATGGCTGAAGCCACGAATGAAGCAAGAGCTGAAGAAGATCAAGGTAAAGATGAAGATAAAACAAAAAACAAAGTTTACATGTTTCAAAGTTTGGAGTCGAAAGAAACAGAAAATATGCACTAGTATGTTCCAACAAAGAATGTGAACAAATTTTTGAAGTTGTTTTTGATACAAATGTAAGCCTTGCTGAGACTTAGACCAGCAAGCATTATAGTTGGAATGTTGTTTTGTAAAATAGTATTTGTTTGTGTTTGATGTATTTTTGGGTGAAGTAATTAAGGGGTAGAATGTTGGCAACAGTTAATTACTTCAATGCCACAAAATCCGAAAGGTCATTCACCGCCCTGCTGTGTGGACGCCGAAACTATGAAGAGTCAACCACCGCCACAGCGTTTTTTATTCTGTCATGCTGTCAAAACTTCAAAGGGGTAGCACACCACATCAATTCTGAAGAAGAAGTTACAACCTATATCACAGCACATCGAATGATTATTGGGGCTGAGTATTACATTGATTTTTGAAGGGCCATTTTTTGAAGAGTCATTCACTGACCTGTTCCAGCTGGTCAGATGTTAAATGGAGCAGTGTGTTCACTGTTGCAGCTCATCCAACTCTGCTGCAGCCTGTCAAATATTGAAGGGGCGTCCACCATTCCTATTGCAGCTCATGAAAGGGTAGAGAATTAATTAAATTCTGAATTGTGAATTTTGGTGTAGCGAAAGGTCAAGTTGAATTAAATGGCCGACTGATCTCATGTTGTATAAATACCGATGTAGTATTGGTTTTGTAATCAAGAGTGAAATGGAGAGATGGAGTTAAATATGAAACAGAGTTTCAACACTGTAATATTGTTGTTATGTTCTTTTTCTGTCTTTATGAGTTTGAAAACTCATTGCTGAATATTTAAGTTTAAGATTTTTTGTTGTAGCATGGTAATTTTCTGAGTGCATATGATTGACTGTGGAATGTTTAGTTTTGCTGTAGCAAGTTAAATTTCAGAATTGCTGAAACAGAGTATGTTGAAACAATCAAGGTTTATGAATGCAGGGGTCATCAAAATATAGTTGAAACAGCTAGCTGCGACAGTGTTGTATATTACTGTTAGCTGCAACAGTCCTGTAGATTACTGTTTGCTGAAACAGTCAATTGTTACTGTTAGTTGTGACTGTGCTGCATATTACAGTCAGCTGCGACTGTTCTGTAGGTGAATATTTGTGACTTTAGTGATCTATGCGTGTTGCTGAGAATAAGAGCAACACTCCCCTTCCTTCCCTTAAAGAAAATGATTAAAATTTTGACTACAAAACTATGCAAAGTAATGATCATACCTTAAAATATTCGAACCTGGATTGAGAGCTATACGAAGGTTACTCGTGCAGAGATCTTTCCTCGCGGTACAACGATCAGGTCTTATGAGTTTCATAGAGTGAACAGAGATCAACTACATTGCTTCCATTTTCAATGGGAGCCATCGCCGAGTTTCCGTCTCGTGTGTGTAGATACTTCCTTTGAAATAATTTTAACGCATTCTCGTAGAGAGAACTCGGGCGTTTTTCCAGAGGGTGCATATATCATATCAATGAAATGATCAATGCAGAGCTATGCGAATCCATAGACTGGATTCCTCCTATGTGGAATCACCATCCAAGGATCATCGTTGCTAGCCTCCAAATGAAATGGGATCAGACTCCCTCAAGAAACCGTCCCTTCCCTTCCACTTTCCGGTTCCAGTGGGCTCTTCCCCCCTTTTTACCTTCCACTCTGAGATTTTTATACAAAACTCCAGCCTGTAACTATCGGAATGCGCACAATTGGCAGCCCTTGAAGAGGCAGAGTTTCCACTAAGCTCAGAAGTGTCCGACTACTAAAATTTGTGTTCCTTCTTCAGGAAAGAGCTTTCCACTAAAATCTGCTAAACCCATGATGAAAAATTCCCTTCGAATGACTGTCCAACATCATGGGACAAATGGCAGAGGAAGAAAAAAAAAGGAAAACAATAAAAGCCACTACTCTCAGTGTTGAGCGATTGAGGCGATCGTGTTTTTCCTGGGTAAATAAATGATTTGTAAAGTGTAACAAACTTTAATTAACTGAGACTTTACTCTCTTCGTAGAGTGTGAATGCCCTATAATATTACCCTATATATATATATATATATATATATATATTTACAAACCTCATACTTATGTATATATTTTCATATGTATATAATGTATACCTAACTTTAATAATTATATGCGAATATATATATAACTTTCATTTTAATATTCATATGTATAAAATCGGATTCCTCTATCTTTAAGGAAATTCCCATCTAAATACTTAGACACCACTCCAATTTATATTTATGTAATATTTATTTGCCTTATGCTAATCATAATGAAGTTTAGTGCATTTAGTCATATCCACACTTTATATATAATATTAATGTTTAACCCTATACTCGATCCTATTAATTGTATTTAACCTTCTTAAAAAGGATTCATCGAGGCCTTTTATATATGTATATATATACATTTAACTCCATTTAATATTTATAACTAAATATGTGAATACCTCAATAGTTTATCTATTGTATGGTGTAACTTATAGCGAGGCATATTAATAAGTTTTAGTACATTAATATGCTCTTCTTTATTTTTAGCTTAGATGTTTAAATAAGGATACATATATAAATGTTTTATAAATAAGTCCATATATTTATATTTATAACACCCTTTTACCCTGAAAGTGTTTATCTAATAATGCTAGTTAATACTAGTTCCTCATAAGTAAACATAAAAACAAATCTTAGTTTTAGCTGCAAATACTAAAGTGGCATCTAGGTTTTTAGTACGACCCTATAACTTGACTCTCATGGCTTCTAGCCATCGACTTCTCTTTCTTCCCTAGAGGGTTTAGTTAATTATTGTTTAAGTAAATTCATATCATTAGTAGTATTTAGGAAATGACATAACAATACTCCCAAGTACCACTGGTGGGGCCTTGGCCTTAAGCTTCTCACTGGGGTCATTTACATATTTGCAATTACATTTACCAAAATAATAATGATAGGGATCAAATTGGAGGGATGTTACACTTAAGCATATCTAGGTCACACAAAAAAGATCTCAAATGACCATTACATTACAACAGTTAATATAATTAATTGTGACCATATCTAAATGGTTTTTTTCCCTAACACTTCTATAAAGTGAACCTTTTGTTGAAGACTCCTTGCAATCACTCCTACTATATACTATCTTAATCCAACTTTTAGCACCTTTTGCATGCCCTTGAATGCATGCTCCTTGACTCAAGATCTGACATGTCCTACTTTAATCTAAGATTCTTGCCATGACATTGAATAAGTCTCCTAGAATCCTACTAGTTTTCATAACAAATACATTTACAACTTTTGGATTCTAAATATTTCGCCTACGTTGTTATGATTCAAAACAATGTTCTTTTGAAGCTTTCTCTCATGCTCATTCCTAGAGTATATGAGAGTTTTAAAACATTTCCTTGGACCCTTTCTTCTAGGAATTTAAGGGTCTTAGGGTTATTGAACATATGTACCTCATTTTTTCGATTACACAACAACTACTTGATGTCATATGAAGTCTCTAACATTTATGCGTTTCAAAATACAATGCCTTGTTCTTCAAACCTTTTGAAGTAAGACTTGACATTTCATGGGGACTAAACTAGTCCCAATGTCCCTTTTTCTCTACACATATAGGTCATTTTTATAACACATATAATGCTTTGATTACTAGCCATGAACATCACCTTTTCCTAGCCATGAAAGTTTCCATGTGGAGAAAGTTCCAGTTCTGTTTTGCCACTAACAAGATGTTCAATTGCAGATTTATTTTAGCACACTAATACTAAATTCAATGCTCTTTTGTTATATCAACGTTATGAATAATGTCTACAAGAGGCACCATATCGCAACCCCATTACCTGTAAGAATAAAGGCTTAGAATTCATCAAGAACCCATTGCTATTTAGCAAAACCCAATGTTGTCCATAGCTTTGTGCATACATGTAGAAGAATAGCCACAAAATAATGTCAATTTTCCTTGTTACTATGCCACCACTGAGTTGATATCCTTTGTCACTTCTCTATAAAGTACAACCCACTACACACAATCTTTCAAATGCATTGCACATTTGTCTTTCTAGCAAAAATGCTCCATGGAAGAATATTTATATTCCAGTCGCTCACAACAACAAAATCCTTTTGAAATTGGTGTTTATTCCTACTACAATTCCTAACAATTCCTTAGATTAGGAAGTATTCCCTTTTCATTGAATCCATGCAACACCATCCACTTCTCAACACCAAAGCATTCACTCATTCCCACATTGAGCCCGACAACATTCCACATCACTCTTAAATCTCAAGCTAGGCTTGTAGAGCAATCAACACTTCATAAATTCCCACAAACAAACAAATGTCTAGAGCTCTCCCTCACTTTCATAGCTAATTCTTCCCCCATTGATAACAAGCATTATTTTCTCTCATAGAGTAAGGATGGAAACATTCTCTCAACCTCTAGTCTTGAAATCTCAAAATACAAATAATAATGATAAAAAATTTCAGCAATTAAGCTCATAAAACAAAGTCCAATTAACAAAAGACTAATCCTCAAATGACCAAATCACATCAGAATATAAAGAAACAATTTAACAGTTGGGAATTTTCCAAAATAAAAAAAAAAAAGGAAAAAGGAAAAAAAATATTAAAATATATTTATTTTGTGGTGGCAACGCTCAATTATAGAAACATTATTCTAAGGACATTATTTAATAAACTTCATGATATAGTAGGTTCACAATAATAGAAACATTATTCTTAGGTTCACAATAATAGAAACATTATTCTTAAGAGATTATTTAATAAACTTCATGATATAGTAAGTTCACAATTGTAATTGTTTTTATACCGCAGTCAATTCATTTAGCCTAGGACAAGAAATTAAAATAAATCTTTCCATAATGGATGAAGGATGTTTTATTTAAATATTATTATATTTTTTTTCCAATTTGTAGACATTGAACTTAAATTTCACCTTGCTCTCTCATCCATACTTGATTGTAAAATGTACATTACTTCTTTGTGTAATTTTCACTTTTGTATTATGAGATAACAAATAGTTTGTGATTCCATATAATATAAATGAAAATTTAGCTTACTAATCTGTGGTTTAGTAGCAATAACTAAACTTTTAATAGCATTAAGAACTAGGTTCAAAACTCTCTTAATAGATATGAGCCAAGTATAAGTCCTAGTCTTAAATGATCTTAACAACATAAAAATGCCTTACATAATGCAGCATTTCTATCTAAGATAATTCTTCAAACTAATTTTCATCTCAAAGTTCATAAATTGTAAAATTACAAATTTTTAATGCAAAAGTTGGATACAATTAATTATAATTCTTAAGAAATCTAAGGCAAGGATTCCTTAAGATAAAGGTTATAAATATTATAATGATACAATTATATGAATAGAAATAATTTATATATTATAATGATAATATAAATATGTGTAAAGATATTCTCATAGTTCATGAAATAAATATCATTTTATAAGCATTTATGAAAATACTTGTCAACTTTAATATTTTTTTTGTTGTATTTTATGGTCTTATAAATTATGAATTAAATATCATTTAAGAAGCATTTATGAAAATACTCATCAATTTTAATATTTTTTGTTTTATTTTATGATCCTTATGTTATGGATCAAATACCATTTTAGAAGTATCTATGTAAATATTAATCAACTTTAATATTTTTTGTTTTATTTTGTGGTCCTATCATTGTTAGCCCAAGATTCTTTAGGATCCTCTATGATTTTAAATACTTTGTCAACTTTAATATTTTTTGTTTTATTTTATGGTTTTATAAGTCATGAATTAAATGCCATTTTAGAAGCATCTATGAACATATTAATCAACTTTAATTTTTTTGTTTTATTTTATGGTCTTATCCTTGTTAGCCCAGGATTGTTTAGGACCCTATATGATTTTAAGGATCTTATAAATTAGTTTAGAATTAGGTACAAGATTTAAAACATAATGAGATTATATTGAAATTTTGTGTAACTTAGTTGTTTAGGATTGAGCATTTGATTTAGAATATAATGAAATTATAATGGAAAATTATGTAATTCAACAAATTTACATTCTTATTTCTGATTATTTAAGATTCTTTAGGATCGTAATGGATTTAAGGATCCTAAATATTTGTTGAGAATTAAGCACCAGATTTTTAGAATATAATGAGATTATATTGGAAGACTATGTGCATCCATGATTAGAGCTAACAAATTTATAGTATCAGATTTAGAACATAGTGAGATTATTGAAAGGTTACGTGTATAGATTATTAGAGCATAGCAAATTTATATTTTTATATTTGATAGTTCAAGATCCCTTAATATCTTAATGGATTTCAAGATCCTATAAATTTATTTAGAATTAGCATCAAATTTATGGAGGATTATATGCATTATATTCTTACATTTAATGAATGAAAATCAGGATGCCTACAAACCAAGTAACATGTACCTTAATCATGTTCATTATACGAATTAGTCTACATGGATTTTAAAATTTTGTTTATAATTAGCACCAAATTTAGAACATAATAAGTATATTGAAAGATTATATGTACATTAAAGATTAAAGCCAAGCAAATTTACATTCTTAAATGAAAACCAAGATGCCTACAAACCAAGTAACGACCTGCACCCTATTTATGTTCATTGTATGAATCAATCCATTCAGATTCATTGTATGAATCAATCCACATGGACTGATATGTGTTGGATCTTGATTATTTGAGGGAAAACGTTATAGTAACCATGAGTACTAAAATAAAGTTTGATATATTGAATTAAGGATTGGAAAACTTTATTGCATTAGCTACTTTTAACTATTATCATGCCAAGGGGACATGGAGCTCTTTCTTGTGGCCATCACATGTGATATAAAACTAAGCACTGAACTTTTATATATAGAATGTAAGGCTTCAAAGAAATATTAGCATTAAATTGAATTAGATGAGTTGTTGTTGTCTTAAGCGTCCACTTCCCAAGTATAAATGATCTGGTCATGGCTAATAACAAAGGAAACAAAAGCATTTTGAATACAACTTTTAATTAGTTTTTCATACAAATGACATTTAACAAGTAGAATCCCTTGATTTACATGAGTATGTACAAATTCCATGGCGATAGTATGTGTTTCTCTTAACAGAGAAGGAATAGCCCTAGATATGGAAATCAAATCCTCTACCACAATCCAATATAATAGGTTAGTCAATATATGTGGTGCTCCAGATGCCAACCCATGTCAGCTGAAGAGGTCTTCAATTGTAGGTAGAAATGCATTAAAAGATAGTTGACTTATAAGACAATATATGTTTTCGCAGTAACTCATATTCTTATCATCGGGTTTTGGATAAAACTGTGTAGAGTTAGATTATATTTCTGACGAAATGCAGAATCTATTATCACCACCATTGGAGAGAAAGAGTGCCAACATTAGATATTCCAACTAGGTTGCAGAAGATAGTTTACATATCACCTTATGTTGAACTATGGTCTACTGATTGTGACAAATCCTGGCCACATTAATGACCTCGGTCCCATGCTTTCCTTTTCCTTTGTTATTTGGTTATGTTATAATGTTAAGGATTAAAGCCTTCTTACTTGATGAAACTCAAAAGATTAACCAGGAATGATTAGAATGAAGTCCATTAGATCATTTGATTTACATTTTTGTAAGGCCTCCCTCAAAGCATACTTTGAATCTCAAATTATGTTATTGATAGTTGAGAAAATTTGAAAATTGTTTGACAAGATTTAGAGAGAAAACCAACAACCTTGTCTCAGTGTAGCAATTGATGTTAGTTAGTTGAGGAAATTTGCAAATTGATTGACATGTTTCGCAGAGAAATCCAACAAACTTGTATCATTGTAGTAATTAATTTGGTTACCAGTGAGTTTGGAACATGTTAGTGTCTAGGAAATACATGGTTGACCTATCTAGCCTAGCAGGATTTGCATGTTGGCAGCACAAGTTTGTTTGTGGATACAGACAACATGATAATTTTTGCATGCCTACACCACTAAAACGTGACCTCCTTTCCACTAGTTCATTAAGAGACATTCTCTTCCTTATTGAATATGTAGTTTTCTCAGAAGGTTGTGGCCTTTTCCTGGGAGCACTATGGGAATGAACATTGGCCCTTGAAGATTCAGTGTTAGCCATATAGCTAGGAAAGGTACAACATCCATGAAAGTAGCTCTCTGCATATTCACGACTCTTAGATGGAGTGGATGGATCCATGTTTGCAGTAGTTACATTAGCCTCCGAGGCTGAGAGGAATTGCAATATACTTTTCATTGTTGAAAACTTATAATCTTCACTATGAAATCCATGTTTTTCGTTCGAAGATATTGGGGTCAAATTATGCAGAGCTGACGTGCTTATCTCATCTGAAACTAGTCTAGGATTAGATAATCTTGTTCGTAAAGAAGAGGAAGTTATTGCAGGTGAAACATTATGTGCAGAGATATAAGTATAGCCTCCTCCGTTCTGTGAAGGGGAGCTTAATTGAAGAGTGGAGTTTGAAAACAAGCAACAACCAGTAGGGATAGTGGAATAAATGCTAGGCTCTGCAGATCCTGAGATCAGAGAACCAATTCTCTTCCTTGGACTTGCTTCCTGGCCTGGCTCAAATGTATCAATATCGACAATATTTGCACTGCCATTTGAGTTTATTTCCATCTCCTGCTGAGAGAATCCATGGGAAAAACCCCTCTTACTTTGTGAATAGCTCATGTTATCCACAACGGAATTGAAATGCACTGGTGGCGTCCCCTGCAAAGAGTTTGGGACCAACGGAGGCTGCAAGGTTCATGGCATGGATCTGATGGCAGAGATGGGAGTAGCAAGGTGGACAGAAGACTAGAGCAGCGTGAAAACGAGTGGGCAAACATCAAACACATTGGGTTAATCTATTGGAGACATAAGCGAGGAATTTAGGAACAGTGTCTTGCAAGAGGATCTCATAGAAAGAACACCTACATCGTAAACATCACCGATAGTATATCTATGAGATTTCAAAATTTAGATTTTGAGGATCTTAAAATTTTAGTGCGAAACTAATATCGAAGGTGATACAAAACTTTGTTATCAATTTTCATGGAATTCCCTAATAAAACTATCGACTAAGTTTTACAAGTTCACTAAATTAATCTTTTATAGTTCGATCAAAGAGTAATCGATGTGTTTGAAAAACTTGAAAATGTATAGTTTTGGAAAATTATCGATAACATTATCGATGTCATCGTGAACATGTTGAGGAAATTAATATTTAAAATTTTGGCCAAAAACCTATCGGTACCATTGTGGAACCCAAAGGGCACTCTTTCAAGGATGCGATGATCGTGGTATTGGTAAAGTTAGAAAAGTTTAATTTCAAATCTATGTTCATGAATGAGAATAGTGTATCGACATAGTTAATAATCTTCGCATTTAAAAATCTTTGTGAAAGTTGTCGATGGTGTATCAAATCCTGACTATTTTGAAACTTATAAACCAATCTTTCAAAAAGATGTCGAAAGTGTAATTGGTGAGATTTTAAAACATTGAAGCCGAATCTTCCAGTAAACAACCAATAGTATATCGACACCTTTTAAAAACTCCGAAAAACATCTTTACAGGAAACATCAATGAATTTTTTTGTTGAAGTGGGATGAATGTTTTTGTTGAAATTCGATCAATGTGTTTGTTGAACTGTGATGAATGTTTTTCTTGAACTCTGAAAAGCATCTTTATAGGAAACACATAAAATGTATTCTAAGGAAAATATCCAAAACATCACATAATCATAGAAGATAAAAGTTGGATCTTGGTTTTGTTATATTTCTAACAACACTAAAATAATCCCCTTGCACTGAACTGCCAACTTAAATTAAAATGTAGAAAAATAGATGAGGGTAAATACCCCATAAAGGTCAAAATGATTTCAATAAGTAAAAAAATCATGCAAAATATTAAGTACCCTTGGCTATAAATTCTGGTACAAATCCCCACTTTTCCATTTCCCAGCCAGCAAGTGTGTTTTTTGTGTTTGTGCCAAATCTATCCATTCTCCACATCTATAGGAAGGAATGAGAAATTGGGCACACAATGAAAGGAAAGTTATGTGGTTATATCTTCTTTCAAGTAAGGTTTTCATTCATGTATTCAAGAAATATGGGATTTGGAGTTTTCTCACAAGATTGTGCCATCCATTGACAATGTTTGCGATAGTATTATATAAAAAATGGGATAAAAAATGGATATCTAATGTGTCCTCACAAAATTTAAGTAATGTGCATCTCAAATTCTAGTTTTCCCACTTGATTTGATAGAACATAACAAGGAATGATAGGTTTTTGTGTGTGTGGAATATGGAATAAATGGCTAATAATCCACGCATATGGTGTAAGGATTATTGCAGTATGTCTTCCTTTCCTTGCACTAACTCCTTTTGTATTAAGTTCCCTTCTTTCTAATCTTGATAGACTACCAATTTTATCATAAGGGCCAACGATCTACTTGAGAATCCCTAAATGACCCACAAGGATACAATTCATCTCATGAAATTCTTTTAAAATCCATTTATTTGACTTAAGAATATGCCTTGTATTTGCTCCAAATAACTTAAGATTGGCATTGACACTAGAAAACCATTTGGATGATACCTTAGGGATATCAATACCGATAGATTCACAGTAATAATAAAGAATAATATAACAACATTCCTTATCACAAGCTCAAGGAAGCTTAAAATGTTCAGAACCATACTTACGAAAACATGTGTTCTAAAATTTTATAAAAAAAATGTATACTAAAATTGTTTATAGAAAACTAAAAGGCGGAATCACATAATTTTATTTCAAAAATTTCGAATAATGGAAACCGAACTTACTCTTAGTAGCAAAAAATTCATGCGATTACATGTCAATTCTTCTGTTGGTTATATCAACCCTTCCTCGCCCAGCTCACTGAACCCTTAATGAATCCACGAATGCTCCATGGACTACTAGTGCTTTCGAAATGTAGGGGAGGGGGCCCTATTGTATTCAAAATGGGGTTTTGGTTGCACATGTTGGACATTGGTGAGGTATTGAATGTCGAGGTGATGGCACGTCGAAGGCGATGGCATGCGACATGATTCTAGCAGGAGGGTGCTCGTTGACGAGGTGTGGGGTCCACAAGAAGTGACGAAAAATGGTGGTCACGGCGGAGCGGCTGGTAGAGTATTTTTGGGTTGTCACCAGGGGTTAAATTTGACGGGCACCCTTACCCATCAACGAAATTTCTTTTGACGGTTGTGTTCCCAAAATTGCCCTACATATAACTTTTAATAAAAAAATTTACCCTTCAATTGAAATTTATTCCTGAACGAATTCTGTCGAAATTTGCATATCGAATCGTTTGATCTAAATAAAATTTTCCATGAATTTGCTATGTTTTCTCCTTGCATTGTTTAATGCGTTTTGCCAATGCGCAAGCAAACTATTCCTTTGAACTCGTTGGTTGTGTAACGCTGAGCATGACGTTAAAATTCATTTCATTTTGGCAATATCACAGTCAAATTATTTTAAGGAGGTTAAAATTAGCGAGATTTGCTTCTGAAATGATAATATTGCGTTTTAAGTCGATGAAGGCTTTCATTTCAAGTTTTTCCGTAATGGACTGGATTGGTCTATGGTAATTAAAGCTGATAATTGTGTAAATGTTTCAATGATCATTTTGCAAATGTTTCAATTACATCTTTAAATAAATAATTCCCCTGTTTGATTTAAAATTAATTTTTTGATTTTGCTTTTGAACATAAATTTTAAGTTTTACAATTCCTTTGGAAGATAAAGTTCTTATCAGCCTCTGAATACTTCGCTCAAACCAGTGCATGCCATTCATGATTACCTTAAAAAATCGCCTGAACTAACTACTACTGGCTTTTATGTTTTTCTTATTACACGCCTAACGCTACTCCTTTCTCCTCTATTCGCACATTAGCAACTAACCTCGATATTTGGCCTTTTTGAGTTGTGTTTTTTTCCTATGTTAACCAGTTGTAATTTGATAAATCCCAAGTTAATATGTATAACTTAATTGAGAATAAGAATTATATTATTGTAAGTGAATATTAATGTGGTAGTGATAGGCTTAGACTATTTTGATATTAAACACATTTTAAAAAATAAACAAAAGAGAAAAGCCTTAAAAATAAGGTTGGAAAGCTATAGTTTATATTTTAATGGGATATAGAATAATCAGATAGATGAAAAGAAAAAAATATTTTAAAATAAAGAAAAGTAAATTAATTAGAAAGCAATTGTGTGAAGGAAAATAATAATTTGAAAAATATGATTGTAATGAGATGCTGAATAATAAAAAAGCTTAAGGAGGAAGTTCCAAAAATATAGACAACACGATGTTCTTGTTCTTAAAGAATGTGAACAACTTGTGAAATTTAAAGCCAAAGTGGTTAACAACTTTTGAATTGCCTATATACATTCCTCTCTGAACCTACAGAGAATTAAAAAGCATTTTAAAAGACCCACCCATACCCCTCCTAAAGGGACTTAAAAAGCCTTGGCTTAACCAGACAATAAGGCTTTAAACCCAGTACTGGTCGATGTGTTTCCCGCGCAGTTGCTACCCGGGCCTTCCGGTCGAGGTGAAGTTGGTTGCTCCTATCTAGTTCAACGCTCTCCCAACTACTATGGGGCTGGTTGGTCTACTGAAAACACATTCTATTTACTAATCCTTAATTTTTCTCATAAAGATATGCTATCAAATAAACTAACTGTCAAAACCAGGTTTAATGAATGTCAACAACTTAATAAACTAACTATCAAAACCAGGTTTAATGAGTGTCAACAACTTGTGGAATTTAAAGCCAAAGTGGTTAACAAAAACATAAAGCAGAATCTCACTCAAAAAGTGAAATAAATCGTTAATCTTTATCATTATGTTGGAATAGAAATCCACATTTTGAAAGTGTGTTGCCATCATGAATTGGAATTTGGGCACATAGCTCAGGCCCCAGAGGTAGTGTAGTCCACATGCTGTGGGGACATCCTGTCTTCGATTCCTAGCTTGTCTAAGTTTTAAGTTGGTATCAGCGCTATGGTTGTTTTGAGTGGGGGTTGTTGGAATATCAATCCATGCTCCAAACATGGTTTCCTCTTTCTTGTCATGAAAAGGACACGTATCTAAGTGGAGTAGCAGCCCGTTGGCTGGGTTAGGTCTTGGCTTTCATTCTTAGCTTGCCCAACTTTAACACACTTGATGAAGTTATCTTATTTCTGATAGTTAGCAACAACAATGACAGAGACAACATCGTTCTTCTAATCATTCTTCTAACATGAGGTTCTTCTAACATGAGGTGTTGTCGGTTTATATATAGAGATCTTCAATAAAATCTTTGGGCCACCCAACTTCTTTGCTTGGCAAGCTGGAGAGCCACAGCCAGACCAATTCCAATTCCCACGCCCAATGCCACTGCTAAACACCTGATAGAGGATGAGGATCTAGATGAAGAGGGCGTAGAAGAATGCAGTGGGATGGAAGGAGAGTTTGGGTTTAATGACAGAGGAAAGGATGATGCCATTGCGGTTAGATATCAATAGGATATCTCTGTAAATTCTAATAAACCGCTAACAATCAAATGAATCAAATCAGTGCATCAATTTATGGGGTAGATAGGAAGTGTGAATCAATAACAGCCACTACCCACATGAAATTACGGAGTGATTCTCCAAGGAAATTAATGAGACTGGTATCAGGTGTGAGACAAAACGTCATCTTGGCGCGGGGATGGCCCGTAAGTAAGTTTTATTTTTAAACAATTGCTAGATTTTTGTTTCTAGAGGGAAGAGACGGCCTAGTCCTGAAGTTCGTTGAAATCGAAGTTTCCATTCTGGAAAAGACAACATTTCCTGTGGAATGGGAAAGAAGTTAAGGAGGCGCTAGATTCAATTTCCCAACCCAAGGAGATGATTTCCCACACAGCCTTCCCAACTCAAACTGTTGCAAATTGCAATATTCATAAAATTGTTGAGCTACCTAATAAATTTCTCCGCACTTTGGTAGAGAACATTTAGCAAGACACTTGATGGCAGTAAGAGTATAGAGAGTGGAAAAAAAGTTTCAGAGCCCAACTGTACTAACCTTGCAAGGCTCGGTGAATCCTGAAGGAAGTTTCAGAGTCACACCCTGTCCAGACCTCAAGGCTCAAGCGTGCCCACTGCAGTCTGCCGCGTGAGGCCAATCGCTCGAAACTTCCAATTTCCAATGATGCATTTACTGCAACTCTGCACCACCTGCTCCTGGAACTACTGCAGTCTGCATCTACTTCTGGGACTGGTCACTGCCAAGTGCTAACTAGTATCAAACTGCATATAGCTTACTACTTAGGTGCCTTGGCTATTGGAAATTTGGATCCACTAAATTACTAATGGGTATGTATCTGGTTATGGCGCAAGAACTAGAACTGGAAGTTTGGATCCTATACTTAGTGTGTACTGAATCCACGTTCCTATACTTAGTGTGCATTTAAGATGGCACCTGTGACCTACCAACCTAGACATTAAATGATATTATGATACCCAACAACCCTAGTCTCTGTAGCTAGCTACCAACCGGACTGCTGCCGAAGCCCTGAGCCAGCCACCGTCCCGGCGTCCACGACCCACTGCGTCTGGCACATAATAACTCACGGAGTCACGAACCATACTTCACCATCACGTCTTCAAAGTTCATGCTATTACTATAATATATAATTTATAATATATATAAAATTGATATACTGGCATTTTTTTACCTTGCCCGTCAAATTGACGATTTTTAAAATTTAATAGACTTCATGGTTGACATGTATATTCCACATCGACCAGTAATTTATAGGTAAAAGACTAAAAAACAGGTATACGGGTGTCAAATTTAACCCCTGGTTGTCGCCGTTGGATTAGGCTTCGGAAAAGGAAATCTTGGAAAAGGACCAAATCATTGGCCATTTAGCCAACGCCATCAAAATATTATGAACTTTGAAGTTAGAAAGATTGAAGGCAAAGTAATCCAATGTCAACGCACATTAATTGAATAGTACTTTGACCTTCAGCATGGACTAATAAATACAATGTATATATAGTCAAACCTACACATAAAAAAATAATTTTTGACTTACAAAGAATTTTCGTGGGGACATAAATAGAACTTCTAATTGAGTTTTTTAGAGCATCAATTATAAGGAGAAGATGAGTCAAACATCCTTCACGTGTTATAATGATGGAAGGCATGAGGAAATAAGGTAAGGTGAAGAGTTATTAATTGAATATTTTTAAAATGTATATTTTTGCTTAAATAAAATATTGCCAATAATATTTTATTCTAAAATGTAGATGCAATTTTGAATTGAGGTAAACAACAATAGCATTCAATTTGAGTCTGTTATCTCTAGGGTTGTTCCTTAGACTAGTATAACTTTTACCTAGCTTTCATTCATTTTTTCATCTTAGTGCTCTTTTCCCATTCCCATTTTCCCAGTTTATACATTTCTTTCATTTTTTTTAGTTTCATACTATCTTAGTTACATTTTATCATATTTTTCATAATTAAAATAAGGACAAGGTTCATGGTTCATTTTCATTTTCGAAATAAAGTTTTATTTCTTAGTCAAAAAATCATTTCAAAAATTTTTGGAAACATTGCTATTTATCCATTTTGATTAAAATGATGAACTCACAACATTTATCAAAATCTCAAATATTGTAAAGTTGTCAATAATATGATAATGCTGCCAGTAATGAAATATGCACATTCATTGATGGATACAGGTGGCAAGATCTTGTACTATGTTTTAATGGACAATGCTTATTTATTAAAGCATAGACAACACACATTGGAGAAGTTTTGAGGATTAATTTGTTCAAAATAATATCGCTTGGAGAATTTGTGAAGGCAGATTTTTCTAGAAATGTCATGTTTCGTCATCTTTTTCAGAACAGATTGTGGCCAATGCGAGATGAATTTGGGAAAACTAAAGGAGGTTTTTATTCCTAATATATAGAACTACAAAAACCTATCTCACTTTTTACACAGGTATCAAGGATTGGAAGATTCACTCTAGTCATTTCAGCCTATTTTTCTGACTGCGGAAATTCCAGTTTGAGTCATATTATTGCAGAGTTGATTATGAACAGCTGGAGGGGAATTTTTGAAAATTGAAAGAGGCTTTTTCTCAATGACGGGTTCATCTACAAAAACCTTTCTCATTTCTTACACAGCTATTAAAATTTGGAAGATATGCAAGCATCTGTGGGACCGATTTTCCAGATTTTGTCAGAATTTTGTTGCTGCAGAATTCGTGAAGATAGCTATCCCAATTGATAAAATCAGCTCTAAATTCGAATTTGAGATTACAGATCAGATTCATATCCCTCATATCATCCAATCAAATCATATCTTTGCACATTTTTTGGGTCAAAGACCAAATCCTAGATTTTAGATATGGGACTGATTTTCTAGAATTTTTGTAATCTTGTTGATATGACTAAGTGCAAATTCGACCCTAGGAGGTGTCATCTATGTATATTTTTAGTAAATAAGATCAAAACTATAAGGATCTAGTTGTTATCTCATAGATCTATAAAGCTCATGTAGAATCATAGAGAGGGGAGCTCTTCTTCTGAGAAGGAATGGGTTGGAACTTGGAACAATATGATGGAAGTTCGATTTTGAAGCTTATGTACAGGCATGTATATTGTTTTGTATGTTATCTTTTTCAGAAATGACTGTTTTTGAAATGAATTATGATCTTTGAGCCTGTCTTATTTTAATTAATGAAGTGTATACTGTCAATATTCTGTCTATACATGGTCTTAACATTTTATGTTGTGATTCTTTTGATTAGTATATAACTATGCCCCTATTCTAAGAGAGAACCTGAGCTCTTACGTTCATAAAGTCATTATCATAGTCATTCTCTGTTCTTATTTAAGTACTGAAACTTTATATATTCCTTGTCATTCAATTTTAAATATTTGACCTTTATCATATATTCATTTGCCACCAGAACCTCATAAAAATACTGTGTAGATATCCTATGTCTACTATCTAAGATTTCCTTAAGCTTGAACCCCAGTAATCTAGGTTCAACTTTAGGGATAACAGAGTCTTTTTAGTAGAAATTAAATGTTTTCGTTTGATAATAATATTAAAACAATGCACAATAATAACTTAAAAAATAATAGTAAAACAATGCACAATAATAACTTAAAAAATAATAGTAAAACAATGCACAATAATAACTTAAAAAGATAATAGTAAAACAATGTACAATAGGTTTTATCATCTTCAAAAAGAAAAGACTCATATAGATATTAATGTTTAGAATCAATGTATGACTTATCTATATGTATATAAACTTATCAAATAATTAAAAAGATTATTTATCCAAAATATGCTAACTAAAATATTAAAAATTGTTAAATATACATATTTTTGTATTTACAAAAATAAATTTTAAAATTTTAAAATAATTAAATTCATGTAAATATCAAATTTAATTATGAAAATGATTTTGTAAATAACAAAAATTAACAACTAAAAGAATGTGAATGGATACACATATCTATGTGATTAAGAATCCCCATTATTATGTCACCCCTTAAGTTCATTCCTAATTTCTATATTACAGCTTGAGCTTGATTCAGTGCTTGTTACACAAGAATCAAGTTATGAAAGTCATTACATTTGTATTTTATGGATTTATTTTTATGTTTAAGAAAAATCATAGTAATTGTAAAAATTAATTTAAAGTTTATTTATTATTTCTTATTATTGATCTTTATAATTAACTATTGGTTAGATGGTGTCTATAGCGTTTGTATGGTCAAGGAAGGTATGCAAATGGTTGTTGATATAATTTTACTATGGATTAAATCAATGGCATATATGATAAGGCAAATAGATATATATATTTTTAATAGATATATATATTTTTGTAAGTGTATTTGTTTCATAAATAAATGTTAAAATAAATTATTTAATTTAATGTATTTTTAAATCAATTGGTTTTAGTCTAAATTTAAAATGTGAGAAGAAAAAAATGTTATTTTGAATTCAAATCTCATTTATAATATGTTAACTATCTTTATAAGTTAATTGTTGATTCAATTCTTCACTAACTAATTTATTAATTAGTATTAACAAAATATCAACAATATATTTTTTATAAAATCTTAACCACATGAAAATTATAAATTAATATACTTATATAACATAAATTTTATAAAATATTTATTAAAAGACTTTTTAAAAAAATCCATTGAATTTTATGGAATATTTATAAAAAACTTTAAAAAATACCCTCTTGAGTTTATGTCATTGCTTTTCATGTCTTATCCTTTCAATAAACTTTTTTGAATTGAGAGTTTGATATGCACATGAAACGTCCAACAAAGGCATGAAAACAATGATGTAGATGATTGTACCATCGATATATATATATATATGATTGTATCATGGATATATATTCCACAGAGTTAAAAACATAATGATGTATATGATTGTACCATGGATATATATTCAACACAGTTAAAAACATAATGATGTATATGATTGTATCATATATATATATATATAATAATGAATAATGTATATGATTGTACCATGGATATATATTCAACACAGTTAAAAACATAATGATGTATATGATTGTACCATGGATATATATATTCAACAAAGTTAAAAACATGACTATGAGATGCATGATTTGTTTCTCATGTACAAGTTTATTGGGAGAAACCATTTTCGATCCTTGGACTCTCTTTCAGATCATTTGATCATTTTTGGTATGTTGCTTGTTTTGAATTGTTGGATATAAATAATCCAGCAATTCAATGGTTTAGAATTTTGTAACAATAGCATTAAATGTTTTGTTGTATGGTAGTTATTAATCTCTATTTTGGCTCGAACCAATAACTCTATCAAATCCAAAACCAAAAATTGGTTAAAAAGTGTCGATTGGTTTAATTGCTTCCAGTCAAATTTTGCTCAGATCTTGATCAGTGGGTGATTTGGGCTTCTTGCCAGCGCATTCCTCTTCATCAAAAACATCGATCTGGAGCGTTGTTACTAGATTTTCACTCATTGAGAAGGGAAAATTGGTTTTCGAGATTCAACCAAGTTTGTTGTCAAGTGAATTGTTAAGGCTGACGTCTCCTTTTAATGAGACATGAAACTTCTTGCATTGTGAGAATTGTTAAGGCTGCAAGGGAGGAGGTGTCTTGGAAAATTAGTGTGAAGAGTTTCATTCTCGACTCGCTTTTGCTGGGCAGTTTAGTTGACGGTGCTATTGTCGGATGTGGGGCCCTTTGTTGTTTGCCATGGGCTTTGGTCACCTCACCTTCCTGAAGTTGCCCACGTGTTTCCTGCTTTGGCTAGTATGGAGGAGATCGGGAGTTTGATTTTTGGAGGTGTGTCGGAAAATTCTTCGTCAGATTATTGCCTTATAACTCTTGAGTGGTGTATGTTGTAAAGAGCAGTTCGCTATCTTTACGGTGAGTGACTGCACATCACATTGATTTGTCTATATGAGATTGTTTTTCATGAGCTCACTAAATATATTTGTTGATTCTTCATTTGTAAATGGGTATCTAAAAGGGCCTTGTTTTTCGGAACCCATATCAAGAATTATTGTTCATGATGGTTATTTTAGAACAAATCCCATGAAGGGATTTGTTCTAGAAAGCACTTGAAGCTTCTATTTTTCTTTTCTAACTGACAGTGACACACCTTGCTAACTAGAAACCTACGTCGAGGAGGGGGTGACGCATGTTGACTGAAGGAAAGAAGGGTCAGCAACGCACTTTTCCAATGGGTAGAGTGCCTCACCATAGATCAGACGCTACATGTGAATTGCAGAGTGCGTCGATGTCACAACATGAGGAAAAAGGCATGGAAATCCTTCTTTTCAAACAATTTGGAATCAATGCTTCAGTTAGGAAAAGCTAATGGTACACATCTCATGATGACAAGATTTCCGTGTAACAGATTGCCCCCCAAAGCATGAAGCTAGAGAAATAGGATAGGTGAAATGCTTTGATATATGGAAGTTTAAGGAAAAAGATCATTGGTTGAAATGTTGAACCAGGACTTATGCAGTACCACTAACTCTAAGATATGTGTCTCAGATGACTCATAGCATGGATGCCGACCAATACACTGCAAATCCGTGAAAACATTGAATAAAAGTATGGCCACTAAAAATACAAACGTAGATCCATACATCCATGACAAGACCAGATCGTAGCCCCGAGAAGATACACAATGGATATACGAGACGAACTGAACATAGCCACAGACCAATACAATGTGGATCTATGTGAAAAAATAATGGTTCCATCATGATTTATATGTGGGAACCTATCAAAAAAACACCATTGCAACCTGGGTAAGAAAAATTATCCCAAGGTCTTCATTCCGAACCTGAAAAAAGTACAATTCTAACCATGTGAATAGATGTATTGACGTCGAACATGAAAGAAGTCACTTGATTACCGGTCATTGAGGTATACCATTAACAAGTGTGAGGGAAATCATCATTGATGTCAATGAATCCCAAGGTACTCTAGTACATTCCTCCGAATGTGAATTAATGAGTTGAAGTCGAACACTCGGTGGAATCTTCCAGTAAGACTTCAACGATCTGAACCGACTGTTGAAAGCGAGGTAACCTCCCATTAAGGCATGCAGGTCCAAGGCACTCGACTGGTTTCTAGGTCTAATCCTTGGATGATGTGTTGAAGTCGACATGGATAAACCCGTTAAAGGAGGGCCATGATGTTTCCCACATCATCAACATGAAATAGGATGAAAAGATATTTTGAAGTAAATCGTACTGTAGAGTGATATTGGAGACCGACTCAGGGGTGACTAACACAAAGGAAGGTACAATGACTGCATAGGTTGATCAAAAACAGACTTCCCTTGAACATGGAATGGCACAAAAAACGGCTTGGAAGCACTAACTCAACAAGGAAAAGAACAAGACATGATGTGACAAATGATTGTAGTACTCTTTGGATGACTCGGAGGAATGAAAAAACCCATGGAATTGGCGTGACTCAAGGACAAGATGATTATCCAACTGTTTGAATAAGATACGAACAAGTGTCATGTTCAAGGGAAACTATAAGCTGCCATTAATACAGACAGATACATACTTTTTCCTTATTCCCCGTCATGATTGATGAGTACCTCTTTGTTTATTGATGAGCTTGAGGAGGATAACAGATGCTCGGTATAGCTCGTCCTTTGAACGAGTTTAATCTCATATGTTTTACGAACCTGATAAAGGAGGGGTTTTACTTTTCTTCCATGTCTAGTTTTACGAGTTCAAAAAAGATAAACTCGGTGACGTTTCACATTTAAAGAGTCTGAAAAGGTCAAAAGAATACTGCTAATGGTTCTTTTTCATAAAAGTTAGTCTCCTCACCCAAAAAAGGATAAAACAACATGAGATAGAACTCTTCTAATCATGATTGAATAGGGTATTCCTTTTCCGTAAATAGTCTAAACGGTCTGAACAAGGGATAAACTATCACCGGATAGACGTCCTTTCAAATCATTTTACAAGCATGAAAGAAACAAATTCGCTCAGCAATCTTTTCCTATTTAGGGAGTCTGAAAAAAACTTAAAGAGAACTCCATATACAACTTTGTCATGGTTGATGACTGAGTATGAAAAAGGAAAAAGTAAACTCGGCACAGTTCATTTTCCGTAAGTAGTCTAGCGAGGCCAGATAAAGTGATTAACATATACTCATTCGACACACCTTTTTACTCAATTAAAAAGGTATCAAAAGCACTCAAAATATTTTCCATGTTTGAACCAAAGCACAAAAAAGTAAAAAGTAATCTCAAACCACTTTTCATGTTTCAACCAGAGCATGAGAAAAAAAATGAAAAGTAAGCTCAATACCATCTTACTATTTTTAACGAGCTCGAAGACAAGTTAAAAGAATGCCCATGATGTCTGCTTCCTTTTTTAACGAGCTTGTAACAAAAAATAAACCATGCTCAGTATAATTCCCATTGGCAAGTTTCCTGGCAACATGATATCCAGAGGTTGGAAGTTTTCCCCCAGCATAAAAAGCTAACAACTTACCTCCAGTATGATGTTGAGAGGCTGGAGACATGCCCCCCAAGCTTCGTTTTGTTCGCCTACTCTTTTTCTTCATCCAATCAAACTCGTGGTTACTAATAGGAATATATTCATCAAGGGAGGAAGAAAAAAGAGGATTAAATAGCATAGGTAAATGAAATGAAAGTTCAGATAATAAATCTAGCGAAAGATTCGAATCAAAGGGAGGGGATCTGTTTCATTTTTTAACGAGCTTGACACAAAAAGGGAACTCTGCTCATGATCATCTATTTCATTTTTTAACGATCTTGACACAGGAATGGAACTCAGCTCGTAATGACATGTTTCATTTTTTGAAGAGATTGACATAGAAAAGGAACTATGCTCATAATCATTTGTTTCATTTTTTAACGAACTTGACACAGAATGGGAACTATGTTCCTGATGATCTGTTTCAATTTTACACAAGCTTGAAACAAAAAATAACTATGCTTTGGATTAGTTTAATTTTTACACAAGCTTGAAACTGAAAGTAAACTATGGTTGGGACTGGTTTCATTTTTACACAAGCTTGAAACCAAAGGTAAATTGTGCTTGGGACTGGTTTCTTTTTTACACAAGCTTGAAACCAAAGGTAAACTATGCTTGGGAACTGGGTCCTATGCAACATGATGTCCAAAGGTTGGTAGTGTGCCCCCCAACATAAGAGGCTAGGGAATAACTCCAACAAGATGTCCATAGGATGGAGACATGTCGCCCATCCCTAAGGGGAAGAAACCACAAAAACATGTGGAACGTTTAGGGAAGTCTGATAACTGGCAGTCATGTGATGATTCGGTGCAATAAAGGAAAGTTGATCGATGGTCACCATATTTCCATGATGAGGAAAATACATCACTCGAAAGAGCGTGGACACTACAACTTTCATGGCATAAACATTGTCTCGTCAAAGGAGTAGATTAAGGGACCTTGGACTACCATAACGTCAATGCAAACATTTTTCCCTCCTAAGGCAATAGGTAACCAAGGAAGGATCCCTAACGGTCCAGTAGGTCTTCTATTAAAATCCAGTATCTAATTGGTAACCGGCAGAAGCTGAGGAGAACCTATAGCTTGCCACACAATTGAGGATAAAATACTAATAGAAGCTCCTTCATCAACTATAGTGCAAAATATTTCCTTATCGCAAACTCCCACAGATATTTGGAAAGGAACACCTGAAGGAAGGAAAGATTCTATTGGACTATTCCAATCAAAGGAAATGACCTCAGTACTCAGAGGAGGTCCCGTAGAAACGGACAGGATTTCTCCTTGACTAGAACAATCTGAATTGACTAGGAAAACATTAGTGGTTTTCAGTTCACTCTCAACTGGAAGAGTAGAATGAGACGAAGATTGTGTCATGGTGACTAATTCAATCTTAGCATTATCCAATGAAAGAGTGGGATCAAGCGGATATGACATCGACTCGACCACTTCAACTTCACTTTTCAAAGGAAGAGTGGGATGAACCATTTATTCTTCACTCTTTGGGGAAAGAGTGGGATCAACCGAGAGTGAAGCTGGATCGACCACTTCATCAACCAATTGGGGGTCAAGAGACAAATTATGATATCCTGTTGGATGGTGATTTTGAGATACAATAATGTCTTCCAACAAGTGTGAAGCTTCATCCATGCACGGACAAATGTAAGTAAGGTGCATGCCCTTGCATAACAAATAAGGCTTCTTGACTTTACCTTTCCGTCCCTTAACCATAAATTCATTGTTCAATGGGGTATCATCAGTATGATGTCCAAAGGCTGATGATATAGGTGGTTTGGATACTTTAGACTACTCTTCTAACACTTTGGGAATACCAAAGCAATTCTTAAGATGGTGATCACCCCTGCAAAGCTTGCAAGGGAACTTGGTTATGCGAGGTGTTTGAATAGAATGAGTGTCGTCAGAGGCAACTGGTTGATGCTTGGTCTCTTTCTTATCCTTCTTCTTCTTGATATTCCTTTTCTTCTTCTTATTACCCTCCCGATAACTAGCACTATTGCTTTTATCAGGCGAGGAAGAAGAAACAAAAGAAGATACATCTGACGATGAAGGGGAGGGATCAGTTTGGGATTGACACTCTCATGGTGGAGAGTTAACATTTGAAACATTAGGTACAGCCGGAATCACCGGATTGAATAACCATACCGGTAATCTTATGGTTAATCCAGGAATATTTAAAGTGGAAATAAAGGAAGGACCAATATCTCCAACTGGAGGAAAGACAAAAGGTACCCCTTGAAAGGGGGGCTCTTGATTGGTAGTCCCAAAATAGGTTGCCATATCTAAACTCTCTAAGTCTTTCTAGTTATCACGCAAAACAAACACTACTCAAACTAAAAGCAACAGGAAAACTTGTGAAAAGGAGGGATGTAAAAGATGGATCCTCACAGGTGTGTCAAGCTGTCACAAATCGTGATATATTGTAGGGTCCAACAGTTATACTCGACCCAATTTTTCATAGCACTAACCAAGGAGGATTGGTACCATACCCTTGGTCGTATAACCCGACTACCTGACATTACGTGCGTGGTAATATCCCTGAGTGTTGTTCTCGATGTATTGCGACAACAAGACAGCCAGAAAGTTACTCAGATGGTTCCAGAATTCTATAGGGGTCTCCCGATATACACTAGGTACGTGGGAGCTCAAATCTGTAGAAGTGTTGTCTAATGGACAATTGTTCGAAAGGGTCCTTCCTATATATCGTCGAGTACGTGAAGAACCTTTCTATATATCATTAAGTACATGAAAGGTCATTCTATATACCGCCTAATACGTGGAAGAACCCTGCAATCCCCAGATTGCAGTGAAGGAAAATAATGACAACTCCTATGTTTAAAGACGTTGGAACACGTCTCTAACTTATCACTCCAAGTTGCTAAAAGTTTTAACTTAATTAGCGCTTGATTTTATCTTATCTTATGTGGTTAAGTGGACAAATGAAATTTGGACCTAACTCAAAACCATGCAAGTATGAGATGCAAATCTTATTTTAGATGAAGTCCTACTTAAGAAGGAGAGAGAGAGTTTTTCTTCCTGAATGCACACTCTATGTAAATGCAATTTTAACTTTCTCAACATGATAGAAAGGAGTAAAAGGTTCAAAATCATGCACCCAAAACTGCCCTAAAGGGATAAAAAATATCTTTTTATGAACACCAAATGCAAAAATTCTAATTCATTTCCAATCTTTTTACACTTGGAAACGACACATCTAAGCTATGGGAAAGAAAAAATTCTCTAAATGTTTCCAATCAAGTGAAATGCACAGAATAAGCACTCAATAATATTGTCTAACTCAAATGCACACAAATCTAAAACAATCATTTCTTCTTCTTATGGGTGTAAGACCAAAAATGTCAAATGATCAAACTAATACAATAAGAATATTTATGTTTTCCAAGTTTGTGAATCTATCAAAAGAGAGACAAAATTAAGCTTCTCCTTGAACTAAAGTGGAAATAAAGAATCAATATTTTCCAACAATCAATAGATAGCTCGGCATGTATAGGAAACAAGATGCACAACCCAAGAAAACAAGGCTAAAATTGGCATGGATATCCCACACTTTCCAATTCTTTGAAACAAACCAATCCACACCAAACCAAAAGTTATTTTGGAACCTTAATATGAATCAAATATATTGTAGTATGCACGATTCACGACCATGAGGGGGATTTTTTTTTCAAAAATGCAATTCATTTTGCTTAAAAATGCAAGCAAAGCACTAGTTTTGACTCAAAGGGCCAAACGTGACTCCAAATCTCAAGAAGACCCAAAAAGGGGGAAAACCAAATCTGGAGGATATTGTGCCTGAGACAAGTTGAACACAAACCTTAGAAAACCAACAAAATCAATTTTTTGTGCGAAATTCAACTCTAGATGCCAAGTATATAGGGTGATGCGACTTGCAGGTATGCACCAGAGAGTCAGGGGCTCCAGTGACGCGATTTGCACACAGGGATAGTGCATCGATGACACAGTCTGCACATTGTCATTGACGTTGTTTTCCTTAAGAAAAGGAGCATCAAAGTTACAGTGTCGCGGGTATAACACTACCCATGTGCATCAGGCGAAATCTAAGATTGAAAGATAAAGAATCCCAAGTCAAAAAGAGGTAACTGACGGAGTTATAGATCCTTAATAGAGACTGGATCACCCAATAACTCTCAGAAGGACAGATCCAAAAGAAAGACCCAAATTGAACGCTTTAGGAGGATAAACAAGAAAATGCAAATCACAACCTAAACAATCCAAAGACTATGGAATCTCCCCAGTACAGTCGCCAATTTTGTTTGCGGATAAATCTGTTAGTCCGGACACCAACCGATCTCCATAGTCTAAATGGTTTAGATCTAGAACAAATTACGACATAATATAAATTCCTTTCCTAGATTAATCCAATCACAAAGAATGCAAAGAATTGCTACCTTGTATCTTTAGTTGTTTCTCTTTGTTTGATGTATATCATGATCTCTCAGCTGCAAAACAACACAAGACAAACAAATGGAAACAAGAGTGAAAGCAATATGTGATATAAACTAATCTAAACAAGTGGTCAAGGAAACAAGTTCTAAAGATCTAACATGAACAAATATTTATGGAAAAAGCATGTATATTACTATATAAGATGAAAATACAAAGGGAGAGATTACAACCTAAGCCTTGACATTGCAAATTCTTCCAAATAACCTTTTTCCTCAAAGATCCAACCTTGTCTCTAATGGATGAAGGGATTTCAACTCTAGCATAATTTCTCCAACATTTGGGTGTTCTATTTCATCCTCTAGATGGTAATCATGAAGAGGAAGGTTGTATATATAGGCCAAAGAAGATAGAAGGAGTTGAAGATTTGATGGAGAAGACTAAGAGATCATCCCAAGGAGTTAGGGGATTGACTGCCACCTTCATTGATTTGTTGGGATAGGCCTCCACGAAGGGATTTGTTCTAGAAGGCACTTGAAGCTTCTCTTTTTCTTTTCTAACTGACAGTGATGCACCTTGCTAACTAGCAACCTGCGTCGGGGAGGGGGTGACACATGTTGACTGAAGGAAAGAAGGGTCAGTGACACACTTTTCCAATGGGCAGAGTGCATCACCATATATCTGACGCTACTTGTGAATGTGCAGGGTGCGTCGGTGTCACAACATGAGGAAAATAGTATGGAAATCCTTCTTTTCAGGCAATTTGGAATCAATGCTTCAGGAATTAGGACAAACCAAGGGTACACATCTCATGATGACAATATTTTGGTGTAGCACCCTTACTGTTTGCACATCCAACCTATATTGTATTTGTGGAACTACCTCAACTCACATCTTAAATTCTCCACTACCTACTATGGTACCTCTTCTTGGCACCAAATGCGCCCAACCTACGTGACTATGTCCATCACCCGATGCACCCAAGTCATACTATTTTGTCCCAACAAACTACTTGTGGAAGTGCACCCAAGTCGTACAAATCTAACCCTGTAAAGTGTGCCCAAATCATGCTACTTTGACCTAGCAAAGTGCACCCAATTTGTGCTACTCCATCCTTGCAGACTATGCCCAAGTCATGCTACTTCACACCAGCAGACAACACCCAACTTATGATGCTTTGTCCCAGACTGCACCCAACTCACGATGCTCTATCCTAACAGACTGCACCCAACTCATGATGTTCCATCCTAACAGACTGCACCCAACTCGTGTTACTTCATCTAGACAGACAACGCCCAACTTGTGCTACTTTGTCCCGACAGACCATGGCCAACTCACGTTGTTATGTCCTAGTAGATTGTTCCCAAGTCGTACTATTTTGTCCTAGCAGACTACGCCCAACTCGTGCTACTATGTCCCAACATATTGCACCCAACCCATGTTGCTCTGTCCCAACAAACTACGCCCCATTCGTGCTACTACATTTCAACGGATTTCCGCCAAGTCATGCTACTATGTTTCGACGAATTGCACCCAAATCATGTTGATGTGTCCCAACGAATTGTGCCCAATTCATGCTACTTTCTCCCAATTCACTTCTCTTGTTGAATTTGGCTCCGCTTCACAAATGGTCGAATTTTTGTTTTCAAGAAAAAAAAATAGTACCTTTGTTATTTATAAGAATAAAAAAGTACATGCATTGCATTCTAGCATTCAGCTCATATAAAAGAGTTCATAAATATATTTTAAAAAGTTAATTGAATCTAGTTTAAATGATTATGAAATGGAGTGATATATTTATCACTCGAATTTTTGTTTTCAAGAAAAAAAAACAATACCTTTGTTATTTATAAGAATAAAGAAGTACATGCATTGCATTCTAACATTTAGCTCATATAAAAGAGTTCAGCTCTGCTAGATCTAGCTATCAAAACAAGACATCCAACATAAACCCGCCAGACAAGTAATAAAAAACATCAAAACCTTTGAAAAGCCAAGCAAATCAGAAAAATAACCCAAGCCAATGTCAAAAGAAAACAAAACTACAAAAAATATAAACAAAATGTTATAATTGAATTATATAAATTTCTATGCATCCATTTCATGGATTTTATAGGAAATATTAATCGAAAAATATAATGAAAAGAAGTTTTAAAAAATAAAAAATAAAAACATATACCCAACCAAATACACAAGTTTCCTAGTTTTGGGTATATTGTTGGCTTGCTTTTTACCCTTATACTTCATTTCTTTTCCTAGTCTCACAAATTCATTAAAAATGTGAGGGTATAATTTTTCGAATAAAGGATGTATTCATAAGTTTCTCCTCCCATCATCCAAGTGAGCGCTTTCACATTTCCATGTAATGAATAATATTTCTGATACACTACTAACTAACCTTGGAAAGTGGGTTGTTCCACTCCTATTAAAGCCCTGTTACACTCCTCACTTTCGGAAGGTGAGTTGTTCCACTTGAATATACTAGCATTTGCCCCTTGGGGGGGGAAAAATGAACACCAGTAGGAAAAGAGGAAAGTTAGAAGGAACAAAAACATAGGCTCAGGTAGCCAAGGATTCTGGTAGGAAAAGAGAAAAGTTTGTAACAATCTCAGAATACAAATACATAGGCACTCAAACCATAACAAAAAATAATGTTAAGTTCATCAACACAGTGAGCCAACTACAATTGCTTTTCTCACAATCTCTGTAGTAGTAATCTCAACACTATAGATTACTACTATATCTGGAATATATTAGCAATTTGACTCGTTCAATGATTTTAGCATCGGGCAAGTCTTGTAATTAATGGACAAGTTCTGAGATTGTTGGAGGCAATGTATCTTCAAGGTTGCGTTTGACAAACACAGAAGTAGTAGCATGGCTATGATGGCGCGTCATGAGGTTATATATGTAATAGCGAAAACGAGGATGTTGGCCGAATCTATTGTCATAGTATCGAATTAGGTGCAGTGCATAATTGTGCATCCCATCCTCTTGAATGTGTGGCTGCTTAATCATTGCAACACTGGTGGGAAACAAGGTTGGGAAGGCCATCGAGAGGAGGCCTATTGTGTTGTACTCATTGATAGGGGAAACGACTATTGGGGGCCAATCAATGGAAGCTGGAAGTGGGGCATCTCTTGTGTGCAAGAAGCGTCTTATTTCTTCAATCTCAGTTCTACAATTTGATTGTGTAGATATAAAGGAGGAGGATTGTACTTCATGGGGTTCAGGGAAGTTGGGTGATTGAATAGTAGAAGTTGAGGTACGGTCAACAAATGGTGTACCATGGGGGATAACTTGACAAAGAAGGGAGGAAATGTATGTTGGTTCAAGAGGCAAAGAAGATAATGCAATTGGGTTAACTTGAACATATTTGTAGTAGGGAACATTTGACAATTTGTATTGGAGAGCAGTAAGAACACGTGCTCGACTAACAAAGAACTCATAAGGCTTATTTGTAGGAGTGCATTTGCGAACAATAAGGATGTCAATGTCTGAAAGTAAATGAGGGAGGGAAGTGGCAATGCTAGAAATGTCTTGGGGGAAGCTAATACTGTGGCCAGAATATGTATATAGTCTGCCACGGGAATGGGTGACTTGTAGGATTGGGTTAACACGAGAAATGAGCATTTCTTCAACTTGAGTAAGCATGGCAAGGACAGATGGTTGTATGCCAGGGTCCATGTTGTTTGTCAAGGAAAAGCGATGGCCATTTCTTTCCACAATGCAACGAGAACATGCATATGCACCACAAAAGGTTTTTGTTTTAATACCAGGATAAGATTCCATGCATATTGAGCATACATTCATAGGAGATAGTTTGCCCAATCTTGTACGGAAACGTTGTTGTGCACCATTGAGGGGGGCGGTGGATGGAATATGCGGTGGGTGCATATCTAAGTTTGGTGCAGATGTGGATGGCAGAGGGGGTGTTAGGGAATGATGAACAATGTGAAATGGAGAAGGGATATGAACAAGTTGATGAGCAACTCTATAAAGAAGACGTTGTCACTTGTTATTTTGTTGTTTTTTCTGAGCATATACAACTCTTCTACGTGCATTAATTTGATCAGTTTCATTATTGTTCGGCATGCCTACAATAAAAGTGTGAGGTGGTTATGAACTTGAGGGTGGCATTGGTGGAAGAGAAACATACTATATATCTAACCATTGGAAGAGTAAACAAAGGTATATTGTAAGATATAAATGAATCATACACAAATATGGTAAGTTGTTGCAAGAAAAAAAGTAGGTCCCATGAACATTTTTCATAAAAAAATGAATTAGAAAATAATAGCATATGTAATATTGTTCATGAATGTTACAAATAGCATTTGAGACAACAATGTTAATTCCAGGTTGGTAATTGCTAAATATGACAAAGCAAGCATATTCAAAAGTGACCATATTATTAGGTTACAAAAAATATGTAAGTCAACAATGTTATTTGAGTATGAAACTAAACAAAAAAAAAGAAAATAATATAATATTCAAAAGTGTCCATTGTTGGCTACAAATAGCACTTAAGTAAAAAATGATGATAGAAAGTT
This sequence comes from Larix kaempferi, assembly GCA_027924585.1. NCBI lineage: Eukaryota > Viridiplantae > Streptophyta > Pinopsida > Pinales > Pinaceae > Larix > Larix kaempferi. Next base: position 2,206,012 of record BSBM01000660.1, on the reverse strand, counting down.
TGTAGATGCTAAGTATGAGAAAGCAAGTAAGAAACGTTGGAATTTAAAAGTAGTAAGTGCCGAGGAAAAAGTGCATGTGAAGTTGGAGTTCAAAGCATGCAGTCGATTGGATGCTTATTGAGGCCAATGTCATGGCGGTCATCAAGAGGAGCTATTGGTGCTAACGATGGTGAAACCTCCTATGACATGACAATGAGCACCTTCAAGCGAGCAATTGCATTAAATGTCTCTGTCTTGACTGATAATGTGAAAAGGAACTGTCGAGCACAAACAGTTTGAAGGCACAAATCTTTTGCAGAGACCCCCATGAGTTGATTTGCAAGATCATCAAAAGCTATGACACTATATAGTTGTCCAATAGCATCTTTTAGATCAGGTTTTAGTATGTATCAGTAATCACACTCTGGAAACTCCCCATCACATTTTGTATAATGCCAAACATTGGAAATTTTGTGGGAAAAAATTTTCATGCATTGTATCCCATCAACAAATAGAGGGCATGCAAGGAAATGAAATTCATCCATGTTAATATTTGTGTTGGTAGCAATGACTAAATACCAAGTTGGCTTCTCAGAGGGTTGGAGAGATTGCAGCTCAGAGATGGTAATGTGTTTGCGCGAACTAGAAGGAGAGGAGTTGTATTTTCGGCTCAAGGATGGGGAGAATAAACAGAATCCATTGTCATCAAACCATGCTTTGAGAAGTACAGTTTCTTCAATATTTGGGTTTATAAGAAGGTTTGTATTGGAGATGGTTCCAATATTTTTTCCATTGAACTCTGTAAGGCGCCAAACTTTGATTGCAAGGATAGGGGGAGTATCCAAACCTCGAAGGTTAGCAATTTGGGCACCCTCAATTGTGTAGTGCTCCCCCCAAAGTGTTATGTTTATGCTATAGCCAGACATGTCCCTCAAGCTGATTGTTCGGCGAATGGTTTCAGAGCCATCCCTTTTGCGTATAGTTGATGCAGGGGAAACGGAAATGACAATCCCAATAAGGTCAAGCATGGAATTGAGCGGTGTAGTTTGGATGTCATGGATAGACTTAAAGTGGAAGCAATAAAAAGGGATCAAGGGGTATTCCTCCAAGCATGCTTGGATTGTTGAGGAGGGGCTGAGGAAAATCTCAAAATCGCTTTTCAAGTATCTATAGAAACATCACAACAACTTGGGGAGCGTGTCTCAGCACAGCCCTCCCACGACCTCAGGTATTATAGAAACATAGCCGACGCTATGAATATCATATATTGCTAACATTTGCTTAACTTTTACTTATTATATTCATTTATTCTAGTGTACCTTGGTTTCTCTCCTACCTGTGAAACACTCCTTAGGTTTACCTTTCACTTGTACTAACCTACATTATAATACCCTCATTATAATCTATATCATCATTATAATACCCTCAAATTTATATACACTTACCATTAACCTTTTTATTATTATTATTATTTATTATTTTCTTTTCACTTTCTACTTAATTAACCATACGTTTACAGTCACTCATTGTTATGTTGTTTAATTGATCCTATTCTATTATATTGTTAGGAATCAATATATATCATATAAAAAAACATCTTACATTACAATCATATATATATATATTTTTTTTTAATTTTATTTCCGAAGATATACTATATTAAAAATTTTACCATCTATAATGCTCTTAATTTAGCCTTACTTCTTAACACTTATAGTGTTATCCTATTACATATACCATCCTCTAGTCAAATAATTACTTTATATATATATATTTAATTTTATTTCCGAAAATATACTATATTAAAAAATTTACCATTTATAATGCTCTTAATTTAGCCTTACTTCTCAACACTTATAGTGTTATCCTATTACATATACCATCCTCTCATCAAATAATTACTTTATATATATATATATATATTAAATTTCAAAAACTCTATGTATATAAGATGTTAAGTTGCTTCATTTTCTCTTTATCCATATTTAATACCCCTCTTACCTAAAAATAAAATACAACTTATTAATTTAATTGAAATATACAATATATATTATTAGTAATTGTAAGTAGATTTTTTATAGGTTTTCTCTCATCTTACAAATAAGTTGCACCACTTATACACTTTTAATTTTATAGATTATTTATTTATTAATTCTCTCTCATTTTACTTAACTTTATCTATTTATTATGTAAATAGGTATTATTTAATTGCATTACTAATAACATTGTGTTTTATATATATATATATATATATATATATATATATATATTACAATTAAAGAGTTGTATCCATAATCCTCTATCACCATACATCTCAATATGTGGTGGAGCCAATATTTTCATTATCTTTATATATTTTAATTATTATTTATATATTTTTTCCAAATTAAATAATTAATTTAAATTTAAATTTCACAACTTTGATTTAAGTACTTTTACAATAAACATTTTTCTTAAAAAGTCAAACCTACTCACAAACTTGTTACTTGACAAAACTGTATTGAGATGAACATGATCTCACAACTTAATTTTATAAAGCAAACATATCACGTTGACCAATCCAAACAAACCAATTCTCTCACATTGATCCGGTGGATTATTCATTTTCAAAAATTACATTGATCCAATATGGTACAATGGTTATTAAACAAGTCCAAAGCTTAGCTATACTCCATGGGGTCGGCACCTAACAGGATAAGTCACATGTTCCAAAATTAAACTATTGTGTGGTCGGTGGAGCCGTTGCCACATTTAGTGGAACATAAATGAATATACAGCCAGTGAAACGTTTCGACGGTAATTAAAAGATAGCTGGAATATGAAGAGACGGGTAGCAGATGAGTCGAACTCGTTACTTATCCTCCCTTTGAACGCCTAAAATAGGGATTCTGGCCACATTTCCGAGGGGGAGATTCAGATTGGTTAGAGCACAGAGTATCGTTTTGCTGTTATGAGAATCTTGCAGAGATAAAACAGAAGCACCAAGCTCGGGTTTAAAAAGGGCGACCTGCTGCTTTATAATCATAGGTATTCAGCCAGTGAAGAGAGGAGAGTTTTGCTGTGAAGTGTCCAGATGCTGTTGATGTGGAAGTCGACATTCTCTGTTATAACTTAGCTTTCTTTGCCTTTTGAAGGCTAATTGTAATTTCCAGAAGAGAAGTCTTGAAGACTTTGTACAACATTCTGTTTACAGTTGCTGAAGTTGATTCCAGAACCATTTTGTACCATTTTAGAGATGTTAATTGGATCGGTACCCATTGGAGAGGGACCCGGAGACGTAGCCCAGTGAAGGGGGTGAACTCCGTTAACAACTTCTGCGTTTGTGACTCTCATTTTTCATTCTCTGTTTCCCATTTCTGTTTAGTTTGCTTTTCATCCCTGTTTTAAAGCATTCAATAAACTGTTAATGCTGTCCTATGAAGAAAACAAACTAATAAACGCATTCTTTAAAAACTTTTAATGCACACAAGTTGAGATCCGACGAATCATATTATGGTATCAGAGCTGGTTAACTGCTAGTGCAAGTTTGTGAATGCTTACCAGGTCTAAATCAAAGCTTGGTGAAGGAGAATTAATCGAAGGGGATCCTGAGATTGGCTCGAGGAGGACATTCTCAAGAGCCATGTCTTCTCCACGAGGGGAAGAAGATGAACCGAAGAGAGAGAAATCTCTTGTTTCTGAAGCTGAGTTTTTAGAGGCTTTTATCAGCATGAAAGCCATGATGGAACTGCTACTTGATGAGCGAGCAGAAAGGAAGAAGAAGGAAGAAGGTTCTTCATCCAGAGATGCAGAAGTGAAGAAGGAAGAAAAGGGTAAAGGAATAGGAGGTGATGGTGATCCTCCTGACACTAATCATACTTTCTCTTCTTCCTATACTTCTCATTCGAATAATGCTAATATGCCTTATTTCAAATTGGATGTTAAATTCGAATTGCCAATTTATAATGGAGATTTAGATGCTGAAAAGTTAGACAATTGGATCAAGCAGCTTGAAGTATATTGCAGGGTGCAGGGCATTACTGATGACCCTTCCAGGATTCAATTGGCCACTTTGAGAATGAGTGGAATGGCTCTTACGTGGTGGGAGAGCAAGATTCAGCAAGATCTTCGAAAGAACGGTAAAATTATTTCAGTTTGGAATGAATTCATTGAAGTATTAAGGAAGCAATTTTATCCTTTAGGCCATATTCAACAATTAACCATGAGTTGGCAAATGTTTAGACAAGCTAAAGGACAAAATATTCAAGACTATACTCATGAATTCAGGAAGAGGGCTATTACATTGAATGTTCCATTAGATACACAGGAAACTCTTCTTAAGTACATTGGTGGCATGCATTCTTATTTGAGACATACTTTGTTGATGTTTAACCCCAGTAATTTGGATGATGTATGTGTTCAAGCCACACATTTAGAAGCTAGGGGGAAGCATGCTAATGATACTTTTGTGAAGAAATCATTTAAATTTAACAGCAAAACGAAAGGTAAAGATAAGGGGGAAAAAAAGATGGCTACTGTTAAGAAAGAGGGTGAAAAGTCTACATGTTCGCATTGTCAGAAGGGACATGATGTCTCTAAGTGTTGGAAACTTCATCCGGAGTTAAGGCCAAAGAAGTACGGAGGAAACAAAGATAAAGGCAAAGCAAAAACTACTGCAGCAGTTGTTCAAGACTTGGGATCCGACTCTGGTGATGAAACAAAGGTTACAGCTGTCAGAATCCAAGGTAAGGGTAAAGGTATCTCACTTCCCATTGATGCAAAATCGAGTTCTAGTGCAAGTACAAATCTGCCATCTACTTCTAAGCAACATGATAAAAATAGAAGTGCACTGTTTCATGTTCGTGTCATTGCAAATCACACCAAGATTGATACATTGTTTGATAGTGGGTCACAAGTAAATCTGATATCGGAAGAAGTGGTTAAGAAATTACATTTAGTTACTATGCCTCATGAAAAACCCTATCCTCTTGGTTGGGTTACTAATGATACACAGTTGCAAGTTACAAAGAAATGTGTTCTGAAATTTGCAATCACTGAAAAGTTCATGGATGAGGTAGAATTAGATGTAGTACCACTTGACATTTGTGGAATTGTACTTGGGAGTCCATATTTGTATGACCGTAAAGCAGTCTTTTATAGAGAGCATAATAAGTATCATCTTTTTAAAGATGGTGTAGAGTATATTGTACGAGCACATAAGATAAAAACCAATCTAGCAATAGTTTCTGCAGGACAAATGAAGAGGCTGGTAAATGCTAGTAAAAAATTTGTATTAATGATGGTTAAGGTGAAAAATGATGAGATCTCTAAATCTTTTGAAGGATGTGATCCGAAACATAAATCTGAACTGATTGAAATCATCTCCGAGTATGATTATTTGTTTCAAGATCCGAAAGGGTTACCACCGAAGAGAGAGATTCAGCATGAGATACATTTGCAGCAGGATGTGCCACTCCCGAACATAGCTATGTACCGGATGTCTGTAATGCAAAATGAGGAAATCAAGAAGCAGGTTCAGGAGCTGATTGAGAAGGGGGTCATCCGTCTAAGCACTTCTCCTTGTGGCTCTCCTATAGTCTTGGTTCCAAAGAAGGATGGGTCTTGGAGGATGTGCATTGACTATAGAGCCCTTAACAAAATCACCATTAAAAACAGGTTCCCTCTTCCTCGCATTGATGATTTGCTTGATCAGCTGAAACATGCAATTTACTTTACTAAACTGGATCTGCGTAGTGGGTATCATCAAATCCGAGTTGCTGAAAATGATGCTTGGAAAACAGCGTTTAAAACAAAACAGGGTTTGTATGAATGGCTTGTGATGCCTTTCGGGCTATGTAACGCTCCTGCTACTTTCATGCGGGTCATGAATGATGTCTTTCGACCATTCATTGATGATTTTGTAATTGTATACCTGGATGATATCCTTGTGTTTAGCAAAACCTGGGAGGAGCATATTGTACATGTGAAGAAAGTTTTAGACGTACTGAAGAAGGAGGAACTTTATGTAAAGATGTCCAAATGTGAATTTGCTAAAACTTCTTTAGTATATCTGGGCCATATTATTGGTGGAGGCCACCTGCGTGTGGATCCAGCCAAGGTTGCTGTCATTGCAAACTAGCCACGGCCTAACACTGTTACCGAAGTCAAAAGTTTTCTGGGCACGGTCCAGTATTGGAGGAAGTTCATTTCTGGGTTTTCTTCCATTGCTGCTCCATTACATGCGTTGACAAGTGTTAAAGAGATTTTCCAGTGGGGAGGCAAGCATCAGAAAGCCTTCGACGCTTTGAAGGAAAGGATTAGCACAGCACCGATTCTGACTTTGCCAGATTTGCAGCAGCCGTTTGAGATTGAAACCGATGCCAGCGGGTTTGCCATGGGAGCCGTTTTGATGCAAGGGAGGAAGCCAGTCTGTTACCATTCAGAAACGTTCTCTACTGCGGTAAGTAACTATCCGACTTATGACAAAGAATTGTATGCTTTAGTACAAAGTGTGAAGAAGTGGAAACATTATATCATGGGAAAAGAAACAGTCATACATACTGATCATCAGCCACTTCAATATCTGCAATCTCAAACTAAAGTACAGCAAAATAGGCATCTAAAATGGATGGGATTCTTACAACAGTTTCATCTCGTAATTAAATACAAAAAGGGAATTCATAATAAGGTAGCAGACATGTTATCGAGGCCGCCTACAAATGCTTCAATTATTCTTCAAAACAGTTCATTAACACATGAGAGTTATGTTGAACAGTATGTAGAAGATAAAGATTTTAAGAATGTATATGCATCACTAATACATGGTAAACAGAAAGAGAACTATTATGTGCATAATCAGCTTTTGTATCATCTCGGTAAACTCGGTATTCCAGAAAAAGAGAGGGTGCATTTGATTCGAGAAGCACACAGTTCGTTGATTGCAGGGCATTTTGGAGTAAGTAAAACGTTGACAGTATTGCAGAATCATTGTTATTGGCCTCAGATGCAGGAAACTGTAGCTAAATACATAAGAGGTTGTGTTATGTGTGCAACAAGTAAGCCTAGCAACAGGAAATTGGGTTTGTACACACCTCTTCCAGTTTCTTCTCGTCCTTGGGAAAGCATCTCTATGGACTTTGTAGGAGGACTACCTATGTCTAGAAAAGGGCATGATTATCTATATGTTGTTGTGGATAGATTCAGCAAAATGTGTATCTTGATGCCATGTAACAAACAGATCACTGCTGAACAAACAACTCATCTTTTCTTTCAGAATGTTTGGGTACATTTTGGGCTGCCCATGTCTATTATATCTGATCGGGATTCCCGGTTCTTGGGAGAATTTTGGTCAACATTATGGGAGCTCATGGATACTAAACTTAAGAAAAGTACAGCTTTTCATCCACAGACCGATGGGCAAACAGAGGTAGTAAACAGAACAGTGGTTCAGCTGCTCCGAGGATATTGTAGTAAACATCCTAAACTCTGGGATGAGCAGCTGTAGTACATACAGCATGCTTACAACCATGCAGTTCATTCTTCCACGAAGAAATCTCCTTTTGAAACTTGTTTTGGTTATCTGCCAAAAACACCTATGGACTTCTCTTTTGGCAAAGATGCAGTGGATGGACATCATGATGCAGATAAAGCTTTAAGGTTTATTCAGAGAATCCAAGCAGTGCAGCAGGCAGTTCGGGAACAGTTGGAGAAGAGCCAGGCAAAGTACAAAGCTAGACATGACAAGCATCGAGTAGATCATCAATTTCAGGTTGGTGACCGAGTTTGGTTACATATCACCAAAGAGAGAATGAAAGGTGAAGGTAAAAAGCTTAAGCCTATCAGGTATGGTCCATTTGAGATCTTGGAAAAGATCGGTACTAATGCTTTCCGCTTGAATTTACCTCCATACATGCAAATCTATTCAGTTGTCAATGTTGAGAATCTTAAATTATATGAGCCTCCTATGATCATGGATGAGGAAACTAACATACAGATTCCTTCAGTCAATGATATGGCACCCGAATATATGAAAGAATTGCAGGATGATGTTATTCTTGACCGAATTGTAAAGACTTCACGAAAGGGGAATGCTGAGTACCTTCGAGTGGGGCTTAAAGGCATGCATCCTAGAAAAGCAAGATGGATAGAGATTGGAAAAGTGAGGGAGCTGTACCCTCACTTACTTGTCGAGTGACTCAGGCTTTTGGCGGTCCAAAAGCTCTCCAATGGGGAGGAATGATCCGGTGGATTATTCATTTTCAAAAATTACACTGATCCAATATGGTACAATGGTTATTAAACAAGTCCAAAGCTTAGCTATACTCCATGGAGTCAGCACCTAACAGGATAAGTCACATGTTCCAAAATTAAACTATTGTGTGGTAGGTGGAGTCGTTGCCACATTTAGTGGAACATAAATGAATATACAGCCAGTGAAACGTTTCGACGGTAATTAAAAGATAGCTGGAATATGAAGAGACGGGTAGCAGATGAGTCGAACCCGTTACTTATCCTCCCTTTGAACGCCTAAAATAGGGATTCTGGCCACATTTCCGAGGGGGAGATTCAGATTTGTTAGAGCACAGAGTATCGTTTTGCTGTTATGAGAATCTTGCAGAGATAAAACAGAAGCACCAAGCTCGGGTTTAAAAAGGGCGACCTGCTGCTTTATAATCATAGGTATTCAGCCAGTGAAGAGAGAAGAGTTTTGTTGTGAAGTGTCCAGATGCTGTTGATGTGGAAGTCGACATTCTCTGTTATAACTTAGCTTTCTTTTCCTTTTGAAGGCTAATTGTAATTTCCAGAAGAGAAGTCTTGAAGACTTTGTACAGCATTCTGTTTACAGTTGCTGAAGTTGATTCCAAAACCATTTTGTACCATTTTAGAGATGTTAATTGGATCGGTACCCATTGGAGAGGGACCCGGAGACGTAGCCCAGTGAAGGGGGTGAACTCCGTTAACAACTTCTGCGTTTGTGACTCTCATTTTTCATTCTTTGTTTCCTATTTCTGTTTAGTTTGCTTTTCATCCCTGTTTTAAAGCATTCAATAAACTGTTAATGCTATCCTATGAAGAAAACAAACTAATAAACGCATTCTTTAAAAACTTTTAATGCACACAAGTTGAGATCCGACGGATCACACATCATAGAAAAAGATTACATGTTAAAAGAGAATGGAGATCATTACCACATCCCAAAGACACAAAACCAACTCCCATAAGGTTTGTACGCAAGAATGAGGCGGGTATTACAAGAGTAACCGTCATTACATTCATTTTTTTAATGTGTGAAACTTAAATAAAAATTAGGCTAGGCCACAAATAACTTTTTTACTTTTTTTCTTATATTATAATATTCACGGATTTGACTCAGTAAACTCAGTGTATAGGTGTGAACACACCACCAATTTATGATGAGCGTTACAGCTGTGGGAGACCCAGAATATCAATTATAATCGGCATAGTTCGTGTGTAATTATGGAAAGGTTAATAGTTTCTTGGTGGTAATGACACTGGCTTATTATAATCCGCTCAGTTGGTGGGTAATTATGGATAGGTTAATAGTTTCTCGGTAGTGGAACAGTGGCTTTGGAATCACTCGCCGAGTCGCCATCCTCTCCACTCCCAAACATAACAAAACGTCGTCTCCTTCAATACCAGCGAACTTCGCCAAACTAACTTGGCAATTGGCATGTAAAATAAATAACTGTGTAATGGATAAAATTGTTTGCCGCGTGTCCTTAAACGTAGACACGTTATTATGCATGAACCAAGGCGGTCACATGGGGCCGTTCATCGGAATATGTTTATATTGACGGAAGTATTGGCAATAACAGCGAGTCCTTTGGTTGATTAGGTAGGTATGCTATGCGTTATTTCTGAAATTTGTTCACCTTAACTAAATGAGCTTAGCAGTCCGTGAAAATGCATTTTCATGGAATCTTTTTTATCATTTTAGTTGTGAAGAGCTGACCAGTAAGGCTTGACACAGTCCACCAGCAATCTCTGTACGATTGTTTTGATAGATTAGTGCTTTGACAGGGAGTCGCATCATGGAAGCGAGCTCTGCATTTACCTTTTGACAGAGTTTCCTGCATCTATTTATGTGATACGAGTTTTATTTAGTCTGTACATGCCGTGATCAATAGAGAGTTTGTCTATGCGATTTCTGCATACCGATCTCTGCCTTAAGAGAAAGTATCTCTGCAATGGGTGTTAATACCAATCTCTGCGAGCTCATAATCGTTGGGTTAAGTTGTTTTTTATACAGTTTATTTGAACAAATATTGAACTTATTCTAGTTTAGCCTGAATATAATCAATTCAAACTGAACACGCTTTTTCACTTATTCTAGGTTTGCCTGAAGAAAACCTATTCAGAGTGAACATGTTTTTCTAGTTTTGTCTGTCGTAATTTGACAAATTAAATTACAATAAAACAAACAAAAATCCTAGAGTCTAAATTCTTTCTCTGCTTATGCTAGTATGTCCTGAAATATTTATACATAACACATAATATAATTAGTTTCGTAAAACAACTCTCAAGCAAATAGGACAGACCTTTATTTGTTTGAGCGTTCGATATCACGAGGTCAAAATCAGTACCCCTGACCAAATGCATGGACTCAAAAATTTTGTCTTTCAAATTGGCAACAGAAATGAAATGGCCTTCAATAGGTACAGAGTCATAATCTTTTGCACTTTTAAACTTATAATACACAGCCATAATAACTTTTTTTTTGCTTTTTAGGTAAGTATTTCTCAGAAAATTTCGAACAACAATTTTGTCCCAAGACAAAGAAAGAAATTTTCAAAAAGGCCAAATGAAGTAAGGCCTGAGAGAAAAAAAATTGATCGATACAAATAAAGATTTTTTCGATATCAGAATCAACTATTTCTCTCTTCTTTATGGTAGGGCTTCTTCTCTTCTTTCTTCACTTGTACAGAAGAAAGGACCCGCAACGCCACGAAGAAAAAATCTTTGACACTAGGGTTCTTCAAGCAGTAGCCGATGTCGATCCAAGCGCAAGTTTCCTTTGGATCAGATGGGTTTTCCAGAATCCAGATCTGGGTAGTCTGAAGATCGAAACTCTGATGATTCCCGCAAGGGCTTATTCTTCTCAGTGATCGCCCACGGCCGCTACTGTTGAACAACTAGGGTTCGGCCGATTCACGCACGCTGGAACAATCAAAGCAACCACGATCGATCGGGTCCGTGCATGTATCTTAAACAAGATCGGAAACAGAAGCTGGAAAAATTGCTCCTCAGCAAACCAGCAAACAATACCGAAACCTCCAGATATGTCGAAAACTATGCAGCCATGAAAAATAGCGGAAACAGCCCGGATGGAAACCTGCGTAGCAACAAGATGGCACTATCCACGTGGCATGATTCCATTCGCTGTATGAGCGAAGAATCTAACGTGGAGGTTATCCTTCTCCTTCGTGAAACACCTACAAACACCTACGGCGTAATTATATAATGTAATTATATTAGCAATGCCCTAAAGGTGCAAAAGAACGCCTAAAGTGAAAAAGGAGGAAGAAAAAACTAGATGTGATGAATTGGAGAAAATAATGGTAAAAATGAAACAATTTTACAAATGTAGTTATGGAAGGATTGAAATACATAGTATATAATTAAATCATTGCATTGCTACATAAAGCTGTGAAATGATTGTCGTTGATGAGGGCAGAGTGGTTTGAAGGATCTAGGATGTTACCTATGGAACGATGTACCAGGCAAAACCAAGAAGGCAAATTGCATTCTAGAATTGTTGGAGCATAGAGAGTTTCTACTTGTCCTTCATATAATTTCCATCCATGTAAAATAATTCTATATGAAGCATTATGGAAATGGAAATTTTAGATAAAACATTTAAAATCCATAAGAAAATGTAATAAAAATGATAGTTGACATATTAATATTATTAATGCTGCTATTGTTAATTATATCTAATAATAATATAAATTTAGCATATTAATAGATAATTGTTGTATGTATCTAATACTAATAAATTAAATTTTAATAGTTTTATTTTATGATTTAATTGTTTATTTTATGATTTAAGAAATAGAAGATATGTCAAATGCGTATTTTAAATTAAAAAACAATCCATATAAAATAAGTAAATACTAATTTTCATGTTATTGTAAAGGATAAATGATATACTAATTAACACACATGTGAATGTAAATTGCAATGAAAAAATATTGTAACAAAAAGAAAAAACACAATAAATAAAATTTAATTATTTTATTTTAGGATTTAAGAAATATAATATATGTTATTTCTCTATTTTCAAGTTCGTAACTTTAATATGAAAGAAATTAGTTCACAAAAAAACATAATAAAAATTGTTTATGAGTTGTTTATAATTTATGGAAGAAATTATTTGTTTATGAGACCAGGCATGCTGAAAATCTTCTTGGAAAGTCTTTTTTTCACAATAATGGGAAGTGATCGTTGGATAACTTTCAATGCTCCATTAATATCTGATAGATATCGAGCTCTATAGTTGCATCACATTCATTTGTCCTTGGAATTCATATTCATTAGGGTGTGCTAAAAGAATAAAAGCAATATATCAAGGGACTTATATACAATCTCAAAGGCCAAGACTCATTTCCATGTTGAAAGATTGGAAGCCCAAAGAATTTGAAAACTACTTAAAGCCACTACTACCAACGAACCTTTCATATCTACCAAATCTTATATAAGAGAAATGGGGCGATTCTTACTCGGGCTACAAAAAAATTGTGGGTGAGCACATAGAGCATTACACAAGCTTTCCCCTTCATTGTAAAGTCTCAAAGCGTTCTTGCACTTTTGTTCCATACTTTCGGAAATAATTATATTCAAACTAAATTCTTTACAATTATATTTTGACTCCTTTACTTATAGTTCCCTCAAGGAATTTCAATGTTCATTAAGTTTACGACCATATTCAAGGTTCATTTAGGGGTAAGGATTAAGTTTCCTTTCCCAGCTATGTTGAAGGCCCCAAGACCCATACTTAGTGCTCAAAATCTCCTAATGGTACTCATATCCCAACTCAATGGCGAAAGATCCCTCCAAGAGGTGATCTATGGTGGTTAAAGGTGTCATCCATGGGTGTTGAGACCTAGAAGCTACCTTTAAATAAAAACACTTGAGATTCCTTTGTTGGTAATGGTTAAGACCCATACTTAATATTCAAAAACTCCTAATGGTCCACATATCCCCACTTTGAGGCTATTGACACCCTTAATAAATCATGTGTGATTGTTTAAGGTGACGTTATTGGTTGTGAATGCATAAAATATTTCATTAGGGCCCAAGGCTTGGGTTTCCTACCTTAGACATGCTTAGGACCCCATGACCCATGCTTAATACTAAAATGTTTCTAATGGAGCTCACATCCTCTCTCATATGATATATATCTCATAGAGAATACCATTTGTAGTAATTTGAGCGCTTGTTCATGGCCATTTTTCCTTGGAATCTACCTTTAATTCCTAAGTCCTAAGATCCTCCCTTAATCATGGCTAGAGAATTGAGACCTATACCTAGTGCTATTTTTTTTAAATGGTGTTGATATCCCAACTTAGAGGTAAATGATATTCAAGGGAGGTTAGATGTGATATTTCAAGGCAGTGTTCTTGGAGTGGGATCCATAAGCTTATTTTAGGTCCTAATGCTTGAGTCTCCTCCCTTAGTCATGTTTTTGGACCCATCAATCATGTTTGCGGACCCATCATTGGTCCATATAGGTGTATATATAGGTCTATATAGATGTAAATACTCTATCCCCCTTTGGATTTAAACCTTTGATCTACAAAGAGGAAATACGTGTTCTTAGTTGTTTAATATATATAATCCCCTCTTATGTTATAAATGCTAAGTCATAGTTCATCACTAAATTAGTCTAATTGTGTATCAAACTTCATTCTAGTAAGTCAAAGTTCCCATCAATCTAGAACTAATTTTTTATGAATTGGGTATTAGGCAAAACACTAGAGGATATCATTCCCAATCAGTTTGAAATATCCATTTTCATAATAGGTTCATTTTATTTTCAATATTTATATCACTTTAAACAAATAATATGTGGATAATAAATTGAAAACAATGTTTATATACCACTTTAAACAAATAATATGTGGATGATAAAATGGAGACAATGTTTATACTAATTTAGATCTATCTTAACTTTTTATTTATTAAATATGGAAAAATATATCTAAAAGACTAAAATGCAAATCTCTGAATATGTAATATGTAAGCATAAATTTAAATAACAGCCAACATAGTGTATATATTTCTTGTAAGCATAAATTTAAATAAGAGCCAACATAGTGTCTCACTCTAAAATAATGTTAATAATTATTTTTGAAAGATTTTTTTTATCTTTCATTTTATTATTAACTAAAAATAAAAATTAATGTTATATATATATATATATATATATATATATATATAAAACAAATCCAATAAAATTACAGAGGTTAATTCATATATTGCATGAAAAAAATTACATGATGCGAGTAATGAAAAATGTGAAATCAAAGTCTAGAATTAAGTTAACATAGTCCTTCTCTCTGACCTCTTGACAACATAAATTGCATTAACCCCATAATTTATATGTGAAATCAAAGTCTGAAATTTAAATCAATTTTAATAAAGGTTAAATCATTTTTTAAAAATGAGGAAGAGAAAACAAATGAAATAAAAATTTAATTTAAGTTTTATATAAATAAGAAAAAGAGACACACCCTTTTGCTTTAATTCTCTAATAGCTTAATTTCTTTTCTTATGAAAATATATATTTAAAATTTTGTTTACTAACTAACTCTCATAATCTACCTTATTTTCTTTTACAGGTGAAAGACACAGGTTTATGGAGGCATGTGAGAGTTTCCCTTCTCAAGGGTTTTCTCCTCTGATACCACGAGGTTATGTTTTTGTTTTCTCCTTCTCTGAGATGTAACGTGGAACCTAGTTCCACTCAAAAGTTTTATAATCTTAGGGTATTTTCTGGCAGCCTCTTCAGCTTGCCTACCAAATTCTTAGAAGGATGGACAATTTATTGCAAATCCAACTTAGAATTTTTCATTCAAGATTTAGTTTGAAATATCTAATTAAAAAGAAATTCTACAGAAAATAGGCTACAGAGATTAATATACAAAAACTATTTGGCTACCAAAGTACAAGGATATGTTTGATCATAATGTGGAACAATGAAATGCAGTTGTACCTTCTCTTTGATCTGGCATATACTTAACAATCTGATATTTCTGCAAATAAAAAACATGTTCAAATTATTCCAAAAAAGGACCAACAAATCAAATAAATTCCAAAAAATGCAACAAAAAAAAGGCCGAAATCAATGTCTCAATACCAAACCTGCAAGTGGCTTTTCACATGATATATTGTCAAGCCATTAACATCCATAAGCTTTAAAACACATTTTGGAGTTGCTTCTAGATGTCAATGAGGATTTAAAAAGCAGGTAAATTACAAACTAAAAAAAAAAAAACCTTTTAAAATACAACTGTTTACTCCTTTGGAGTGGACTTTGAATGCCAAGAACAATTTCATAAGCAAGTTAGCTATGATTTGATTTGTAGGGAAATCAGAAACAATTTTGAACAGAAATGATGAACAAAAAACTGGCATCATATAGCACTCATGAGTTCAAAATGCATTTCTTTGTAAGATAGAAATCAAAATACCTTTCCAAAGCCAGCTTGATCCAGGATAGCACGAACATTTTCGGACATGAAATCAACTCTGAGGACTGTGATAAACTTACAACCAGATTCTGCCATTTTCACAGCTCGGTCAGCCATCACCAACGAATCAGAAATGTGGATATGTGGCCACTGCTGTTTGGCAGCTACTAGAACACCCTGAACCTCTGGATCCATGTAAACGTGAGCCACCACTCCGATTTGCTTTTCCTTCAATACATTAACAAGTTCTGCAACCTTGGATGCATCGGGTGACAAATATTTTTCCTACAAAGTCATAAAGTGCAATCTAAAAAGTTAAAACTCTAGGAACAAGTGCACATCACTGATTCTTGCTCATGATGCTCAGGCCAAAGATTGGAAAGTTTGACATAGAAAGATAAAAGCATCTGACGAAGTAAATTGCAAAAAGAATAAACACAAAATATCCTCAGTAGCAAGCCCAATGCAGAGTGCTTAAACTGGGACTCACCATTAAATTATAAGCAGTCAGATAGATAAGCCTCGATGGAGGAGATAAAGTGGAAAAAAATCCTAATATGTAGAATAGTTTTACTTTCACAAGAAACAAAACTCAACTACATCTCAGTGATTATTGGTTGTTGTTCAGGATGATCTTTCCTTTTATTTAGGTTGTATACCGAGTTTTTTTGTCAACACAAAATATTTCACTTCAAAGTAGCCAAGAAGTATGATGGGACAGTTCAAAAATTGAAACCCCATCCTGCTCGAACAACGCAACTCTTGTACCCTTCCCACACAAATGAGAAAATCAGGACTTTAGTATGGAGAGTTTTCGTAACAGTTTAAATAGCCTGCTGAAGGTGATCAATTTACTAGAAAAGTGATATGATGTGAAACTGCAATTCTTTCAGTTAAATATGTCAAACATTTGCAACAAACTTAAAAACAACAAAAAGGAAAATTTTATCACCTGAGCTTCTGCAAAAGTCCCTTGTGCAGTGATGTTTTCTGCAGTTATCAGCCAGGACGGGAAAGGATCAACAGGAGGCTTGCTTGCATTCTTTGCTAGTATACATTTAATTCTCTTGTGCATGCTAATCAAGATATTATGCCAGGTATTGGCCCTTGACTTTGCTCCTCCTGCCACGCCAATATTTAAACTGGAAAAATCCTCTGTTTTGACTTGAAGCACCTCTTCTGGAAAAGCTCCGTTGATAGAATTAATCAAGCATGAACAAAAACCCTGAGTAATCTCAGAATCACTCTTCACACCAAAATACATTCTTCCATTCTTGCTGCGACGTTTTTTCCAACCCCTGCTAGCCATCTGCGCCAGGCTTGCTAGGCTGCGACTTCAAACTTTAGGGGTTGGTGCTGAATCCAACGGCAATAGAAATGATGAGATTAGAAGACTCATAGAAAGCCTTCTAAAGATGAAGAATAAGAATTTGGTTCTCGTAGGGGAGAAAGAGTCTGAAGCTATAATAAAACTTGTGCAGAGAATATAAAAAGGTGAAACCCCAGCGCAACAGATTTATAAAGTTCTTTCCTGCAGAATGTCGGGAGAACGCACCAATCCCACCTCGTTCCAAAGAGACTCAAGAAAGTTAGTTTCCGTAAAAATTCTTTTGATGATGATGAAGTGCAACAATCACCTAAAAGATCAGAATTGAAACATGTTGGCAGCAAGAAAAGAAAGCCCTCTAAATATACTGCTGAAATGGAAGAGATGTGGAAGTATGTTGTTGCACACGATAAGGAGAATGATGACTATAACCTTCCATCATAATTGAAACATGCAGGCAACAAGAAAATAGGGCGCTTTAGATATTTCCTCACATTTGGAGGAATTCTCCCTGCAATGGACGTTTTGATATGATCTGAGTGAGCTTAGGAAGTACTCTGAGTTTGTTGATGACCGCCATAGATTGCATGTTCAGCTCTGCGTCTTCTCCTCAGTCCAGGCACATCTCCACGCAAAGCCTCTGCAAATGCCTGGCCTACTTCAACCTCATTTCCATAGAGATGGGCATAATCGAGATGGCGGTACCCAACCTTCAGCGCAGTCCTAACAGCCTCAGTTTAAGAAAAAACGCTTAATTAGACAGCGATGCTATGAACCTCCACACAATGCAGAACTGAGAAGATGTATGTTGAAATGGGCGTCGTCGAACTGTAGGTAACCAATAACCATAAATGCAAGGCCGGACATGTTTGGCGTTTAAATGATTATCGAGAGAGGCTGACAAGGTTCAAGCGGCGGTCTTGCAGGGAGGACTCAGGAGACAACGACGATGAAGAAACTTCTCTCACACGCGACAAATAACTTTATTACACACTGCGTTTTCTCATTGAACGGGTAGACGAGGAATCTCAGAACAGTGTCAAGGAACAGCTTCTCATAGAATGAACGCCTTCGGCATAAATATATTATTTCCAAAACTTGAATCTCATACACATTATCCCAGAAAACCCAGCTTTGTCCAACTCCACAATAAGCATCCGCCTACAGTTCACCTATTCATCCCATCAAGGATGCCGCATCGATCTTATATTGATTGAATTGAGTGATTTAATTGAGCCGGTGAACATACGCGCATCCAGGATTCAAACTAGCTTTAACACACCCATAATAGCAACATACCAATAATATGGATCTATGTCATAGAAATTTCTTAATATTGTTCAAAAATTATTTAGAAAAGATTAGGATTTTAATTTGGTAATTATTTCTAAGTTTTAGTAAAGCAAGTTTCCTCGATTTCATATATAACACCCATTTTCATGCTAGTATAATATTTTAACGGTTACTGTATCCCCGGACCCCTACAATGTAAACCTAGTTATTACTTTGTAAATGGTTGGGAAATACATCACTCTTTGCATTTATGTATTTTTCTTTTATAAAATGTATAATAATATGTCACTTTTTTAATTAGTCGGAAAGATTTAGATTTTGTGAGGGTTGTTTTCGAAGATATGGGTCACCTTAAGGTAGTGATTGAACGTGTGATTTCACTAAGAAAAAATATATTAAATGATCTTGTGATCTATGCACACATAGGTGAGTCAAAGCGCACCCCCATGCCCATAAAAATTAAATTTCAAATGGGTGTAACTCAAGTGGTTGTAAAGAAAAGTTGTTGCCTCCCCACCTAGGTTCAAATCCCACTTTGTGATATGTTTTCTCTTATTGAGTTGACTATTGATGAGTTATATGTGATTTATTAATTAGTTATTGACTTTGCCTTGTGCCTTGAAGAATTCAGTGTTTACTTTGGGTGTCATCCTTAGAATGAGCAGAAGTGTGTGGGAATATCAGTTTATATATGTCAATTTTCAAGAATATCAATTTGTGCTCTCATTCTATGTCTGCCAATGGACAAACAATGAGCAAGGTAATCAATTCAAGAAAATGAGTCTCGTATGTTGTACCCATCTATGAGGGCCACAAGTTGCCTCATGCCCTTATGATGTCTAGATTTGTTTATAGCAGGAAATTAAGTGCACCATGAAGGAGAAGCTAGGATACATGGCGTTGGAGGATGAGCCGGAGCTCCAACTTATTATTGCAACATCATTAATTAAGTAGAGCTATGAGCTTCTGGATGGGTAAATATTCATGATCAAAGCTGAGAGGTTTATTACTTGGAGGGCTTGTTCCATCCATCTAGCAATGATTTTAAAATATAAAATTTCTTTAAAGAAATTGATCGATCCAAAGTAAACCTATGATAAATGATTTTGTGTGGCCTCAACTCCTCTTTTGCACTTGTAATTATACATTAGGCACCAACTTATCAATTTCTTATGAAAGAAAACCAATACTTTTCAAAAATCTCTAACACACATTGACTCTAACCTGTTGCATTTTTACAACATTCTGTTGCACCAATTGCTAATTTTACAATTGTTTTAAGCTGGCCAACATTGAGGGTTTGCATCTTAACAAAACCCTTCTTTTACACATTTCAGATCCCCAAGCACGTGGTACATCATCTTCTCACAAATGTTTTCGGCAAGGATTCTGCCATTGCGTGGCTAGGAGATTTTAGCTCTGGAAATTTACTTAAAAGGAAAGTAAAGAAAGAATTAAAGAGATCCTGCAAAATAAAAGCCACACCTTGTATACCTAAGTGGGTAGAACAGTTATGTGATCAACAATTCAGTAAATTGGGAAGAACATTTATCTGACCTAATAATTAATATATGATGATTATAATAACAAAACGATTCCATTCCTATAATATTCCTATACAATCAATATAAATATTAATATATGATGATTATAATAACAATGCCATCAAATAGAAGCTGGAATAGCTCAGTTGGTTAGAGCGTGTGGCTGTTAACCACAAGGTCGGAGGTTCAAGCCCTCCTTCTAGCGTTGTTTTAATTTTACACCAATTTTATATTGATGTAGGTTACAAGTTCAAGCTTATGGAAAACTCTCTTATGAACAAACATCATATTTGGATGAAAAATTCTCTTATGAACAAACATCATATTTGGATGAAAAACTCTCTTATGAACAAACATAAAACTCTTTTCTGAACAAACATCATATCTCAACATAAAACTCTCTTTTGAACAAACATCATATCTCGATGGAAAACTTTCTTATGAACAAACATCATATCTCGATGGAAAACTCTCTATATTGTTGTAGGTTACAAGTTCAAGCTTATGATTCATGAACAAACATCATATCTTAATGGAACCACATTTCAAAAACATTGAATTCTACCATACTCCATGAAAACTAAATGGAGAACCTAACACATATAAGGCCAACCAAACAACTCAAATGGAAGAAGGGCAAACCCAAAAAATGATGAGGTTCGTCATTTCCCAATCCCCTAAGGTTTTAGATATGAAACTTATCACACAAATTCATTTAATATCCCATGCATGTTGTTGGCCATATAGCATTGCAATCAAGGTAGAGATTGACGCCAACAACATTATATTTAAGGAACATGATAGTCATGGGGTGGCATCACACATGCCACTCCACTCAAAGTCCCGCCAATTTGAATACCTTATGCTTTGTTTTGTGGGTGAAAGTGGGATAATGGGACTTTGCGCTCTAGTTCATTCTTAGTTCTGTTTGAACTTGGAGGATTTTGTGCAACGCTTGGCATTAGGCGAAACATCAATCCATGGCTCAGTCCCTCTGAGGATTGTTTCTCTATTGGAGTTGAGTGGTTGTTTGCCAATCCTTTTTAGTCTTCTCCAAACTGTTTGTGCTTTTGTTGGAAAGGTTAGCTCTTTGAAGGCCAACCTAGGATTTTCTCATGTTTCTGTGTTTTTCGATGGGAGACCTGGATAGGTTTGAGGAATTATGGCCTTTAAACAAAGATTGAGTATTAATACAACGTCCTAGGCCCACCTATATGTTAGATTTTATACTAGAAGGAGAGACAAACCAAGCTCATCCTTTGGATCTCATGCTTTGCTTATCTTTTGTGAAGACGCTAACAAAGTAATTCAGTCCTTTACCTAGCTGGACTCGACAATGGTGAGCACTTTAGATCTTGGGTTACCAAACACGAGTAATCTCCAAAGGATTCTATGTTCTCCCACTAGTAGTGTTTGGGAAAGTCTTCGGTCCATTCAAATGTTTGTTGTAGAGCAATTCTGGGCATTCCAAAGAACTATGGATTGCCCAGGATTCCACATAAAATATCAAAGAGTTATTTATGGCATCCAAAGGATTCTTCAACAATAGAAGGATTACATCAATAAGAATATAATCTCAATTCTCTCCCTCACCATAGTGCAATGCAATGAGCATCATTGGAATTCACAAAATCATGAGGTCATGGACATTTTGATGCAACAAAGAAGACAAATTCAAACTCTAGATTCAAAGAGTTTATCACTCAAATCCATCATTGACAACATCATCAAAGCCTCTTAGTCAACATATTCAAACCACCTACAATCTTTAGGCTCAACCCCAAAAGACACTAAGGAAGAAGAAACTGTTTCCCAGTTGTTCGAAGACATGGAGTTAACCTTGAAATGCATCGAGCAACTGTAAAACCAAGAGAAGCTCAAAGTCAACACTTATTTAAATGATTTTAGCCCGCACGGGTGTGGCTCATTGGTGATTCGCTTGATATGAAGTCACATGTTATAAACAGAGGTCACGAGTTCAAATCACACCCAGGCTTACCCGTGTCCCATGCTTGCGGGCAGTTGTGGGGCACCTAGGGGTATATAGTGGTAGTGGGATTGGATCCCTAGACCCTGTGTCATGCGAATACCAGGCCAATCTCCAATTGTCGATTCCCCTAGTTACAAAAAAAAAAAAAAACTTATTTTAATGATTTTATGTGGTGTTTTGTAAATCAATTCATCTAGGCATCTTTTATCGTCTGAATACTTCTAGTGGTTTCAAGGACTTCTTGGAGAAGGAAAATAGTCAAGTTTTAATAATTTTGTGTGTGATGGAAGTACCGGTGTCTATGCCCAGGGCACACCATTTTTTTGTATTACTTTGTTGTACAGTTTGGTTGTAGCCTTTTTAATACAAATTCCTACTCATTCTTGTTAAAAAAATAAAATAACAATAAGGGAAATTAATTTTTTTTTTGCCTAAAATCCAACAATAATTATTTTGGATCTATGAAAATGTGAATAACAAAGTTTTAACATTTCAAAATCCAATCAAAATAGGGATATTTGAGGGTGTTGAATATATTTTTGTCTTAAAAAATACTATTTTATCAACTCAAAATTACAATTTTAACAAAGATTACGAAATTCCAATAATAACAACTTTAAAAATATAAAAAATTATATTTCTTATAAATATCAAAAATTATATTTCTTCTTGAAACCATCACAAAAATATGACCTCCCATTTCATAGAAATATCTTAGTTTTGCTTCTAATACATAAATATTTCACAATTCTCATGTATTGTCATTGCCTCCATGTATAACACAACTTTTACCTTTACATGTTGTTACTCCTAGCCTACACTATAATCTCACAATCTATTTTACATAAAATCTTAAGTTTTAACATAGTACAAGGGAGTGGTGTTAAATGATTGGTTGTGAGATAAGTATGTTTGCTTCTCTAGTCTTCCTTTATTTTTCTGAGTTGAATAGATATGTATTTGTAGCATCTTGGAATAATTTATGATTATAAAATTTATTTGATCAATCAATATGCCTCTCTTAAGTCACAAATTCATTAACATTGTGCCCGCTTTCTATAAATTCAAACATACATTATCTCTATCAAGTTATATGATATTGAGATCATTTATATTATTCACTCGTGTGGTTTTGATGATGTTTGTGGTTTTGATGATGGTTTTAGCTGTTTGTTTAGAGTTATATGAAGCTTCTCAATATGAATATCTATGATGATAATGTATTGTATGGTTTACATTTTTGGTTTTTTGGCAAATTCTATCGAGATTTTTTTCTATTATTACGGAAAAGAAATGGACATGTAAAAACTCAATATTTTTGTTGTAATTTGCCATTTTGTTTCATTTTTATTTTTGTAATTTTGTTTGGTTAAGATGCATTTTTCTTTGTGATCTTAATTTAACATTTTGTTTCACTTTTATTTTTGTAGTTTGGTTTTGTTAAGATGCATTTTTCTTTGTAATATTAGTTTTTTTTTGTTTTTAATAGTTATTTTCACATTTTTCTTATTAGTCCCTGCTCGCTTGCCAAGCAGCAGGGACTCTATAAATCCCTTAGAGCGACTGTATTAATCTCTGCACATATTCCAACATCTTTTATCCAAAAAAATTTAAGTAATATTCTCTTCTGCCCAATCAATAACTTGCGAGCCTTATTTGGCCTTTAATCAATGCATAGGCTACTTTTCTGTGCTGCTACTATCTCTCCCTTCACGTTATGGTTACTTCTATCTATGCCTCAAGCTTTTGTGTGCTATCTCCCGCAGGTGCAGTCTTGTGCATGCAGTCTACCACCTGCCCTTGCCCTAGCCCTTTCCCTTGGCGCGATGCCACGACCACAACCACAAAAAATATCCTTTATCATTTTCCATGTTGCAATTTGCATGGATCAATTCATGACACTTGTCAGATCGAACGCTGCAGGTTGTGCATGGGTTGGCACCCTTCTTCTTTTTCTCTACTGGTTTGGGTGACACTCTTTTATTCATTGGGGAATTCGACGACCCTGTCCGGATTGTAGCAAAGCGGATGGTATGTAGTGCTGCCTCATTTTCTTCTTCAGCTTCTGCATCTGTTAATGGTAGGCAATTGTTAATGGTTATAGCATCCTTGCTTAGAATGAGCTTAGACTGAGCCTACACTCGAAAGGTTTCAAGGTTTGAGTTAGTTTGCTTCTCATGTGAAGGGATGAACCCTTGCTGCACCATATGTGGTGATATTTACAGTCTTCATTCTGTTGGGAACGAACGACTTGACATACATCTTACTTATGCTTTGTTGTTTTCTATATCAGAATTTTTTCCGGAGAACCTGCATAGATTTGAGATTGAGGGCAGCATCATAAATTCGAGGTCAAGCACAGCATTGTAATAACATAACTTCATATAAGATAGTGGTAATATGCAGATTTTTTCATCTTCTCTTCTCTGCAGTCTGGCTAAAGGTATCCTATTATAGACTCAATACTTTGTTATTCTTTAATAGGTGATTAATAAATATAGAAAATATTAATAAGCTTTACTTACCTTTGCACAGATGAGTTCTGTTCGCAAGTCCGCGTGGAGACAGATCGTGTTGAATATTGTAACTTCAAAGAATATTATATTTGTATATTATTTATTCCGGAGATGTTCCATACCTCCGATGTGATTATACTATGAATCCGGAGATGTTTATTCCTCCGAGAAGTTGTGGTAACTAGGGTTATTAGACCCACCATGTGGGGGTCAGCCCAGTCAGTTATAATAGGGTATTTAACCTAATGGTTAAATACGAGCCTACATGTACCTGTGTAAAATATATGTCAAAGTAGTGTATAAATAGAGGAGGTGTGTTCCTCATTATACACATTCACTCACTTGTGGAAGAGTGCGCACTTGTCTGGGAGATCTGCTAAGGAGACAAAGAAGGAAGGAGCACATCTTGTATTTTGGTTGATCATATTATTGAGGAAAGCTTTGCTGGGTTTTCTACCCCATGAGGGTTTCCCAGGGTATATTGTGTGTCTATCTTGTGATTGTGTTTCTTTCAGTGATCTTGCTTGTCTATTTGGTTTAAACTTAACATGGTATCAGAGCTAGACTGAATAGGACATCTTTCACAAGGTAAGAATACCTCTCTCTCTCTCTTTGATGAAGTTAGGGTTTCAGCCCAAAGTTGGTATTATTGATTTTTGGTTGCATGGCTGGATAGCTCTTTTCAATACCTTTCTTTTGAGCTCTAGATCGAACTTTTTGGTTGGGTAGAACTCCGGGAAATCCAAACCCTAATTCTACCAAAAGTGCAATACGCCAGATTTTGGTTTCAGAAAAAAGTTGTAATTTTTGAATTCTGATTACATGGCTGGATAGCCCTTCTCAAGAGCATTCTTTTGAGCTATAGATCGAACTTTTTGGTTGGGTAGAACTCCGGGAAAGTCAAACCCTAATTCTACCAAAAGTGCGATAAAATTCTGTTCCATATTCCGAAAAAGTGAAAAATAACTTCCCAGGTAAGTCTACTCTGTCTCTTGGAATCCCCCAAGAGAAGATGGCTCCAAACACTAAGCTTGAAGACAAGCTAGAAGGCATAGAGAATTTCCGGGAATGGAAATACAGAATTGGTCTCATTCTTGAGGAGAATGATCTTGCTCATTATATCAAGGAGGAAGTTGCAGAACCAGAAGAAGATGAAGCCAAAGAAAAACACAGGAAGGATTTGATTAGGGCAAAGAGAATCATAGCTGATTCTATTAAAGACCACTTGATTCCCCAAGTGGCTTCCAAGAAGACTCCAAAGGAAATGTATGATGCCCTAGGAAGAATGTATGAAGGAAAGAACATCAATAGGAAAATGAATCTAAGGACTCAGTTGAAGAGTACCAAGATGCACAAAGGAGAATCCATTCAAGACTACTTCTCAAGAGTCTCTCTAATCAAAGAGCAACTAGATGCCATTGGTGATACTCTTGATGAAGATGAACTTGTGATGACAGCTCTAAATGGTCTCACTAGACCTTGGGAGTCATTCATTCAAACTATGTGTGCCAGAAAAGAAAGTATGAAGTTTGATGTAGTTTGGGAGGATTGTGTACAAGAGGAGGCTAGGGTTGCAAATCGAGAAGCCTTGCTCAAAGAGGATGACCAAGCCTTGGCCACCCACACCAAAAGAAGAAGGAGTCAATCCTACTCCAAAAAGGGTAGTCACAAGGAGTCTCATCCTCCACACAGATTTCATAAGAAAAGAGGATCTACTCAAAGAAGAGATTACTCTTCTTTCCAGTGCTTTTCTTGTCACAAAATAGGACACATTGCTAGAGATTGCCCTCTACAGAAGAAAAAGGGCACTCACTACAAAAGGCACCAAGCACATCTTGCAGAAGATGATAGTGAAGAAGAAGAAGTAGAGGAAGAAAGGTCTCACAATAAAAGACCTAGAAATGAAGAGGAAGAAGAAGAAAGGACCTTCTTCAAAAGAAGGTCAAGGAGAAATGAAGAAGAAGATGCAGAAGAATATGTTCTCTTCTCCGCACTCTCTGGATCTATAACCCCTAGCGAAGGTACATGGCTTATTGACAGTGGTGCTTCAAAGCACATGACAGGACAGAAAAGGACTCTCTCAAATCTTGAAGAAAAGACTTCTCCCCAAAAGGTATCTCTAGGAGATGACTATCAATATCCCATTAAGGGAATTGGTGAAGCAAATTACAAACTCGATTCTAGAACTCCCATGAAGATGAAGGAAGTTTTATATGTTCCAGGATTGAAGAAGAATTTGCTTTCAATCTCAGCTTTAGACAAGAAAGGCTATAGAGTGGCATTCATTGATGGACAAGTGTTAATGTGGTCCAAAGGCAAATCTATTAAGGATGCAATTGTTATTGTTGAAGAGGAAGGAGGTTTATATAAACTCAAGGGTCATCCGGAAGCTGCTCTTATTCATGAAACCTCTAGCCCCAGTGAGCTATGGCATAGAAGACTAGCTCACATTAACTACAAAGCCTTACCCTATGTAAGCAAGGTGGTTATAGGACTACCAGATTTGAAGGTTGATCATGATGGCTCATGTAAAGGATGTAAGAAAGGGAAGAATGTCAAGAACCCCTTTCCAAAGAGTGAAACAAAGACTAAGGGTATCTTGGAGTTAATACACTCAGATGTATGTGGTCTAATGCCCACCACCTCTCTAAGTGGATTTGAATACTATCTTTCATTCATTGATGATCATTCAAGGAAAACTTGGATATACTTTCTAAAGGGTAAGAATGAAGTTTTTGGAAAGTTCAAAGAGTTCAAGGCTCTAATAGAAAATCTCTCAGAAAAGAAAATCAAGATTCTCAGAACAGACAATGGTGGAGAATATACTTCAAAAGAGTTTGAAGAATTCTGTAAAGAAGCTGGAATCAAGAGAGAACTAACCACTCCCTACAATCCCCAACAAAATGGGGTTGCAGAAAGGAAAAATAGAACCATCATGGAAGCTGTGAAGACTATGATACATGACCAGGATCTTCCCATGTATCTATGGGCTGAAGCAGCCAGAACAACAGTATATGTTCAAAACAGATTATCTCATAGTGCTCTTGATTTCAAAACTCCAGAAGAAGTGTTTACTGGAAAGAAGCCTGAGGTAAGCCATCTTAAAATATTTGGGTGTCCTGTGTACATCCACATTCCAAAAGAAAAGAGAACCAAGTTGGATCCTTCTGGTAAGAAAGGAAATTTGTTGGTTATTGTGAATCATCCAAAGCCTTTAGGATTTACATACCAGGCTTTCATCATATAGAAATCAGTAGAGATGTAACTTTTGATGAAGAAGCAGCTCTCAAGAAATCAAGAAAATGCCAACTTGAAGAAATCTATGAAGAAGATCCTTCTTCTAGAAACTCAGAGGCTGTTCACATCCCTGAAGATAATCCACCAGAGGATCATGACATGTTGGAGCCACAAGAACCCCCTATCTCAGATTTATCAAAGAAAAGAAGGCCAGCATGGGCTAGAGATATTATCCAAGGGGCGGAAAAATATGGTGCTCCTGAAGGCTCCATTAGAGAAAGAAAGAAACCAAAGCTAGTGTCCAACTATATGGCCTTGATGTGTGATCTTGTGGATCAACTACCTACTAGCTATGAAGAAGCAGCTCAAAAGAAAGAATGGGTAGAAGCAATGACAGAAGAATATCAGTCGATAATGAAAAATGATGTTTGGGATATAGTCCCCAAACCAAGAGATAAAAGTGTGGTTTCTTCCAAATGGATTTTCAAGATAAAACATGCTGCAGATGGTAGCATTGAAAAATACAAGGCAAGGTTTGTAGCCAGAGGATTCTCTCAAAAGGAAGGAATTGACTATGAAGAAACATTTGCACCTGTTGCTAGGTATACTTCAATTAGAACTATCATGGCACTTGCATCTATGATGAAATGGAAATTACATCAAATGGATGTTAAGACAGCTTTTCTGAATGGTGTAATTGAAGAAGAAGTATACATAGAACAACCTCAAGGTTTTGAGGTCAAAGACGGAAGGACCCATGTATGCAAACTGAAAAAGGCATTATATGGATTGAAGCAAGCTCCCAGGGCTTGGTACGGAAGGATTGACAGTTTCTTAACAAGCATGGGCTTTACCAAAAGTAAAGCTGACCCCAATCTTTATCTTAAAGTGATGGATGATGAACCTGTTATATTGCTGTTATATGTAGATGATCTTTTTCTAACCGGAAATGATAATCAAATCATTGAAAGCAAGAAAAAGCTTTCTTCAGAATTCGAAATGAAAGATCTCGGATTAATGCACTACTTCTTAGGCCTAGAAGTGTGGCAAGAGCCAAAAGGAATCTTTCTAAATCAAGGTAAGTATACTGTGGAGATTCTCAAAAGATTTGATATGTTGGAGTGTAAAGCCATGGCCACTCCCATGGACTCCAACCTGAAACTATTAGTTAATGATTTATCAGAACTAGTGGACATAACCCTATATAGACAAATCATTGGATCATTGATGTATTTGACAAATACTAGGCCGGATATATGCTTTGCTGTAAATACCCTAAGTCAGTATCTAGTAGAACCTAGAAAGGTTCACCTTATAGCTGCAAAGCATATAATGAGGTACCTAAAAGGTACAGTGGACTTTGGCCTATACTATCTTGGAGGTAATGAACTCAAGTTACGTGGTTACTCAGATTCTGATTGGGCAGGTAGTGTCCCAGACAGAAAAAGTACTTCAGGCGGATGTTATGGCCTTGGATCTGCCATGATCTCCTGGTTCAGCAAGAAACAATCTAGTGTGGCCCTCAGTACTGCTGAAGCAGAATATATAGCTGCTTGCTCTGCCAGCTGTGAAGCAGTGTGGCTTCGGAAACTCTTATCTGAAATTTTTGACTTAGAAATGGATCCCACTGTGATTATGTGTGATAATCAAAGCTGCATTAAGATGACTGAAAATCCTGTGTTCCATGATAAGTCAAAACACATTGAGATCCGTTACTTCTATATACGAGACATGGTGCAGAGAGGAGCCATCAAGCTCGAGTACATAAGCACTGAGGATCAGATTGCCGATATCCTGACTAAACCCTTGTCTCGAGTAAAGTTTGAACACTTCCGAGACATGCTTGGCATAGTCCAGAAGGACCCTCCTCGAAAGGGGGAGTAGTATAGTATTTGATAACAATTTTGTTTTGTTGCACTTAGCTACTTACAATTATTTAGATTTAGAACTCTTTTATATCTTTTATTTTTATGGATAAATATTTTGATGTTAGATGTATTAGTGAGAATACATGCTAGATGTATACATGTTTTGGTGTGATGTATACATGTTTTGATGTTAGATGTATTAGTGAGAATACATGCTAGATGTATACATGTTTTGGTGTGATGTATACATGTTTTGATGTTAGATGTATTAGTAAGAATACATGCTAGTTGTGATGTATACATGTTTTGATGTATTAGTAAGAATACATGCTAGTTGTGATGTATACATGTTCTGATGATTAGATGTATTAGTAAGAATACATGCTACATGTGATACATGCTCTTGGATATTTGTACCTGTATAGATGAGAATACAGAAGGGGATTGGATCATCCCTGGACTTTCAGTCCTAAAGAGAGCCGTAGACGTGAGGTCTCCGAGAATGAAGTCCTTAGTGGACAGTTGAGGGGATTGGATCATCCCTGGACTTTCAGTCCTAAAGAGAGCCGTAGATGTGAGGTCTCCGAGAATGAAGTCCTTAGTGGACAGTTGAGGGGATTGGATCATCCCTGGACTTTCAGTCCTAAAGAGAGCCGTAGACGTGAGGTCTCCGAGAATGAAGTCCTTAGTGGACAGTTGAGGGGATTGGATCATCCCTGGACTTTCAGTCCTAAAGAGAGCCGTAGACGTGAGGTCTCCGAGAATGAAGTCCTTAGTGGACATTTGAGGGGATTGGATCATCCCTGGACTTTCAGTCCTAAAGAGAGCCGTAGACGTGAGGTCTCCGAGAATGAAGTCCTTAGTGGACAGTTGAGGGGATTGGATCATCCCTGGACTTTCAGTCCTAAAGAGAGCCGTAGACATGAGGTCTCCGAGAATGAAGTCCTTAGTAGACAGTTGAGGGGATTGGATCATCCCTGGACTTTCAGTCCTAAAGAGAGCCGTAGACGTGAGGTCTCCGAGAATGAAGTCCTTGGTGGACAGTTGAGGGGATTGTATCATCCCCGGACTAAGGTCCCTGAATTGATCCATAGACGTGTGGTCTCCGAGAAGTGGGGATTGTATCATCCCCGGACTTAGGTCCCTGAATTGATCCGTAGACGTGTGGTCTCCGAGAAGTGGGGATTGTATCATCCCCGGACTAAGGTCCCTGAATTGATCCGTAGACGTGTGGTCTCCGAGAAGTGGGGATTGTATCATCCCCGGACTTAGGTCCCTGAATTGATCTGTAGACGTGTGGTCTCCGAGAAGTGGGGATTGTATCATCCCCAGACTAAGGTCCCTGAATTGATCCGTAGACGTGTGGTCTCCGAGAAGTGGGGATTGTATCATCCCCGGACTTAGGTCCCTGAATTGATCCGTAGACGTGTGGTCTCCGAGAAGTAGGGGATTGTATCATCCCCGGACTTCGGTCCCTGAATTGATCCGTAGACGAATGGTCTCCGAGAAAGTGATTTTATTGATGATGTGGTTACTTGTATCGGTAGGATACTTGTATTGATGATGTGGTTACTTGTATCGGTAGGATACTTGTATTGATGATGTGGTTACTTGTATCGGTAGGATACTTGTATTGATGATATGGTTACTTGTATCGGTAGGATACTTGTATTGATGATGTGATTACTTGTATCGGTATGGATACTTGTATTGATGATGTGGCTACTTGTATCGGTAGGATACTCGTATTGTTGATATGGTTACTTGTATTGGCATGAATACTTGTACTGGTGATAGTGTGATGACAATGCTGCTGATCGTGTGATGACGATGCTGCTGATCGTGTGATGACGATGCTGCTGATCGTGTGATGACGATGCTACTGATCGTGTGATGACGATGCTGCTGATCGTGTGATGACGATGTTGTTGATCGTGTGATGACGATGCTGCTGAAAGTGTGATGACAATGCTGCTGATCATGTGAAGACGATGCTGAAGATCGTGATGTTGATGATGATGTTGACATTGATGTACCAGTAACTGTTTGAGTTACTGATGAAGACAAATTGAAGAAAGATTCTGATGATTTATAGATGTATCATGTATAGTGACTCCTTGCTCCTGCAGATGCTGTTATAATATCCTTCTCGTTAAGGGGGAGTGTTGAATATTGTAACTTCAAAGAATATTATATTTGTATATTATTTATTCCGGAGATGTTCCATACCTCCGATGTGATTATACTATGAATCCGGAGATGTTTATTCCTCCGAGAAGTTGTGGTAACTAGGGTTATTAGACCCACCATGTGGGGGTCATCCCAGTCAGTTATAATAGGGTATTTAACCTAATGGTTAAATACGAGCCTACATGTACCTGTGTAAAATATATGTCAAAGTAGTGTATAAATAGAGGAGGTGTGTTCCTCACTATACACATTCACTCACTTGTGGAAGAGTGCGCACTTGTCTAGGAGATCTGCTAAGGAGACAAAGAAGGAAGGAGCACATCTTGTATTTTGGTTGATCATCTTATTGAGGAAAGCTTTGCTGGGTTTTCTACCCCATGAGGGTTTCCCAGGGTATATTGTGTGTCTATCTTGTGATTGTGTTTCTTTCAGTGATCTTGCTTGTCTATTTGGTTTAAACTTAACAGATCGAAAGCCTCATTCTTGGGCTACACCTTACTTCAACCTGCCGCTCTCCCAATTTTCAGAGGCAACTTGATCTGTTCATCATCGGCTGCCTTGATAGTCTTAGCATTTATCAATGAAATGTGTAAGTAGAGGCTTTAGTTAGTTTCCAACTTACATGCATGCATTCTATCTATGTTAATGAAGGTTGGCCGATCATAATTCTATCTATATGTTAAATTGTCAAGTTATTACCTAATTGTTTAACACTACACTTTACCTCAACATTGTAAACGTGATATGGCTGTAGGAAAAAGCAGGTCATAAACGAAGGCTATGATCACTAACAAGAGCATCAGTCGCTTTATAGGAGGGATATGCAGCCTAAGAGGACTTAAACGCCTACACTTGCTTCTCATCGCATGTTTCAATTATTGATGGATCAATATTTTTCACAACATTCCCTCCATCGAGACTCTCTGCAGCTAAAAAAAAAAAAATTCATAGTGGAGAAAGCATTAAAAGATCTATTTGCCATTGTTTGTTTGCTTTGCGCTTTCTATTTTACTGTAATCAATACTTCATAAAACGAGTGTTTAAAGATCATACAAATCTACTGTACATTAAATAAGCTGATGTTATTTTGAGCCTTATTTTCCAATTTAGTTCAAATTTGTCTAGAACCTGGACAATTATGCACAAATTCGACATAGACATGTCTGTGAACAGAAGTTGAGATCTTTCAAAAAGAATGACAAAACATGCATAAAATGTAAGCAAATCAATCCCTGAAATTTTCCCATCAATAATGTGTTGGGCACCCTTGTCCAAAAATCGACACAAAAATCATCTGGAAGAAACAAAAAATCTACAAGTTCACCAACCTTAGTTGTTGACCAAGCATCTACTTCTATTTTCAGTTTAAGGAACCAATAATTGTTTATTTTATTTCATATTTGAACCTGTCCTTATGGATGAAGATTGCTCTAGTAATATTTCAATCTTCAGCTCCAGTAATATGTTGATGACTTCTTTCAAGAGTAAATCAATGGCCTTGCACTCAGATGAAATTTTGACACGGGGACCGTATTTGAAGCACTGGTCTTCCTTTATTTCCTTTGCATCCAAGTCTGAAAAAATATAATCCCGTGACTCTTGAACATTGTAGGTCTGTAACTAACAATTGATAATAAAATAGTCACAGATTTTTTTACATATGAATTTGCTAACCGCAAATGGGATGAAAATCTGCTGCTATGGCCATAAAGTGTGTAAACACAAGCTTGGAACTATTGAAACACCTGCAATCCCAAGACAAACACCTGAAAACCATGCAAAGAGAGTTGAAACACCTGGCACTTGGTAGCATTGAAAAGGATAGAGAACATGACATGCGCTTAAAAGATGGACGGTTGAAGTTAATTGAAATTGATGGTTGAGATTGTTTGAACCTTCTCCTCGATATCTTACTGCGTAAATATGGAATCAAACTATATCTTAAGATGGGAACATAGCCATGTTGTCGTGCCTAACTTTAAATGTTCCAATAATTACTTCGAAAATATACTCATTGAAAACGCATTATTGCAATTACTACACTTTTTCTCTCATCTAGGTCAAACACTTGGAGGGGAATACCTTGTTTAATCTCTTAACGTGTCCAAAATATATGCAACAAAGCCATCTCAAACCTAATTTTCTTTATTGCGATTTTGTTTTAGAATTGTATACATGCCTCTTACTGTTACATTGCATCATTTTCCTCTAGGGTTTCTTCTTACGAGGTTTCGAAGGCTCTTCTGAAGCATGCCCATGAAGCCGGTTCTTGCTCTATATAAGTAATTTTATTTCGGCCTCTGTTCGACACACACTTAACTCACATAGATTTATTATAGTTCACTTAGTAGCTTTATTTAAAGGCTTCGATCCTTTATTTTCATGAATACTTTGTTTCAAAATCGTAAGTGTTTCTTTAGATCTAATTTTAAGGGACAATATTATCTCTTTTCTTAATGTCTTAGTTAAATTTTGATTACCAATTTTCAATATATGGAAATCATCTTGCTACTGAGTTGTTTCGAAATGGAGACTTCTTATTACAAAGAGAAATAGTATATAAAATCATTCTAGTCTTGTTTTAAATAATCTTTACAAATTATGTGAAACAAATTCATTGTTCTATATATTCACGCTTCATCTTAGTCGATACATTTTCAATTATGTAATTATGTATTAGCAGCTTAAATCTTATTCTACAAATGTTCTAGTTTTGTTTTTTTAATTGTACAAGCTATGAGGGGGAGATAAAGCTAAAAACCCATCATTAAGAAATAAACTATTGCTTAGTCGATAAACAGAGTTAATTTTTGTGTTTTCTCTTTATTTTATACAAATGCAGAGTGATTTTCTATTCATATATTCTAAAAATGTTTTTTTTATTGTATAGGTTATGAGGCCGAGATATAGCTAAAAACCTATCATTAAGAAAAAATATTACTTAGTCGTGATTTTCTATTCATATATTCTAAAAATGTTTTTTTTTATTGTATAGGTTATGAGGCCGAGATATAGCTAAAAACCTATCATTAAGAAAAAATATTACTTAATCAATAAACAAAGGTAATGTTTGTGTTTTCTCTTTATTTTATATATAATACACATACTACAGAGTGAATATATATATATATATATATATATATATATATATATATATTGGGTATTACGATTACCTCTGGTTCTTATTTTTTGTATATAGAGAAATAAGTTTTATTGCATCTCTCTATTTATATACTCATATCAAGATATTTAATGATAAACCTCTTTGGTTGGTATAATTATACAGTATGTCGAGTTTGTTCTATTTATATTTATAAATAAAATTCTAACACATCATAAACTTAACAAGGGAAATAGCTGCGTTGCAGTTAAGCCCTTGCCAAATGGTATTTTAGGTAATGTTGATGAACTGGGCATGGTAGTGGATGACACAATGAAATTGTTTCAAGACGACTTTATTCAATTGTAATTGAACTATTAACTCTAGTCTACAGAAGATTCAAAACTATAGGGGAAAATATTGAAGAAATTATTGATAGCCAAGTTGTTCATGATTTTGGTTGTTACCTATGTAAACCAATTAAGTAGAAACTTTATATTTGTGGTGCATATGGACACGTAGGTGTTTCTATCAATATGCAAACTCTATTCATTATGAAAAGTCGCGTTCGAACTAGGCATGCCGTGTTTATGGTCTATAAATTTGTTGCAAGAGGAATGTCTTGACATGCAATGCTACTTCATGTAGATAGGATTCATCAAGTGTTGTGCAAGAATGGGAATAGGTATAGAAGATCCGTGACAGATGATCATCACCATTGACTGGTGCTATGAGCATATAGACTTAACCCTAAATATAAAGACCCTCCAGTGGTGCCCTAAATATACGTTAAGCCAACTTGACCTTGAAGACTACATAGGTTAACTTTGCTATTCCTGGAGTGTGGGTATATTTTGTTATGATAAAAAAATTTGAAGTTTGAGGTTATGGTTGCAGGGAATGAATTGTAAGTAGTATTATCTTTGCTCAATGCTCAACAAAAGAATTTCCTAGACCTTAAGCTTAATATTAAATCTTTGAAACAAAATAAACAAAAAAAAATTACCTAGATGTTACCTTTAATATTAAATCTTTGAAACAAAATAAACAAAAGAATTGCCTAGACCTTAACTTTAATATGAAATTATTATTTGTAAAGAATTTAACAATTGCTCTGTAAAGTTGGGTGCTTGGTGTTTCAATGTTCTGACGCTGGACCTTATAGTAGAAAGAGTATCAGTAAAAAAATCTCATTTCTAACAAATTTCCTTTACGTATTTTGATGAAGTTTTTTATATCTATGTAATGTCTAGAAGATGTTTATGGAGTCTTGAGTATGGCCAGTCCTGGTCAATTGGTGCTTTTGGAAAGAATGATTGTACAGATGTTCGAGGCATATTTATGTTTCAAAAGCTAACTCCATATTGATTCTCTGTTGTTAAGCCATGTCCACGAATCCTGCAAGAGATTTAGGTTGGCTCACTTTGTCCTGAGCAACAAATGCCCATTTGCATTTGGAATTAGAAATACCTTATTGAAAGGTTCTCTAGAGATTGTGGATTTATTTGAGGAGCTTTTCAGAAGCAACTAAAACTGGACAAGTTAGATTGGCATAGATTGTAGGACTAATTTGATGAGGGTCAAGCAATTAGCTAAGTCAAGACTTCAGAAGGTGCAACTTGACAATTTATTTTCAAGTTTGGGCAAAAGTTATTTCCATGAGATATTGTGGGCGGATTTGGTTATCAAAGGTGGTCCCCTATGTTTGGTTGGGACTGTTATATACCTAGGGGGAATAATATGGGATACCTAGGGAGGTGCCTAAGGGGAATAAATGGTGTAATGAGTACCCAAAATGGAATCAACTATGCAATGTGTACCCAATGGGGGTAATTATTGTAATGCGGCTTTTAATAATGGAATATGGTCTAGTTGGTGGTTGGGGGTTAGTTAGAAGAAATAATATAATAAGAAGGCATAGAGCCCTAATTATACTAATGAAATTTGATAAGGGTCAAGCAATTAGCTAAGTTAAGACCTCAAAAGGTGCAACTTGACATTTTTTTTCCAAGTTTGGACAAAATTTCTTCCCATGAGATGCGCATTAAATCAACAAATGCATTTTCAGTTGAATGTAAGTGATATCAAAGGTAATTATGGTTTTAGAAACAGTATTCCATTACTCATAGGATACAAGAGTTTTGCAATGGACATGATAATTCACATACGTCAGGAAAGATCTCACTGAATGCAGATGAAAATTGCTGAAATAGTTTGACAAACATTCATCACAACGCCAATATCGTTCACAGGCCAAAATCGTTTGTTCATCACTGTAGCTGAAGTAGTTCTCATACATCAAAAGAAATTGTTCTACTTGTCAAAAGTCCCTTCTTTCTAGTTCTAGTTAGCTATATATAGCTTTACAAAATGCTCCAAGAGCTACCACCCATATCCTCACTGTTCAGATTCTTTTAATTTGTCTTGTAGTGCTAATTTTATAAAAGGGGTAAATATCCAAATTAAGTTTACAAAAATGGAACGGGAGTTAAAATCCAAATGCCTTTTTAATGTCTTAATGGTATACATAAAACAAAATCAAGGACACATGTCGACTTTAATGAACAGATGTGAGAAAATGTGATTTATCCTGTGGTTGGCGCATGCGTTAATTCAGGTGTTTCTGAAGCTGTGTGTGTTTCCACTGAGACTTGAGTTACTGCAACTGCTGGAGCATTTTCTGAGGTTGGAATTTGGTTCGATGCTAATGCCCTGCTTGCCTTTTCTATGTGGTTTGCCCAAGCAATAGTTTCCTTAATGGCATTGTTGGCGGAAAGAGGAAGCATTGTCTTTAGTGAGACTTCATGCTTGGTGAGATCTTCTTCCATATTCAAAAGTTCTATCTTAGCGACCCGGAGACTTTCTTCTAAGATGTATATGTGAACAGTTTCCTAACCAATCCAGTGGTCGAGATCTTCAGCGGTCAATGTATCCACTTTCCTGATGTATTCTATTTCCGCATATAACCCGTCCTTTAGCTCAGCTAAACGTAGTGACCTCTCTAGAAAGTCCTCTATAGTCTGTGTCATCTTCATTAAGCATTTTTCTTAGGCCATCTGCATCCGAAGGTACAAGCTGTTGCATTGTTCAATGGTAGCGGCGGACATGTCGCTCAACTTTATTCCGTATTCTTTGCAAAAACCTAAAAGGTGTATATCTGAATTGAAGCCAGATATGGATTTAAATGAAAGATTTGCTGGGAAACAGGACTTCCCTTCTCTCCACTCCATCTGTTTCTGGATATCATCAATAATTCGCACGTACATTCTCTTGCGTCTGGTGGCTTCCCTCACAATCTCGACAATTCTAGCCCTGATTTCCTTAAGCTTGCAAATCTCTTCTGTTATAAGTTGTTGTACACCGTAGATTGCTCTTGTTAACTCACAAGCTTTCTCATGAAAGGGATGCATATCTGCTACCTTACCGGTAGCTTGTTGCAATTGTATTTCCAGTGATTCTCTTCCTTCTTCTAGCTTTTCTATGTTTCCTATTAGGTCCTCAATTTGTTGAGTGGCATCAAACTTTTCGGATTCAAGCTTTAATTTTTTATCCTCAAGTTCTCCTTTCACTATTTCTAGTGCTCTTGCTTGCGTTGCTAGGGCTCTCCTATCAGCCTCCAGTTGTCGAAGTTCTATATTTAAGCTCTCTTTCTGAGTCATGAGAGCATCATTTTTCTCAATCATCAAATTTGTATAATCCTTTTCTTTAACCAAAGCCTCCTGTAATTGGCGAGTTTTCTCCTTCTTCTGTTTCAATTCGTCTCCCAAAATATTTACATTATCTGTTGTTGCCATAACAGATGCTACAGAGATTGATGCCATGAGCTCAGGATCGTTCTGAGTCCCCTGCATGATGGTGGTTTCATGCCTGGTGACTATATCAGGTTTAAAAGGCCTTTTGACAGTAGTAATTGTTTCTTTGATGATAGATTTCCTTTTCTTGTTAAAGGAAAACCTATCCCATGTAGATACCCTACTGCCTCTGGATGGTGTGAAGGCCACCAATGGAAGCTCCTCAATGGAGACATTATTATCAAGGTCTTGAATATTTGGGCTTTGAGGACTAGTATGCTTTTCTTGCTTTTTTTCTTCTTCAGTTTTTCTTAGTGCTTCTTCCTCCTGCTCCCTTCTTAGTTTCTCCTCTTCTTCCTACTTGGTGATTCTTGCCAATCTGGTTTTCTCTACTTCTTGAACCCTGATAGCTTCAGGTTCATCTGCTTGGTCTTTTAAGGTCTTTTATTCCAAAATTTTATCTTCTTTTGCTTTGATGTTCTTTTCAGCTTCCTCTTGAATTTTCTTAGCTTTCTCTTTGGACCTTTGTTCTTCTTTAGAGAGAGACTCAACGGTATTCAAGGTACTCTTTTCTTGCTGTTGATCTGGTTTTGTAATAACATTAGAGCTCGAGCCAACTCCTCCTTTACCAAGTTGACAAGTTTGGAGCCCAAACATATTGCTAATTCCTCTATATGGTTCCTCATCTCTATCATAAAAGTGAGCGTATTCAAAGGAGGCACTAATTTCCTTACAATGCTGTGCAGCTTTACCTTGCCGATCATTTCTGTGGAAAATTATTTCCCCAAAATGGAAGCTTTTTAGTTCAACAACAAATTCTTCTGTTGTTGCTATTTTTGAAAATCTGTAAGCGCCAACATAAAATGGTAAAGGCGGGAAGGAGGCCTTCTTTGCCTTGTACAAAGCATTACCAATTCCATCCATGGATACGTGTCTCACCATTTCTTTATGGACTATATAATCGGTAGCATACCTAGGTAGGATATACGGGGTTTTGGAACCTCCGTACATTCTTATATAGGTACCTTCTGGTAAAAAATAAAAATCACCATATTTCTCTAAAACTTGCATAGCATTCTCAGATAGGCAGTTGGGTTCTTCGTTGAACATTAACTCATACAAAGGCATGATGAATTCTTCACAAATGAGTTTGTAATGCCTTTTGTAATGTTGAGTCCAAAAAATTTTGTAGGCGATGAACACTGAGCTATCAAATGAGTTCCATATGCATCCCAACCTAGGAAAGGGGCATTTTTCCACAATTCAATCTATCAAGTAAGATCCCATATAACACTCTGCCTTTCTTTCTACTAATCCTTCTTGTGCAGTGATTATGGCTGATGCCAGGCTGTCTGAGAGGATATCAGCCGAGTTGAAGATTGTCCCTTTGAATGCCACATAGTGTATGATAGGTGTCCTTTGGAGCATAAACATTGTGCCATCAGGCCTTCCAAATATTCTTCTTAGCATGAGATCGATTAGTCTGAAAGGGGGTCTCAGGTTCTGAACCTCATACTCTTCACTATCCTTTTTTCTTATCTGTTTGCCTGTGATCAACAGCTTCTTAGCCATCTCTAGGTTGTCCATCTTGACTGCTTCTAGCCATGCATCATCAAGCTGTTGCTGAGGCTTGGGAAACTTGTAAGCTGTTGAGATATAAGATGGGTGGAATGAAGCAAATGTTATTCCTTTGCTATCTGCTAGAACTCTAGTCTCAGCATTTGCATGCTGCAAAATCCATCCAATTACTTATGAACATGGGAAGAGCTCTGGACGTGTAGATGCTTTGGATATACAGGAATTCCTAATGTTCTGGTATAGGCATTCTTCTTCGATAAGGGCCTCAGGGAAATCCTGATCTCTCACCATGTGGTAAACGTCTCCCCATTTTACTTCTGGAGGTACGCCTATGGTGCATGATGTATCTTGGAATCTAGTTTCCATTCTTGCGTTGTTATTAGTTGTCTTTGCCTTTGTTTTACCACCCTTAGGCATTTTGAATCTCTTGTTCAGTAATCAGTATACAGTAGTTAGTGCATGGATAAGAACATATGACACAATATCAATAATCAAAACTAGAATTTTCTTCATGGTGGTAATATTCAAATGCTAATGGAAAAATTTTATGAATTTCAAATGGTTATGGTTTTTTCAAAGAACACTTCATATGTCTTTTAATAATCCTGTGCTTTTCAGAATAAGCAAAGGATTTCTAAAACTAACAGAGTCATGTTTATAGCATGAGTTTGACATGATAGTAACTTGTTATAAAGCCAAACCAAGGAAAAAAGGTAATATTGCCAATGGCATAAAACAGATGAACAAGTTATCCAATTGACATTTATTTCCATGCTCCAACACTTACACTATCTTAAAACTTAATCTACTGAGTAAGAAACGATTATCAAAGGCCCATTATGGGAAATAGTTTTAAAATCACAGATGTTATTTTTTACTTATAGCAACAATAAATTTTATGTAGTCGATTAAGGTAAAGATAAATTTGAAGCCATCAATGGATTTCGAAGCATCATTTGTGAAACATAATCATAGACTTAAAATTTAAAGGTTCGACAATTGCCCTCATTGTAGTGCCAATGACCAGTGCACTTTCGAACATC
The DNA here is from genome assembly GCA_027924585.1 of Larix kaempferi. NCBI lineage: Eukaryota > Viridiplantae > Streptophyta > Pinopsida > Pinales > Pinaceae > Larix > Larix kaempferi. Next base: position 2,164,864 of record BSBM01000660.1, on the reverse strand, counting down.
TTGTCCCAAAGAAAGGTAGGGAAATAGTAAAAATCCATTAATTTGCCTCAACATATTCCTATGAGGACATAAACCCTGGACATATCGGCACCTTCCCATTGACCAATATGAATCAATGATTTAATTCAGTTATCCAACACTACAAGCATTTCTGCACTATTAAATGTGTTGATTATCAAGGTTTTAGTGTTGCAACTCCCAGCTACAATGTTTTTTTTGCAATACACAACATTTCCTGTCAATATAAATCTGTCATAGACACTTATTTACATCAATCTTCATCTATGCTCACATGCTCACCATACATGAAGATTGATGACTTCCATCCCTCTAGATTCAAATACTTCCATGCGACTATATTATAAAGTCCCACACATTCTAGATGGAGGAAAATTTATAATTGTTGATCATTGATGACTAATAAATCCTAAAGCAAGAGAATGGCAATATATCTTAGCAAGCAGATGAGGCAATGACATCTTTAGACAAAATATACCTAAAGATGGCTAAACACACACACCATTGCTACCGAACTAGTTGAGAATATTACAGCCCCAAATATATATTCATACTTAGCTCTCCAATTCTTGTTGCAACTAGCTAGAAAAGGAATTGGAAGCTCGAAATAGCTACTCTAGGGTCGCATACCTTCTTCTACAGCTCAATCTAGACAGAGTAGCATCCCTTTGCAGTTTTCTATTGTTGCTCATAATTTCACAAGGAGGGACATTGACAGTACATATGTTCACACTCTGTATTTGCATCCTGTACAAAGCGTTGGAATAATGAAAGAATGAAAGCGATGGGATTCACAAGCTTTGACAAAACTAATGTCAATATTTCATGGAAGGAAACTACGGAGATGGGTTTCAAATTCGATACTGGAGTGGATGAGGTACATCCATGAAATTTGGATGAATGACAAAAGCATCCCTTGTAGTTTCAGAAGTTAATGCCAATGAAGATGGATCTGGATTCTCATTGCATTCCATGAGTCCATGCACATAAATCTTCTTGTCTCTCCAATTCATGTCATTTACATATAGGTAGACCTAGAAGCACTACAAGAGACATGGGAATAGGATTATTCATGACGGGGATAGCCAAATTCCTAGCTATCAATGCAGAATTGCTAAACCTTAACAGAAAAGCTTAACAGATAATAGGTGAGTATCAAAAACCTTTAGCATACGCATTGCTAGAGTAATTCAGGACCCTATCTCTGATGCTTCGTCCTACATTTAAATACTTTTTGGGTGATTTAAATCACTTGTAGAAACGACAAAAACAAATCGTTGAACAAAGTGTTAATTATACTCCAACTAAACTCAGGTCAAACAAAGTGTTAATTATCGACCACAATGGAAAATCTAAAAATTTAAATGACAGAAACTATCACATAAGTATCCATTGCAGTTTCAGAAGATCTTACTGGGTGACGGTAATTACATTTCTATGCATTGCTGCGTAACTTTTTGTATTAAATGTGACGTTCGAAAAGCGGAAAACAAGGTCAAGTGCTCCGCCGTTCCGGAAGAGATCACTGAGATGGCTCGCCAATTCGGAGAAGTTATCTGAGTTTATCCGTTTGAAAAGCGTGGAAACGCGTATCGAAAGGATTTAGACAAGTTCGTTCGGAGGTGCGGAGGGAATTTGGTAAGTTCTTCCCGTGTATGGTGAGTTCCAATATTTAAAAAAGAAGTGGGACATCAAGAAAGAATTTAGATTCTATCCGCGGTTGCAGAATCGTTGCCCACATTCTTCCGCTATTGCGGAAAACTTTGGCGAGTTTGTAAAACCAAAATGACCAAATTTTTTTTAACTTTGTCCTTACAGTTTTAAAATCAATGGAACTCACTGCCCGATAACCTTCTCTGAGAAATGTGTGACACAATTTTTTTGATATTAAAGTTGTTAGGGCATTGAAATATTTGATAGTTCGGTTTCAGCGAAAACGTAGAGGCTCCAAAATCAAATTTACAACAATTCTTCTGAGAAGCTCTCCGGACTCAAAATTGAATATGATGGTTCTGTTGAGATGATGGATTTGGCTGGTAAGAACAACAAGTTTAAAATAAAAACGGAATTAAAATATACCTCCTTTCATGAGGAGTTAGACGACCGTCCCCTCTAGCAGAGCACACAACAAATTGATTCAAATACCTCTGCCCATAAGAATTTAATGAAAATATTTAGATTTATGTAGTATTATTGCCCTTTTTCCCTTTATTAGAGGACTCAATCCCCAAAATAAATTCCCGATGGATTTTGTACGAGAGGACAAGCACGTAGAACCCACTAGTGGGTGCATCTATTTCACAAAATATAGCTAATTGTTAATTTCCCAACTAATGTAAGCGTTAATTTTGTCCTATGTTCAGAAGCGCTGGTTTGAGGGGAGAAGGGATCAGGTACCCTGCTTTGGCTTGGCTTGATTTTTGGTGGAAGCAATATCATTCCAAAGCGGGCCTTTCAGAGACATGGAGGGAGATAGCATGGACGGAGAATTTGGAAGATATCTTAAGATGGCACGTCTAGTTGGTGGCTTGGCCTGATGAGCTTGCCCAGTAATTTCTAGAAGCGTTTTGATCTTGTTTTATCAGCACTAAATAAGTTTCTCTTGGGTATAAGTTGAGGTCTCGAACAACAAAGGGCTCCACATAGTATCCGTTTGTCTCAACTACAGCCATGTTGCACAACATTGACTCCGAGGTATGCTTATTACATGACATATGTAACGTTGTTTTACCGTAGAACTCTCAGTTTTCTAAGATATTTTATCCTTTTATAAATAGTATCAGAATTTTTACATTCAAGATTACATATGTAGCTATAAAAATGCATATAAACCTATTAAGATGCAACCTCTGAAACTTGTAAGTCACGCACATCAAAGGCTTGAGATATACAACTTGTAAAGATTGAGCGTATGAGGCTCTATGATGTACTAACCTGTTAGAACGGAACTAGCGATTGCTGCAACGGAGCTGGTAATGTTGGAGCAAGTGCGTTGAAACTCGTTGGAAATGGAGCAAGCCTTCCAATGAATAGAAATTGTCAAAACTCTAACGGGGTTCATACCCCATATAAAGGATTTCGCACACGTGAACCATTAATAGGGTAGGCGCAAAATTAAAACGGCACTAATGAAGCCATACGGAAAAAGTGAAATCAAAACTTTTCGTATTAAATGCAACCGTCGAAAACGGGAGAACAAGGTCAAGTGCTCTGCGGTTGCGTAAGAGATCAGTGAGATGGGCCGGTAATTCGGAGAAGTTATCTAAGTTTGTCCGTTTGAAAAGCGTGAAAATGCGTATCGGAAGGATTTAAGCAAGTCCGTTCGCATTTGCGGATGAAATTTCGTAAGTTTCTCCACTGTGTGGTGAGTTAAGTTCATCCGCTATTGCGGAACCATTAGCGAAATTCTTCTGCTATTGCGGAAAACTTTGGACAGTTTCTCCGATGCTTCGGGGAAAAATTCTTAACTCTTTGGGCACGGGAGAGTTTGCACAATTTGCGGCAAACCTGCGGATGTTTCCCCGCTGTTGCGGAGAGTTTTGCGGCTACGGATTTGATCATTTCTTCCGCTGTTTCGAAAAGATTGCTTCAGAACTTCCGCAGTGCAGCTTAGAAAAATGAGTAATCAAAAAGTAAACCAGAGTCATCAACATTTTCCCCCGCCGCTAGTTCACTGAAAGGTCTCGCTTTTTCCGAAGTTTAACGTTGATTTCATTTATTTGCATTAAAGTATGTGAAAAATAGTGAAGTTGTTGCCAAATTTGTTGACTGATTGTCAAGTATATGTTCCGTATTTTTTTTTTAAGTTTATGTTCTCAAATTTTATGAAAACCAAGTTATTGCCATGCATTGGTTTGAAATTTTAGTTGATTATTTTAACATTTAGTCGGTGTACAATGAATAAAACTTTTGAAAATAACGTTAAATTTGACCAATTTTCTTGTAAGTTATTTATTTATTATTATTATTATTTATTTCGTGTCACGTGAAGACCCAATAATTTTGATAACTAAAGTCGATTACTCTGACTTGTGTCACGTTAAGGCCCACCAAAATTTCGGTAGCTAAAGTCGATTAATTGGCTGTTTATTAAGAAAATTAGGTCTAATTATAGTGGTGATTCATGCAGATTTGAACACTTTTGGCAATTGTATAGCTGCTAATTTAATGGCTGATGCTCCAAAGTTGGAGAACCTTGGGCAATTTTAGCTGCTAATTTAATGGCCGAGGCTACAGAGATAGAGGAGAATGGAATTATGGAAATGAAGATGGAGTTTCGTTATTTATGGTGAAATGATAGTGTTATCAGTGCATTAAAAGTATGGTTTGGCATAGCAGAATGGATCGTCTCAGTAGGAGTGAAGTGAGAATATCCAAAAATCCCAAGAAAGGAATAATTCTTAATCAGAGCGACCGGAGGCAGATTTTAGGGTTACATGGAAAGGTGATGTAATTCCGGAACGTGGACGCGCTTGGAGTGGTTGGAAAGGTTTTCATAGGTCCACTATTAATTCTTCACGGATTCCCATCTGTTTTATTAATTCCTGTTTGGGTTAGATGGATTTATATGGCCGGAAAGAGACTTTAAAATTGACAATTGTTTGCAGCTTTCCTGTAGTTTATGACCTGAAGATCGTAGATATTTTATAGATCGTGAGAAAAAATTATTGGTATTATAATGGATATTGGCATCAAAAATGTGTAGTAGGTGAGGCAGTGAAGGCAGAAAACAATACATTACTGACTTCTCCCATGAACTAAATTGGCTGGTGGGTTTTTCCAATGAATTAAATGGGCTGGTGGGTTTTTCCCATGAATTAAATTGGGTGGTGGGTTTTCCTTGCATTGCAACAGTAGTCACACGGCCAGCCTTCCTTGTCATGTTAAAAGTAGAGAGGGGTTCCAGTCAATACGGTTGGAACAATGTCTAAAGAATAGTACAGTCATAAAAGTTGCATGCCACCTTTTCCTTTGAGTTGCCTATCATTCATTCCTCTGAGCTAGCTCACCTGCCCTAGTAATCAGTTTCTTCTCATACACTTCTTGCTATTCTCTATATTCCCTGTTTTTTCTTACATCACTATGTCTCTTTTCCATTGATGTGCAATGTGTGCCTTGGGGTTATAAGTTGATAACTGCATTATTTATTTGGGGAATCACGAGGTTTTTCTTTCAAGTCTAAAACAGAAGTTTTGTTGTGATAGAGGATCTGAAAGGCCTCCTGTGTTCTCTAAAATGGCGGATACTGGAAATGGTCATGGAGTTCTGGATATTCAAGGTCACATAAATAGAGCCCCCCATGTTGCTAAGGGTCTGAGTCCGCTCAGCCAAACGTTGTGGAAGGAAACGACAGACACAAATAACATTGGAAACGTGTCGGCATGGCTTACATGGCAAGAGCTCTGTGTCACTGTTTCTATTAGCAATGGTGAAACTCAGACTGTACTTCACGGCTTGACAAGATATGCAGAGCCTGGAACCCTAATGGCTCTGATGGGTCCTTCGGGATCTGGGAAATCTACACTTCTAGATGCACTTGCAGGTATATTGTATTAACTCAGAGGAAATTTGCGGAGGAAATTTCGTAAGTTTCTTCGCTGTGTGGTGAGTTAAGTTCATCCTCCGTTGCGGAACCATTAGCGAAATTATTCCGCTATTGCGGAAAACTTTGGCCAATTTCTCCGATGCTTCGGGGAAAAATTCTTAACTCTTTGGGCACGGGAGAGTTTGCACAATTTGCGGCAGACCTGCAGATGTTTCCCCGCTGTTGCAGAGAAATTTAGTGAAAATGTTCCGCATTCTCAGAAGCACTTATCTTACTACCTCCGCGATTGCAGACAAAAAGTCTCAAGATTTCCGCCGTTAGTTCACTACAAGGTTTTGCTTTTTCGGAAGTTTAAGGCGAGTTTTGCAGCGACGGATTTGATCATTTCTTTCACTGTTTCGGAAAGATTGCTTCAGAACTTCCACGGTGCAGCTTAGAAAAATGAGTAAGGAAAAAAGTAAATCGAATAAAAGCTTAAGTTGCACAAAATAGTCACTGTGGCAGATGTGCGGATGTTTCCCTACCGTTGCGGAAAATTTCAGTCAAAACGTTCGATAGTCTCGGCAACAGGTATCTAACTTTCTACGCGATTGCAGACAAAAAGTCTCAAGATTTTCGCCGCTAGTTCACTGAAAGGTCTCGCTTTTTCGGAAGTTTAACGTTGATTTCAATTATTTGTATTAAAGTATATGAAAAACAATGAAATTGTTTCCAAGTTTGTTGACTGATTGTCAAGTATATGTTCCTTATTTTTTTTTAAGTTTATGTTCTCAGATTTTATGAAAACCGACTTATTGCCATGCAAAGTTATCAGACTTGGACTCTAATTAAAGCAGAAGCTAAGACTGGGTCAAATAGAAAAATTAAAAATTAAATTTTAATATTTTATATACACACATCAATGTAAATGCAAAAATGGAAACAATTAGAGACCAGATTTTTAAGTTCCTTAATTTATATTGCATGTAAGAGTGTAAATAAGTGAAATTGCATCAAGATAGAAGTAGAAGATTTAAAATACATAAAATTAAACTTCTGAGACAAAATACATAAACAATGAGGCTCTAAATGGCCACCAAAGTCGGATATTCATCAAACTTTGTCATGACTAAGGTGCTGATGTTCAAGTTTGCACTTGTACTCATAGACTTCACATGAATGTGAAGTGTTGAAGACCAAGATTAGGTTAATGTTAACTCCCTTTTACCTATAATTTTCTAGAAACTACAAGAGTCCATCTCTCTTCTTCAATATATGAAGTGTGTTATGGCTGAGGATGCTAATCGTAGTCAATAGAATTAGGTAGTAGACCTCTAGTTTAGACATTTGAAATGAAATCCAAAATTTTATTCTTAGTGTTCTAATGTTTAATATAGGTCTTGAGTAGGTTGATAAAGCACACACATTGAAAAGGACTTATGGTCATAAGTTTGAGTACATTTTTCAAGGAATTAAAGATTCAGTTTGGAAAGATCCAAATTTATATTGATATTGATAGAATATTAGATTTTATACAGAGAAGAAAGTGAAGTTGAACAACTAGTCTTTCAATGAAAAATGCATTTCCATGCAAACTGGGGTCCCAATTGAAATGCTTTTTGATCTTTGAAGAAGGATGGATGTAGGTTTTTGGGGTATATCGACTCGGCACAATTGACAATCATAATTTGAGCCTTGTGGGTACAAATATGTGTAGTTAAATTTCCCATCAATGAAGCATTTTGATTGTCATTGGTTATCAATGTTGTGAAAATAACATTAGAGATCGATGTCTAATCATTCATTTGAATTCCCTACCTATCGAAACAATTTACGACAATTAGAGGGACGAAACTCGGTGAAAAAATAGTTTATTTCCACAAACAAATTCATTTAAAAAACGTTATGTTTTCATACGTCTTACAAGATCTACCTCATGGGATGCCAGCAGCCAATGACACATCATTGAATTGGAGGAAAGGTCCATTATTGTCAATGTTTATCCATGTATCCAAAGTTATTTAAAGACATGAGAAAAATACCAATGCAATAAATAATCGATACAAGTCATATAGTTCTTTAAAAAATCGCATTTTCGTTTCATGTGTGTTGTTTGTAAGGAGGACCAACAGTTCTTTTCTTATGCAAGATGACTACAAGGAATTCAACAAGAGAACTGATAAAAATAGATTCCACATCCCGTGTATAAATGGATTACTAGAAAAATTATATGGGAAAAAAGTGTTTACAAGATTGGATTGGATTGTTCTAATTTTCGCATGAAATATTTTGGTCTAACCAATACAGTAAGCAATTCTACAATACAATGAACTAAACTTTAAGCATTATTTGGGAAATTTCATTTTGGTCAAGCACTGCATTATTTGGAAATTGCTTTAGAAATCTTGTGTCTCATTTGTTTATTTGAAGAAAATAAAATTGTGGGTTTGCAAAGAGTGAACTTGTTGTACTTGGTATTCAAGGAATTATTTGTTGGCACATTGCATTTGGAAGTCTCTTGGATCTGAAAAGGGACTAGTTCCAATGGACATATGAAATAGATAATTATTCCTTTCAACATAACAGAAAAGGTGACGATGTTCAAGCTTGTGCTTGTGTCCATAGATCTCACATCGCTTTATAGTTGGATGTGAAGTGTAAGCATAGGTACACTCTGAAATTAAATCTAAACTGTAAATTTATTAACTTCTCAAAATTTCAAATGAACCAATGCAAGGTCTATAAACAGATCACTTTAAAAATGCAAAGAAGAAGTACAAAACTGCATCACCCATGCAAAATTAATGGCCGCATTTCTTTGAAAGCTTGAAGTTAACTAATAAGGACAATGTACTATCAATCTATGATGTGGAGATGTTGGCTTTTATGCATGTTTAAGAAAAGTTTAAAAAGTGTTTTGCTCAGACAACGTTTCATTATTAGGATAGAGATCTAGAAATTTTGAATTATGTATTATCACAAAAGAAGCTTGAATAAGCATGAAGCTAAGTGGCCAAGTAAATTATAAGGTTTTTTCTTTGCAATTTAGTGTAAGCAGCAAACAATGTCATTTCAAATTAGTTATCTAGCCTTCGAGAACAAAAAACAATATCTATAGTGAAAACAATGTAAGGTTGGTTGTTTGTCTGTGCACATGATACTATGTCCATTAGTAAAAAACATAAATCTATGATGTTGAAAGAAATAGGAAGTTGATGTTAAAGGTGCAAGCTATTTTTTTCCAAAAAATAAACACGGTAGGCAATAGCAATATCATTTGCAAATTGGATATATATTTATATCGTAAGTTGTATCCAGATACATATACATATTTGCAGAAATACCTAACACATTTTGTAACAGTCAATCAGCTATGATGCTTAATTGCAAAAGAAATTGCTCAGTAGCTGCACCCAAAAAACAGCTTGACAGTGATACTATTTGCTGATTGCATATAGATCAAAATGCAGTTGACATTTCTTAGCATTGTGTATCTAACTCTGGATAGCCAAACAATAGCTACAGCCAGATTTCTTTGAGTTGTAAGAGTCAATCAGCTATGATGCTAAATTGCAAAAGAGATTGCTCAGTAGATGCACCCCAAAAAACATCTTGACAATGATGCTATTTGTTGATTGCATATAGATCAAAATGCACTTGACATTTCCTAGCATTGTGTATGCAACTCTGAATAGTCAAACAACTACTGCAGCCATATTTCTTGATGCATTTTCAAATAAGTTCAACTGATAGGCACACAAAAAAACAAAAAACACTTCAGGGGCAATCGAATTTGGCTTTTATTTAGAGAGCAAAAAACTGGACATATTTCTTACTAATTCTACCGAATTTCTCCAGTGTCCATCCTAGTCCTACAGTCGAATTTCTGTCAGAATGTTGTCCATAGTCATTGAGAAATATCCCTTTCTTTCAAATGTATGTAGCAACCGTAAAGTCAAGGAAATGCCTGCTCTGTATTCCTGATAACTAATTCCAGAAAGTGTTGGTAAAGTCTCCTCAAGTAGTGGTTTTCTCAAAACACAGTCAACCTCTATGTTGTCTTTCTGAAGTATACACTGCAAACAATGCTCATATCTGAATGTTGAATTTGCTTCGCAATTTGCACAAAAGCACAAACCATTGTGATTAAGGCATGTTCCTGTCACCAGCTGGTGACAGTTGCTACAGAAAGGTGCAAAAGGTGGTGCATATGTATTCTTTGCTCTCAAAACACCTTGAACCTGCAACATGAAATATGTTATTGTAATTTCCTATTGCAATGTGAGGCTATCACTGAACCAGTGAGAGCAGGATATTGTTTTCAAGAAGTAGTTCATTGATTGTTAGAATATATGGATACATACCTGGATGTTTAGGCGCACAAGAAGCTGTAGCTGTTCTTTTTCACATTCATCGTTTAGCACCTCAATGTAAGTTGACATTCCAGAACGTAGAGTGCGTGATCCCCTAGGTCCATGTCGAACAATGTTCTTGAACAATAGCATTGGAATGCATTGAGTAGCTAGTTTTGCTTGTGTTTCCAAAAAACAATTTTTGAAGCCTTCATTTAGCTGTAGCTGCAGTAAGAATGGTGAATAGATATGTATCAGGCACTGAGTTCTTTCAAAATAATGAAAGAACAACACAAACAGGAAAAACAGACAATGCTTACTATTGCAGTGTTGTCCATTGCTTCTCCATCCTTTATGTATAAGAGGAACTGCTTTCTAATCTCTTCACATCTTGTGACAATTGCAGCAACACTGCCGACAGAATAAGCATTTTTTGATTCCACCAAACCCTGAATATTGACATTTGGCGCTAGTCTTCTTTCTTTGCAAACTGTATCTATGATCTCAACACTGGTTTTTGGAGTGATTTGCAAACAGTATTCTGAGTCTCCTCTCTCATATGTTGTTTTTCGTTTGAGCAGAAAGTCTATTATTCGAACACTTGATCCAACTTGAAACTGAGGCCAATACACCGGTATGAGATTGTTACCAATATTCACGGTGATGGTTAGCTGGCCATCTTTTTCAACCAAATCAACATGTATCAACTGTGCCTTGCAGGGTGAATGTGGATCCTTGTTGCAGCCTGGCCCGTACACAGACAAGATGTCCCCCTCAAACACATTTGTGTAACTTTGTTGTGAGAAGTCAATTACTGAACATGGTGGTTGTGCAGTAGGCTTAAGACTGCGAAGATGAATTGTGAAAGAAATAAGAAAACTAGAAGAAATGGGATGCAAAGTAGGCATTGCGTAATTGACATCTCGAAGTATGTTTCAAATAGTTATATTAGAAAGAACAGTACCGCTTATCCCTATCTTTACTGTCAGAATGCAACTCAGAATCTGCAGCACAGGCAGAAGCAGGATATGCACTGTTCATTTTAAGGAAAAAAGAAGTTTGTTAACATGTGAAATAGGAAAGTCAAAATCTTTAAAAATTCCATGAGCAAGAATCTGAATATAACATATATATTATATATCGTGGATGGAAAAAGCACTGTGAAATGTACCTAGAATGTTTAACTAAAGTCAATAGAACAGTTGATTCAACTCAATCTTCTTGGAGAAATCACACTACCGAAATTGTTGAGCTGTATTTTCACTGTTTCGATGTAAATCAGGAGCTTCAGTGTTAGCAAAAGCAGAATTTGCACTGTTGGTCGCAAGCACCAAGGTTTTGGTTAAACAAGACATATAGAAAATGGAAAAAGCAATCTGAAATATGATTGTATTAAAAACAGAAGTAATGCAATTCAGCATGTCCAGCAGATGTTGGAACAGATTGTGCAGTATTGGTTTGAAGTCAATAAAGAATCTAACTATAACATATCTATATGGTGAATGACAGAAGCAATCTGTAATATGCAACAAAATGTTTAAATAAAATAATGGAACTGTTTATTGAAGGTAACATTGTTGCATAAAAGCACAATACCTTATTTGTTTAGGTGTATTTTCACCGTCCAGATGGAAGCTAGCAGCTTCAGCAACAACAAAAACAGAATTTACACTGTTCATTGCAAGCAAAGAGAATTTCATTAAGAGGGCATATACATGCAAAATAGAGAAATCAAAATATTTAGAAATTCCACGAGAAAGAGTCTGAATATAACATATATATTGTATATAGTGGATGTAAAAAGCACTATGAAATGTTCATAGAATGGTTAACTAAAGTCAATAGAACGATTGATTCAACTCAAGCTTTCTCGAGAAAGCACACTACCGAATTTGTTGAGCTGTATTTTCACTATCAACTTAAAAAGCTAAGTAGTGCAAGTTGTCTTTATTTTGACTATCAACATGCAACTTAACATCTCCAGCATAAACAGAATGTGCACTATTCTTCCCATATGCGAAAAGTAATTTTGTTGACACAGCATATAGGAAAATCAAAATGTTTGAAAAAGTTTGTGAGAACAATTGGCTGAAGCTAGTATTTTTGGTGAAAAAACATAACACTCTGTTTGTTGAAGTGTATCCTGGATTTCTTCATGCAATTCAGTATCTCCAGCAGATGTTGGAACAGATTGTGCACTATTGGTTTCAAGTCAATAAAGAATCTAACTATAACATATCTGTATGCTGAACGACAGAAGGAATCTGTAAGATGCATAAAAATGTTAAAAAAATTAATTGAACAATTTATTGAAGGTAACATTGTTGCATAAAAGCACAATACCTCATTTGTTTAGGTGTGTTTTCATTGTCTAGACGGAAGCTAGCAGCTTCACCAACAACAAAAATAGAATTTTCACTGTTCGTTGTAAGCAAACAGAATTTCGTTAAGAGAGCATATATACAAATGGCAAAAGCATTCTGAAATATGAATGACAACACTTAAAAATGTTCAAGAAAAAAAATGATTAAAGCTAATCATTTTTGGGCAGAAGCACAGCACTCTGTTTGTTCAATTTCAATGTCAGCATTAGTAGCAGCACTCGAAGGGAAAATTGCCTTTGATCCTTGCATCTCATCTAAAATCAAGTCCATCTGCAGAACATTGTAGCAATGATTACTAAACATGGGAAAAAATCTATATAGGCTACCCTTTGCAATAGAACAACAAAAGCATGTTTTCAAGCAGCTGCATCATTTGCACAATAGTATTGATAGTATAATGCACCATTTTAGAAGAGGGATGCTAGCAATGATCAAAACATTTGCATAGCTCCATGTGGAAAATGCTAATCAGATTCTCAAATGTATTATGCCATATTATTTCTTGTATAGTACTATGAATAATAAAACTATGAATAATAGAACTATGAATAGTTCAGCAATTTGTATTTAATACAACTCTATCTTGTTACCTTTGGAAAGCTACAAAATACATTTCACGCTGTTTCCAATCTTGCGAAGCTTTTCCCTATGAAGTTTTCAAGTCTATTGTTGGAAAAAACGTTTTCATTGTTTAGAAGAATCTAGATATCAAGAAATATTATGAGTTGCCAATGTGAAAATAATATTTATTTCTACTTTTAAAGAAGCATCAACCTACTTGATAAAAAAAATTCAAATATGTTCCTTGGTCAATCAAGGCAAAAAACAATAGCATGTGAGTTAAAAGCCATCCTTAAATGATGAAGCAGAGCCCAGGAAAACAAAACATATTTCATTAACATTCATCTTGCATGGGAAATATCAAATAAGTGTCGCAAAAGTCAATTCATCTCTCATGCTATACAAAACCAAGAGCTTAAAGTGTCACTTGGCTACTTGGCTGCATAAACTGACACTATGCAATCGAACTATATTTTGGAACCTTGAATTTGCAACTTCCAAGCATAGGAAGATGTCAACAAACAAATATATGCATATTAAACAAAGGTCTAGCAAAATTGTAAAAGTGCATAGACTGCATCATGATCAGTCCAATATGCATCGAGTGTACTTATGCTACAATGAGTAGGAGGAAAATTTGTCCAAATATGGTCAATAACAGTTTTTGTCTTTGGTCTATGACAATGTGTTATCTCGGTTAGCTCTTCTGACTACATGTACTCCAACAGTTGTTTGCTTCTATGGTTATTCACATTAATGTCAATGTTGAAGTCACCAATGATTATAATAACACTTTCCTTACGTATAGATTGACTCTTTGCTAATACAAGCGTCTCAATGACTTTTGAGACACATGCAAATGGAGCAGCATATACATTGATTAGACAAACTGGTTGAAGAGCATAGAAATATGACATGACAACTTCCACTTTCTGGTTACCAAATGATTTAGTGCTTATGACATCAATTTCCTTTTGTATGCATGATAGGACACCATGGACAAAGTATGCAGAGTTGAGATGGAAATGAGCAAATCCATTATCTGCTGGTGGAGTGTTTGTTCGTGTTTCTTGAAAGCAAATCACCATATTTCCCATGAGATCTTTATCTTGCACGATGTCATAAACATGTGCTTGCAAGCTACGTGTGTTCAAAGTTGCAATTGACAATGTAGATGCACTTGATGGGAACCAGTCAAAATGATCTAGTTTCCATGTGGCACTAACCAATAAACGTGTCATTTCATTTGTCACTTTCTTTGTAACACGGAAATTCTTTTCCTCTAGTCTGTTGACAAGAAACAGTGAATCAATTGTTCTCACACGTGATAGTGCTATGTATACTAGTCCATGTGTTGCTATTCCAGTTGAGTCAAATGCAAGTCTATCCAATGTAAGACCCTGAGCTCTATGTATTGTTCTAGCACATGCCATTTGTATTGGAAATTGCTTTCTGACAATTAGTCTAGATTGTCTTTTGCTATTTGGCAGTGGTTTTGCAACACGCAATATTGGTGTCCAATTTGTTGAAATGTCTTCAGAATAAAGTTCATGGAATTTTCTCCTTTGCAAACCCCCAATGTTCCGATCTGCAAATTCTATCCAAACTACATCTAGCTCTTTTGAGTTTTGTGCAAATGCCTTTAGTATACCATCTGCACCATTTACAAGCCCATCCTCTATGTTATAGTTGCCAGCATAGAGCTCAACTAACACATTTCGCTTGATCAAGATTTTCATAGGCAAAGTAATAGTTTTGTCATAATGCCTAAATCCCATTTGATCGTTTTCATGTTGATCAATGGCTTCAAGAGTTATGAGATCTTCATGTACTAGTTCGAGCATTTTTTCATTATGAAAATTGATATATTCTATGTCTTCATGAGATTGTTCATTTGTTCTCATTCTGTTCAAGATTGCAACAAAGGTTGTATCTGTTTGACGCATTGATATATTCTATGTCTTCATGAGATTGTTCATTTGTTCTCATTCTGTTCAAGATTGCAACAAAGGTTGTATCTGTTTGACGCATTGTCGTGTGTAACTCATAGCATTTGACTTTTTCTTGCCAAAAATTGTATGGCACTCTTTCCTTGTTGATGATAGGCTCCTCAAAAATCCAAGAGTCTTTGATTGGTTGTGCGTGATAAAGATCACCCACGAAAATAATGTCAATGCCTCCAAAGTATGAAACAGGAGTATGCTTTATTTGTCGTAGCCGTTTGTCAAGTTGATATAAGAATGTTGCACCTATAAGAGATGCTTCATCAATGAGAAGTTAATGCAATCCGTGATAGTGCTTTGTGAAAGTATCAAGTTTCTCACTACTTAAAGGAATGTACTCTGATTTGTTGAATGGCATGGAAAAGGCAGAATGCAAAGTCACACCGCCTGCATTGAAAGTTGCTTTGCCTGTGTAAGAGCCAATTATTCCTTTAAGTTCCGTAGGGTCATATTCTTCAGTGTTGGTGTACAAGCGAACAAGCGATTGGAAGATAGCCCTTGCAACAAATGTTTTTCCAGTTCCAGCACCTCCAGTGAGGAAAAGATGCAATGGTTCACCTAGATTGTTCTTTTTTTTAGTCAAGATATCACGCACTATTCTTGCTTCTTCTGTGTTTAACTGTCTTCTAATGCTATTGAATTCCACGTTATTCAAAATATTTGGTTGCTTAACAATTTGATAAGGTCTATCCATTGAGCTTTGTATCCTTTTTGTATTTTGAAAATGAGAAACATCAGAAGCTATGTCATATTGCTCATAACATGTGTCTTTAGAATGTGAATTTGTTTTGTCCAACCTTTCTTGTTCTTCAACGACATGCACTTTAAATAGTTGTTCTTCACGATTTCCCAGTTTACTTGTGGCATCATCAAGGTTCCCCCATGCTAAATTCATTTTGTATGTGAATTCTCGTCCATTTTGGCGTATTGTTGCTTGCATTCCTAAGTAGGCATCTTTCCAATTTTCAAATTCTTGCATCAAAGTACTTTCATCAGTTCGATAAGGTACATATAGCATAAGTTTCTCCCTGTAGAAGTTCTCGGCATCTCTATTCTCACTGTATCGCACACTTCGTATGACACATGCTTTGGCAGATTTCCTTCGTTTCTTTCCCTTTTTTGTATAGCTAGAAGCAAATTCTGCCAAGCAAATGTCTTCAATTGACTCTGGACGCTGCAAATAGTGATCAATTATTGAAGCACAAAATATGTCTTCCGAGTCATCAGTTTCTTGTTGCAATTGTTTCGGTCTTTTTAATATTAAAGCTCTATGTTCTTTTGGAGAAGTGTTTATAAAGACACACTTCCTAGATGAAGTGTTCAATGGCAGGGAAAGCACAATGTAAACAGCTTGTTGTGCAGACATTTGTTGCAAATTCAACAAAGCTTTTCCAAGCTTGCCAATTGTTTCACAGACATTTGCATCTCTCTGTTGTTCATTTCGTATATGCTTAAATGTAGAAGTTATTTTTTTATCTAGCTTTGTCACGTAAGAACTACAATATGCTGCTGCAGCATATGCATCAAGAACAAATTGGCAATCTGTATTCGCTTCCCATACTGTTGGAACATGTCTAGCAAAGCTATTTGTCCAAATGTCTGATGGTCTCCTTTGCAACAAAAGCATTTTTCTAGTGAAACTACATTGAATTGCATGAATGTATGAGTCTTCTGTCAATTGCAAGTTATCCAAGAAAGCATCAAATGTGAATGTGTCATCATATACAGCAAATTGCAAAGTGTCAAATATGCATTTTGCATCTTCTTTGATAGCTTCATTTTCAACTTTCATTGGTTCAAGGATTGTTGTTCTTCTCATTGGCGGAATTGGGAAGTTGAATCGACATTGTGCATTCCTTCGTTTCCTTCAAGCCATCGTGTGATGGTGTCTATGAATTTTTTTTAATTCTTCTGTAAGCATTGTGGAATCACAAGAAATGAACTTGTCCACAAAATTCTCTATTTCAGAATTCCCATTTTTTCCATATATTGGTGCATCCTTAATCCATAGCAAGCCGTGATCATGTTGGCTTCCTCTATTCTGGAATTATGTCACGAAAAAGTGGTCTACAATCTCACCATAGTATTTGTGATCATTACAAATAAGATGGCGCAAAGCGTTCATTCTATTTTTGTAATAGCGAACACTGGTTACTGGGTCATTTCTAACCAAGCATGCAATGTCATCACCATCTATTTTGTCAACATAAGACATAGTATTCAACTGTCTAATTTGTTTCAATGCTTTTACCAACGGTTCCCAACGATGTGTTGCACTACTAAATGTCACAAAGAAAGTTGGTGGGACCAACTGACATATCATTGCATATAAGTTTTTCCGTAGATGTTGATGACAGTCTAGTGATGTTCGAATTGTTTGCAAATCCATGTAGCCAATGTTGGATTTTAGTATTCGATCCAAATTGGTTTTTTTTTTCACATCTTTTGCTAGCAATTTTCTTCCCTTTAATTGACCTTTCTGTATTCTTATCCACATGCAACGGAGAACTTGGTTCAGAATAATGTGCACTCCTTTGTAGAAAAGATTTGTTCTATGATAAGCAAAGTCATGGTCCTTGTATAGAATCTCCCATTGACAATTACTTTGATAACTGAAGTTCTAGGTGATATCATCAGGTCTTTTTTGCCCATAGAAAAGCACAGGGAAGCTCATTTCTTCAGAATATTTGTCTTTGAAAATGCCCAATGGAAAGTAGCCCTCACCTGGAGCAATGTTTATCTGATAACCATCGAGATCATAAATACTATAGGAATCGGTGAAACCATGCAAAAGTGTTTTTGTTATAGGCTCCTCTTCAATTTCATCATCATTACCAGTATTTTCAAGATCGCTATCACTTGTCGATGCAAGTGTCTCTTGGCGGAACTTCTCTTGCCAGGCATCATTCATTATAGTTTTCTCCATTCTATAAAGTGGAGTGTCGCACAAACGCTTCATCGCCTTCATCACGACATGGATACGCACTCGGCCAACAGCGTATGCACTCTTGTATTGTAAATGTTTCTTTATTGCCACTGCTATTGTGTCAGTTTATTTGATGTCACGTGGGAAAGCATGTTGCACACGCGATGTGTCAGCTGGAACATTGATGACACCTCTTGTCAATCCTAGCTGTGGTTTCTTGTACTTATGCCCAAGCTCTCTAATTTGCAAAAAAAATATTCTCAATGCTACAAGCCTTTCTTCAAGTTCTTGCAACTTTTGCACCTTGCGTATTCGTCTATTTCGCCTAATGCATTCTGGGACTGCAAATTTTGGAACCTGGCCGAGAGAAAGTGCTCTCTCACAGCTCTTGTAAACCCAATCAACATGACTAGTGTTTTCAGTCCAAAATTCTTTATTGATTTCATTTGTCTCAACCACAGATTCATTTATTTGAGACAAAGTCTGTTGAACTACATATTTTCTAAACCAAGTACGATTTCATATTGCACAATCATAAATTGGTGTGTCTTGAATTTGACGATGGTATTATTTCTCAACAAGAGAACAAAATGCAGATTCATTTTTCTCTTTCTTACAATTTCTTCTTTTCTTTGATTGCTTCAAAGATCTTTTCTCAAAATGCACCTTCAACAATTTGCTAGATTTCTCAATTTTGCATTTTGCTTTATTCAGCCTTTTTTTGCGTAAACATGTGCCAATTTTTCTAGTCACAATTTGCATGCAACCCTTGGCTCTAAGCAATCTCTTGATTTGACGAAGAGGGAGGCGTTTGTCGACCATTCTTATGTCATTACATTGGCTAGAAGCAATATTTGTCAGAGTGGACTGTTGACCATGAACTTCTTTTGCATTTTCATTCTCCATGTTTCGCAATTTCTTGTTTGGCACGTCCATCTCCGATAGCAATATGATTTTGTTTTCTTTAACAAAGCCAAGATCCAATTCACGCAATCTCTTTTTGCACAGCTTTGAGTCTTTTACCAATTCATCATCGTGCACAACAACATTAGATCTAATGGATTTTTTCAATTTGCATAAAGACCTTGGCCTATCTTCTACACCCATGATTTTAGAAGGAGGCAATGCACATCCAGTTAATGAGTGTTCTACTTGTTGTGGTGATCCAAAGTTTGAATGTGACAACTCGGAATAGCATTGACCAAGATATTGCTTTCGTACCAAAGGTTCAAAATGGCCATTGAGTGGATTCTCATCGTGGAACAATATGTCAAAAGTATATTTGTCAAAACTTGAATTGAAATACAAATAACACATATTTCGTGTCTTTGACCACACACGTATTGGTATTGCAAGCCACTTTGAAAGCCATTTTATGCAAAATATGTCACCCCATAGGCCTCGTTCTTCTCCTGGTAAAGACAACGATGCGGATCTTGACATCCGAGCTAGATAAATCATCTGATCATCGACGTTGTGCATTTCCATCAAAGAAAATGTGTTCAAGTCATTCTTGTAAGATGATATTGCATCTGGATCCGTGCTGGATCCTTTGCCACCAAGCATTCCCAAAAGAACGCAATTGTCCCTTCTCGCAACTCAAGTGATGTGTACTTATAGTTTAAGAGAATAGGGAAAGAGTCAAAAAGACAATCACCAACAACATAAACAAAGTTTTCAAGGCGAGACAACCCATTTGCTTGTAACACAGTATGAAGGTCAACGGGACAACTACTAGCAGCAATTGCTCCAATGTTTCTAGCGTCAATTTCTCTTTTTTCCATGTTTCTTGATATGAACATCAATTCAAGTCCTATAGGACAACAAATATCAATAGAAAGAAGGAAAAACCCACTGCAACTTTAGTAAAAGCAGAATATACAATACAAGAACCTATGGATAGACACTTATTTACATCAATCCATGTTAATTGTTTTTTTTGTATGCTCAATTGCTCACCATATGTTGTCTCTAGAAGAATACCAAACAAATGATGACCTACCAGCCGAATGTACCAATAAAAAGAGTTTTGTGTTGTATTGCATATGGAGCCAGTTTCAACTTTTTGAATTCCATGGCTCAACTACTTAGCCTATTAGTAAACAAATCCAACAAGCTCAAACAAAAACTTCCATCCCTCTGGATTCAAATACTTCCATGCAACTATATTATAAAGTCACACACATTCTAGATGGAGCAAAAATTATAATTGTTGATCGTTGATGACCAATAAATCCTAAGGCAAGAGAATGAGAATATGTCTTAGGAAACAGTTCAGGCAATGACATTTTAGACAGAATATACCTAAATTGACATGAGATATAGGTATTGACACCGACTTATGACAGAAACAATCATTTCATTCTACAGAGCATTTGGGTTCATGCAAATTTATTACAATGCAGAGAACAAAGTATGTCTACATACAGACTCTAACAAAGAGGCCCATAAAAACAAACAAGGCAATGGGAAAAGAATATGTCTTAGGAAATGGTTCAGGCAATGACATTTTAGACAGAATATACCTAAATCGAAATGAGATAAACAAATCCAACAAGCTCAAACAAAAACTTCCATCCCTCTGGATTCAAATACTTCCATGCAACTATATTATAAAGTCACACACATTCTAGATGGAGCAAAAATTATAATTGTTGATCGTTGATGACTAATAAATCGTAAGGCAAGAGAATGAGAATATGTCTTAGGATACAGTTCGGGCAATGACATTTTAGACAGAATATACCTAAATTGACATGAGATAAAGGTACTGACACCAACTTATGACAGAAACAATCGTTTCATTCTGCAGAGCGTTTAGGTTCATGCAAATTTATTACAATGCAGAGAACAAAGTATGTCTACATACAGACTCTAACAAAGAGGCCCATAAAAACAAACAAGGCAATGGGAAAAGAATATGTCTTAGGAAATGGTTCAACCAATGACCTTTTAGACAAAATATACCTAAATCGAAATGACATATAGGTATTGACACCGACTTATAACATAAACAATCATTTCATTCTGCAGAGCATTTGGGTTCATGCAAATTTATTACAATGCAGAGAACAAAGTATGTCTACATACAGACTCTAACAAAGAGGCCCATAAAAACAAACAAGGCAATGGGAAAAGAATATGTCTTAGGAAATGGTTCAGGCAATGACATTTTAGACAGAATATACCTAAATCGAAATGAGATATAAGTATTGACACCGACTTATTACAATGCAGAGAACAAAGTATGTCTACATACAGAGTCTAACAAAGAGGCGCATAAAAAAAAAGGCAATGGGAAAAGAAAATGTTACTTCTCTCTCACTCCCTGCGTAACAGACTAAAAAACATGGCTAAACCTCAGCTCGAAAGACCAGTTTCTAAAAAAAGTAAGCCACAGTACTAATAAAAGCCAATTCTGGGTATGTTAGAGCTTTTCCAACGCCCACAACAGGAAAAATCCAGCCACAATAGAAGTCAAGCCAAGATTGTTGGGCATGAATACAAGAAGTGCGGACAGAATATAAACGAATTTGCCGAAGATAGGGATTTTTAAGCCGATTTGACAGCATCTACCACCAAGCTTAAGCAATGCCCTAGTAATAAAAGCGAATTCTGAGTACGTTTGAGCTTTTCCGAAGCCCACAACAGCAAAAAATCAGCCACATGTAGCAGACACAAGGGTTTCTAGGTGTGAATACAGGAAACGAATTTTCCAAAGGTCAGGATTTTTAAGCCTCAAGCAATTGAACATGCGCATACCTGGACAACGCTGAACAACGTATTTTCCCAAATCGCAACAAATTTCAGCTTTTGCTACAGAAACTCGTCCCCGCAAACCACCATTCACACCAAGCAACCGAGAACGAAACCAACAAAGAAGAACAACAAGATAACTGCCAGTCCCCTTTAAATAACAAACTCTCTAGCACACACAACAGAAACTCGCATTAAACGCCATCGCTGCTTCAATAATTGTCCAAATGCTCGAAAACTTAATTCACCGAAAAACCCTCATTACAGCTCCCGGTCGGCATGGTAGAAGGGAGTCATCTTACAGGACAGGGTTAGAACATGAGATCTCATCGCTTCAATGCAGCTCTCACACAGCACACTTCCCACGTATAACCTAGCTAGGGCACAGACAAAACATCAGTACTACATGCGTTCAAACTTAATGTCCAGCATAATGCCCAGACACGCGGCCACCACGAGCAAGTCTGAAGAGAATGCCCGCACTACGAGCAGGTATGCGGTCCAAAAATCAACGCAGGAAATTGATTTAACCAAAGTTTTTTTTAGTTTTATTTTTATTACATTGTAAATAAATTAATCAAAACAAATTATGTAATAATTGATATAAAATTATTATTATTAAAATTTATATTTAAATTCTAGGACAGGTGTAAAATTCTGTAATTTTTTAATTTTAAATTATTTTAATTTCATTTTAAATTCCGAAAATAAAGCCATCTCCTGCAGGGATTTATGTCTTTTCAAACATGTCCTTCACCAATCAAAAAATCAGAATTTCATTTTTCAGAAATTAAAATAAATAATTTTTATTTTATAAAAAATCAAATTAATACTTTTTTATTGAAACATTATGAAAATAACATTATCAATTGCAAAAAATTTACAAACTAATGCAAGTCAAAGGCCTTTGACTTTCCAACGGAAAGTATATCCCTGCCTTGGCAGGGGCTAATAAAGACTTATAACAAATTAATTACCTAATTACTGGTGCGTCAATCATATAATATGATAAAATGATAATTTATTCACACCATTTACAATTATGCAATGAATCTTTAAATTATACTATGGTTTTGTTGCGTGTTTTTTATTTCACTATTGTGATTTGATGCCTCGTAGCATATTAGTCAAAACAACCTTTATAACTCAAAACATTCAGACACTAACAACTAATCATATTAATAGATTTTCTTATTGAATACATATTAGCTTGTTTAATAAGCAATGTCACCATATTAATTCGTAGGGAACATAAATATATGTATTTTGTATGGGATAATGATAAGTTGAGATATGAATAACAGATAAAACCTCATGATGCATATTCCAAATTAGCTAGGTTTATAAAACCTCTTGAGGCATGCTCTAAATAAGCTCGGTTTTAAATGAATCTTTGTTGGTGCCGGAGTAGAAAATTTGAGGCTACAACATACTCTAAACAGTTCAAGATATTGGACTCTAAACAGTTCAAGATATTGGTGGGTGATATCTTAGGATTGTTTCCATAATTGTGATTGTTGAAACCCACTTACAATATTCTGTTTTTCTACACATCATTGCATTAATTTGAGGTTTAACCATGCACACACTCTGGACATGCAGGCAGGGACATGCAAGCAAGGATTTGCTCGCTAACAGCTTCCCTTGAACTAATAGGGCAGGACCAGGCCAAAAGGAAGACTAGAGAAAATAAATAGATTCACTATATTCAAAAGTCCTATAATAGACACATGAACCCAAAAGGAAGACTAGAGAAAATAAATAGATTCAATATATTCAAAAGTCCTATAATAGACACATGAACGATAGCAACAAATAAATATTGTCTTGGACACATCAACAATAACAACAATTTTTTTTTACTTAACCTAAGGGAGATGGTGTATATCCAAAAGATAGATACCCACTATCAGTTGCTCGAGAGGCTTGTCAGAATAGGATCGACCGGGCGATGGTTAACGACAGCACATAGCTAAGCTAGCGCCATATACGTATATAGGGGTTTGAATCATATGTATAGTTTTTTGTTCCCTATCCTATATAGTATTTATAACTACTGATCGTTGGTAATAAAGAGATACCCATCGTTGTTAATCCCTTGAGTGAGTAATTTAATATTCAATTAGTTAGTCTCCCTTCGTTGGTCGAACAATTGTTGGGAGAGTGCGAGGATATATAAAACAGTCACTTTAGGATAAAGAGCCTTCACGGGTTGGCTCCAAGGGGTCTGCTCTCGTGATTCTCGGGCTAGTTGGTTAAACATCCCCACAACCACTGAGACTGTTTCCTTTATCTGCTTTTTCCATTGTTGGTTTAAAGCAAATGACAAAGAATTAGCAAATTTTGGCAGGGACTTGAAGCTCTGCTTCTATCTCCCTTGTTATTCAGTAGTGATTGTTTCAAGGCTCTATTGTGATACTATTAACCTGTTTAAAAGATTTTAGACTTAAAAAAATTGTTTTATTACCCTCTTTCTAGTTATTTTAATTATATTAAAAAAAATCCAAACCTTGAATGAGAATAACAAAATAAAATTTATCGTGTATTTTTTTAGATTTGATCACAGGAAAGAGAAAAGTGTAGGTTGGCTTTTAATAATAGAGGAATTCCAATATTATGCAAACATGTACGGCATTAAAATTATAATTTTTTTATTACAAGGACATCTTTATAATTGACTTGTTTTTGTTATTTTGAAATTCTAATTTATTATTTAATTCCATATTCAATGAAATAAACTGATTGTGAAAAACAAATTGTCATAATGGATATATGGCATCTCACAGATTTTTTTTGAGCTTGTAACATATTATATTACTTAAATATCAAAAAACACATCTTTTGTTGTGGTTGGCATGCCATTAGGGAACTAGACTAGCCACAAAACCATAGTTTAAGTATTGTTTTCCAGTTAGAGTCGGAGTCGAAGACACAAAAGAAGGGGCTAACGCCCCTTGTTGAAAAACATCTAACATTCTATCTATTTCTAACAGCAATATAGTCTAGCTGCTTGTGATGTTTACCAACACCATAATCAAAACAAACAAATGCCACGAGACTAACATAGAACTACATATGAAGCATAAAACTAGTGTTGTGAATCATCAGAGATGTTCATTGTACACACCTCAGATGTATCCTTTGAAGTATTGGTTTGGCCAGGAGGAACACGCTCCTTGACAACCATATCAGGGGTGGCGTTAGCTAGTACATTCATCTTCGCTCCCAACTCTACATGGGCCTTAGCCGACAATTTGAGAGTCGCATGCATGGTTTGAAATTGCACTTGGGTTTCCTTCTACTGGAGTTGGGTCACCATCTTCTCCTCCTCTATATCCATCAAATCTTTACCCAAGGGGGTTTTGATATGCCAATACAAAGTGATTGTATTCACATGCTTCGTTTCCCATGTTCGGGAGTTACTAGCATCCTCTGTAATCAATCCAAGGTTATCTTGAATATCCTCTGGAGGGAGATTCTCCCTTTGCTACACCACCCATTCTTCCATACATGCAATCCTCTGTTAGGTCAACACAGAAACCATACACCCATAACCTTCTTTGGATATTCGAGACTCTGCAATTACTCTGGGCATATGCGAGCGCAGATCCCTGCGACTGGTGTCACCCCTGGTCTACTTGCCTCTCACCATTTCACAACACTCAGGAGCAAGAGACCAGAGAATGAACCCAACGACGTCCGACAAATCAAGACTGAATAGAAGAGGCAACACTGGAGCTTTCTCCTGCCACCTTCTTTTCCCTAATGTCCAAAAAGATGCAATGCTAAGAAAAATAGGAAGGGGAGTAAGAGAAGGTTGGAATCTCGCAGCGCATGCCTTTCCTAATCAACCACATATCCTCATCATCTAGGACCATGATGTTTAAAGGTTGTAGGGCCAAATCCATCATGTTGATCTCACTCCTCAATCTATCCCAGTTTCTCACATAAGTGCATCCTCGTTCATCCCCATGAACTACCATCGTGTCAGGGTAGGAGACTACATTCCTATGTGTGGGAGAGGATCCTCTGCCCCTTCTACAGCCTGATGACCGCTACCACTTGCACCCCCCATCATGTCGAGTGTATTATTTGCATGCAGCAGCCCCTGTGGTGCCAACTAGGATCTCACTTCATCATTTTGAGGTCTACATTGACTAGGGAGACCTCGTCATTAGTGAATATATCATCAACTTTGTTGGCTTCCCGACGAACATGAGAGTGAATGATCACATTGGTTTGAGGAAGGAGATTATTGAGCCATTCTGATTTGTCCACCAGTCTCCAACTGTGTGAGAGCTTACTTAGAGGGGTGTAATTTTGCATTCTTTGGAGGAGATGTATCACAAGTTATGAATCGCCTTCGACAACTAGTTTGGAGAAGCTCTCCTAAATGGAAATCTGAATGCCAAATCTAGAGCCTACAGCTACACAATTTTATTAATTTCATTTCCAAAGGCACCAACGTAGATGTGAATCAGGACCACCAGAGAATTGCAGTACACTTCACCGAACTCTATTGGCTTAGGGTTTCCCTTTGAAGTGTCATCGAAGTTTAGTTTAAGAAAACCATCTTGGGGGAGACTTGAACGAGTGGGACTATGAATACAAGGCTTCTTCATGATCTGAATCAAGATTCGTTTGGACGATTTGAAGCCCCAATCTTGCACAATCCCTTGGTCCCTCTCGATAAATTTCCAATCTTCATCAGTCCAAGGATTTGCTAAGATGGTTTCCATTATATTGGAGTGGATTTTGTGTCTCACTTGATAAAGGTTGCAAGCCTCATTTTTTAAAATTATGTGGTTTCTTTCTTTCAAAGTTTCCCAAAGGGTAAGCCCTAGGAAGAGTTTTCGTGTTGGGTTGAGAATGGGATTTGTGAATGCAATTCCCCTCCAATGGTATATAGTGTCACAAATGCCACATTTGTTTATGTCCAATTGTTTGATGATAGTCGCTCCCCAGTCCCATAGAGAAGAGGTGAAGTGACATCCATTCAGTAGGTGTTCCAAGGTCTCAAAATGTTCGCAACAAAGGATGGACCTTGAGGGACCCTCAAAGCCTTGTCGAGTGATGTGATCCCAAGTAAGGACTTTTCTCTTGGCTACCAACCATAGAAATGTAGAGACCTTGGGCCATAAGTCTTGTTTCCAAATTTGTTTCCATATATTCTCACCCTATTGGTTGTTTATATTTGATATATTGTTGGATGCAGTCTGCCAGATCCAGGGTTCAACTTATACGACCTACAAAAAACCCACAAGCATTGGCATTTTCAATACCCTGCAAGCAAAGTAAGGTCTCACCCAAGATGCACGTAGGAAATGACACAAATACCTTAATAAGGGTTGCACATGAAGGAATGGATTATTTCTACTCGACATATTAGTAGTTCTTTACTTAAACATGCATCAGATCATGTAATATGCATAAAGACCATCATCTTACTAACATTTATCAATTGAACTTACTAAGCTAACATCACAAATCCATACATAAGCACAATGCGCATAATATAGATGAGACACCAACTTCATTCTATATTGGCACAATTTGGCTATAACCATACATGACTACAAAACTCAGATCAACAACTTAATACTTCTCATATATCTCATCTTATACACAACAACATCCCTTTACAAAATAGGCACGGAACCAGAATTACAAACAACAACCAGAACTAAGATCCTAACCTTCTAGAAAAAATCACAGCACGCTAGAACCAACCCCCAACCCTTTACAAAATAATCCTTATATAGGTTGAGGTACAAAACTGCAAAATTGTTGTTGGCTAATGCAAGGGCATCTAGTCGAGCCATCAGTGTAGTCATTTTGTTACATGTTATGGTCCAAGACTGGACTAAGGGAACCTGAAAATCAGAAGAGAAACTTACTCGAATATTTTATTGAATGAGAATCTAAATAGATAATAGTATGTTATTGGTTATAGAGTATTAGTAAGAAATAATTGGCTAATTTTAGCTCCCTGCGAGGAGACTGAGCCACTTAGATAACTGTTACAAGATTTATGAACTAGTCACCTAAAATTAGAAAGAATTTCTGGAGTTTAGGCAAGTAGAATCTTGCAAATGGCAATTCCATACAAAATTGTAACTCCCGGTGAGGGAGGAAGCCAGAGAGTTTTTTTTTTACTGTTAAAAAGAATCAAAATTAGAAAAAGAGGATCAATCTGTAACTTGCCAGGGCAGAAATCGGTGATAGCTACCATTTAATAAAAGAATGGATTCGAAATTCGAGAGAGATCAGGTATTTGTGTGAATAATTTGAGAATGGATGGATACATTTATGTTGCTTCTTCCTTCATTTCTTCAGTTCGTGGTAGCTATGTTGCTTGTATGCATTGAGGCGTTTTTAGTATCTGCCATCTAGACTATCCTACGAGTTACAGTCACATCAGGGCTTCATTTCAGCAAAATTAGGTGCAGAGTCTAACCATTACACTCGTAAATGCCTGGAGAAAGATCCTGTGGAAAGATTGCATGAAGTAAAACCGTCATTGGAATTGCAGCTCAGTTTACGGACAAACGGAGATGAATTTAAAAATTCTGCGATCTGGGTTTTGTGCAGAAGGGAGTCTATTGTGTGAATCGCGGGTTTTTTCAGGAATCGACTTGGTTGAAGAGATTTGTTGGGTTCTTTGAACTACGTTTTGTTGAAGTGCGTGAAGCAACATTGGAACGGTTTTACATTTGGTATTTCTTTATTAACAATTGATGAGGAGAGTTTAAGCAGGGATCCAGCCAATCCTTGCATCAATTTTAGTATCAGAGCAAGGAGTTTTGCTCAGTAAAATAGAAAGAAAAAAAAGTCATGGTTGTTCGTGTTGGTAGAGCTCGAGGTCGTGGCAGAGGACGACCTGTGGAAAATGCAGAGGTTATGGAGGAATTGAGAGAACTCAGAGCACGTATGGAAGCTATGGAGTTGGGCAAACAAAGAGATCCAGGGGCAGGAGATGTGAGTGAGCCTGAAGAGGAAGAACGTGAAGAGGAGGCAGCTCCTATGGCAAAGACACCTGAAATGAGATGTCTTTGATCCATTTCAGGAACCACATCCAGACCAAAGCCTGAGTTTCCTACCTATGAGGGAAGCCTTACTGTTGAACACCTCATTGACTGGATCAATGAGTTGGACAAATATTTTGAGTACGATGAAATAGAGGAGAACAGGAAAGTCAGATTGGCAGTGACACGGTTGAAGGGGCATTCATCCCTCTGGTGGGATAGTGTGCAAGCAGAGAGGAGAAGAAAGAATAAACCACTAATCAAGAGCTGGGATAGGATGGTGGCCAAGTTGAGGGCAAAATTCTTGCCCAAGGACTACCAACTAACTCTGTATAGGCAAATGCAGAATTTGAGGCAACGATTGGTCACTGTGAGAGAGTACACTAAGGAGTTTTACAAAGTAAACTTGAGAGTTGGTTATGTGGAGGAATCAGTCGAGAAGACTTCCAGGTATTTAAATGGCTTGAGGATGGAGATCTAGGATGAAATCAGCATGATATCACCTAGGACAATGGAAGAGGCCTACCAATGTGCCTTGAGAGCAAAAGAGAAGCTATTGAGGAAACAAAACTTCAACAGAGGAAGAGGTTCAGCCAAAGGAAGAGGACAACCAGCTGGAAGGGAGAAGTTTGTAGTCCAAGAGGGAGAGTCCAACCATTCAAATCAGCATGAGCAGCTAAACAGGGGCAATGACCCAAGAGGAGGAAGACCTTACCAAGGAGGTAGAGGTAGAGGGAGAGGCAAAGAGACTGCCTTTAGATGTTACAAATGTAACAAGCTGGGTCATAGATCTTTTGAATGCCCGGAGAAGGAAAACATAGGACAGAGAGGGGCCTATGTAGCTCAGAAGGAGCAGCAGCAAGAGAAATTACCAGTGGCTGAAAATCTACCTGAGAGTGGAGAGGATTTGATGATAAACAAAGTCTTGTTGAAGCCTGAGAAGGAAAGTGCAAAACATGCTCAGAGGAAAGCCTTGTTCAAGACTATGTGCAAGGTCAAAGGAAAGTGCTGCAAGATGGTGATTGACAGTGGGAGTACTGACAATCTGGTTTCCACAGAGGTGGTGGAGAAATTGAGCTTGAAGAAGATCAAACATCCAGTCCCCTACAAGGTATCCTGGTTACACAAAGAACATCAAATTCTGGTAAGTGAGTAATGTGAGTTTGATTTACAAGTAGGTACATATAAAGATAAAGTAATATGTGATGTTATGCCCATGGATGCCTGTCATGTTCTTTTGGGAAGACCTTGGCAGTTTGACAGGAAAGTAGTGCACGATGGTAGGAGGAACTGCTACAGTTTTGATAAGGATGGAATGAGACATGTCTTACTTCCTTTGCAAGAAGGTAGTACAGTAGAGCAGCCAACTGCAAAAGTCTTGATGTTGAGTGGCAAAAAGTATTTGCAGCAGTTTGAGGAGGAGAAAGTGAACTATGCTATGATGTGCAAGCCCAAGGTAGTGATGATGAAGACTACTATTTCAGACCTACCTGAAGAAATTCAAGAAATGTTGGCTGAGTTTGGAGACATTGTAGTGGATGATTTGCCCGATGAGTTGCCACCCAAGAGAGATATCAGCCATCACATTGACTTTATTCCTGGAGCTATCTTACCCAACAAGGTAGCCTATAGGTTGATACCTCAGGAGAATGAAGAGATCAGAAAGCAAGTGCAAGGATTGTTGGATAAGGGGCTGATTAAGAAGAGTCTAAGCCCATGTGCAGTGCCTGCAGTGTTGAGCCCAAAGAAGGGTGGTGAATGGAGGATGTGCACAGACTCATTTGCCATTAATAAAATAACCATCAGATATAGGTTCCCATTACCCAGGATGGATGACATAATGGACTGTCTGAGTGGGGCAACATACTTTACTAAGATAGATCTGAAAAGTGGATATCATCAGATCATAATTAGAGAGGGGGATGAGTGGAAGACAACATTCAAAACTAATGAAGGGCTGTATGAGTGGCTGGTTATGCCATTCGGGTTATCAAATGCCCCAAGTACTTTTATGAGATTGATGAATGAAGTCTTGAGAGACTTCATAGGCAAATTTTTGATCATCTACCTGGATGATATATTAATTTTCAGTCAGTCAAAGGAGGAGCATCTAAGGCATTTGAGATATGTCTTGGAAAAGCTGCAATCAGAGAAATTGTTGGTGAATATAAAGAAGTGTTCATTCATGAAATCTAAGTTGGTGTATTTGGGCTTTGTAGTTTCAAAGGATGGTTTGA
Source organism: Larix kaempferi (assembly GCA_027924585.1). Lineage (NCBI taxonomy): Eukaryota > Viridiplantae > Streptophyta > Pinopsida > Pinales > Pinaceae > Larix > Larix kaempferi. Next base: position 2,134,078 of record BSBM01000660.1, on the reverse strand, counting down.
AGATGGATCCAGAAAAGGTACAAGCAATTTTGGATTGGCCTTCCCCCCAAAGCATCTTTGAGGTAAGAAGCTTCCATGGCTTAGCAAGCTTTTATAGAAAATTCATAAAGAACTTTAGTGGCATTTTTTCTCCAATTGTTGAGACTATTAGAAAGGACAAGCAGCCATTCAAATGGACAGCAGGAGCTGAAAACAACTTTCAGTTGTTAAAGAAAAAGATTACAGAGCAGCCCGTGTTGGGGTTACCAAACTTTAGAAAACCATTCCAAGTTGCGTGTGATGCTAGTGGGATAGCCGTTGGGGCTATGCTCAGTCAAGAAGGTAAACCGGTAGCCTATTTTAGTGAAAAACTAAATGATGCAAAACAGAAATATTCCTCATACAATAAGGAATTCTATGCTATAGTCCAAGCCCTGAAACATTGGAGGCATTATTTGATGCCTCGGGAATTTATATTGTATTTTGACAACCATGCTTTGCAGTACATAATGCAATAGCCTAAATTGAATCAGAAACATGCCAAATGGGTAGAGTTTCTGCAGAGTTTCACTTTTGTGTTGAAGCATATTAGTGGACAGTCAAATCGTGTAGTTGATGCATTGAGCAGGAGAGCCTTAATCATACAAGAAGGTCAGGTACAAGTTTTGGAATTTGAATATCTTAGAGACTTATATGAAACTGACAATAATTTTCAGCGTGCATATAGAGCATGCGAGAACCCTATAGAAGTGGATAGAGAATTGTGGGCTGAATATATGTTGCAGGACGATTTACTTTTCAAAAACAGTAAGTTGTGTATCCCAAGTTGCTCAATGAGGGAGAACCTGATTCAAGAGAAGCACAATGGTGGAATGGCTGGTCACTTTGGAAGTGATAAGACTTATGGACAGCTAAGTCATTTTTACTTCTGGCCCAAGATGAGGTCTGAGGTTGAGAAGTTTGTGGGCGGATGTAGAATCTGTCAGCATGCCAAGGGAAGAAGCCAAAACACAGGCTTATATACACCATTGCTTGTTCCTACCAAACCTTGGGATTCTGTGAGTATGGACTTTATTTTGGGATTGCCGAAGACTCAGAAAGGAAATGATTCCATCTTTGTAGTAGTGGATAGATTTACAAAAATGGCACATTTCATTCCTTGTTTTAAGACAAGTGATGCCACTCACATAGCAAACTTGTTCTTTAATGAAGTGGTGAAGCTACTTGGTTTACCTAGAAGTATTGTCTCCGATAGAGATACGAGGTTCACAGGTCACTTCTGGAGGACATTGTGGAAGAAGCTAGGTACTAAGCTGAATTTCAGTTCAGCTTATCATCCACAGTCTAATGGTCAGACTGAGGTAGTCAACCGGAGTCTGGGTAACATGCTGAGGAGCTTGGTTGGAGAAAATCCAAAACAATGGGATAGAGTGTTGGCACAGGCTGAGTTTTCCTATAATGACTCGCCAAATAGAAGCACAGGTATGAGCCCATTTCAGGTCTTGTATGGTATGCATCCTAGAGGAGTGTATGAATTGCGAGATTTGGGACAGATGGAAAAGAGAAGTGCGGATGGAGAAGACTTTGCAGCTAGAATCAGAGAGCTACAGGAAGAAGTTAAGGAAAGGTTACAGAGAAGCAATGCAAATTACAAAGCGAGAGCTGATTCTAAAAGAAGAGAAAAGAATTATGAGGTGGGGGACCTAGTGTTAGCCCATTTGAGAAAGGAAAGGTTCCCTAAGAGAGAATACAACAAACTGAAAATGAAGAAGATTGGTCCATGCAAAATCCTCAGAAAGTTTTCTGCTAATGCTTATGAGCTGGAAATGCCAGCAGGAATTGGCATATCTCCTATTTTCAATGTTGTTGATATATACCCCTTTACAGCAGATGATGCAGGTCAGGTTGCATGAGACAAAGATGCTAATAATGATTTGAAATGGCTGAAGCAGATGCCAGTAGCACAGAATTTGGAAGCAGAGGAGATCTTTGACACTAAAATTGCAAAGAGCACTAGGCAGAAGGACTACTTGGCGTATTTGGTAAAGTGCAAAGCACCCCGTAGAAGATGCTACTTGGATGAGTGCAGCAGAACTAGCAGCCAAGGGTTTTGCTGTTGCTGACCTTTTGAACAGGGGTTCCATTCCTTCCACCCTGGTAGTCTGATGCAGGGGCATCTAGTCGAGCCAGCAGTGTAGTTGTTTTGTTACATGTTATGGTCCGAGACTGGACTGAGGGAACCTGAAAATCAGAAGAGAACCTTACTCAAATATTTTATTGAATGAGAAACTAAATAGATAATAGTATGTTATTGGTTATAGAGTATTAGTAAGAAATAATTGGCTAATTTTAGCTCCCTGCGAGGAGACTGAGCCACTTAGATAGCTATTACAAGATTTATGAACTAGTCACCTAAAATTAGAAAGAAATTATGGAGTTTAGGCAAGTAGAATCTTGCAAATGGCAATTCCATACAAAATTGTAACTCCCGGTGAGGGAGGAAGCTGGAGAGTTTTTTTTTTACTATTTAAAAGAATCAAAATTAGAAAAAGAGGATCGATCTGTAACTTGCCAGGGTAGAAATTGGTGGTAGCTACCATTTAATAAAAGAATGGATTCGAAATTCGAGAGAGATCAGGTATTTGTGTGAATAATTTGAGAATGGATGGATAAATTTATGTTGCTTCTTCCTTCATTTCTTAAGTTCGTGGTAGCTATGTTGCTTGTATGCATTGAGGCGTTTTTAGTATCTACCATCTAGACTATCCTACGAGTTACAGTCACATCAGGGTTTCATTTCAGCAGAATCAGGTTTAGAGTCTAACCATTACACCCGTAAATGCCTGGAGAAAGATCCTGTGGAAAGATTGCGTGAAGTAAAACCGCCATTGGAATTGCAGCTCAGTTTACGGACAAACGGAGACAAATTTAAAAATTCTGCGATCTGGGTTTTGTGCAGAAGGGAGTCTATTGTGTGACTTGCGAGTTTATTTTCAGGAATCGACTTGGTTGAAGAGATTTGAAAGGTTCTTTGAACTGCGTTTTGTTGAAGTACGTGAAGCAACATTGGAACGATTTTACATTTGGTATTTCTTTATTAACGATTGATGAGGAGAGTTTAAGCAGGGATCCGGCCAATCCTTGCACCATTGGCGCACAGTTCAAACTAAACTTGGGGCACAGTGTAATTTCTTTTTGTTAGCGCGCAACTGAATTCTACATATCTGACTCGACGCGCAGTTACTAATCAAAACTTGGGCACCAACAGGCCCCCAACACTATATCGTGGCTTGTTCCGAGCCACTCTTTAATATTTGAAGATCGCTTATTGAACCAAAGGTATCAGTGTGGTGATCTATGTAGTGAAATCAGACAGTTGCACCTTGAGTTGTCCTACTAACTCTATTAGCTCTTCAAAATCAGTGCTAAACTTGGGAGTCTTCTCCAACATTGTAGACTATGGTTGTGGGTGTGTGGACTCTCCAAGATCAACAACCTTCTTATAAGTTTCATGCACCTCGACGACTTTTTTATACTGCACTTCGGATTTCTCTTAGAGATCCATGATCTGCGAAGTAATTTTATGTTAATCAAAGCAGCTGGTGTCTATGTGCTTCATTAGGGCCGATATTTCCTTCATCGCTTCCATGCACTCGGCCACAGGTAGACCACTTATGGACTGCTTCTTCATCTTCACCTAGTCTTCTAGCGTTCTGATATGGTCTTCCTTTTAAGTGACCTCCGGCCGCTCTTGCAAGTAAGTCCATAAATTGAAGCTGGTGTTAACCAACTTTGTCATGCCTTGTACTTGGTCCTTGGCCCTTTGAAAGGTTTCTTTCGCCTACTCAATCTGATTCTTCATTTCATTGTCATATGGAGTCTCCTTCGTCTCCAATTGTTCTTTCAAGACTGAATTTCGGGTGCACGTTCCTCTAATCGGTGTCTTAACTTCTTCACACTCTTCCTCGGCTAATTCCAGCACAACTGTGGTAGCTTGTGCTTCTTCCCGTGCAGTGAGATACATGTTCTCCACTGCTATTGTCAGAGATGTATGTGCAGCAACTTCGGCTACATGCCTCTGTTGTGGCCCATTGTATGCTCAACTCAAGTCAAGTGGGAACGCAACAATTTCGTGTGTCATAAAAAACATATAATCTTCAAGTTGTTGAAATGTAAGTTGTGTCAAGTTTACCTCGAACCTGATACAACTTGGTGTTATAGATGTGGAAGCTTTTGCTTCCCTGACTGTAACGACTTGGGAGTCGATGTTCAACACCCTCTATTCTATAGCAGGAATTCGTTGCTACTGTGTCATGCGCCAAATCTCGTGCAATATATTTAACTTCCATACTGGAGCCTCTTGGGCTTGGGTTATCCAACCACAATCTATTCTTCAGTTTGAAAACCTACTTGTATGAATCCCAATGAAGTACATGTTGCGAATCCAATTTTACTTCAATTGTACTTATTATTTTCTGGAGTGCTAGCTCTTGTTTAGCCTCCCCTTTCTTCTCAATGAAGGTATGCATCCTCTCTGCCTGCCCTTTTGGTGAATGGGTGAGGTTAGTCAGCCTGCCTCCTATTGGTGCATGTTCTTGATGCATCTATTAGTGTTCTTGTGCCTCCTACTCCATGTATTCCTCTTGTTACTCTTCTTGTTCAGTTTCAAATGTTATGATGAGCTTACGCCTTTGTTTTTTCTTCTCGAGGCCAGTGCTTCCTGAGGTTCCTTCTTGGTTTTTCTTCTTCCTCTTTTTCTTGTAACCTGGGTGAGTTGTGCACCGTAGTGCCTTTCAAGTCGTTCCTCTTTTTCTTCTTCTACCCCTTAGGGATGTCCAACATCACAACATCAAAGTTGGGTTGGAGCTGGTACTCTAGCGAACAGTCCTCCACCTGATCCTTGATGTCTTCTTCAATGATGCAGAAAGACATGATCTCTATCTAGTCGTCGAGCTTCCTGCACGTGTGAGATGAGCACATTATGCACATCTACGGAAAAACATACCGTAGACTCGCACTTGTCCATCAAGTAGTAGGGAATCCAGTATGATCCAGCAGTAACCTAAATCATTTTCATGTACTAGTTCTGGAATGCAATACCTATGGATTTATGCATTTCCTTGTCACTAGTGGTCTGATATACACTAAACCTTGGTGCTAGAAACTCCTTGGTCAACTCTGTGTTAAAATGCGGTCATTCTAGTGACTTTCGCACAATCATTATGCCGATGAACAAGACCCAACTGAAATGAAATCCTTTCCGAGATCATACGTCTCCAGGAAATCCTCAATAAAATCTTGTAGTAAATATCTTACCCAATTCATTATGATGCTTTCGGTACATCTTTCCACAGTGAACAACACTCCCACTGGGAACTCATCTTTTCGGCACTTGCGGACCACCTTTCCAGTTGGCAGTTGTGTAGCAAACTGAACATCACGTTCTTTAATGGCGAGTATAACCGTTCCTTTGGTACCTCTATGTGTATTGTAATTCTGGTAAGCCTCCGCGACCCGTAGGACGCGTGCTTTGATCTCTTCCCTAAGGGATTCTCCTTCATTGGATAGACCTCTTACTCGTCAGATCATAGCTTCATTGATAGCCTGAGGATGATCCAACCACAAGTAGCATCCATGCAACCTGCTCAGTAAAAATCTTACACATCTTAGTATACTTACACCTCACTCGCAGTATGGCACTTCCAAGAATGTCATAATTCTCGAGTGGAACAACTTCTTTGCCCACTTCTTCGTAATGTACATCATAGAACCATCAGTGTCTTGTCACAACACTACACACTCCAACAAGAAAAGGGTAGGAAACACTATATCATCCTGCAAATTGAAGTCATTGAACGCCATCATCGACACTTGGACCAGCAGTTTCCCTTAGATGTCTACTTTGGTGTCCATCTCTACGACCGAAATCTCTGTTGGTTTCACTACTTTGGTCTTCTTTCTCTGTTTGGGTGCGGTGGAGGTCGACATATTTCCCAGCTCTAGCAATTCCTCCTTGCTTGGATCTGCAACTCTCTTTTCCCTCATCTCTGCAACTTTCATACCCTGAGTTCGGCAACCCCTCTACACGCATCTCAGCACTCTTCCTACTCACTGCTCGACACTCTTCTTTCACACTCTTTGCTCTCGGGTCCAAATGACTCTCCTCTACAAACGCTACTGAGTTTAAACCCGACGCGGCCCTCTAACAACATATCCTGTCATAACTGCCATACCACACAATCTGGTGAATCTAGCTTTCCGTGATGCAATCCCTCCATGTTGTGATGAATGATTGCTTGAATCGACCATGCATTACTACTCCACAATTATCACTAATCTTCTCATGGACGTGGCAAGTTGCTTCCATTTATTGTTCTAGCTTTTTCAAATTTTGAATTTCACCTACCCACCGACTCATTAAATTGACCAAATTTGGAAATAATTGACCTGCTAACCTATCACATCTAACAATTGTCACACATTCTGCCTTTTGTGGCTGTCGTGCGCCTACATTAATTATGACAATATTCCTACTACGACAATGACGCTAATCCTTGTCAGCTGGATGACAAACTAACATTCCCTCAGCAGACACTTCCTAAATTTATGTGCTAGATCTACTTGGACAGAATTATTCTTGACTTGACTGTTACAAATCTGCGACTTTACTCCCTTCATGATTGATAATGACTCGTTCATGACCCGAAGACTATCATAGACACTATCACCTAACAAATTTTCTTAACTATAATGACGACTGAACCTATGATATCGTAGCTACAGAACAAAACTGATGATAGTAATGTAACTTAATAACACAAATTTATTTCACTTTTTCCCTTGCAAGTGTTCTTTCCCCTATGGGCCATGGTATGGATTAAGGTGACTCCCATTGATGATCCCCTTCATCGGATGTTCTGCCAGGGTGGGAAGCTTCGATGCGTCAGCCTTAGTGATGAACATGATCCTAAATGGACCCAACCATCTCATCTTGAGCTTTCTTGGGTTCAAAAATTTGTTGGCATACATTAACACCAACACACCTAGTTCTAGGGTCTTATTCTTGATGTTCATGTCATGCCAAGATTTTTGTCGCTGCTATTATACGATCTGGACGAATCCTACAATGAACCGATCTTCTTCTAACTCCATCATATCTTCCAGTATGCGCGCAAGTGATTCATCATATGTCATCTTTTTGGCTAAAGCTATGCACAGGCTAGGGATAACAAATTCCAGTGGCATTACTGCTTCCTTGCCATAGACCAATCTGAACGGGGTTTGCTTCGTGGGCCTCTTGGACATGGTCCTATATGCCCACAGTACTACTGGAATGTGTTGATCCCAGTCATCACATTGTACATTGCAAAACTTTGTAAGTGCTTGCTCCAAAATCTTATTAAATGCTTCCACTGTACCATTGGCTTGTGGATGATACAATTTACTCTTCTAGTGGAGTATCATGAACTATTCTATGAGTGCGCAGATGGTGGAGTTCAGGAAGTGAGTTCCCTGATCACTCATCAACACCTTCGGGCAACCAAACCTGGCAATGATATGCTCAAATATGAACCGCGCGACTCTCTTAATGTATACTCTTTCACTAGCGCAACCTATGACCATCTTGTCAGGTACTCTGTCGCGGTGATAATATATCGGGTGTCGGTTCTGTGTGCTGTTGGGTTGATCAAACCCACAAAATCAATATCACATTTCTCGAAAGGATCGAGCGCATTGACAGGAAAGAGAGGCATCTCATCCCTGTGCAACGACTTTCCCACTCGCTAGAAAACATCACAGTGTTTGCAATACATCTTGGCTTCTTGGAATAGTGGAGACCACCACAATCCTATGCGCAACACCTTGTGTGCAGTAGCATTCCCTACATAATGTCCCACGGCTACGCCTTCTTGTGCTTCTCTATGAATAAGTGGCCTTTCATGTTTCAACACACATCTATGTAGTATGCCATAAGCTCTCAGCTTGTAGAGCTATCATGCGATCAACTAGAAATCTACGTTGTGCATTACCAGTTGTCAACGCTACACAACCGTATACCCTGTCGACACATGACCAAAAGAAAAAAATGTCCCTATCTCATTGAACTGTAAACTCAATGAGGAACATTTGCGCGTCTGGGAGATTGTCATCCAGAATTCCTCCTTCCTCCCGAGATTCAACTCTTGACAAATGATCTGGAACAACATTGTGCTTGCCTGGATTGACAACTTCAAATTCAAATTCTTGAAAGAGGAGCAACCATCGACACATGTGCCCCCCCAACAGTGGCTTGTTGACCAAGTACCTCAAAGCAAAGTGGTTTGTGAAAAATTTGAAGGCAGTCCCCAATAAGTAGTGTCAGTATTTATGTAACGCATATACCAAGCCTTCTTGCCTAGTCATGGTATAAATTTTCTCAATTATGGATAACTTTCTATTGGCAAAGGAAACAAGGTGATCAATGTCTCCTTCCCCAGGCTAGGAAACTACTCCCAGTGCTACTGATGATGCGTCCAAATGTATAACATGGAACATGCGTGTCCAATCTGGAAAGATTTAGATCAACGTAGTAACCAATTTCTCCTTCAGAGTATACAGCACATGTTGACATTGCAGCATCCATTCATACTTAACTTGTTTTCTCAGCAACTCCTCCAGTGGCGTTGTAATAGTGGCATAGTTTCTAATGAATTTTCTGTAATAGATAGTATGTCCCAATGTTGCGTGCAAGCCTTTCACATGTATTGGGGATGTCAGATTAACTATGACTGCAATCTTTACCAAGTCGACTAGTAGACCTTCCTTGCACACAACATGTCCCAATAGAATCCCAAATGGGGTACAAAAAATGCACTTCTTCATGTTCAACAAGATTTGCATCTGCCTTCGGCAATCTAACATGAGTCTCAAGATTTGCAGGTGATCCTTCAACATACTGAACATTGTTCATTCGTCCAGATAGACTTCTAAAAACTTATGCATGAATTCTTTGAATGCGGCCACCACTATCCTAGAAAAAATATCTAATGCATTCTTCAACCCAAAGGGCATCACATTATAGGCAAATGAGCCCCACTCGGTCGCAAAAGTGGTCTTCGTGCAATCCTCCTATGCTATACACACCTGATGGTAACCGGAGAATCCATAAGTGAACGAATATCCCCATACATTCTGTAACACCTCACCTGTGAATGGTGTAAAGAATGGGTCATGGATACATACTGCATTTAGGTTGCACAGATCCACATAGATGCGTATTTCCATTGTCTTCTTATCTTGGACCACCATTAGACTGATCTACTATGATTCCTCCACTAGAAATATAATCCCTGCATCCAACATGCGGTCTAACTCCTTACGCACTTTCTCCTTATAATGGGGGTTCAATCTGTAGGGTCTCTTCTTAATTGGTTTTTCCCCTTCTTTCAACTGAATCTTCATCTCTCCAAGAGTTGTTGCAATCCCTTTCATCTCTGATAAGCTATATGTAGAAAGAGGTCTTCGTATTCTTTCAGTAGGTCGATTATCTAGGTGATTGTCTCTTGATCCCAGTAGTCGCCTATGATGGCCATCTTGAGCTCCTCCTTAGTTCCAATGTTATATTTCTTTGTCTTGAGTGACTCTCTGAACTTTGGCGCAATGCTGGAAGATGGCTCATCCTGCACCGTGCGTTCTCCTACAAACTCACTGATATGTATATTGTGTGGATCCTCGTCTTCATTAGACTCCTTACTCTCGAATTTCCAACAATAAATTGGTTTGTTCAACCGTTACAAGTCCCGGTGGTAAGTGCATATTGTCCTCTACGTCAGATCTTGTTGTGGTCTTTCTCCAAAGATAATGTGCTTGATCCAATGGAGAACCTTGGACATGTTTGGATCTCTAGTATTGAATCAAAATGTGGCAGTAAATTCAATGGACACCTTCTCCCAACTTTTGGTCGGACTTCTTCTTTCCTACTGAACATATCAACTAGGTGGTATGATATCCAACATATGGTAGATTTGGTGCACCCATTGACTGCGTGGTACAGTCTTCATCTTCCATCCATGTTGATAGAATTCAAGGTGCTCTATGGGATTCTCAGTTCCCTTGAATCAGTTAAGAAGCTCCAAGCCTGCAACATGATGGAACCTTTCTTTAATGCATGTTTCCATGGCTTTCAAGCTGCTCAACTCCTCTCTATGTGTCTTCCACTAGCACACAGATGTTCCTTGGGTGATGCATCCATTGTTTCTACCCGTCGATCCTTTGGAGCTTAGGATTGCATTTGTTCAAGGAAAGTATCTACTTTTTGTATTCCATCGACCCAATCCAACACATAGCCTTAGTAATGCACATGCATCTCCTTATGGACACCTCATACAGCTGATTCTGTCAACGATTCATCACATCTTGCAAATCTGTGTCAAAAGAACGGACACTACGCTGACTGATCTTTCCATCCGCGGTGGTGTTTATATAATCTTCTTTTCTGGTAGTAACATCATATTTATTCTCTATCTCCATGCCACTGATGTCATCCTAAACCAACTCTCTATATATTTCCCCTTCTGTGGCATCCAACGGAACTACCACACGTAGTTCCTCTGATTCGAAAGACATGCATCTATGCTTCAAGTTCAAAATAACATTATTGTCAAATGCCCAGACGATTCCCAACAGGGCTAGGTAGGGATCAATATCCTTAGGCATCTCAATCACTTCAAATTTTGTCACTATCTTTACACCATCAATATTTACTTCCACATCAATTATCCTTTCGACATGGAATACCTTGCTTTGATTAGCTAACCTGAGTTGGATGGGAGACCATACCATTTTTGGGTTTCCCATCAATTCCCAAGTTTTCTTAGGAATAATGTTCACATCTGCCCCCAAGTCAATCATTACATCTTTCATTTCAAATCCTCCCAACTCTAGGGACATCATGAACTCCTCTCCAGTTCTTCTTTTCTTTCCCACTTTGTGTGCATTCCTTTCAGGAAGTGGCACAGAAATAGGTTCTTCGACTTCATTAGACATTAGTAACTTTGCAAGCATATTTGTTACTTTATTGACAACATGAGAATCATTCAATATATTCATAAAACTTCGCAGAAAGGTACTTACTAGATATTTCTGGTGACTCTTGTACACCCCTTTATGTTGTTCTTCTTTGCGCTGCACGATCCACCTCAGTTCTTCATCTCGCATATTGCGCAGTAGTTCTTCCTCATGTAGTCTTCTTTTGTGATCCTCTTCTTCGCCCAGTCTTCGCATTTGATTCTCTCTACACAGCCTATCTTGGCACAAGTATTCTTCTTGCTGCGCAACTTCCTCAACCGCTCTCTACGCCTCGCATAGGATCTGTAGCCGATCCTTTGCTTGAAACTTAGGTGGAGGCTGCATAGCTTTCTTTACCTTCTCCTCTATTTATATTCTAATACTGCAATCTCCAAGAATATCTTCCCCTGTCTGAGCGCCTCCTTGAGTCACTATATTCACTTGCACCGAATCCTTTCATTGTTCTCCTTCCTTGGTTTGACAATTACCATATTACAACAACCTTTGTTGTCTTCCCACTTCTTTAGCAGGTCTAGGAAGTCCTCTGCATGGTCTATGCTATGGAAATATGCGCACAATGCACGAGCCTTAGTACAAAATCTCACTAAGTGGCCTGGATCTCCACAGTTAAAGAAAATTGCTTGTCTTCCACCACCTCCAAAGCCTATTCCACGGCCTCAAAACCCACTACGCGATGCTCTCTGCTTTCCTCCCAAGTCACGCACTCTATTTTCTTCTACACCCTAAACCTGGTAGGCGTTCGTTGTATTGTCATTCATTAATTGTAGAAAGCGATAGTTGTTCACGTCATGGACGACAGACTTGCAGAACTCGGAGAATGGTGCATGCGCAGAGCTTTGGTACTTCTGCAACGTCGATCAATTGGGAGATTCATGGCCCCAAGTTCGATAAATCTCACACCACTTGGACTTATGTGTCATAGGAAAAGGACTAGGCGCACCCGTACCCATATAATTGTTCAATGTCAAGCATTCATTCTTGTTATGGCCTTCTGTTCTACAAAATCTACACCACACATTTTCTCTGACTACCTTTCTAGTAGATAGTTTTTGTAGATGTACGGTCAGCGCGGTAACCTACATCTGAATCTGTGCCATTCTTGGCGATGCCTCCACGCCACGAGTAGCTTCCAACCTAATTTCAATTTCAAGAGCATCCAATTGAGTATTCACCTTCTGTTGTGTCATTGCAACTCTGATATGTGGCAACAAGCCCATGATGAACTATTCCCGATGTTGTACATCTAGGATCTGAAAGCTCAGTCGGTCCAATGAAATCTTGAATTGTTGGTTGTAGTCCCATACGAACTCGCCAACTCTTGCTTAATTTCTTTAATCTCGGTAATACACTGAGATTGAGACTTCGGCTTTTAGAATTCCTTGAAAAGATCGGCTTTGATCATATCCAATTATCGGGTCTGACTTGCAGTGACAGTGGTCTTATACTTCATATACCAAGTCAGAGCTCTATCCCTGAACGTGGTCTCCAACTGCGTGATATTGGTAACCTCATCTGTGATATTCTTCATAGCCAATATCGCCTCATAGGAAAACTAATGTTGTTATGCGTCATCTTTACCCATCCCATGAAACACATGTAATCTCAAGGTAGGATCTGAAGTCGTCACCATTCTTGTAGGTACCATCAAATTTCTTCTTTTGTTTGGAATTGGTGTGTTGGGGACAACACTGCTATTTCTTGACCTCTATAAATTTAGGTCATTCTGCTAGGTAGGACTAGCTTGTATTCCTCCTTCTGCTTTAGGACTTGCTTCTTGCGCAAACTCAAACACTAACTGGTCTTCTTGATTAGACAAAGAGCACTAGGGGGTTGGGACGAAGATTGGGTTACCTTTTGGCGCGCATCTTCTGATAGGGAGCTCAAATCCAGTTGCACAGTCTCTCTTATGATCATACAAGCACCTCCATTAGTCTATACTTCCTCTTCTTGTACATCTTCTTGATTCTTTCTTTCTCTCGGCCTCAGGGGTGTGATATCATTGTTCTCATTGCATCTCTCACTCTCTTTCATTCCACGCCACTTGGGAGGTTTCTCATCTTCTGAGCACTCTTCTTGGCCAGACTCTACACACCCTTTTGGCATAGAGGAACCTTCTAAACACTCTTGTCGCGCGGTCTCATCTCTAGCATTTTTCTTTCCTTTATGATCTACCTTATATTTCCCCGTTAGCTACTTCTTGTTTCTTTCTTATGACTGCCTGTCTTCTCTCATCCCTTTTTACATATATTTTCTCCCTCTAGAGTCTTTGCTCTTCTGGATCCATCTTTGTGCCTAGTTGTTCTCCGACTTCTTCATACCCCACCCTTGTAGCGCAAGGCTTATGCTGCCATGCTATTAGGGTTCATTGTCATTATCCCCTTCTCAACGACAACATCTTTATCCACAATGGGATTTGCTTCAAGAATCTCTTTCTCGGATGTTCTTTGAATCTTTCTTCTACACGTCTAAATGATTCATTGGATCCTATAGCAAATTCTACAATATATACTTCTTTCACGCGCAAGAACCATAAATCAACATCTCTAGACCAAGTATTGCCTAAATTTCTTAGTTCTTGGATCTTTTCCTCGTTCCATAATAGTGGCCAAGGTGCGTTCTAAGTGTAATTTATCTAAGACTGTCTCTTTACCCATTCATACAACAAAACAGGGAACTCACTGAAGAAAATTTCATACAGATTGAGTAAATGTACCTTTCTTTCCACTCTTGGGGAAAGATCCACAATCCTCTAGTATATTTTTGTGCAAACTCGTCCTTCATGCTTTCCAGCCATTGTTCAGTCTCATCTTTGGTAGGATTCCACGTCATCAGTTCATCCTCCCTACACAATGCCCATCAGATTTCGGCAACAGAACCTTTGTTGGATGCATCCTGTCAGAACCAGGGTTTGACTTATACGACCAACAAAACCCCACAAGCATCGACATTTTCAATACTCTGCAAGTAGAGTAAGGTCTCATTCGAGATGCACGCAGGAAATGACATAGAGACCTAAATCAGGGTTGCGCAGGAAGGAACAGATTCTTTCTACTCAACATATTAGCAAATATTTACTTAGACATGCATCTGATTATGTAATATGCATAAAGATCATAATCTTACTAACATTCATCTATTGAACTTACAAAGCAAACATCACAAATCCATACACAAGCACAATGCGCCGAATATAGATGGGACAACAAATTTATTCTATTATTGGCACAATTTGGCTATAACCATACATGACTACAAAACTCAGGTCAATAGCTTAATACTTCTCATATATCCCATCTTACTATAGAGCAACATCCATTCACAAAATAGGCACAGAACCAGAATTACAAACAACAACCAGAACTTAGATTCTAACCTTCTAGACAAAATCAGAACACGATAGAACCAACCCCCAACCCTTTACAAAATAAGCCTTATATAGGATGAGGTACAAAAATGCAAAATTGTTGGTGCACAGCTCTTACTGAACTTGGTGCACAGTGTAATTGCTTGTTGTTGGCGTGCAGCTGCATTCTACCTATCTGGCTCTACGCGCAGTTACTGATCAAAACTTGGGCACCAACATATATGGATAAAGCTTCATTCACTAAAGAAGTGTCTCTTTCTTTGTGTCCCTAGGGAAGCTTATTAGGACCCTGGTGGATTCTAATTTTCCTAGATTGGAGTTCTTGCTAGAGTTCATCCCAGTTGAAAATATTTGGGAGATTTGGTCAACTTTCTAGAGGGTTCTAGTGTTGTCAGATCATTGATTCATCATTAATGGTCCAATAATGAAAGACATGAAGTTTACCATCACTTTGAAGATGTTATATTAGTTGTCGACTGTATTGTAACTTAAAGAGCTTGCTACTTTGTTGCCATGCATCTTTCCAAAATAACGTTGGGCGACCATCCCTAATTTCCTAGAAGTTGTGATCTTATATTACTTGTCTACTCTACCATGCAGTATTTTGGATGAGAGAGCCCCACAAGATTCTTCCATTCTGATAAGCTCATGTTCCTCCACATGGGGTGCATATTTCCTTCTCCGTACCTTACTACAAAGGGTCGTGTTATTCTAAATCCACCTCCGCCAATTTTTTGCGCCCAAGGCTTGACACTCGATTTATGGATCTCGAACCTCAAGACCCCCAATTCTTTTTAGTTGGCATACCTTTGACCAGGTTACTAGCACCCATTTGTGATAATTTTTCGTACTCACCCATAAGAAGGAGCATTGGAGGTTTCTAATTGCATGAATTGTCTTTTCCAAGCTGCCATGACTGAGAAGAGATTGATAGGCATGTTGTGAATGACGAATTTGAGAAGGACAAGCCTTCTCGATATATTTAGGGATCTAAAAGTTTAGCTTGAGACCTTTTTGTCCATACTAGTTAAAAGCACTTCCCGTGATTGATTTTGATAGGCACTAGCAAGTAAAGGCTCCACAAGATATTTGGAAGGAAGGGAGCTTCTCCAGAAGTTCAAAATTTGAGATATTTTTAGTTGCAAAGCTAAAGGCATATTGAAGATTTATTTTTTGGACTTCCCTTGATTGATGGAAGTGCCCGAAGCATCCATGAATTCTTTCAAAATGGTCTGGATGGCTTTTTCCTCCTTGACAAAGGGTGTTCCCATCAACATTGTATCATCTACGAGTTGTAAGTACAATTAGATCAAGTTGCCTTCATGATCTTTTATTCCCTTGAGTCTATCTACTACAACAACTTCCTTGCCAGATCCCTTCCCAATCCTTCCACCATCAAGATGAAAAGGAAGGGTGAGAGCAGACCCCCCTACCTAATACTTCTTGAAGGGGTAAAGGTTTCATATGGAGATCCATTGAAGAGGATTGAGAAGAAAGTCGATGAGGTAAGGGAAATGATCCAATTTGTCTAATGTTCGGAGAATTCAAAGGCCCTTAGCACCCTGTAAATATATCACCAACTGATTTTGTTGAAAGACTTTGACATATCAAGTTGATCATCGTGCCCGCCTGCTTGTTGAATTTTAGAGAATGTATGGTTTCATGAGCTAAGATTATTCCATCCAGAAATTGACGACCCTCCACATATCCAGATTGCTCTTCCAAGATAAGGGTGGGTGGGAGAGGCTTTAGCCTGTTGGTGGTGGCCTTTGTAATGATTTTGTAGATTACATTGCATAGAGAAATGGGTTGAAATTTACTAGGAACATTGTCTTTGTCCTCTTAGGGAATGAGGGCCAGAAAAGTGGAATTGAGGACATGTAAGATATCGAGTCTATGTCGAAATCCCTCTACCACCTCCCACACCTCATGTTTAATTATGGACCAACAAGAGTGGTAGAAATTAGTGGTGAAGCTGTCAAGGCCCAATGACTTACTCGGGGGCATTTCCATGATTGCTTGCTTTACCTCCTCTGGAGTAATGCAACGAAGAAGATTTTCTTTTTGTTCCATCGTCACCAAACAGGGGATGTTTGTTGTGATCTTGTTGTTGGCCTCCTCCATTCTCCCTGGGGGCTCTTCCAACAAGTTATAATATAAAGCAACCAATTCCTTTTCAATATATTTGTGCTTGGTCAAAGTACTTCCCTGATTATTCTGCAAGGAGATGATACAGTTGTGGTGCTTGTGTTGCATCATTGAGTTATGAAAGAATTTGGAGTTTTTGTCCCCATCTTACAAGTCACACCTCTTGTTTCATTCGACCCTTTATCTCTATGAAAGTTGTGCACTCTCTCACCTACCCAATTTCTCCTTTATCAAATTCCTTTCTCTATTCATTGACCTCCTTGTGTTTTCCAACCATTCTTCTAATATGAGTTTGAAACTCATCAAACTCATTTCATCCCTTGAAACCTTTCCTAAATTTATTCTCCATGTCTTCCCTTCACCTAATTTCACCGAGATTATTCCCACCAACTTTACTACCTTAGTTCCAGCCGAGATTTCTAACTTTGATTATCAGTCTCCCACCAATCACAACTCCTCGAACTCTTTTCCATGGTTTCTCCTTCAAAAATTTGTATGCCAACATTCTTTAGTACAAGTAAGATTTTTTTAAAACAAAAATGAATATATTTTGTATTATAAAATTGTTGTAGTCACGTTTGTCATCACTTGACAAAAACTTGAAATATTAATTCACAAAAATTACTACCATCCTTTGCAAAGGATATCCAAAAGCTTCTACTAGTATAGATCCTGAAAAAGACACCTAAAGTCAATCCTACTTTGTAGAACGTAAAGGAAACAAACCTTTAGACAAAGCTATTATTATTGTGTGCTTCATCTTAACCAATAAGTAAGAGTTCAGATTCTTGGTTCTCCATGTCCACGTCAACAAGCATTTGGTGGGCAATTTTTTCCTAGTTGAGCTCCACAAGACCTAATCCTAATGACACTCTAAGATTATGTAACAGACTATGACTCCCTATTCAAATTTGTATACAATTGGTGAAGCAAGTCGCATTAGCATCTAAGGCATGCATTTGCCTCTTTTGCTATAGCAAGGTTTGAATTATTGCAACATGCTAATTTTTACGAGATTCTTTTTGCCATGCAATTTGCTAGTAACATTTAAGATTAGAGTTATATTGTTAAAGAGGAGATCCTCATACCTCTACAAAATCCTTTGTATATAATAATTTTCACAATGAGGGAATGCTTAGAAAGAGAATGATTACCATGATGTCCATGCTCCAGCATTTCCAGCTTATATCAGCCCAATCAAAGTCCCAACTATGCCACCTAACAAAGAATTTATAAGACTTCATGAGCACTTTATTTTAAGTGAGCAAGCTTCCTAATGATGAGAACAAAGTTCACACCAGCGAAACAAAGCACATATTGTGGCACAAGGTCTAAGAGAAATATAAATGACAAATTCATTGAATTGAAAAGCACAATCCCCAAGAGACCAACAATTCCCAAATCCAATTCCCTAAAAATCCTAAAAGATACAAAATTTCCAACCTAATCCACTGTCAAACCCCAAAGTTCTTACCAAACATACTAAAAATTCAGCAAATTTTGACCTAAAACTGTCCAAGCAAGCTTATTAGGTTGACTGAGAAGAACAAAAACTAGGTGACCTAATTCGAGGAGTTCTCTTGATTGGTTGCATTCCCAACATGGCCTCACTTGAGTCAACAACACAACCAACAATCCAATCCATTATCCTATTGACAGGCCAAAATGACCTGTGTTAACAATATTATTAGGTTGACTGAGAAGAACAAAAACTAGGTGACCTAATTCGAGGAGTTCTCTTGATTGGTTGCATTCCCAAAATGGCCTCACTTGAGTTAACAACAGAACCAACAAATCCAATCCATTATCCTATTGACAGGCCAAAATGACCTGTGTTAACAATAAGGGGAGAATACCCGATGGGAGTCCCAATTAGACTCGTTGTCGTTTGGAATGGAATAGAAAAACACCAACCAATATGTGGGTCTGATTGCCACTAAAGAGACAGTGACAGAGAGTGATTACAGGCATAAAGCTAAATGAAAAGATTTCATATTCTACATCATTCAACTCTATTCAGTTTACAGAAACATGAAAACATTCGCATGTAACTATAAATTGAAGATGTCCATGCAACCCAGGGTATGTCTATGCAACCGGAGGTATCCATAACCAATCTATCATATTCTGCAAATCCAAATAATTGACATAAATTCACTGTTCAATGAATTAACAGAACAATAGACAGGAATGTTCTATTGCATAAATTGATCATGAATAAACTTCTTTCTTGTATTCCGGCCTTCAAATATAGGTCGAAGACCAAAAAGCCCTAACCCCTTACATTGGGAAACAAATATTCCTTTTTATATACATTAGGGTGGCCCTTCAGTTTCTCTCACTGTTTATCTTTCGGTTACGAATATATTCACTGTTTATCTTTCGCTTACAGGATCTTGACTCTTACGAATATATTCATTTCATTTCCTGTTTTGGCGCACTAGTTTTCTTTAAAATAATCATAAATATTCGTTTCCGACGAGAAATTTTTTATTAACTTTATTTATCACGCTAAACTATTCCGCTTCTTCATTTTCTTTTATGTAATTTGACATAAAATATTTATTATTAACTTTATTTATCACGCTAAACTATTCCGCTTCTTCATTTTCTTTTATGTAATTTGACATAAAATATTTATTATTAACTTTATTTATCTCGGCTAAACTCGTCCGTTTCTTCATTTTCTTTTATCTAATTTGAATGGCTGCATAATTAACAAAATTCATGATTAATAATTTGTTATAAAACAACGAAATTAATAAAATTTTAATTATAAAAATGAAAATATCAATTTAATGTCAATGTTCTATTTTCATATATTAATAAACAGAGAGATTTGGTTAAGGATTTCTCCCTCAAAACTTCGATTTCTGGCCCTTTCGTATATCAAATTGCGAACCAGCCTCATTTGCAATCCTTCAATGTTTCTTTCTCTACAGGCCGTCTGTACATTCACGTTTGAATCTTTGAGACTTCACTATCGATTGTAATACAAGCATCCACCTCTCCTCTATTTATTTGCACACAAAGTGACTTGTCCTTGCTCAGGTAATGTTAAGATAAAGTTGTAAACTTTCATTACATTTATAGGTGTTTATATCTTAAAATATGGGGTGGATTAGCACTTATGATTTTCCTAGATTACGAGATAATGAGATATGCGTACTGTCTAGATTGATTTTATAATTGCATAGATAAACTCTTAGCTAATGCGTGGAGAATGGGTAGTTCATGAAAATTTAACTAAAAAAAGATGAGTGATAAAAAAGACATGACCTATGAGTGTTCACCGACCACAAATTAAGTGGTTGTGCTAGTCTCTATAGTACTTTAGAAAACCTCTTCCAAAGCATCTTCCACTACAACAATATTTAAAATGTCTACATGATTTAGGGGTTCATTCAACAGAAGACCATGGGGTATAGACATTGAAATTGATACGAGGACAAGAAGCGACTTCTGACCTCCTGAAAGCTTTGTAATTGGAGTGAGATGATTATGAATAAGTAGCCCACACTTTCTAAGTTTTGCACATACAGCCTCCTAAATACACTCAGTGGATCGCCACAATCAAGACATTGTAAGATAGTGAGCTTGAATCCTTGGAAACCTTGCAGAGCTACAGTGGCTAGCATTTCATCTCAATAATCCAATGATCATAATCCAGAGATAGTTCATATTTCCAAAACAATTCTCAAGTTTCGAAACATTTCCTGTGATGTCCTGACAATACGACCGACCTTTTTCCTAAATTCATCTCTATTCTCTTGCCATTCCTTCATTGCATAAATGTTAGCAGGCAATTCGCCATTCCTTCGTTGCATAAATGTTAGCAGGCAATTCATAATTTGGACCATAAAGCATCGATATGATGCTCAAGAGCATGGTTTCTACCACGTGGATGACTGTCCACCGTTCAATAGCCAACTCATAGCCATTGAAGGATCGAAATGCAAACACGTCGATTTGGATATCTTTTTATATTTTAGAATTGGGGTGGAGTAGTAAGTATGTTTTTTTTCTGGATTAAAAGGATTTGACAAATTTCTTGTCACAATTGATTTGATGATGTTATTCCAAATTGGAAATAAAAAATATCAAAAAATAATATAACCAATAACTTATAACTTATATAACTGGTATTGGTATACAACTTGTTTAACTAAATAATATATATCTTTAATCTACAAAGTGTTTTCGATCCAAATATTCTTCTAAAACATCTATGAGATATAGATGCTTGGTGGGTTCATCCAAAAAAAGGATAGGTTGACAAACAAAGCTCTTGCCATGGGAATCTTCATACGCCAACCTCTAGTGAAAGATTTTGTGGCGCAACCCTCCATAGATTTCGTGAAACCCAAACTAGCCAGGTTTTTAGAGGTTTGTGCCTCTGCCACATCAGATCCAATCACTTGCAATTTATTGTAAACCTCAGGGATCCTTTTACCACTGTCCATCTCATCATCTATTGACACATCCAACAGCTTCTAAGGTATCATCGCTCGCATTGATTATAGAAATATTTGCTACAGCAGTAGCTTGCCTAGCAATTCCAATCTCAAAGTGCCGCCAAAATATAGTGTGAGAGTATTCTTCAACAGTTCTTGTGGTACCTACCTTCTAATGTCTTTCTTTTTTCGGCAGATGAAACTTCTTCCACAAGTCATTTCATTGCTCGTTGATTTTGACTCAATTCCGGAGCTCAATGCGAGAACATTTCGAAGAGAGCCTACTTGTTCGAGATCATGCGACTTATAATATCGCCAAGCACGGCGTGGGATAACTGGCACTCAAATCGCTCCACTTTTTCGGCGATTTGTTCCCTAGATTTGGTTATAAAAATCGGCGGAATCATAGTTCCACCCCATTTACTGTGGAACTATGCCATGGAACTGTGCCACCAGGGGTTTTGGCCCATTTTAAGACGACCCGGATCATCGAAATTCCAAAAAAATAACCAGAAGAGGTGGAAGTTGCCTCGCCGAAAAATTTTCCGTCATCGATCGCCATAATACCGGGGCGATTTGAGTGCCAGTTATCACACGCCGCCAAGCACCATGAATTGTAGAGAAAGTAAGAGTTATTTGGTATTGAGAGCCTCCCTTGAGAACTTCAAGAAAATAAAGTTGATCACCATAAAAGTAGTAGTGGAGGCTTTTTAATGTAAAGTGGACTAGGTCCACTATATTGTTATTATTAAACCAATATGGATGTATCTTAAACCCGAGTCTATTAAGTATACAGAGAGGGATCCAATTTCTTGAGGTGTAATTTTTTTTTTTAAATTTCAAACTCCAAAAATTTGATCCCTCTCTTATAGATCCGGGTTTAAGTTTTAAGTTTTTATTTTATAGGCCTACATGGATTTTTAATTATTTCTCATTATTTTGAGCCCATGTGGGTTTTTTTAATTATTTTTCTATTTTTGGTAATGTAACATTATGTTACCTTGTTGCCTTATGTGACAACATCTCCCCCGTACTGGGTTGTAGAGCACCTCGCTCATCTCAGTGCAATAAGGCCCATTATGTTAGTAAATAAATGTAATGAGACCTCATTAGAGAAGGTCCACCAGGTGGTCAGGAGGTTAGAGTGTATTGCGATTCTATGAATAAGGATGGAGTCCTCCTGATGAGGGTGTGGAGTATATTGTATGTTGAGCTTAGCTCATTAGGAGGTAGCCCCCTTGAAGAGGCAAGTGAACAAAGTTGATTCATGCCATCAAAACAATAGTTTCATATATAATAAAAGTGAGAACTTATTGGTTGTTTCATATTGTTGATATCTCTTGTGTATGATCTAAATTGCATATTTGGTTGAGGACAATGGTTTCCTAAGGGGGTGAAGTGTTATGACCTTTATAGTAGGGCCCATTAGATGTAGTTTAAATATTCTACGTTTTCAACTTTTTCTGAGCATATTTTCCGTTTAATTTTGTTGGTATTATGGTTGGAAATCTTTAAAAAATCCTAGAATCATATATTAGCTATGGAAATTGCATAATTTGGCTACCGTGGGGGTATTTGAGAATGTTGAATCTATTTATGGATTCAAAAATACAATTTAAACACGTAGAAATTTGGATTTTTCCCAAAAACAATTACTAGATTCTGACCAAAACCCTCCGTAAAGTCGAAAACGTAGAATAAATAGACTACTCTGGGCCCATTATAGTAGCAGCGGAGGCCATTCAATGCAAAGTTGACTAGGTCCACTATGTTGTTATTATTAAATAAGGCCCACTTGTTAGGAAATAAATGTAGTGGGACCTCATCAAATAAGGTACCCTGGGTGGTTAGGGGGTTAGAGTGTATTACGAATCTATAGATATGGATGGACTCCTCCTTATGAGGGTGTGGAGAAGAAAGTTGTATGTTGATCTTAGTTCATTCATAGGTAGCCCCCTCAAAGAGGCAAGTGACCGGGGTTGATTCATCCCATCAAAAAAATCATTTCATATATAATTAAAGTTGGAGCTTATTGGATATCTCTTGTGTTGTTTCATATTACTGATATCTTGTGTATGATATGAATTTAACAATACAAAATATTAAATTTAGATCATACACAAGAGATATTATCAATATGAAACAACACAAGAGATGTCCAATAAACTCCAACTTTAATTATATATGAAATGATTCATTTGATGGCATGAATCAACCCCATTCACTTGCCTCTGCAAAGGGCATACCTCCTAACGAGTTAAGCTCAACATACAATATTCTTCTACAAACCATTATAAGGAGGAGTCCATCCTTATTTATAGAATCGTGATACACTCTAAGCCCATGACTACCTAGTAGACCTTCTTTAATGAGATCCCGTTACATTTATTTAATAACATAGTGGTCCTTATTTAATAATAACAACATATTGGACCTAGTCCACTTTACATTGAATGGCCTCCACTACTACTCTAATGGGCCCTCCAAGCCCCCCATTACACCCCTTAAGAAAGCGTTGTCCTCAACACTTGATATGAAGTGGTACCACCATAATCTCGAGTCCCATGGGTGGAAAGTGATTGCCATGTTGACTTAGGTCGAGGAACTAGTGTGAGCCAACATGCTAAGGTCATCCAACAAGTTCCATATTAAGCCAGAATCTCATGTATGAGTGCTAATAACCATGGTGAAGTAGTTGAAGGGACTCATTCAGAAACCAGGGGCTAATGTCCATGTGCTACAACTAAGACCCAATTGATGAAATTGAAGCTTCACTAACTATTGAGTGTGCTGCCTAAGAGGGTCATATGAATCCAAACAAGTATAACCATCCAAAGCGAGAAAAACCACCAGAATGTAGGGAAATGATGGAACTAATAGGAAGTATTCTACTGTATAATATGCTTATTGTAGTTGTCCTTTTGCCACTAGTTCCTCTTCATATGAAAGAGAAGATTCATCAAATGGAATATGGAAGTAGGTGTCATCCCAAAAATTACAATTATCCATATACCAATCTTCATAATCATCTCTTAAGTCGTACCATGCCTCTCGGTCTTGATTACATGCTTCAACGATGAGAGAAGATGTGGCATGAGTAACACAAAACTTCGCTATTTTAGCACAACCCTTCCTTAATATACATTGCATAGATGGAAAATTGTTCTATATAGAGGCAAAGTTTGCTTGTGTATCCTCCCATGGCTTGTTCCCCACTTTGTCATGCTTTGATGTTGTGAGGGTTGGATGGTATAATTGTTGCAAGGACGATAGCATAGGTGAGATTAAATGGACATGGGGCATATAATATGTCATATTAAAGCCTTAAAAATTAGCCTTCCAATGGTGTTGATCTTGATGCAATTTGATAAATCTGTCAAAATTCGTGACCTCTGCAAGGTCCACGATTGGTTAATTGAAACCTTGAAAAATTTGCAAATATCAAATGGGCACAACTCGCTCTCCCGGACTCAGATTAGAGTGATTTTTTGTTTGTTTGAAATTGTGTATTTTCTGAGAGGAACTCATATTTACAATTAGGTTCGGGAAATTATGTTGGCAAAGTCTAAAAAACGAATATGAGTGCCAAGGCCCTCTTTTTTCCTTTTCAAAAAATATGCAAAAAAGAGAAAAAAATATTCCAATGTTGTGCCCAAGAAAGTGACTCTGATACCAATTGTTATAAACCAAATATTAAATTTAGATCATACACAAGAGATATCAACAATATGAAACAATATAAGAGATATTCAATAAGCTCCAACTTTATTATTATTAAAATGATTCTTTTGATGGGACCAATCAACCCTATTCACTTGCATCTTTGAGGGGGCTACTTCTTAATGAGCTAAGCTCAACATATAATATTCTTCTCCACACCATCAGAGAGAGGATTCCATCCTTATTTATAGAATCACAATACACTCTAACCTCCTAACCACCCAGTGAAGCTTATTTAATGAGGTCTTATTACATTTATTTACTAACATAGTGGGTCTTATTCATTAATAAAACATAGTGAACCTAGTCCACTTTACATTGAATGTGCTCGATTACTACTCTAATGGATTCTCAAGGCCGCCCATTACACCCTTGGGGAGGGTCATAACACTATATAGATGGTATGATATAACACAATAGATGTAAATCTAAAACAACGGGAACATAAACCAAATACCTTCATTATTGCTTGAAAGATGTTGTTGTTGCATACCTTGCTGACAGTTGATAACTATCACAGTTCACTTAGCTAACTAACTTCTAAGTAATACGTTATTGTTTATTAGCATAGATTTTGTCAAAGAAAAAGTTATCTTACATTTATATATAGGAGAGTAATACTAGTTGCTTTTATGGCAATTACATAAAGCTTGTGATTTGAAGTGATCAAATATCCATGGAATTGAATGTTCACACTTACACTCACAAGAGTATTGTCAAGCCTTAAAACTCGTTATAAGATGATACTCACAGGTTGGACTTGGATGCATATAGCTTCTAGTATGAAGTTGCATTTTGTGTGTAGGTGGGATCATTATAACCATTTGTTGATAAATAATGAAATCAATATATCAAGATAAAATGCAATGCAAACCAAGAATGGCACCATTTCATGAAGTGGTTTAAAATTTTCAAAACTTGAGATCATAAATAGGCATTGTTGATCCATACAAAAGTTGGCCTCAAAGCAACAACATTTGCAAAGTGCCTTTGGAAAATAAGACAATCCACAATATCAATAAATGGAAACATGAGCATGCTATGGAGTGTGAATTATTCACATAGAATCTATATGTGAGCATGAAGACAATAAATTTGAGAAGCAAAGTAAGCTGGTCATAAATATGGTGACATGAATAAGAATGCAGTGGTATTGTGTCATGTCCCCAAATTTTGCATTGGGTCACAATGGCCTAAGCCCCTTGGCCATACTCATGATAGTTTGTCAAGTGGATGCTAAGGGTCAAATAAATGCCAATAATGAAGTCCAAGTTAGTAATAATGTGAAATTAGATCCAAATGGACAAGTTGGGTCACATTAAGAGAAAATCCCAATTCAAAGTTGTAATATACCCATCCAAATGAACTGCCATGGAGGAAAATTACTAGTTCCCTAGGTTGGGGGTGGAAGCTTTGGGATTTGAAATAAGGGGGATAATAAATGATGTTTGAACATTAGAATGACATAAATATTTAATAAAGGAGCTAAATAAATACAAGGGAAAATAAAAGTGGCAATTGATCATGAAGACACATGGAAGATGTGGGACCCACATAAGCTAGATTTTCTATGCCACATGGCATCCTCCTCTTGGCCTTTCGAATCCATAAGAAGCCCAAGGTTCTTGGGATGAGTTGTAAGGTCAATATACTTGGCATGGATCAATTAAGGTCGAATTGGAGTGGAAGAGTAACTCCCATGGAAGATGAAGAGACATTTTGGAGCTAGTGAGACACTTGGACTAGATTTCCTAGCTCCATGACAACAATGATGAAGATGCTATGACACCTATGACACAAATCATACCTGAAGACTGAAATATGACATATATGACATTTCAAGGCTAAAATATCCTCCAAGAGGGTGCTCAAGTGAGTTAGGGCAGCCAAAGAGACACCAATTCGAATTTGGAGAGAGAGAGGGCTAGAATTGGAAGGACAAGTGGCATACTTGGGAATCTTTTCCCAACTTGAGTTGGCATGAAACCCTTGGGAGGAATTCGACCCATGGAGGACCTTAGAAGTTTACAAAATACAATAAGAAAGAAGGATGGTAGCTTTTGATAATTTTAGAATTTGCATTTTGCATTTGGGAGAGGAGAGCTAGTGGAGTGCTACTCTACTTGCCTTAGCACCAATTTCGAGGGTGAAAGATTCTCATCCTAGTTGGTAATTGGAAAGACCATTCATACCTTTCATTTGGAGCTTTAATGTAGTCTCTTGTTACAGGTTGAAGATACAGGGCAGCTCATGGTCACATCTCTTTCGGCTTGCTTCTACAACCATTCTTCTATTTCTTGGCATATTCATGATCCTTGAGGAATTACGCCTTTGATGAGCTACTTTTCTCTTTGGGGGAGATTCTAATACCCCATTATTTTATCATCTGATTTAAATGCTCTGTATTTCATGCTCAAAAGAGTTTCAGGTCGAGATTCCAAGTGGAATTATGTAAATCTGATCATTAATGAGCAAATGGTGTCATTTTTCCCACTATGTTGATGTATGCCAATAATGTGTTGATAAATTCGAATGGATAAGTGAACCATTGATGTATTATTGATGTATGGACTGTTATTTATCTGTTATACAAGTTTAATGTTCAGTGCATAAGCTTTTGGAGTCGTATTGTTAACTCTTATAGCATTTGGAGAAGATTGCCTATAATTTCCCCCAAGGTCAAAACTAGTCTTTTTGCATCTGATATGAGAGTGTTGTATCAGACTTAATTAGCCGAATGGTGCTGCATATGAGATAATATTAATGACCCCTAAACATCCCCTTCTTTTGTTCAGAAATTCGAGAGGGTCCCATAGCACTTGGAGAGCCATTTCCAGCATCTACCCAAGGGGGATTTGAACCCCAAATTGCTAGTCAAGTTCCCTACATTGGCCAGAATTAAAAGAGGATTTGCAGAAGTATTTTAAAGGTCCAAAAACATCCTAAACCTCATATTTATGTTCTAACATCATCCATACACCTTCTCAGAATATTTGGGAGCAATTGGATCAATTTGGAAACCAAGACATCATAACTAGTCAAAGGTCGAACTAGGGAAAATTGAAATTTTCACTGTTTTCATAAAAGCTCAAAAAAGGGACATTACAGGTGGTATCAGAGCATGGTCCTTGCACCTGATGTGGTGAACATTCATGAGGACAACAATTCAAAGAAATCAGCCCCCACCCTCAGAAACTGAAACTGGAAGTAGTTTGGTGAAAGGGAAGAAGTAGGAGAAGAAGTGCATTCTTTGGTAACCATGAGTAAGGATGAGAAGGGAACCTTAGTGGATAATGAGGAATTTAGAAAATTCCTGAAACCATTATTTGAAGACATGAAAAAACAACTAATGCAAGGGTTCAAATTGTTTGCTAGTCAATTTGGAAGCAAATTGGAAATAGGAGGAAGCAGTGGTTCTCCTTTCGAGGAAAAGAAGGCAATGGATGAAAGAATTTGTGTCACAAAGGAGGAACCTCATGTAATGGTGGAACATGAGGTACGTGTTGATATGCGGGTGCTTAAAGATGCTACACTCAAACAAGAAGAATGACAAGCACTTGCCTTTGTTCAGAGGGATTATGAATTGCCTCATGAAGAGAGTTGCAAAGCCTTGGAGGAGGCACATGATCTCACAATAGTTGGACCAACCAATTATGGAGAAGATTAATTAAATATTTCGATGGGTAAGAGTTGTAAATATTTAAGGTTGGTTCATAATTCCTCACACCCTACTTCTTTTTCAGCCACATCAATTGGGGATGAAAATTGGGTGAAAGGTTTTTTTTTTTTTTTTAATGGTGCCACATGAGGAGTATGGAACTCCCACCTCTCCTTTTGATGATGACATGAATAGAGCACCTCATTATTTACATTTGCAGCAGCATCCTTTTTTACCTTAAGATGATACATATCTTCATGGATGCACTTATGATGTTCACTTGAGTCACTTGAAGACTCATGATTTTCCTTGCTCCTTGCTTAGTTCAATTGATGTTGGAGAAACTTCATTAACTACTTGGATGAAAGAATACAAGGCTGGTTGTTTTGATGCATATTACATATTTTTGGAGCAACATTATAGGACATGGGATACTCACTTATGTCATTGGAGTAGATTTGATTGTTCACTTGATGCTTGTATGCACCTGGAAAATGGTGGTCTACTTACTTGGAGGTATAAGCACTTTCATGATTCTTTGATGAAGCATCTCCTTGATGTACATTTTCATTATGTTGTTATGTACTTTGATGATATATATTTTGTACTAATGATGTTTGGAAGAATGCATACAAGAAAATGGTATCCAGGAATTCTCTTACTTGATGGTATGAGTTGGAGAGCACTCTTAATTGTTGGAGTGGAATACAAGCAATGGGACCCTAGGATAATTTTTAGTCTCATTGGTTTCAATGTTTTGGGGAAACAAGTAGTATGGGGAATGGATTCCCCACTTAATAAAGTGATTTTAATTAGAATAGTGCAGCAGCAAGCATGGTGGTTCCTCTCTAAAATCTTCATGGAATCTTAAAGACTCAAAGTTGGGCAACTCAGTGGCAACTTCAAAGAATTATGCAGTGGTATCAGAAAGGGTTTCCAAAATATGAAAGAAGTAAAGAGTAATTGTGCAAACATGGTTTTGATGGATTTAATTAACATTTTGGTGTTTAGTGTTGATGTTACAGGGGATATCAAAATGAAAAAGAAAATCCACATCTCCTTGCTTTTGGAAACACACAATTATAGTGCATGGGTGGCTCTACTCAAGGTTCCAGAAGAGAAGTTTTGGGAAACAAAATTTTGGAAAGAAAGCAGGTTCTTCCACATACATGTGTTGACATTGCTTGAGGACAAGCAATATTGGAAAGGGAGGATTTGTCATGTCCCAAAATTTTGCATTGGGTCACAATGGCCTAAGCCCCTTGGCCATACTCACGATAATTTGTCAAATGGATGCTAAGGGTCAAATAAATGCCAAGAATGAAGTCCAAGTTAGTAATAATGTGAAATTAGATCCAAATGTACAAGGTGGGTCACATTAAGATAAATTCCCAATTCAAAGTTGTAATATACCCATCCAAATGAATTGAAATGGAGGAAAATTACTAGTTCCCTAGGTTGGGGGGTGGAAGCTTTGGGATTTTAAATAAGGGGGATAGTAAATGATGTTTGAACATTAGAATGGCATAAATATTTAATAAAGGAGCTAAATAAATAAATACAAAGGAAAATCAAAGTGGCAATTGATCATGAAGACACATGGAGGATGTGGGACCCACACAAGCTAGATTTTCCATGCCACATGGCATCCTCCTCTTGTCATTTTGAATCCATAAGAAGCCCAAGGTTCTTGGGATGAGTTGTAAGGTCGATATACTTGACATGAATCAATTAAGGTCGAATTGGAGTGGAAGAGTAACTACCATGGAAGAGGAAGAGGCATTTTGGAGCCAGTGAGACACTTGGACTAGATTCCCTAGCTCTATGACAACAATGATGAAGATGCTATGACACCTATGACACAAATCATACCTGAAGGCTGAAATATGACATATATGACATGTCAGGGTTAAAAATAGCCTCCAAGAGGGTGCTCAAGTGAGTTAGGGCATCCAAAGAGACACCAATTTGAATTTGGAGAAGGAGAGGGCTAGAATTGGAAGGACAAGTGGCATACTTGGGAATCTCTTCCCAACTTGAGTTGGCATGAAGCTCTTGGGAGGAATTCAACCCATGGAGGACCTTAGAAGTTTATAAAATACAATAACAAAGAAGGATGGTAGCTTTTGATCATTTTAGAATTTGCATTTTGCATTTGGGAGAGGAGAACTAGTGGAGTGCTAGTCTACTTGCCTTAGCACCAATTTCGAGGGTGCAAGATTCCCATCCTAGTTGGTAATTGGAAAGGCCATTCAAATCTTTCATTTGGAGATTTAATGGAGTCTTTTGTTACGGGTTGAAGCTACATGGCAGCTCATGGTCACATCTCTTTCAACTTGCTTCTACAACCATTCTTCTATTTCTTGGCATATTCATGATCCTTAAGGAATTGCGCCTTTGGTGAGCTACTGTTCTCTTTGGGGGAGCTTCTAATACCTCATTATTTTATCATTTGATGTAAATTCTCTGTGTTTCATGCTCATAAGAGTTTCAGGTCGAGAGTCCAAGTGGAATTATGTAAATCTGATCATTAATGAGCAAATGGTGTCATTTTCCCCACTATGTTGATGTATGTTAATAATGTGTTGATAAATTCGAATGGATAAGTGAACCACTGATGGATTATTGATGTATGGAATGTTATTTATCTGTTACACAAGTTTAAAGTTCAATGCATAGGATTTTGGAGTCGTATTGTTAACTATTATGGCATTTGGAGAAGATTGCCTATAATTTCCCCCAAGGTCGAAACTAGTCTTTTTGCATCTGATTGGAGAGTGTTGTATCAGAATTCATTAACGAATGGTGCTGCATATGAGATAATATTAATGTCCCCTAAACATCCCCTGCTTCTGTTCAGAAATTCGAGAGGGTCCCATAGCACTTGGAGAGCCATTTCCAGCATCTACCCAAGGGGGATTTGAACCCCAAATTGCTAGTCAAGTTCCCTACATTGGCCAGAATTAAAAGAGAATTTGCAGAAGTATTTTAAAGGTCCAAAAGCATCCATGAACCTCATATTTATGTTCTAACATCATCCATACACTTCTCAGAATATTTGGGAGCAATTTGGAAACCAAGACATCATAACTAGTCAAAGGTCAAACTAGGGAAAAAAATGAAATTTTCACTATTTTCATAAAAGCTCAAAAAAGGGACATTACATATTGACCCAACGAGTAAGACTAGTTGCATTTCATTCCATAACTTTTTATGGGGCTATATTGAGGAATATGACATGTAGTAAGCAAGTGTATACCATGGTGCAAGTTGTAAAACATTGGTAGCGTTATCTTCTTGGCAATGAGATGCCATGCATAAAAACCACAAATGATTCTAATTCTTATAAGCATAGTTCAAGTTGTAGAACAACGAATTAGTAACATGGATGATTGTTATGGGAAAGAACTTTATTACTTTGTTGAAGTTGTATGCCACCTTGGGTTAATTACATGAGCACAATATAGGTAGGTAGTTTATGAGAGGTTTTTATAGCTTTGAATTTCATTAAGAAAAATAAATGCTTTGTCATTGAATCAAAACATAGTATTACACCCAAAATATTAAAATACGAGTAAGGTTACATCACATGCACACATCATAAATTTTTTGCCTATATTCAACCCATGGTGTACTTGAAAGGATATACATTGGTGTGCTTATGGTTCTAGTAAGAACCATTGACTAGTATATATATATATATATATATTGGGGTTGAGGGCAGGAGCCAGCGGTGAGGTTTGATGGTTGTCCCGATGGAAACCCAGTTTTGATTCCTGTGAGGGAGGTGTGGCTGGCTTATGCTCCCTTTAGAAAACTGCACCCCAGAAAAAGCTCGTGCGACTGCGGTGGAGGCCATACTCTCGTTGATTATGTCCTGTCCAACATTTAAGCTGGCCCCAGCTCGTGGGTTTGATATCCAGGTGGTTCAGTTGACGGTGCTTGCTGGGCGGTTTGGAGAGGTTACCACGGTTACAAAAAAAAAATATAATATATATATGTGTGTGTGTGTGTGTGTGTGTGTGTTCAACTTTTTTATTATTATTTAACCTCAAAGTGGTGTACCTTTGATCAAGATTCTTGGGTGTAAATGTATATTTAATACACATTGCATAACATTTTTTTTAAATAACATGTTTTACAAAATTTGAGCACATTTTATTTTTATTTTTATTTAACCCTATTGCGGTGCACCTTGCATCATGATGCATGGATGTATTTATAGTTCTTTTAAGCATTGCAAACTCTTTTTCTTAATATACCTTTTAACAATTATTTTTATTCTTAATTATTTAACCCTGATGCAATGTGTCTTGTATAAATATGCACTAATGCAGTGAGCATTGTGAGTTTATATGTTTAGTGTACACTGTAGGGCAATCTTTTTATTTATTGTTCTTTGCAGTGCATTTAGATATATGAGAGTACAATATCATAGAGTATTGTTGAACTTGTTTGTTTTTAGGTGCACAAAATAGAAAACCTTCAATAAAACCTTTTCCCGGTCGCCTTCACTAGAAACCTCCACTAAGAGAAGAACATGGAAAAGTGTTGATGCAAAAGATTTTCATTATAGTGCACCCCCCTTCATGTCATTGTTAGTGTCATTGATTCCCTTGCCTATGTTGTTGTTGGTGACCTCGCCAAATCTCTATAATCCCTTATTGGACATGCACCTTCAAAGCTCATGATTTTATTAATTAAATCAAGGATACATGATCAAGATTATTTGGAGAATGAAATGAAGGAAACAATATAAAATGGAAATACACACACAAATATTTTGCAGAAAGCACATTAGTATAGTAAATCCCAAATTCTATTAATGCATGGAATGGAAAAGCACTATAAGCTGCAAGGCAATACAAAATAGCTTAGAAGGTGGTAGCTTATTTCTAGAGAGAGATGTGTCGGCTACGCTCATTTGCAAGAGATGATTCAAAGAGATCGAAAAGGGCCTTTTATCATAAGCATAAAGAGGCAAAAACCCTAACATAAAAAAACCTAACCCTAGGAGATGAAGTGCCAAAAGAATTCGTGGGCCTCGAGGTGGCTAGCTGATATGTCAACTTCTCGAGGGCACAACTTTTGCATACGATATCCATTTAAGGTGCTCGATAGCTCGTTGGAAAGAACTAATTGAGAATTACAACCTTACATTGGGACCAAGGAATGGCATGACAACCCTTGGCCCCCATATTGGCCAAAAAACATTGTTTAGGGACTCAAAATGACCCCCGAAATTTGGGACCCCGAAAAACCATAGAAAATTGCCAAGGAGGAGAACCATTGTAACTTAGTGGAATGGGTGGGTGGCCACTAGTATCCACCTAGATTAATAACCCTTTTGGAAAACATGAGCTTCTAGAAGCCTTTGATGTTGTCTTCTACCAATATACCAGTCAAAGAAGCCATACAATTCTCTCTAAATTGGTTAGTCTCGACATCACCAATCTTGTAAATATATCTTGAATCTACCTTCTTCAATTTCAAAGGAGAGTTCTATGAACAGTTTGAAGGAACAACCATGGGTTCATTGATATCCCCAGTGATTGCTAACCTTTTTCATGAAGCATTTTGAAAAGCTTTCACTTGAAAGTGCTCTTCTAAACTTAAATATTGGAATGCTATGTTGATGACACATTTGTTTGAATTGGGTTTGTGGACTTGAAAAAATTGAATAATTTACCGCCCATCCTCAATAACCTTTCCACAAACATTTGGATTGCAACAAAAATCCAAGAAAATTAGTGCCTTTCTTTTCACAATGCTTTCATCATGCAAAACAATGATCATGTACTCCACTATAGTTTTGTGAAAAAGATCAATAACACCCATTACCTTGATTCCAATTCTCACCAACACCCTTCCCCAAAATTAAGTGTTCCCAACTCTTTAGTCATATGTGCTCTTCACATATATGGCCAAAACCTCCTTGAATAAGAGAAATCCCACCTTAGATTTGTCATTTACAATAGTGATTACTCCAACACCCAAATCAACAAAGAGTTCAATAAAGCTTCCTAACCCAAAATACACCCTCCAAGTTCCCAAACCACTATATTGCAAGCTTTCCTTCCCTTCATTCTAGCTATTGTTGACAAAATTGCCAAAACCCCCCCCAGAAACATTAACATTGTTCTCAAGTAGTACAAAATGCTAAAAAACGCTTTCAAATATGTCAAAGATAGAATTGATTCCCTCCAACAACAAGGTCTTTATGAAATCCCTTCTTCACGTGGAGTCTCTTATATCGGTAAAACATGTTATTTGATTCAAACTCACCTCAAAGAACATTTCACTGATATTGACCATTGTTGGATCTCCAAATATGCCATTATAGAGCATTCCCACAAAACCAAGAGCCACTCTTGTTTTGACAAACTTAAAGCCATAGTTTGCACATGACATTACTCCACAAGACTAATTTGGGAAGCCATTAAAATAGAAAAGAACCCAAACAATATTAATAAGGAAGATGATCTTAGACTCGATTAATCTTGGATCCTAGTCATTAATCTTTATTGTAATCTCAACCCAAACCACCACACATACCTTGTTCTTCCCCTCCTTCCCACCTTTTTGTCTACTCCTTTCTATTCCTTGTTCCCCTTCCCCTCCTCTTTTTTCCTTTCCTTTCCCCTTTGCCTTCTTGTGACTTGTGATGTCAATCACTTTTTCTCCTCTTAATTGAGTTTTACCTCTTACTCCCCTTAACTTATCAATACAATTTAGTTGATAAGAGCTCACTTCAAAATTGATTCCTTCCTCAAATGATTGTCTCATTATGCTCCCAACCCTTTAATTAATAGGTTCAACTTTTCCCTTTTTCTTTCAATTTTGGTCCAAACTCCCCCTCCAATTCTCTTTTATTTTTTATACTTTTTAAGTCATAGGTTACCCATCCTCTTTATGCTTTTAAATTTCCCTTTTTTTTATATATATATATATATATTATTTTTTTCTTTTAATCCCATTTAAAAAATTTCCTTAATCTTTTATGCTCTTTTGATTCACTTTCTCTTTTAATTAACCAAGTTGACACCTTTCCCTCAACTATTACCTTTTATTTGTGTAGGTTTTATGGAAGATAATCTCATATCTTGATAAATCAACTATTTTACTATTACTTCTTAATTATTCTCTTTAATTTTTATTTCAATGGTTACAATTTGAAGCAATTTACACCCAAACACATAATGAAGAGCGCCATAGTCGTAAATTTTATTGTGTGATTGAAGCTTGCTATGGATTCGGTTTTCGTTGTGGTTGTCAGTGTCCGCGTGGTCTGATGAAGGAGGAGAAGGAATGGGCCGAGGTTTGGGTTTGAGTTTTAGTGTGAGAGCGTGGTCGTCGTCGTTGTGTGCGTCCCTTCCGACTCATACATATATTCTTCCTTCCTTCCACTTTCTCAAAAACACATTTGCATCCAAATCCTATTCTTCTTCTTCTTTGTCAAATCTCAAATACAGAAGAAGAACCAAAGGCCTAACTCGTGACAGAGAGGGTAGCAGGAGGGGAATGAACAGAATGGTGGGCGCAAGCAGTGTGAAGGAAAGCATCGAGCTAACAGAGTTGGAGAAGAAAATATTCGATAGACTAAGGGAGGTGCTGCGCGAGTTCAATCTT
This sequence comes from Larix kaempferi, assembly GCA_027924585.1. Taxonomy (NCBI): domain Eukaryota; kingdom Viridiplantae; phylum Streptophyta; class Pinopsida; order Pinales; family Pinaceae; genus Larix; species Larix kaempferi. The sequence goes on along the minus strand of BSBM01000660.1, from coordinate 2,098,059 downwards.
CAAACACAACTACGCGTTGCAGGAGGTTGGGTTCGTGACAAGGTATTATTATTATTCTCTTCCTATTCCTATCCACAAGCAATGACGATAAGCAGTGAGTAGATTAATCACCTTTGGGCTGTTAATTGTTCAACTGAGCAGTAATTGTTCAACTGAGCAGCACTTTTTGGCTCCAACTGATTTTCTGTGCACTGACAATCATAATTTAAATTAAGTAGGCTTGATGAATATAACCCTCCATAAGTTAGATTTCGAAGCGATAGAATATGAAAGCTATATTTTGGACAGAGGATAGAGAAGAACCTAAAACTCTGAATTCTGAAACCATCGCTTCTAACTTGAAACCCATTTTAAGATAATTATAGTGGGGTCATTGGCTCAATAAATGCGCCTGAAAGGCATAACATTTTTCTTCAATTTTGAAACACATGCATGTAACCGTATTTGCCCGCCTCAACTGTTTAAAACTTGTGACTGTAAAAAAGTTGTTTTCACATTTCTCCCGCTATAGACAGCAATTTTTTTTTATATTTGAGGTTTAAGCCACAAAACTTCACACAATTTTACAAAATTGCCAACTTTACAGTGAATTTCTCCTTTTTTTTGGTGGGGGGGCTCATATTACCTACCTATCTCGGGGAAACCGGGGCACTTCCCCTGATTTAAAGGATGGTGCCCAGGATAAACCATATTCTTCAGTGGCACAAGGCCATGTTAACAATGCTCATGTGGAGCCCAACATTTGCTTTACCAACTATTAGCTCATGATGAGTCCAACAATTAGTTCACACACGTGTCGTTGGAGATTTTAACCTGCGCGGGGAGAGTGAAACACTTACCTCCTCATTGATCAAGCGATTGCCCCTCGACAAATGCTGGCTGTTTTTATCAGCTGAGACCTGATTTTCCTATCAGTCCTTGACATCTAATTATCAGCGTTTAAGATCCTTTCCACTACTAAATTAATTTCTTGTATATGGATTTCAACCACTGCTAAACTAATTTCCTTTATATATATATATTTTTAATTGTGATTTGTGGAATTGGTAACTGGTCTGGGGCCTGGGCTCGTACTTGCGTGACACAGGGTCTATTCTGGTCTGCTGCCACTATAACCTCCAGGTGTATTGACACTACCCCACGCACGGTAGACAGTGCTACGAGTTTTGAACCAGCGATGTCGGAAGGACTGCCTTGACAGTGCACCCTATCGCCAATTGATCTACACCCCGGGGGCTTTATATTGATTTCAAGTATATGACATATGAAGCTAATGATTGTTGTATGATAAACAGTTAAATCTATGCTCTACCACTTCCTCACCATCCTCCACATAGTGCACCCTATCGCCAATTGATCTACACCCCGAGGGCTTTATATTGATTTCAAGTATATGACATACGAAGCTAATGATTGTTGTATGATAAACAGTTGAATCTATGCTCTACCACTTCCTCACCATCCTCCACATTCAATAGTTTGGAATTGATTGGCTGCCTTCAGGCTTTGACAGGAGCCTTTGGCTGTGAATGGGAATGCTCTACTCCCTTCTAAACTGTATCCTGAATGGCTGCAAGCTTTAGCTGTCCCATCTCTTCAATAATAATCTGTCTGAATATGTGTGAATGCCTTTCTTAATTGTCAATTCCTCGTCAATTGATGCACTTGCTTCCCTTGCTGTAACCAAGTGGCAAGCTTCTGTTTTGATATTCTGATATATTAGGGACTTGATGGTCTTCAACACATTCTCTTGAAAGCCCACATAAATAATATGCAAGGAGATGCCAAAACCAACCAGCATCTCTTGATTGCCAGGATTCATTTGTGTTGCGAGTATAAAGATGCCTGTTGGATGTGTAGTAGGTAGATCTCTGATCCACCCTGCTAGATAAAGTACTAAAATAAAAAATAGATAAGGTACAAACGTGTTTAAAAGCACAGCAATAATATGTGCTCACACAAGTTCACTAGGCCAAATCTCGTCACTAAGAATCTCAACTTGACCACAAAACCTACATTGCATATGAACTACATTATGTTTAAAAATGACCTGGTTGACAGTGACTTCATTCTACATAAATAACCACTCAAAGTAGGACTTTTTTCAGTTCTAAAGCATAGTTCAGTGCAAGACTAAAATTGTTAAAATTTCATTTACATTGGGCAATGGATGCAATTATGAAAATTCACCCTCTTCCGAGAAGGTTTCTTGGATCTTAACCTTAGAATTTTCAGCCTCTATGACTGCTGTAAGTTAATTTGTGAAACAATGGAACAATCACAATAAGTCACTTCTAGTAGCCTCAAAATTCATGGCAATTCAAAGAGAAAAGATGCCGATCATTCCAAAGAGTTTCCAGCCCTCTAGGGCAACTTCACATGTGTAAACCAGGTCTGAAAACTCTTATTTATACAACATATATAACAACAAAGACACCAGCAATAGAGAGCTGTACTATTATCTTCAATCTTAGTGTTAAATCCCTTAACAATTTTCTCTAAGTATGTCAAATCAGCAAGACAATTAAGAGTTGGAAATAACCATCCCAAGAAGATAAAGTGATGAAATCAAATTTGCAATACACACAATATGTTGACAGCTGGAAATCTCTCTCTCTCTCTCTCTCTCACACACACACACACACACACACACACACATATATGCTCAATGAATGAAGTACATACATACCATAGCCTCCTCCCAAGGCTAGGACAAAATCCAACCACCCAAGATGCCCTAGTCAACAAACCCTTGCTTCTCCAAGTGCAAGAATCCCTCCAACACTATCTCCAAGGTAAGTTGTCCTCCTATTTTTCCTCAAATACATCCAAGGGTTTCCAAACCCTAATCTCTAGCCTCTAAGGGATGAAACTATAGCCCTAGAATCGAAGATGCTCCAAGAGACCAAGAAACCCTATCGCCCTAGAGAGGGAGATCAAATTTGCAAACAAGAATCTCAAGAGAGAGAAATAACACCTCCTTTTCATATGCTCCACTAGAGTTTCCTCATGAACCCTAGTGCCTCACTAAGAGAGCACTCCAAATAAGAGATACAAATGAAAGTATGATGTGATGTGTTATTTGGAAAGACACTCTCCTTCCTCTATCTATATGAGAGGTAAGGGAGACCAACAATATAACACAAGTTGGCCTAAGCCTTATGAGCAAGTGTACTAAACATAAGTAAGCCACACACAAGTGAAACTCTCCACTCCTAGAGTACAAGTATCAAGCTCTAATGATGATGTTGTGTGCAATGGTGACCCAATGTGATGTAACTATGTAAGGTAAGTCCACACCACTCCATCTTGAGACTCCATGGATTCCATCTGTTACCGCTCAAAATAGCACCCACAATAAAGTCACGGATCATAGTGCGATGAGTGCCAAGCACGGGATAAGTTAGAGCCCAATGCTACCTCATCCTAGCTTCCTGAACACTTTAGGTCAACTTCTAAGACCAAAGGGGGGTCCCTAGAATTCAGTGAACAATATTTGTGATTCCCTAGACAATACACAAACATGTTTCCCAAGAAACCTCTCGGCTAATATCAATGCCGTATGAAGTATAAATATCACTGAAAGAGAGGGAGGAGTTAAAGGGTTTTATCACAGATCCCAAGAAATATAACATCAAATTGCTACTGCTGTTATAGGATTGCAACAGTGAATATATCTCATAAAACTTGATAAAAATCAGTCATAACAATGTCATCTTTACAATATGAAGTGTACCTTGTATAGTAGGGTAAGTGGGATGAGTCGTAAGGTGAAGGAGAGGCCTCAAAACAGTTCGGAAATTAGGATATCAGATATCATATGAGCCTTATAACAGCCCTCAAATTGAGTGTGGTCTCGCTCAACACATTCCCAATGAACTTCCAACCCCCTAGGAGTCAATATAGGCCTAGATGGCACTTTTCAGGCCTTCAAACTTGGTGAAAGTGCTTGATATACCTGCTATACCTACAATAACAAATCAGCAATACAAAACCCTAGCCAACACAAATATTGAGATATCACACAAATCAACCACAGGATCAAAACGCCCTCAAAGATCCACCATTCAAATAGGGCGCATTTTTCTATCCCCACAGACTTTCCAAATTGCAAATATTTATTGAGTTATAAAATTTTCTAATTTTTAAGGTTTTTTCGATATTATATTTTTTTGGATTTTGTAATAAATGTACAAGAGAACTTTAATAAAAAAGAGTGAATAGAAGGGGTTATGACTGTAGTCCTTCAACCCGAGGGCAATTAGAGTTCGATGTCAATGTCCCTACTCAATTTGGCTATTCCAGATTTACCAACTAGGGCAAAGGCTAGTAAACTCGATACTAGGTCGAAGTAGCCAAACCCTAATTAGGGCAAAGAGTGAATCCCAAGGCCCCACTGTGGAGAGCTCCTTCAAGATGAAGGTCTCTTCAAACAAAGTTGACAAGATGCCAATAAAACCCTAATTTTACCTTGCTTAAGGTGCAAAAGCAATGTCAAACAAGAAAATGGAGAGATCTTATCAACATCAATCAAGAAAAAGAGCAAGAGATACTTCTTAAGTTCTTCCTTAACCATGAGTTATTACAACTATTCTTTTGATCAAGCTTGCAAGATAGCAAAAACCCTAGAAAATCCACCATTCAACCTTCATCATATGCAAAGCTTGCTAAAGAGAGAGGTGCACATCAACCTTCATCATATGCAAAGCTTGCTAAAGAGAGAGGTGCACATCACTTTAAGAGCTCCAATATACCAAGAGAAAACGAAAAAAGATGCATAATTTGAACCCTTGTCTTGTTTACAAATGAAAGTTAGAACCCTTATTTATATGAGGCTTCCTATACTTATCTAACTTTAGAGCCTACCTTACTAAAAAGTAAAATAATTTGATTTTAGGGATTGTCATCCACAAGCTGGGGACTAAACCACAAAAGACTAAAAATAATGATAAAATGATGCAATTAGCTTCATCCGAATGAAGTGATGAGTTGGGGAAGGACGCCATGCCCCACCTAATCCCAACAATGTAGCAGATTCCTCAATGTCCTCTCCTTTAGCAAGGTGAAGCTCTATGGATGAGGATGATGTCATGGTGATGTGAGCACATATGTACCAAGAGGAGGGGTCATACAATGAAGAAGAAGGTCCAAGTGGGCATAAAGGGAGGTGTGTTACACTGGGTATGTCAACCTTTACACGTGCAATCACCTCATACATAGCAAAACATAAGTGTGAGTAGGAGCATCTAGGCCAATGAGCCCATCCCAAGAAACACTGGGTACCAACCCAGGGCACAAAAATGCCCAACAAGATGAGGGACTTCGCTCATCAAGGGGCAATCAACAATGTCACTAAGCCAATGCTCCTTAGAATGAAAACCAAGAGGACCTGCCATGACTGGACCATGGGTCTTGAGCCCCACTAGACCACCACTTTTACATAAACAAGCCCAGAATTGGCCTTTTACAATGGAAAAAGGCCCCCTCACTCTAGTATATCCTGCAATCATGCTGTGGACGATCTGGGGCGAACATCTAGCTCCAACTATGGGACACGTGCTTCTCTCGGGAGTGCGTGAGAACCTCTAAATCATCTGGGACTTGTAGATCTACACACACATCTAACAACAAATATGTCAAATGCATCGGAGGCATACATTTCTGTAATGTCCCTTTTTAAGAAATTTATTAAAATGGCAAATTTTCACTTTTTCCACTAGTTCGACCCCTAAACTAGTCTTGCTTGTTTTATTTCCAGCTGACTCCAAATGCTTCCAAATTGCTACAGAAGGTACTTGGATGATATTAGGACATATTTATAATGTTTATGGATGCTCTGGAGTGTTCATATGACTTCTGCAACTCCTCTTTCAAATTTGGTCAAGATAGGGATTTTTACTAGCAATTGTTGCTTCAAATCCCCCTAGGGTGTGTGATGAAATTGGCTCTCCAAATGCAACTCAACCCTTTCGAATTTCAGATCAGAGGCAGGGGAATTCAAGGGGACTTCAATGTAGTCTCAGGGGCATCTCCATTCAGTTCATAAACCCTTCTACAATGCACTTCAATCAGATACAAAACAACTAGTCTCGACCTTGGGGGAAACGAGACTCAACCTTCTCCAAATGCTATGAAACTTCACAAAATGACTTCAAATGCTTAGATACTGGACATGAAACTCTTAGAATGCATCATTAACAATCCATACATCAGTTTAATATCCATGACTCACTCATTCATTCAAAGATAAGAACATTTCAGTGTCATACATCAAGATAGTGGGGAAATGGCACCATTTTCTCATTAATAATCAAATTTACATGACTCCACTTGTGCTCTCGACTTGAGACTCTTCATGACAGTAAATACAGAGCATTTATATCAGATTACAAAATAATGGGGCAATGGAAGCTCCCCCAAAGAGAACAATAGCTCACTAAGTATGCCTCAACCCATAGAGCAAGAATATGATGAGAAAACTTGGAATAGATGAAGGAACAAGCTGATCTTGAAGTGTCCACGAGCTGCCCTGTAGCTTGCACCTGTAACTTATGACTACATTAAAGCTCCATGAAAGGTCTGAATGGCCTTTCCACACACCAACTAGGATGGGAATCTTTCACCCTCAAAATTGGCTAAGGCAAGAAGACTAGTTTTCCACTATCTCTCTCTCTTCACAAATGCAAATTCTCAAATGATCAAAAGCCCTTCTCATGCTTGATTCATGTATTTTATAACCAACCTTAGCCTCATATGGTTCGAATTCCTCCCATTAGCTTCTAGAGATTTCCAATTAGGAAAGATTCCACATTATGCCACTTGTCTCCCAAGTTCCCAACCTTCCACCTTCTCCCAATTCGAGTAGGAGTCTCTTTGGCTTCTTCAACTCCCATGAGCACCACCTTGGAGCCTATTTTTGGGCTGACATGTCATATTGGTCAGATGTCAGCAATCAGATCTGAAATTTGTCATAGGTGTCATAGATTCTTCATCATTGTTGTCATAGGAGCTAGGGAATCTAGCCCAAGTGTCCACAAACTTCTAGTTTGACTCTTCCTCTTCCATGGAGGTTACCATTCCATCCAAATTCAACCTATGATGCTAAATGCCATGTGTATGGGCCTACCAACTCATCCAAGAATGTTTGCCTTCTCATGGATTCGAAATAGCAAGAGAGAGATGCCATGTGGCATTGAAAAATCAAGCTAGTGTGGGTCCCACATCCTCTATATGTCTTCAAAACCAACTGCCACCTAGAATTTCTTTTGAATTTCTTTATTCAACCTCTTTATTAAATACTTGAACTAGTCTAATGTCTAAACATCATTTATTAGCCTCCTTATTACAATTCCAAATGTATCCATCCAACCTAGGGAACTAGTAGGATTGATGGGATTGTCTTGCTATGCAATTATTTGACTGGGGACATTACAATTTCCATCTTGCCTTGTTCAAATCAAAATAAATTGCAATAAACAACAAGTGCAATACATGGGTAAAAGTAAATGTTGAAATTAAATGAAACTAATGCAGGAAATTATGCAACCTACCTATGTACTCTAAGCATGATGAGAGAGATAAGTTAAGTGAAATCATACCACCAGTGAAGGCACCTTAGCATATCATTCATGTTAGGGCTTCTTCCTTTGTCTTTGGCAATAGTCCAAGACAATCATATCAATGATGAATTGAGTAGATGTCATTACCTTTATCGGAATGGAGCTGGAACAATGGAAGGGACCACAAACCTGAATGCCTTTAAATTCCTGCCAGGAAGAAGGGACCCTTTTACAAGCCCCCTCTACCCAAGCTTGGATAGGGCTCAAGTGCAAACTGTCGTCATCATAAGCCTCCTCACTGGTCTTTGTTTGCTGCCCCAAGTGACCCTCAAAACCAACAGAGAACCCTTCATATTGAGGCTGAAACAATTTTTCCATGTTGTTCATAAACTTGTGCATCTGCTTGTTGTCATAAAAAATCTACCAATCTTTAGAGTTATCAGGAGTTGAAGGTCCAAAAATTACTTGTACTATTCTTGATTCTAGAACGGCCTTGCAAGGGTAAAGAACGAAAGCAGATGTTGCTAGAGAATCAACCAGCTGATTCTGAGCTCTGGGAATCACTTGCAAAGATAAAGCATTGAAATTTTCCGTGGCCAATTGTACTGCATCTCTGTACCTTTTTAATCTTTGATTTTCACATGCAAACTTTCCTTTGACTTGCATCACAATTAGATCAGAGTCGCCAATAATATTTAAAAACTTAATACCATAATCTTTAGCTATCTCAAGGCAATGCGAGAGGGCTTCATATTCAGTCACATTGTTAGTACCTTCAAATTCTAGGCGGAAAGAGAAACGACTATCATCATAAGGAGAAATTAATACAATACTTGCACCCATACCTGATTGAGACTTGATCCCGTCGAAGTTCATCGTTCAAAACTTATCAATATCTTCTTCATTAACTTAATGGATTTCGTCGACAAAATCTATTTCATTCCCTAGATCTTCTAGGTCCTCTTCATGGTATCTTCTCATGGGCATTAGCTCTTCTACAAGAGGCTCCTCATCTTCTTGTTGTCCAAAACTTGCATCAATTCTTGAGAAGCATGTCTGAAAGTGTTGGATGAGATCCACCCTAGGAGAGTGTAAGCCTGGCTGCTCAAGATCTTCATCATAAAGGGAACAAAGGGAAGCACCAACTACAATCAGAAATGGTTCTTTAAGAGCTTCTTCATTTTCTTCTTGATCTTCATGAAAATCTTTTTCATGTTGTTCCATGACTGCATAGGCCGCTCAAGATCTTCATCATAAAGGGAACAAGGGGAAGCACCAACTACAATCGGAAATGGTTCTTTAAGAGCTTCTTCATTTTCTTCTTGATCTTCATGAAAATATTTTTCATGTTGTTCCATGATTGCATAAAAACTTGGCTTTGGCTAATCCAAATTGAGAAAATCATGGACGTCTTCTTTAGAACATTTGTGGCTCGAAAGATCAAGTACAATACTCCCAGCTCTCGAAGAATCATAGATGGGACGACCTCCAATAATTATTGTCTTCTTTGTCACATAGAGGAATCCTGCCATTTTCTTTCAAAAGGTCCAATACATCATAAGAATCCTCGAAACAATGATAAAGAGAACTCACCATTTCTTTGTTTTCTTCCATTAGGGCTTCTTCAAAATTTTGACCAGCATATTCTTCCACAAAATCTTCCTCTTCCATATCTAGAACAACTAGTGGCTGGAAACCCTCAAGGGTATGTTCATCTTGCCAGATCTGACTATCTTCACCATGGAATTCTTCTAGGTCTTCCTTAAGGGCCTGGCCTTCAACACGGTCTTCTCCCTTGAACATAGTCTTCATTAACTTAACATAGGGCACCCATTCTTCATGCTTTTCTGGGCACTAATGGCTACAAATTGTATCTATCAATTCTGCAAGAGAAGATATTTTTCCTTTGTCTAGGCCTTCAAACCAAGCACCTGCTTTTCCCTCCACGTGAAGCACAAATGATCTCATATAGACTTCCTCATTCTTAATAATGAAGTCTGGAGCTACTGTCATGAATTTGTCAACATGGCCTACAACATCATCATAATGGTCACAAAAATCTTCTTAGAATGGATCTGGTATCTTGTTCGGATAACCTGGGATGTTCGAGCAATCAAGAGGAGCAAAACGCTCATCCATCCGTGGAGGCCATGCCATTTTTCCTTACTTTCAACTTCTTCAAGGAGGTCACCGAATTCAAACCTAAATATATCAATATGTGTGGAGTCGCCAAGATGAACTCTTCTTCTTAACTAGCGGATGTGCACACCTCTATATCCGATAATGTCATCAATAGATGAGGCTTCTGTCTGGAAGTGTACTTATTTGTTTGTAATTTTCTTCAGTGGAGCCACTAGATAAGACCTACAAGGTTAGTCCTTAACAATAATCTCATAAAAGTACAAAACAAACACATACCTCAACTTTCTTACCAAATATGTCATTCTTGCCAGGAGGATGAAAAATTTGACCTGAGCAACACGCCTTGACTGTCATGCAACAATCTTCAAGCGTTCCCTGGCAATGATGCCAAAAAATGTTACCACTCAAAATAACACCCACGATAAAGTCACGGATCACGGTGTGATGAGTGGCAAGCACAGGAGAAGATAGAGCCCAATGTCACCTCAGCCTAGCTTCCTGAATGCTTTAGGTCAACTCCTAAGACCAAGGGGGAATCCCTAGAATTTGGTGAACAATATTTGCAATTCCCTAGACAATACACAAACACGTTTCCCAAGAAACCTCTCAGCTAAGATTAGTGCCTTATGGAGTCAAAACAATGAAGTATAGATATCATTGAAAGAGAGGGAGGAGTTAAAGAGCTTTATCACGAATCCCAAGAAATATAACATCAAATTGCTATTGCTGTTATAGAATTGCAGCAGTGAATATATCTCAGAAAAACTGATAAAAATAAGTCATAAAAATGTCATCCTTACAATATGGAGTGTACCTTGTATAGTAGGGTAGGGGGGGATGAGCAATAGGATGAAGGAGAGGCCCTAAAACAGTTATGAAAATAGGATATCAGATCTGATATGCGCCTTATAACAGTCCTCAAGTAGAGCGTGGTCTTGCTCAACACATTTCCCAATGAACTTCCAATCCCCCAGGGGTCAATATAGGCCTAGAAACCACTTTTCAGGCCTTCAAACTTGGCGAAAGTACTTGATATATCTGCTATACCTGCAATACAAAACCTTAGCTGACACAAATATCGAGATATCACAGAAATCAACCACAGGATCAAAACACCCTCAAAGATCCACCACTAGTTCAACTAGGGCGCATTTTTCTATCCATACAAAATTTTCGAATTGCAAATATTTTTTGAGATATAATTTTTTCTAATCTTTAGGAATTTTTAAATATTATATATATTTTTATTTTTGTAATAAATGTACAAGAGAACTTTAGTAAAAAAGAGTGAAGAGAAGGGGTTATGGCCTTAGTCTTTCAACTGAGGGCAATTAGAGATTGAGGTCAACGTCCCTACTGAATTTGGCTATTCAAATTTACCAACTAGTGCAAAGGCTAGTAACTCAATATTAGGTCAAAGTAGCTAAAACCTAATTAGGGCAAATAGTGAATCCTAAGGCCCCACTGTCGAGAGCTCCTTCAAGAGGAAGGTCTCCTCAAACAAAATTGACAAGATGCCAATAAAACCCTAATTTTACCTTGCTTAAGGCACAAAAGCAACGCCAAACAAGAAAATGGTGAGATCTTACCACCATCAACCAATAAAGAGAGCAATAGATACTTCTTAAGTCCTTCCTTAGCCACGAGTTATTACAACTATTCTTTGAGTTTGGATCAACCTTGCAAGATATCTCAAAAACCCTAGAGAATCCACCATTCAACTTTCATCACACACAAAGCTTGCCAAAGAGAGAGGTGTACATCACTTTAAGAGCTCCAATATACCAAGGAAAAAAGAAAAAGATGCATAACTTGAACCCTTGTCTTGTTTACAAATGAAAGTTAGAAGCCTTATTTATATGAGGCTTCCTATACTTATTTTAATTTAACTTTAGAGCCTACCTTAGTAAAAAGTAAAATAATTTAATTTTAGGGATTGTCACCCACAAGCTGAGGACTAAACCACAAAAGAGTAAAAATAATGATAAAATGATGCAATTGGCTCCATCCAAATGAAGTGATGAGTCGAGGGAGGATGTCATGCCCCAACTAACCCCAACAATGTAGAAGACCCCTCAATGTCCTCCCCTTTAGCAAGGTAAAGCTCTCTGAATGAGGATAACGTCATGGTGATGTGATCACATATATAACTAGAGGAGGGGTCATTCAATGGAGAAGAAGGTCCAAGTGGGCATAAAGGAGGCGTGCTAAATTGGGTATGGCAACCCTTACACGCTCAATCACCTCATACTTAGCAAAACATAAGTGTGGCCAGGAGCCCCTAGGCCATGTGTCCTAATGGGCCCATCCCAAGAAGCGTCGGGCACCAACCCAGGTCACAAAAAGGTCCAACAAGATGGGGGACTTCTGCCCATCAAGGGGCAATAAAAAATGCCACTAAGCCAATACTCCTTGAAAACCAAGAGGACCTGCCATGAACAGACCATGGGTCTTGAGTCCTGCTAGACCACCACTTTTACATAAACAAGCCCAGACTTGGCCTTTTAGAGTGGAAAAAGGCCCCCCTCACTTTGGTATATCCTGGAAATCATGCTGCAGACGATCTGGGGCATAACACCATCCATCCTTCAAAGCTAAGTATTCCACATTGTTGAAGCCCCAGGTGTCCTCGAGCCATCTCCAATTCTTCAAACAGGAAACCAATCTGCCACATGTCATCTAGGGCTTGTAGAACTCCTCCATAATGCACAACGCTGCTCATATCCTATAGGGTGTTCTCCCACCAAGTGAATCCTCCATGTGGTCATCATGCAAGGTGTCCACCATTTAGGCAAGAGATCTCCAACGCCCTAGGGAAGAAAACTGAGCTAGTGACCATCTGAGGCTTGGCATCCACTGAGCAAGGTATCACAAGTGTGCATATCCATCATGGACCATCTCTCATGCTACAATCCATCTCAGACCATCCAGGGGCAGAACATACACCATGTACTCCAAATCTCATGAAACACCCCAAACATGGTGTAAACACTTTCGGAGTAACCCAGAAGTCTAACACTCCTTCTTTACAAGGAAAATGTTTACACGAATACATGTTGACTCCCTTTGCAACTCCATCAAATAAAGTACCCTTTTTACTTCACTTTCTTGCTGGAATCTTTCATGAAGTTTAAGAATGATGAGGTTTTGTTGGGGTTTTAAACCTAGGGTACCAATCCTACCTCTCCCCCCCAGCCTCATGGGGAGTCAAACTGTCGATCTTGAAATTTCCATTTTCTTGATCAACAATAGGAGTGTTAGGTCTATCTTAACTTTCAAGAGACATGATTTTTTAGATGTTTCTTCCATATGTGTGCCTAGGAAGTGTTGTCTGGGTCATCCATCTTTGTGCCTTAATATTGTGATCCATTTTCATTCTTTTTTTTATATCTCTTTAGAGATTTCATTTAGCCCTTTCATTGGCTTAGTCCCTTTTTCTTTAGATGAGGTTTTGATATCCTGGGGCAAGGGAACTTGGCTTTTGCAATGGGGAGTATCTGCCATGATATTTTCCTTTGCATTTAGTTTGCCAACAACTTCCTTTTTGAGAGTACAAGACTCCTTTAGCTTTGATTTTGAGGCATTCATGCATTGGAATAGTAATGGAACCATATGTTGTTACTAATGACAGATCATTAACAAAGGGTAAATATGAAGGGGAAGAGTGAATTGGTTAACGAAATGAAATATGACTAGGTAAAGGTTATGAAATGGATGAATTCACATGACTTTGTTCACCAAGGTACAAATCAACATCATAATAACACACTTATTAAGCAAGAAAAATAACATGAAAGTTAGACTAAAGACAAGCAATAGTTTATGTATATGAGTCATTAGTAAAGAAAAACAACAATTTATGTAATATCTTATGCTAACTGACTGCCATGCCAAAAAACATGCTAAGAGTCAATGAGGGTTTAGAGACATCATATCACTAGAGGATCAGGCACTGTCTCTGATTAGGCACATCAAGGCACATGGACCATATGACAAAACGAAAGGATCTCTGACCAATGATCTGTGGTGAAGCCACAAATCTCATCTTAGGAATCTTTGATCAAAATCACCCCAATTGAAAAGAGGGGTAACAAGAGGAATAAGTGCTTGAGAGCATTAGAGTAGAGTAGATTGTACATTTTTGTATTGATGGCTTCTTTTGTTGTAAAGCCAAACTTGATAATGAACTATTAGGATGTGATGTGGTGTTTAGGGATGTTGAGATTATCCATCCTACCACATGGTTTTTGGTTTTCTATTATTATTGGTGATCATTGCTAGCAAGTAAATTTCGAGATTATTGAGTTCTCATGCACTCCCAAGAGGAGCACATGTTCTATTGTTGGAGCCAAATGTTACCCCCCATTTTGCATGGGTGTCCACTTTTGGCCACATAAAAGTTTGTTACATGGATGTCCACCTTGGAGGAGGGTTTTGGCATATACTCATGCTGTCATGTTGGACGTCTTGGTTGAAGGCCCTTCATTCACATTTTCTCATGCCTTAATGAAGGATCGTTCATCCTCTTGTTCCATTTTGGAGTTGACATTCCACTTTTTGAGGTTCGTATCATCGTTTCATGCAATTTTGAAGTAGCGCCTAGTTTTGGAGGGTTATTCTAAGCCTACTTTGGGTGACAGTGTTCCATTTGGAGGGGTTTATTTCACATTTGGTGGAGTCTGTTTGCACTTGGACAAGATCTAGGGGTCAAAACCCTAGATATGGGGTTCATGCATTGCATGGAGGCCACACTTCAATTGGCGCGCTATCCTCTTAGAGAGTTTTGGAGGCTATTTGGTTGGATGTTGGCTTGGTACTTGGTCCCTTGTTTCATGGAGGATGTTTTTTTAGGGTTGTTCAGTTCTATCCAACTTTGTGGACACACCTTGTTATCTTTCCTCATTTGATGGATGATCCTCTTTCTTGGGCTTTTTCTTTCTTGGACATTGTGCTTGTGGTTTTTACCACCTCATTTCATGGATGTTGTTAGAGTTTGTTAGGGTTTGTTGGGGTATTTGTTTTCTTTACTCCATCCTAGGCTAGATTTAGGGAATTTATCATTATTGTTTTGTAGGAGGTTGAGGAGCTTAAAGCTATATAAGGCTTTGTTCTTTCCCTCATTTGGTATGGTTGGATTTTGAGAACTCTCTCTTTTGGAGCCTAATAGACATATCTTTCATGGTGCAGCTTGAAGTGTAAGGGCTTCTTCTTCATTCACAGTGTGGCGTCCTTGTTTCTATTTTTAAATGTTGATAGTGAATTGTAGAAGAACATGTTAATTAGGGCCAATAAAAGGGTAGTCTACTGATTCGAAGGAGTTTATGTGAGAATTATTTCCTCTAAATTTCCTTTGTTGGTTTATGCATGAATATATTACTATTACTTCTGTCATCGTTTAAGAGGTGTTGCTTTCTAATGCTTCATTGCATAAGTCACACCCCAGATAGCTTTGTTTTGATGTGGCACCTCTCTTGGGACATCCTAGTGTTGATGTTTGTAGCTTAGTGAGGTATCCTCACTAACTAAGTCGACCCATAAAGAAAAGAAATAAACAATTTTACATTGCCTAAAGACAAGTCGGCCCAGTTTGAGAAGCAAGTCGCCCCCATAGTGAAAATATAAATAAAGGTGAAGCCTTATTCATTTTACACTCAAGCAAGTTCGCTCAAGTTCAAGGAGGAGTTTGCTCAAGCAAGGAGAAGACTATTTCTAGGGTTTCTATCTTTGGGTTTATTCTTCTATGTGATCTCTTGTACTAGATCACTCTTATATCTGAGGTACTCTTGTATCTTGAACCAAATCTCTGAATAAGAAAGGTTGGCTGGGTTTTTCCCGAGTTTGTGTTTTCCTAGGATAAATTCTTTGTGTTCTTGTGTTTTCATGCATGGTTGTTCTTTCAATGATCCTATTTTATTTCTGTTATAATAATGAAAGTTATACTGCTATATTAAAAATCTAACATGGTATCAATAGATGCCATTGCCGGAAACTAGGGCATCCAGGTTTGGACCCTTCTCTCCATAGATTGTCTTGAAAACAGGTCTTGGGAAACTCGCCCTAGGAGGGCGCATCTTTTTGTGGAGGAAAATTCCAGATCGGTGAAGTTTCAGTTTTGACCTAAATACTGTAAAAATTGCAGAAATTAGGGTTTCAGTTTGTGAGTTGTTCTGTACATAGATACAGAAGAAAAGGAGGGCTACTCAACTCGCCCTAGGAGGGTGCATCCATTTGTGGAATCATATTTTCCAAACTCCAAATTTCATTTTTGACCTAGCTCCTGCTATGGTTTCTGCAACAAATTTCAGATCTCAGTTTTCAGGCTTCAGTCAAGATGACCAACATCAAGGTTGAAGATAGACTTGATGGGGCTTCCAACTTAAGCTCATGGAAGTCCAAGGTACTTATGGTCTTAGAAGAAAGTGATCTTTTAAACTTTGTTGAAGAAGGAGCAATAGAACCAGAAGAAGAAGCAGGAAAGGTTCAATGGAAGAAGAGTGATGCCAAGACAAGAAGGATTCTAATAGATTCGATCAAGGATCATTTGATCCCTCAAATCTCTCAAAAGAAGACAGCTAAAGCCATGTTTGACACCTTGAAGAAGTTATTTGAGAATACAAATGTCAATAGGCCTCTTGCCTTGAGACAACAACTCTCAAATGTGAAGATGACCATATCATATTCTATTGCATCCTACTTCATGAAGATCTCAGAAATCAAGGATCAATTGGGCACCATTGGAGAAATAATTGCAGATAGAGCACTTGTCATGATGACTCTAAATGGTCGACCTCATTCTTGGGAACCATTCATTCAAAGTGAGTGGAAGATTCGAACTACCCAAGTTTGATCGTTTGTGGACAGATTGTACACAAGAAGAAACTAGACTTGCAACTAGAGGCAAGTTGCATGGCCCTCAACATGAGGAAATCCAAGCCCTTACAGCTCATGCTAAGAAAGGAAAGAAGAGCTTTAGTAGAAAAGACAAAGGTGAAAGATCAAGTCCAGTTCCAGAGCAAAAGAAGAAGAAGGATCTTTCACACATTCAATGTTACAACTGCAAAAAGTATGGCCACTATGCAAAACAATGTACCTCAAAGAAGAGAAAGCACATGCCTCAACTGCTGATGTTGATGAAGATTCTCCACAAAAGAAGTCAAGGAATGCAGAAGATGATCTTGAGGAAAGTACATAAGATCGTCGAAAAGTACTTCTTCTAGTACACTCTATGAGTGCACCAATGATTGCAGTATCCAGATGATGTGATTGTCATTGGTGATGTATGAAGATCTAGGCTGCAGAAAGAAGACGAGGATCCGAGGAATCCTGTGATTTCTGCAAAGAGGCAGAAATCAAGAGGGAGCCCCCAAAACAAATAAAAAATAAGTATTTGTACTGTCATTTGAGTTATTCCTTAAAGCTTTGAATGTTTGATTTGAAGGATAATGTTCATAATAGTTATATTGGCAAGCAGTAGGCTCATGTAGTGCATGTTATAGTGCTGCACAACATCCCACGATCCCTTGATGGAGCTAGTCTAGGATGAAACCTCTTTGCTAACATACTGAGAGTAGTGCATGCTCTCGAGAGTGTGTTCTGGTGAAGATGGAAGGCATCTAGATAGTTGCCAAGTGTGTTTGGGATATGGATGGGTGTTGTGCTGAAGCACTGGTTAAGATGTTTAAATAATTGGGTGAACTATTGTCATTGCATTGAATTGTCAACATGATTTGATTGAATTTCATGACTATGCAATGTTGGTAACTAATTGACTGAACTTGACTTGTAGGAGAGATCGTGTGTTATGACCTACAAGAGACTTGTTCCGAAGAACAAGTGACAACTGTTAAGCAAGAGGACAAGTGATGGGTGTGAAGATCTCGTTGATACTTAGTTTTTGAGAGGGAACAGGGCACTTGAAGACTGATGTTTGCAGTATCAGGCGAACATTTCCCCAGTATTAGCCATGTGACATGGCTAAGGGGTGAATGGCCCGTAGACAGAGCTGTATCTTCTCTCGGACATGCTGTGACGGGGTGGGGAGATTGGTCCTTGCATGATGAATAATGTTGTGGCATCGGACATTCCCTCAGAGTAGGACATTGTTTTCTTCCAGACATCCTGTGACTGGGTGGGAAGATTAATCCTCAGTTGCACACACTATCCTCCTATAAATTGAGCATTGAGCATTCCCCAGTGTTGGCCATGAGACTTGGCTAGGGGCGGGTCAAGTGTGGACCTAGTACATTTAGTCATATGTGGACCCATAACCTATAGGTCCAAATGATCTCATATGGAGATTGATGGTTGGAAGCAGGAGGCTCCAACGAATGTTGGTCTCTCTCTACTACAAATATTCATCCTTCCGATGATCAAGAGGAATTGCAGTTAGTAGCAACTGATGAGTTCTCTGAAGTTCCTTAGTTACTTCAACATGTTGCCTAAGATTTGGGACCACATGAAGAGCAGTTGGCTTCCAGTTGGAATCATGGCAGACTCTAGAAGTGGTTACTTGTGTCCAAAATGCTCTAGGATGCGAACTACTCAGTTGACCTTTGAGGAGGTGCAATATACATATGCTTAGTTAGAGTAGTGGCCCAGGATTCAGCATGTGCAGGTGGAACACATTGCTGATATTGATTCTTTAATCGTGATGCTGTTCCCCACCCCACCGAGACAGAGATTCATTGACAGATACAGAGGGAGTTAGCCATCGAGTTCGAGATGAAGGACCTTGACTTGATACATTATTACTTGGGATTAGAGGTGTGGCAAAGACATGATGAGATCTTCTTGAGTCAGGGGAAGTATACTATTGATGTCCTGAGGAGATTTAGGATGATGGACTGTAAGTCCATGGCTACACCTATGGTGACGAATTTGAAGAAGTTGAATGACTCAACTTCCGAGTCAGAGTTGGTAGATCCTACCATGAACAGATAGCTAGCTGGGTTATTGATGTATCTGGATAACAACAGACTAGATATTTGCATTGCACTCTCGTGAGAAGCTGTGCAGAGCCAGTGTTCAAGATGCAGTTCTGATTGGCATCCAGGATGACACCTCATATAGGTTGATGGATTAGCGAGTGAGCAGCTCCAGAGGGAGAGTATGATGCAAAGTTGCAGAGGAAGTCTGCAACACAATTCTAGAGGGTGTCTGGAATGATATCTAGTGACATAGAAAGAGCAAGAAGCTCATTTTAGTAAACTCACTGATGGATGAGACACAATGTCTAGTAGTGTAGCTTGCAGTGGTATGGTATGCTGCAGAGGGGAGCAGTCCAGCTCCTGCATATTCCTATAGATAATCAGATTGTCGACATTCTCACCCAGCCTCTTCCCAAGGCGAAGTTTGTGTACTTCCGTGACAGGCTCGGAGTGGTGGAGAATGCCTCCCTCATTAAGAGGGAGTGTTGATGGTTACAACATCGGTGTGACATTCTCCTTGGGACTGGGAGAATGGTGTCTCTCCTTGAAGAGGAAAGAAATGGAGTTGGTTGTTCTATGAGATTGTACTTTTCATTGTCCTGTGTGGACTGTGGTTCTGTGTGGACTGATATGAGTTCTGTGTGGACTCCTTGTCCTGTGTGGACTGTGGTTTTGTGTAGACCGATATGAGTTTTGTGTGTACTCCTTGTCTTATGTGGACCGTGGTTCTGTGTGGATTGATATGAGTTCTATGTGGACTCCTAAGTTTTGTGTGGACTCCTTGTCCTGTGTGGGCTCCTCGAGTTCTGTGTGGGCTCCTCGAGTTCTGTGTGGGCTCCTCGAGTTCTGTGTGAAGTCCTCGATTGTCCTGTGTGGGCTGATCTGAGTTGTGTGTGAACTCCTGAGTTCTGTGTGGACACCTTGAGTTCTGTGTGGACTCCTGAGTTCTGTGTGAACTCCTCAATGTTCTGTGTGAACTGATCTGAGTTCTGTGTGGACTCCTCGAGTTATATGTGAACCAACGTTGAAAAAGTCGGACTCGGCAAAAAGTCGGCAAGGGTCCCGAAAACAATTTCTCGGCAACATCGGCGAAAAAATCGGAAAAAATCGGAAAAAGTCGGCAAACATTAAAAAATACAAAATACATTCATTTTTTTCAGAATTTTAAACATATAAAGCAACAATAACATCAAATAAACACATTGGAACATAAATATGTAGAAAGCACTAATATATAGATGTAGTGGATGCAAATAACTTGGAGTGGTTTGATTTCAATGACTCGGACTGTTAAAAAATACATAAAATTTTACAATTTTAATGAAAAAAATATATATTAAAGATTCCAAGCTATGATTCCAAACCATTAGAGACAAAATATTATCAAAATGGCACCAAGTGCAATACATATCTAAATCAAAATTGAAAAAACATAATCATCAAAATCATTGTCTATGTCGAGATCATATTCATCAATAGCACCATGTTCCCCCACCTCTAGGCTCTAGACTTTGCCTCTGCTTCCAATCTCGAAGTTGATCCTCCAAGGACATCAATTAACACCCTACAATTTTGTTCAAACTTCTTAATCCAAGCGTTAAAATAAGGTAGAAAGAGCTTCCCATGCTTAATAAATGATTTTGCTTGACTGAAGGGTACATTTTTTTATTAAGGTCATGACAGTGGAATTCAAACAACTTTAACAATCAGGCATCGACACCACCAACATCAAGGTACATAGAGAGTTTGATGTACTTCATTAAATTCCAATCCCTTACCCACATACATGATAGAATCCACTAGAAACGTTGGAATCCTGAAATCCTGAAAACCATTAAGTCTGTTGAATTCTAAATGGGATCTAAAATCCTACTTTTTGCATATGAAGTCTGATGAGGTTGGAACCACTCTCAAACATCCTGAAACAATTAATGGTAATGTTACAAATTTAAGTAAAAGGATGGAAAATGAAAGATAAAGAGAATGTCACTTTTACTTTAACATTACCATTTAGTACTGTTGACATCAATGTTACATGTACAAAACTCATCAAATTTATAATAAAAAAACCCGAGTTTTTAAAACTCTGAAAAAGCCTGGGCGATTTTTTCCTTCTACTCGCGATTTTTTCGAAAAAATCGCCGATTTTTTGAAAAAGTCGGAAATCGCCGATTTTTTAAAAAATCGCGATTTTTAACCGCCGATTTTTCGGCAGGGCCTTCACCTTGCGACTTTTACAAAAAGTCGCGATTTTTCGGCGATTTTTTCAAGTATGATGTGAACTCCTCGATGTTCTGTGTGGACTAATGTGAGTTGAGTTGATCATGTGTTCTATGTGAACATACTCCTCAATGGACTTAGTTGTGTGTTGTACTACCCGACAGACTGGGTTGATGTGTTACTCGACGGATTGAGTGGATGTCATGCTGGTCATAGCCACATGAACGAGAACAAACCGTTCTTATGATGACGAGATGTTTAGGACAAGCCATGATGCTCAGATGATATCCGGATGTGTTCCAGCATGATGATACCTCCCTAGCTAAGAGGGAGTGTTGATGTTTGTAGCTTATTGAGGTATCCTCACTAAGTAAGTTGGCCCAGAAAGAAAAGAAATAAACAATTTTATATTGCCTAAAGACAAATCGGCCCCATAGTGAAAAAGGGCAGTTACAAGATTAGTATAAATAAAGGTGAAGCCTCATTCATTTTACACTCAAGCAAGTTCGCTCAAGTTCAAGGAGGAGTTTGCTCAAGCAAGGAGAAGACTATTTCTAGGGTTTCTATCTTTGGGTTTATTCTTCTATGTGATCTCTTGTACTAGATCACTCTTATATCTGATGTACTCTTGTATCTTGAACTAAATCTCTGAATAAGAAAGGTTGGCTGGGTTTTTTCTGAGTTTGGGTTTTCCTAGGATAAATTCTTTGTGTTCTTGTGTTTCCATGCATAGTTGTTCTTTCAGTGATCCTATTTTGTTTCCGCTTAATAATGAAAGTTATACTACTATATTAAAAATCTAACACCTAGCTGATTTCTACATTTATTTTTTCGCATGTTAGGGTTTATTTGTGGATTGTGAAAACAGCCCTGATTTCCTTAACTTTTCATGAACTAGCCCCTTTCTTGGACTAGCCTCCCTTGACGCCATTTGCCCTGGGGATTGGCACTAGTCACCATGGTCCTCCCACCACCTTGTTTATTTAATTCTACAAAAAAGACCTAATGTTTTGCTAGGGCTAGCTCTTCAAATCACTTTGTGCTGTCATTGCCATAGCCTAGCAATCCTATCCTACGGAAGCCTCCTTGAGTTGGAGAAGGGTCAACCTAAAGCATGGAGAGGTGGTTTCTGAGGTGACAGTGGGTAGAGCACCTCTAAGTTGCGGTTGGGATAGCATTGTTCTTTTTTGGCTTTAATCACACATGCTAGTATGAGCTGTAACAGGCCCCTACTTGAAACACACATTTATTAGCAAAGACATTTACAATACATGGTTGCTAACCAGAATCCATGACTTGAGATAGAATCCAGTGTAGGCTTTGGGGGTTCTACGTGTGTGGTTGGTTACTAAATTCTAAACTTTTGAGTGCAACGTAATAAATTGTGAGTACCTTACTTTAACTTGCCAAACTCCTTCCTTCCAACTTCTCTTGTTAATCAGAAGGACTACTGCACACAATAATGATATATATAAGAGCAAATATATTCTTGATCTGAGCTCTTACTGCCATTGCCTAAACCTTGCTGCCTGTAAGATTATGCAAAGTATATTTGCATGCTTAAATACATAAATCTATCTAGAATGGATTCTACTCGTCAAGTGCCTGCAAGCATTTCATATTCATAAATACAAGTTCAATTGACCATGAATGATAGTTTGAAGCCTTGACTCCTTTTGTACACACTCTGGATCCTTTGGAAGTTATGCCTGAAATGAAGTAGAGTGCATGTCTCGGTAATTCTCTAAGCTTATCAACTCAACGTTATAATTATTTATGATACATAACTATGCTTACAACAAAAATCTTACCGTTTACATTATGCATCTTCGATTCCACTCAACCTTGGCCTTTCTAGTATGTCAAAGGCCAGAATTTCTATCAATAGTAGGCAGGACTACTGTGCTGCATTCTATTGATGATTTAAAGATTGAAATGTGTTCAGACAGCAAATCATGCCTCCTGCTCCACACTGAACTGATTCTGGTCTGAATAGGACTACTGCTGTGCACTAAGAGAGAGAGAGAGAGAGAGAGAGAGAGAGAGAGAGAGAGAGCAA
This sequence comes from Larix kaempferi, assembly GCA_027924585.1. Taxonomy (NCBI): domain Eukaryota; kingdom Viridiplantae; phylum Streptophyta; class Pinopsida; order Pinales; family Pinaceae; genus Larix; species Larix kaempferi. The sequence goes on along the minus strand of BSBM01000660.1, from coordinate 2,075,152 downwards.
TAACAACAAGTTGATGAATCTTCAATTGTCAAGGTGCCCAAAACACATGTGATCCAATCTCTGGGGCCCTAGCTTATTCCATTGATCATTACAAACACTTCTAATAGCTTCCTAAGTGAGATAGCTACCTTGAAATTTCAATACTTTCTTTTACAGAATACCTCAATTTCTTGCTTGTCAACTGACCGATGTGTCCTAAAGAGTTGTGAGAAAGAGTTCCAAGGTCATGTTTTGATTTTCCCTTGTTGAGGACTAATTGACCGATGTTTCAATACGAGACTATTTTCTAGTATTTTTTCGATTAACTTAGTAGAAAACTGAATTAACTGTTTTTGTTTTTCTAATACTACTTTGAGAACTAATTGTCTTTTTTATGCCCATTTTACATTCCTCTTAGATATTTTCATAATAGGTTCTTTTTTGGGGTTTTCCCCCATACTGAATTGAAACAGTTGTTGTTTAGGCAAACCCGGGTAGTTATGCTACATTATTCTTATTACAGGAAATAAATAGCCACCTCATTAGTTATTTAAGTTTGAGCAACATAATCTGGACTGTAGATCACATTCCTGCACTTTAATGACATTATAACCTAAAAATAACCCTATTTTAGCCTAGCAACTGACCCTGTTGGATACAGTAGAGGAATTGAACTTAATAGTATTTCTACGCATACATCATTATTGCAAGGAAAATCTATGCAAAATTTTTATTTTGGCAATAATTGGAGTTGATGTCTAACATTGAGCTTATTGATAGTAGTTTCTTTTTGAAGATACCTTGGGTTATTTTCATGGGCGAATAATAAACCTCGATTTCTTGCAGCTTTTGGGAAAGGACTGTTATGATATCGATATTGCTTTGGACAACATGTTAGGTCGAGAATTTTGTGAGAAGGTCAATGGATATTTGTCAAAAGCTGGAGAGAAAACTCACGGAGTTGGTGTCATTCAATGGTATTAATTATTGTGCATAACGTTCTTTGCTTTTTGTTTTCTTAATGAAACTGATTCAATTAATTTTGAAATTTGTCTACATCTGTCTGTCTTTATAGCTACTACAAAAAATCATAGTACTGTAATGACTCTAGTCTGTTCTAATGATCCTTAGAAAAGCTAGTGTATGAGTTCAGCCATTTCATTTTTTTTGGAAATGCATCATATATTTCATCTTAAATCAATATAGATGTACATCAAGGAGCTAAAAAGCAGTCATGCAAGATTGCCATTCCCATATAAGCAAGGAGAGCTAGTATGTATGCTTTGGCTCTGACTTGAAGAGTATCTATATCTTATCCAAATGTGGCGCTCATGGCTGAAATCTGTATAGCCAAATGTACTCTACTGTCAGGTGAACACATTATTAGCCTCTTTGACAAAATTTGATCAAATGGAATGATACAGAGATGCTTTCTGCATTTACGGTTAGAAAAATTTCAGAGAGCTTATGAGAGTTAACTGTTTACTTCATATCATGAAAGGAATTAAATGGTTGGTTTTCTTTTTCAGCTGGTAGTCTTAGAGGACATTTGTAGAATCTTCCTGCCCGGGTATTTTTGTTTTCAATTGTTCTCCTTAGTTTTCCAGGTTTTCCACCTGCAGTAGAGAAATCGGTATCAACTGCCCTCCATCTATCCTTTCCAAGTGGCTAAATCTTTTCCAATCTTTAGATGAAGAGGAGTATTAATGTGAAACAAAATCCCATCATAGGGATATGCCACTATATCTAGACAACTTGTAATATCACATTGATAACAACCACAAGACTTTTTAATTGAAACAACCAACGATGTTAGTACCAGAGTGAGGGAGGATGCTGTCACATCAATCCAGGGACTCAACCCCAAAGTTAGCTGCTGGATTGGCAAAGCTTTGGTGTGGGTAATGCCGTAGAAACCATCTGTGTCTCACAATTGTCATGATGTGGGATTATTCACAACATACACACCCAACGATGATGTTAACACACACACGCACAATTTAGAAGAGGAGCATGAACTTGGAACAAAATCCCAACATAGGGATATGCCAATGTAGCAAGAGAACTTGTAACAGCACATAGATAACGACCACAGGTCAAATAGTCCCACAAGGCATAGCACCAAAATCTTTGATGTTAGTATTGGAGCAAGGGAGGATGCTATCACATCAACTAGGGGACTTGCACCCCAAAGTCAATTTTTCTAGATTGGCAAGGCTTTTGGTGTGGGTAATGCCTTATGAACCCTCTTCATATCACAATTGTTATGTATGTTGGATTATTCAGAACGCACATGCAACAATGATGTTAACACACACTCAATTTAGAAGAGGAGTACTAATGTTGAATGAAATCCCAAGATAGATATATTCCATTGTAGAAACATAGCTTGTAACATGACATAGACAAGAACCACAAGCTAAAGGCAACCCACAAGGTATAATACCAAAGTTGTTGACAATGTTAGTGCTGGAGTGAGGGAGGATGCTATCACATCAATTTGAGGACTTGCTTCCCAACTTGAGAGCTTCTGGATTGGCAAAGCTTTTGGTGCAGGTAATGCTTTATAAATCTTCTCCATCTCACAATATTTATGTATGTGAGATTATTCACAACAGATAGACCCAATGACAATGTTAACACGCACACACCCTATTTAGAATAGGATTTTTATGTGGAATGAAATCCAACATAGGAATATGCCACTGTAGCAAGATGGATTGTAACATGACATAGATAACAACCACAAACCAAAGATGGTCCACAAGGCATTACATTGAAATCGTTGGCAATTTTAGTACTAGAGTGAGGGAGGATGCTATCACACATCAACTTGGGGACTTGGGCCCCAAAGCGAGCGTTCGGATTGACAAATCTTTTGGTGCTGATAATGCCTTGTAAACCATCTGTGTCTCACAATTGTTATATATGTGGGATTATTGACAATACACACACCCAATGGAAATGTTAACACGCTCACAATTTAGCAAAGCAATATTAAATATGGAACAAAATCCTAAAATAGGGATATGCCACTGTAGCGAGATAGCCAGTAACACTACATAGATGACAACTGCAAGCCAAAGAAAACCCACAAGGCATACCATCAAAATTGGAGTGAGGGAGGATGCTATCACATCAACCTAGGGGCTTACACCCCAAATCCAACTTTTGGTACAGGTAATGCCTTATAAACCTTCTTCATCTTGCAATTATTATGTATTTTCGATCGTTCACAACACATAAACCAAGTGTCGATTTTAGCCCACTTGCACAATTAGAAGAGGAGTATCAGTGTGAAACAAAATCCCAACATAGGGATATTCCATTCGTGCAAGATTGCTCGTAACATCACAAAAATAACAACTGCAAGACAAAGACAACCCACAAGGCATGCATCGAAACCGCCTACTATATTAGTATCAAAATGAGGGAGGATTCTATCACATCAATCTAGGGCATCCCAAAGGCAAGCCCTAGATTGGTATGTGGGATCATTCACAACACGCACACCTAATGATAATGTTAACTCACAAACAATTTAGAAGAGGAGTATTAATGTGGAACAAAATCCAACATAGGGATATGCCATTGTAGCAAGATTGCTTGTATCATCTCATAGACAACAACTGCGAGCCAAAGACCACCCATAAGGAATGACATGGAAATCGTCGATGTTGTTAGTACCCCAGTCTTGGGGACTTCCACCCCAAAGGTAGCTTCCAGATTAGCAAAGTTTTTGGTGTGGGTGATGCCTTATATACCATTTTTGTCTCACAATTGTTATGTCTGTGGGATATTCAAAACACACACGCCCAACGTTGACGTTAACATACACATGGACTTGTGGAACTAGAAATTGCATTATGCTTATTGAATTCTCGACATTTTGATCCCTACTCTGGGATCATCTTTAGGAGACATGTAAGACAGGACACATGGACACCCAAGGGTGATGTTAACACACAAAATTTAGAGGAATGTTAATGTGGAATGAAATTCCAAAACAGGGATATGCATGTTATCACCTAAACTGTAGTTACCCCTATGGATGGATCCAGTCATGGATGGCAATAGGGAAGGGCAACTCAAAAGGTGCAACCACGATCACCTCGACCTCCAATATATGGTTGTCACGCCAGTCGAGGCAACCTTCACTTTATGTTATCTAGCCCAGACAACAAAGGGGGAGACCCGATCTACTCCCGACAGGAGAGATCAAAACCAAGACACCAAATCAGGGTATTTCTAGTTGAAGTTAGGTGTATGGTTTATCCTAGACCTAAGGATGAAGTCACAAGCCAAGTGAGGGGTTTAGTAGGTATAGCTTTGGTTCATAGTTGATGTGAAAGTGACTTACAATGTTTGAAGTGAGATCTAGGGCTAGTGTACTAGGTCAATGTCAAAAGATTCACTGCCTTGGGAACCGTGTCCAATGCAGGATAGTTAAGGGTTGTATTGGGGCTAACTAGTACATGAGACAAGCTTGACCATGGTTCATGATGTCTTCAAAAGTATAGTCTACCATGCATAGGTTAAACCACGAGTCAATCCAACAATCTAAGAAAGTTGAATTACCTTGTAGAGAAACCAGTGCCTTGGGATTTGGGAAGTGGAGTCAAAGTAGGGTTGACTTATGGTTTAGGACTCCTGCAACATGAGATAAGTGGGGCAATATAGGTCTTGATGGTTGAATGTATCTAGATCTAGGTTTAACCCAAGTGGACCACAATCCCTTAAAACAAGGAATGCAGTCCCCAAGGCAAGATTTGACAAAGTGACAGTCTAGACCTAGGTTTTGAATTATTCCGGTTTCAGATCTGCAATAATCTCAAGTACCCAGTTCCTAGAAGTGAGTGAACTCACTTCTCCAAGGTGGTGCGACTTTACCCAAGGAGGCTTCAATTGGGGTTTAGGTGGGTCAAATCATGTCGGATGGCATCCAAACTTTAGATCCTAGTAGGTCGGTCAGGTAGGAGTATGGATCTATAATTTCGTGGCAATCCACCGGTTAGATCTTAGTAGATCTGAGTTTAAGTGTTCCAAGTGGTCCAAAATGGGGATTAAATCCCTTAAAATGTGGAATGGGGCCCACAAGGTCAATTTCAGAAAAGGGACAACCTGGGTGTATGCTATTTGGTGTGTAAATGTCAAATCAAGTGGAATCTCAAACACCCACCACCTAGATCTAGGTCAACTTGCCCAACTAGAGAAGTGCGCCTTGCTTGGGAGAGGCTAAGTTGGCCTGGGAAGGGGATCAAATGGAAGCCAATCCTCACCAAACTATAGATCCGGGATGCCTTGGATGCTATAGAGGTGGGTTTTCAATATTATGCCCAACAACCCACTAGATCTAAGTAGATCTGAGAAAATGTAAAAATGAGGGTTTTAAGATATTTAGGGTTTTAACAATTTATGAGTTATGTCAATGGATTGGATAGAGGAAAGAGAAACAAACCTGTGGATCTTACCTGGGTAACCTTGTAGATGCCTTGATGATGATGATCTATGCAATCCCGATCAATTTGGAAGCTTTGAGGTAGTTTCTATGCAAATCGATTTTGTCCAAGAAGCCAATGCGCCCTCTCTCCTGCACAACAAACGTCAACAATATCAGATTTGATGCATCAAGAGATAAGACTAATGCCACAAAAGAAGTAACAGAAAGATAGCATAGATCACAATGATACTAATGATAACCCCCTGATACAAGCGAATGCCAAGAAAGTCAATTTGAAGAAGCCTTGCAAAATCGCCCTTGTTGAAGTCGCCCTCCTGTAAACAAACAATGATTTCCAAAAAAGATAGATCTTGCCACAATTTCCAAATGCTAGGTTGCAATAGACTTTCCAATCACCATCTAAGAACACCAGATGCAAAGGAGACCACAAGAATTTCCACAAGAATATTTTTCTATACCAATAATCCAAGAGCCAAAGACCCTTTACAATGAGAGGCTCTCTCCTTTAAATAGGAAGGAGAGGCACCAAAACCCTAACCACTTTTTGAATGAGTGGCTAAGATTATAAGATACAAAAGTCTAATCAATGGTTGAGATGAGCTCAACAATATAATACATGGATCACACATAAAATATAACATAAGTGGACAAAATCGCCCTAGAAGAGGGGAATCCCACCAAATCATGATGATGAAATATCATAAGAGGCTTATGGTGGGTCCAAGGGGTAATTTTATCCCTCCTTGGTCAATCCCCATAGCACAATAACCAATAAATAATCATGAATGTACCAAATCGTGCCTCCATAGTGAAGTCGTGGTCCTCAAAAGACCTCAAAAATCCACAGAAAGTGCCATAAATGATGGATGCGGGCCCCGATGAAGCTGAAACTGCTGGAGGAGGTGTGGAAGGTCCCGATCTATCATCACTGATCATCCCATGCCATAACTTTGCCTCAGTAGCCCAAATCGATTTCCTCAATAGCCATTTCTACCAATCCTGAAATGCCTCGGGAAGCGTGAAACTGCCCCAAACAGCCTCCTGGAGTGCTGGCGCTGTCAAGGTGAGGGCACCAATGTGTCCGGAAGGGGGGTAATATGGTAAAAACAAGTGGCTGGACCACCCCCTTCATCATCAGCGCCCTAGGTCAACCGGATAAAAATCACATCTGCTCCGACAGGGCCTCCAACAGACCAAAACTGCACTGGGATAGCCTACTGAGGCTCAATCATCACTGTAAGTGCCCGGAACTAAAAACAAACTGTCCCATTGGACTCAGAAGGTCCAAATCCATCCAAGATGTGTACTCATACACCATATGAGTCTCTACATGATCAAAATAAATACCCAATATACCGGAACAAGGCCAATAATAATGATCTGTAAATGACCAAACACTGCTGTAACCCAAGAATCATCATCATAACCCTGTAGCTGCTGCATAGAATCATCGTGTATGTGTACATAGACCATATATCATCTATCCATATCGTCATAAGGTCTAACATCTCATGTCCCATGGTCCTCCATGGTCAAACTAGGTCTAACCATGACCAAATATAACTCAGTCCATCATCCAAGGCTGCTGAAAAGTATCAAGGTTAATACATGCTTTACAATTTATTCAAATAGCAATTATAACACAGAGTAATCATGACTGGCGATCTAAATCCAAATATATAGTGTCGTTAATTATTATTATTACTCAGATTAGACTTTCAGGATCATACTCACTTCATAGTTGTGATCAATTTGCTAGTGAAGGGTGAAGGCTAAATTAACTTGGCTAGGCTAAGGGATGACTTAACTGTCTTGACTTTGTGACACTTTGGCAAGGGAGAGGGAATACACCATAGTATATACTGAATGAGCAATAACACAGGGAATGGCGGTGTCTCACAAATGGATGAGTTGTTTAAAGAGGGTTTATTCACCTTCACAGATGCGCACAATCCATAATACAAATAAGGCCAACAATTGTTTAGATATAGCATTTAAGTTCCATTGCTTTTTGGGCCTGAAGTTTCCATAGCCTTGATCTATGTGTGTTTACAAACACATTGCATAGATTTACATTTTTTCTTTAGGCTTTCTGCTGCAGGTGTGTTTTTAAGGCACTTGTTTACCTGAGCACTTCTAGGTGTGTCATGGACAGCTTGTTTACCTAGGTATTTATTTTCCACAAGATATAACATTTTATTTTTATTGCCATGTTCATTTGGCATGCCTCTCATTCATGTGTGTTTAGAAACACATTGCATGAATGGGCTTTTCATACAAGATATAGCATTTCATTTTCCAGATTTTGTATTGATGGCAGCACTAAAAGTTTCAGGTTTAGCCAACACAACTTTAGTGACTAGGGGGAATTCCAAGGAACTCCAACTCACCATAGGTAGGTTTTGTCACCAACTCAGAGCCGAGACACAATAAACAGGGAAGCTCATCCAATACAGAGGCTACAGTGGGGAAAAGTCCTCCATGCCACTAATCAAGTAGTAAGTCAGGGTGATAATCTAAAAGGTAGGCCATGGATGGATGAAGACAATGAAATGATGGAGCCAACACTAGCAAGCCAAGGTATGGTGGAATGATCACCTCTATTCTCCCTAAGGAGGGTACACACCAATGAGTATGAATAGTGAACTTCTAAGTCTGAGTAGGGACAGTATAATATATATAATAGATCAACCAGGTCCATATATCTATATGATCGCCAGATCATGACACTAAGTGCTAAGACATGCTATAAGAATAAGTATAAAAGCAATCTAACCATAACACTGTAATATACCTGCTGAGTCATATACCTGAATGCACATCAACCTGTACCATCATCTGTCCTCTGGAACTGCTGCTGTAACTCTGGGCACTACTGTCTGCTCTGTACCAATGGTATAATGGCTACATCGGTCATCTCTCTGAGTGTCCTGAAACTCAGTCATGGCATGGGGAATATAACTGCTGTCCACAATCTGATAGTGATCCAATATAGATGCTCATCTCGGTATCTCAAATGCAAGGGAACTGGCTGAATGGTGTACTGGAATGAGAAAAATAATGTATGGTAGCCCGGCTACTATATATGTGATAACAATGCATTTGTAGCAATAGCTTGTAACATCACATCTATAAGAATTGCAAGCAAATGGCAACCCAAAAGGCATGGCATTGAAATCTCCATTGATGCTAGTACTAGAGTGGGGGAAGATGTCATCACCTCAACTTCGGGACTTGCACCCCAATCCAACTTTTGGATTGGCAAGCTTTTTGTGTGGGGAATGCCTTAAATAATCTTTGTCTCACAATTGTTAGGTGTGTGGGATTATTCACAACACACAATTGCAACGATGATGTTAACACACAAACAATTTAGAAGAGGAGTATTAATGTGGAAGGAAATCATGACATAGGGATAAGCCATTATTGTAAGATAGCTTATAACATCACATAAATAACAACTACAAGACAAAAGAAATCCACACGGCATAACACCAAAACTAGTGGCGATGTTAGAAATTGAGTGAGGGAGGATGCTATAACATAAACTTAGGGGCTTGTACCCCAAAGCCAACTTTTGAATTGTCCAGGATTTTGGTGTGGGTAATACCTTAAAAGCCATCTTCATCTCATAATTGTTATGTATGTGGGATTATTTGCAATACACACCCAATGACGATGATAACATAGACACAATTTAGAAGAGGAGAATTGATGTGGAATGAAATACCAACATAGGTGTATGTTGTTGTAGCAAGATGTCTTTGTCTAATGCAAGACAAAGATGATCCACATGGCATAACATTGAAACTCCCTACGATGTTACATTGAAGTGAGGGAGGTCGCTATCACATCAACTTGGGGACTTGCATTCCAAAGCCAACTTCTCTACTAGCAAAGCTCTTGGTGTGGGTAGTGTCGTATAAACCATCTCCTTCTCATAATTGTTTTGGATGTGGAATTATTCACAACATAGGCACACACAAAGCCAATGATGATGTTAACACACATATGAGTATTAATGTGGAATGACATCCGAAGATAGTGATATGCTACTCTAGTAAGATAACTTGTAATATCATATATATATATATATATATATAGCCAAAGATGGGACACAAGGCATATTGATGTTTGTAGCTTGGACATGTATTTCCATGAGTTAGTGTCTTAAGGAAATCGTCATTAATGCCTCCCAGGAACCTAGGGAATTGACTTTATTAAAGTCAATTATGAAAGTGAATGTCTTTTTAGATTAATTGAGATTAATTTGGAGAAATGCCTAAATTTTTGGCATTAGTGATTTAAGTTAATTAAATGAATCTCAATCATTGATCTCAAGTGAGTGAGATCTAATCTCAACTATTGGAGTTAGGGTTTTAGTTCATTCAATAGGATAAAAGGTATCCAAGGTGAGAGGAGAAAACATAAGAGAGGCACATCAGAAACTCAAGCATTGAGTTGGAGAGAAGGACTCTACTTTCCAGATTTGGTGAGAGAAGGGCAGCAACATTCAAGAATCTTCCAGGGGGATTGTCCTAGTCAGGTAGAGGTCCAAGTAAATTGCCGCCCCATACAGTTCGTATGGAAGCTATATAGAGGACTGTACGGAGAGAGTCGTGGGCTATCAGTTTGTGGGGCGTGACTGTGCAGATAGGGCCATGGGATACTAGTTCGTAGGGCGTGTCTCTGTAGGTAGACTTGTAGTTTTAAATGCGACCGTACAGTCTGTATGGGTCATACAACAATGCCGTACAGGTCGTTCGACACATCAGTGAGTAGCAGGGGTTTGTTGGGCATATTTGCAAGTTGGAAGAAGGGCATTTTGCTAGGTTTGATTGTTGTATTTTCTTGGGCCATTTTCCCAGTAAGGGAGCCCTTGTAAGCTTGGAATATATTGAATGAAGAGATGATTTGAAGGGCAGAAATTGAGTAGATCCGTTTTCCATTTAAATCACTTCCGCTATTTATTTATGTTAAAATATTTCGGCAATATAATTTATTCAGTGAGCTGCAAAAGTAATTTTAAACAAGGAAAATCACTAGGAAATATCTTACCTAGGCCCGGAATAAGTAAAATTTAACATGGTATTAGAGCTCACACTTTGAAAGGGAAGCATATCTAAAATCCACAGCAGTAGATCTTTGTGGGTGCTTGAAGGAATAAGCACATGACAGTTTTTTTGTTGAGATCTAGTTATGGCAGGAACAAATCTTAGATTTGAAGACAGGTTAGATGGGGCATCTAACTTCCTGTAATGGAAAGCAAGGGTTACATTGCTTTTGAAGGAACAAGACCTTTGGGATCATGCATCAAATGTTATTCCTACACTGATAGATCCAACTGATTTGGCAGCACATGAGAAGAAGGACATCAAATCCTAGAGAGTGATCATGGACGCTATGAAGTATCACTTGATTCTTCATGTAGTAGAGAAGACAACTACTAGAGACATGCTTAAAGCTCTGACGAATTTATTCCAGAGTGATAACATGAACAAGAAGATGATTATGAACTCAGAGATGTCCAGATGTCAAGATCGAAAATGTTACTAGCTATCTCATGAATATCACTTAGATACGTGATCAACATGCAGCCATTGGGGAGAAAGTATATGAATGAGATTTAATTTGAGTGGCGTTGAATGGATTCACCAAGCATTGGGAACCATTTGTAAAAGGACTATGTGTTAATGTTTATAGCAGCATAACTAGGATCACTAAAAGAATGGAAAAGCACATAAACAAAATGAATGTGGAGCTCGTTTAACCATGATGATAAGAACAATCGTCTCCCAACCATAGACAAAGCTATTTGTCTCCCCCGAGCTTAGACCTTCCAATAGAGAATGATGTACATCCAGATAGTAGTAGCGCAAACCCAAGACAACAAGAGAAAAACTTCTCCAATAGTGGAGAACCCCAAAAATTCAGTCTCCTAGCTACAATAGCGAACCTCTCTTTGCTAGAGCGAACTTGCTTGAGTGAATGACCAAATGAGAGGTCGAAATTTCTATTTATACACATCAAAATGTGACTTTTTCTCTTACTGGGCCGACTTAACTTTCCCTAACTGGGCTGACCTGACTGGGGCAGTTCTGCCCACTGTTTGGGGCAGACTGCCCACTGTTTTGGGGCAGTTTACCCACTGGGCCGACTTGTTTTGGGGGAATACAAAAATCCACATTAATGAATCTTTTCTTTGTGATTTCATCCCAAGGTTTACATTGGTTCTTTCAAGGGTTTTACATGATCAAATACATTGATATCTTGTCCCGTAGGAGGTACAAGAATAACTTCCGAAGTTTCACTATTTCTAACACTATGTTCCCGAGAGAAACTCCCCATTTGGGAGAGGCTATGGGACGATTGTATCCAAGAGGAGACTTGGGAGGAATCTAGAGCACACAAGCAAGTAGATGGCGAAGAGAACTTGGCCCTTGTTGCAAGGCACGAAAGGGCAAAGGAAAGAGTTCTAGCAAGAAGGGTAATAGTGAGGGGGAAGCCTCACAACCGGGGAAGAAAAAAGACTTGAGTAAGATCAAGTGTTTCGTGTGCCACAAGAATGGGCACTATGCATCTCAGTGTCTGGAGAAGAAGAAGGTAAAGGGAAAGAAGCAGTAGGTAGTAACATTTGCAAAGAGTTGGTTGAGTGAGTTTGTTGTGAAGTTCGAGAGTGATTTCTCACTCATTTCCGGCCTTTCTACCAGAACAATTGCCAGGAGTGCATGGTACTTGGACAGTGGTGCATCTCATCACATGACGGAAGCATGAGAGCTATTTAGCAGATTGACGGAGTCAGATTTAGGGATCCGTGTGGGGCTTGGTGATGGTGCCAAGTATGCAGTTAGAGAAGAGGGAACAATTTCGTTCTATCTTGAGTCAAGTGGTTTGTTTGATGCCCAGGATTTGCTATTTGTACCAGGATTGAAGAAGAATTTGCTCTTAATCTTAGTTATGGAGGACATGGGTTTTCCCGTTATCTAGGAGATGGCAAGTACTCATACATCCAGAGGGAGCTAGCCCTGACACAATAGTGAGGATTGGGGTTAGAGAGAGCAACTTATACAGGTTACAAGGAAGGCCTATTTAGGATTTGGTACATGACTGACAGGATGGGACACTTGCATTACAAGGCATTGCCGATTCTGAGGGAGATTGTCGCTGGTCTTCCAGATTTCAGTGTTGAGCAGCAGGGAGTATGTAGAGGGTGTGCACTTGGAAAGAATGTCAATATTGTTTTTCCATGCAGTGAGAGTAGGTCCAAGGGGATCTTGGATCTTATTCATTCAGATGTGTGTGGATTGATGTCCATAGTGTTTGTGCAGGGAGCATCATACTATGTGATGTTTATTGATCACTTTTCCAGGAATACCTGGATCTACTTTATGAAGACCAAGGATGAGGTCTTTGGATCGTTTCGTGTAAATTCCCCTAATAGTTTTGGCTGATTTTTGAGCTGACTATTTAAGTAATTTGGTTTGGGACTTTTGTCAAACACTTTGATGACAGAGCTTTAATGTCCCCTCTACTGTATGGTTTGAATTTTTGCTAATGGATTTAGGTGTATTTTGCAGGCTTGCCTTAGATTACACTCACAATAATAATTAACAACAAAGAAATTTCATAGAATGCTGAGAAACAACCATAGAAACATCCACATAAATACAAGAAGATAACAGTGGCTTTAATATGGCTGTAACAGCTGTTCCAAAATGCATTTCTAATCAGATTTAATTTTTTAAATACACTGTTCAGACCTGTGAGTTACTGTAAGTTGCCATTGCTTTTGGTCAGTGTGTTGTCTCCTTTGGACTGCCACGATTAGCCTGGAAATGGTAAAGTCTGTTCCTGAAGTCCTCAGCCTATACACAGCAGTTAAATCTGCCCCTTTGCTCAGCACATTTGGACAACAAATTGAGTGGTAAGTAAATCTGGCCTTATGCCCCCCTTCAGGATGTCGAATGCCCTCCAACAAAGTCCCACTACTTGACTGCTGTAAACTCCTGTAGAATGCAGCCACAATCAATTATTTTGCACCAGCAGCGAGAGGTAACTCCTCCAAGAATGTAAGGCGCCCTCCACAAGAACTTGACTCCACACAAACCCCCACGCTTTGGCCTCTAAACGCTGTTCCTTCACTCAGCCTATACACAGTGATAACTACCAGTGTGCCTTTCCTAGCCATAGTGAATAGCAGAGAAATCAAATAACAGTGATGACTGAAAGTTGGTGTCCTCCACATCCCCAAGCGCCTCCCTTGACCAGTGTGCCTCCCTCAAAGAAATGACTGAAACTCATTAAATCTTCACAAGTTGGCAATATGAGCTTGGTTCTTTTCCTCGGCAATGAAGCACAATGAAATATCTGAGTGATTTTTCCTCACACAATCAGCTAGGGTTGGATAGTTTCACCACCGAAACCAATTTCCTTCTTAGTGTTTTTGTCCCAAGAGCCAAAAGCCACAAGAGCTCTCTAAATCCCTTTTTCAAAAATGAAAATGTCATGAATGAATGAGAAAATGAGCCCAACTCCTATTTATATCTTCATATGTCTTTTTCCCCCTTTTTAAAATTATAAAAAGACTTTATATAAAGCTTTTTATTCACATTTATCCAAAAGTCACTTTTAATTAAAAGCTCATTTTTGCTCCAAAAAGACCCTTTTATCAAAATAATGATAATGTTTGATACACAAGGTTCCAATATCTTGTGTCCATGATTTAAAACTTTTCATCCTCTTTCCAACGAGCTATTATACTAAGGTTCCCATTATTTGCTTTTAATATAATTAAGCAACCTTAGTAAAATAATTAAATTAAAGCCAATAATACACCCGAGTTGTAGAAACTATCGAAAAGCATCGGAATCGAAATCTGATTGCACTGGAATGATATCGATAATGAATAAAGAAAATTGGGCCCAACTTGGTAGACTTACTATAAATATAAACTCTCTCCAAGAATCTTGGGAACTCACCAAAAGCTGGAATTCACTTCGAAAAGTGGTATAGTAGTCCTCTAGACAAACTGAGCTCATTGCCAACATCAAATTACCCCTCTGATTAGGCTGACACAAACCCTGAAAGTCATGTCCACTCGCAGAGCAAGAGAACCCAAAATGGGGACATTACATTTCGGGAGTTCAAGGCTTAGGTGGAGAACTTGACGGGAAAGAAGATCAAGGTCTTGAGGTTAGACAATGGGGGATAGTACACCTCAAATGACTTCAAGGATATCTGCAAGGAGGTAGGGATCAAGAGGGAGAAGACATTATCATACAATCCTTAGCAGAATGGGGTTGCAAAGAGAAATAATCAGTCCATCATCGGTACTACAAAAGCTATGATTCATGACGAGGGTCTGCTTATGTTTCTTTGGGCAGAGGCATGTAGCACAATTAGTTATTTGTAGAACAAGAGTCCCCACAGGATATTGGAGGATAAGACTCCTAAGGAGGCATTCATAGGAGTGAAACTAGAGATAGGACTTTTGAGGATCTTTGGTTATTCGGTTTACATCCATGTGCCTGAGAAGAAGAGGACGAAGCTTGAGCCTTAAGAAGAGAAGAGTGTATTTGTGGGGTACAACGAGACCTCAATGGCTTACAAGATCTTCATGCTAGTACAACGAAAGACAGTGCTGAGCCGAGATGTTAAGTTCGAGAAGAAATTGGCATCTAGGAAGTCTCATGAGTTACCATTGGTGACAGAGGATGAGGAGCAGGATGCTCCAAAAGGAGAATAGAGTTCACAAACTTCTAGTTTAGGGAGTTAGCCTTCAGGTGAGGAGGAGGAGTTAGCTCCTTCTAGTCCTGTTAGGAGACCTAGATGGTTTGAGCAGACACTGAGAGATGCTCGGGATCATGTTGAGGCTCCTAAGAGAACGTTCAGGGTGAGTAGGCCTCCACAAAAGTTTCTGAACTATACGACATTGATGAGCAACATCATCGATCTTCATGCTAGCACAACGAAAGACAATGGTGAGCCGAGATGTTAAGTTCGAGGAGAACTTGGCATCTAGGAAGTCTCATGAGTTACCATTAGTGACAGAGGATGAGGAGCAAGAGGCTCCAAAGGGAGAACAAAGTTCGCAGAATTCTAGTTTAGGGAGTTAGCCTTCAGGTGAGGAGGAGGAGTTAGCTCCTTCTAGTTCTGTTAGGAGACCCAGATGGTTTGAGCAGACGTCGAGAGATGCTCAGGATCATGTTGAGGCTCCCAGGGGATCGTTTAGGGAGAGTAGGCCTCCACAAAAGTTTCCGAACTATACGACATTGATGAGCAACATCATTGATTTCGAGCTTTCCAGTTATGAGGAAGCAATCGACCAGTAGGTTTGGAGGGATGCCATGGTGGAGTACAACTCCATCATGAAGAATGATGTTTGGGATATTGTGCCGAGATCGGAGGGGATGTCTATGGTGACTTCCAAGTGGCTCTTCAGCATTGTAATGTCCTCTTCTACTTAAGCACCAGGGACTATCCCGCTAACCTATCTAATTCCCATAGGTTCGAGCGGGTACTGGCAATTAGGGAATTGACTAAGGACTGATACCATTCAGAAAAGAAGATCTAAATCAGTGTTATTAGATCATCGGTAGATAAAAGAGGGCCATAGGAACAAGGAGCAACATATGTGCATTACATACAGGCCATATTTCATAGTGCATGCAACAAAAGCAAATTAATTAAGCTGCATGCATACAGGAAGCAGTGCATGCAATCTCAGTTGCAAAATATAAAAGAAAAGCAACTCAGGGCATGCAAACGTTAGGGCATGCAATGTCAATGTAATGTTCCCTTTTTAACTATAGTGGAATTTACTGAGGATTGATGCCATATACACCTTCAGAGGATCTTTAGCATGGTTATTAGATCACTAGTAGATAAACAGGGGCCACAGGAACTAAAGGCCACCTGCATGCATGACATCTGAGCATTATTTCATGTTGCATGCATTGATTGAGTCTCCAGACACTCCAAAAGCACTGCATGCAAGTCAACTGAGAATTAGAAGATAAAGTGACCTAATTAGGTCAAAAGTTAGGTCTGACAGGTGAATGTTATAAAAGAAAGGTAAAGTGAGTGAGAGGGGGAACTTATATGATTATTGATTTGTGGTTTCGAATTGGAGAGCTTAGCGAGCTAAGTTGGGGTTGAGTGCATGCACTCAGCTAACTAGTGTATTTCAGCAGTGAAATGTATCTGCCCTAGTCACTATCAGGTTGGATCATCCAGATTCAACATTGCTTCATCATTGGATATTATTCTTCAGTTATTTCAGGATTCGAGTCGTATATTGGATTGGGGGGAATTCGCCCTCCTTGCATGTGCGAATTGCTCAAGGAAAGTTATACTCATATCTCAGGCTATAGCTGTCGGATCTTCTGCATGCTGGCTCCATCCTTTCGAGAGTAGTAGTATTACCCTTCCCCTGGAAGAAGGGTTCTTCTTTGGACTTCTGAGCTAGTTATCAGCATTTCCTCTTTCCAACAAGACGTCTTCTCTGCATGGGTGATTTTCTCATGGAAGATATTCACGTTTTAGGCTTGGGAGCCAGGGCATGATCTGCATGCGGTCTCTATTGTCCTCAGAGGGGCACTATAACCCTATTACACCACTTCCGGATTCAACAACCATCAGTATTCCATTTATTCTTCACTCTATCAGTTGGAGAAGGCGCATTATTACCAAGGGCGCACTTCTGGAGGAGGATCAATCATTATCTCTCTCATTCACCGGTCAAAGTCTTGCATGCTGGACTTATATTGATGTACATCGACCGATCTATCTACTGGTACGTACATGCATAACTTCCTCCCTATTTCATATCATTTCTGATTATCTGGGTATTACATCTGCATGCAAGTGCATGCATGCTTAGATCAGTGCATACTTCCATACTCTATTCCTACATTGAGGCATAGGACCACTAGCAAACCTCAACACAACACAAAAGAGGGAAAATATCAGTTTGGGATATTACAGTGGTATCAGAGCATGTTCCTTGCCAGCTGTGGGAGCATGCAAATTGAGAACAGTAAATGCTTACAGAGTTTCAGTTTGAAAAGAGTAAAGGCAAAGAAACATTGGCAAAAGATGATAAGGTCGCTTTCGGTAGCCTCATTTCCGCTTTGAAAGAAGTAACTCAGGACAAAAATAAATGGTGAGTGCCATCAAACAACTGACAGATAGATCAGGGCCCACCCCACACAGTCCTATGTCTCCCAACAGTGATAGGGTACCCACAAGCAGCAATGGGGAATAATTACATACCAATCTGCAAAGCCCCCCACATCTCTACAATAGGTCTCCCCGACCCACCATACCACAGTTCTTAGATAGCCCAACAACAGTGGCTGTAGTACAGGTAGAGCCAGGAGAGCCAATGGGGGCAATTAGAACAAGCCAAGAGCTTACAACAGGCTTTTCAACCAGACAGATGAGCATGACATACCAGTTTATGGTAAACTTGATATGGATTTGACAATACATGAGGAGGATAGTACATCTGATGCAATTATCAGATCATCCGTCGTCGAGGATTCATCATCTCACCTTAGTAGTGGTACTTGTGAGGATCAGGGGATGCTAGCACCTAGCTGTGACATGGATACGATATGGAGTGATTTGACCATACAGGACGAGGAAGAGGAGCTCACCTATGAGCCTATGGTTATTAGAGATTCCTTGAACAACACTCAGATAGCTCTTCAGGAACCAGATATGCATATAGGCAAGTTGGAGTGGACACACTCTTCATCATCTACATCATGAGTCAAGAAATTTGTGATAGACGAGATCCATGAGGAGAGACATGACTGGGAGATGGTTGACTCTATACATACAGGACAGTATGGCAGTTACGAGCCACTTATTATGGAGGAGCCATTAATGGTTCCGGTAGTAGTTGCAGATGTGTCGACGGGAGACACACCCTAGTATAGTATAGATGTGTGGGATCCAGGTTCAGGTGACACTAGTAGAGTGAGTGCACAGGAGGATACCGCAACGCACATAGGATACAGGACAACTGTAAAACATGAGCACTCAGAGTTGCAGATGATTGAGGAGAGATCTGGCACAGATAGTTTGGATTAGGCAGGGGATCACGAGCCATCTCTGTTAGAGAGAGGTTTAGCCATGACAGAGATAGTTGAGCACATTCCCTATGGATCATCCAACATGGAAGTTTATGCATACGGAGGTTGGATGGGCAGATGTATGGCAGATATAGAGACACACCGGATCACAAACTTCATTGATAGCAGTGGAGTACTGGCTACAGTAGCGCATACAGGATATTCGATGGCTCAGGAAAGTACAAGAGTATGCATTAGTCTACATGGGTACATAGGGGCACACGATGAGATCCCATGGAGTTTTGGGGTGTTACCTCCTGGGAGACCACCTGACAGAGATCACGAGCATACCCTTGTACCGAGTTTCCCCAGGATTGATGAGGGGAAAGACATGCTTCATAGGGTAGTAGAACCCTTGATAGCCTATCTTGGTCGGGGATATCATCCGATGAGGATCAAAGAGCATGATGTTCATAGGTCTACTTCTAGACCTAATTTAGAGATTGTGGTCATGGTCGTGGGGTTGACCAACACACTAGTTACTTCCCAACCGCATCTGCAGGAGCATAGCTATTTATTGCTATTACACAACCAAACTTGGGAGTTTCACCTGAGACAGTTAGATGAGGTGAATGGCATTTTGGCCACAAGAGTGATCTTTCGATTAGACCATGGGATTGGTACACTCAGTACACAGGGGAGATTAGATTGGTTCACAGGGATTGCAGTTGAGAGAGTAGGGAATGACATCATCTTCTATAGAGATTGCCCATGTACAGACCTTGAGACATCACTTTGGGAGAGGATCATGAGGGCTATCCAAGGTTTGCAGTGGGTGGATTATTCTTGGTATTTGCATGAGTACGAGGCACCGCAGAGGACAGAGCTATTCTCTAGAGAGAGGCTTAGACTCCATAGATTATTTGAGCACATAGACAGTGAGTGGGTTAACATATGTATAGATGTAGTTTTGTGGGAGCTGATTGCATTAGCAGGAGCAAAGTCAGTTATTAGCACTTGGTTTCTACTAGAGGATTACATGGAGACCTCGATGACTATCAGTATGATATGGCAGCAATTCATTGGAGCTGGGTTTGGTGGACCCCTTAGTTGGTGGTGGGATCCAGGTATTCATCCACACGATGGATTGTTTCAGATGGTAGAGGTGATCGACAGAGTTGTGAGGGTGATCAGTCTGCTATATTTATGGGATGACAGAGGAGGAGAGATTGAGACTTCTTTATGGCAGGACCGACTTCCTTTCCTGGTATTCAGGATTGAGATGGACAGTGGATACACTACGGAGGAGATGGCCAACTTTTGCTGTCAAGTATTTGTTAGTTGGTTGCTTAGGTCTGGATGCATGACAGAGCAGTCTTCGGAGGAGTTTGTGCAGCTTATGATTGCTTGGCTCTTCAGGGGCAGTCAGATGGATTCTGGTGTTGCCACTAGGCAGACCAGTGCCCAGGGTAGAGAGCGCTTCACATCACATAGGCTAGTGGGGGACTCGGATGACTTCACCCTTTTCAGGCAGATTCGAGGTAGGTGTGCATGGAGATACGGGGTGGATATTATGTTAGGTCAACACGGTACGTCAGAACCGGCATTGATGCAGCTTTCGACAGATTTTGAGCAGCCATGGGGGAGCCCATTGTTAGATTGCATCACAGGTATATCGAGGATGCTAGGTGCCGAGTATATATATGCATAGACTCATCGGTTATTAGAGTTCTTACAAATTCCAGTGGTTTCCTCAGAGTATAGGGCAGTACAAGTGATAGAGTTGTTTATTGAGGAGATGATTAGAGTTCATGAACAACCCAGAGTCATTACCAATGGCTAGAGCAGATTTCCTTTGTTGATATTTGAGGTCAAGTATGACGGCAGAATGGCAGACTTCACCTGGTTGCCTATACACTACACCTTTCATAGTGAGATGGCCAACTCTTACAGATATTTCTGCTTGGAGTCCTAGGAGAGGTGGATGCTAATAGAGCATAACAGACAACTGATGAGGACAGAATGGTTCAACAATTGCATGATGGTCTCTTCTTTTTGGTAGTGGGGGACCCTGAGATTGCAGTAGCGGACGGTGCAACAGTTAGCATGAGGACGAGAGTCGACTATCACCTTCAGGAGTCTATCCATATGGAGCAGTGGATTAGCTTCCTAGGTGGGAAACCTTATGACAGATGGATACAGTGTTTACTAGCTTAGGTGATTAGGAGTCTGCAGGATGCTCCTTGTGTTGATACTGCACCGGGAGATGGTGGATGTAGTACACTTCATAGTTTTCAGACCGATTTGGGACCCTGGCATCTCAATGACGAGCAGTTTAGTGGTTATTAGAGGCTGCTTTCAGGAGGTTTCGTGTCGTGGTACCTTGTAGGACGATACCTTGAGTAGGAGGTACTACAGATCTCCTATGATGATTTGGGACCCTGGGATTCTCCTTGGATTCAGTTGGTTCAGTTCGATTGATTACGGAACTGTGTTGGTATTGCTTGAGAACAAGCAATCTTGGCAAGGGAGGACTGTAATGTTCCCTTTTTAACTATAGTGGAATTTACTGAGGATTGATGCCATATACACCTTCAGAGGATCTTTAGCATGGTTATTAGATCACCAGTAGATAAACAGGGGCCACAGGAACTAAAGGCCACCTGCATGCATGACATCCGAGCATTATTTCATGTTGCATGCACTCATTGAGTCTCCAGACACTCCAAAAGCACCGCATGCAAGTCAACTAAGAATTAGAAGATAAATACACCTTCAGAGGATCTTTAGCATGGTTATTAGATCACCAGTAGATAAACAGGGGCCACAGGAACTAAAGGCCACCTGCATGCATGACATCCGAGCATTATTTCATGTTGCATGCACTGATTGAGTCTCT
This sequence comes from Larix kaempferi, assembly GCA_027924585.1. NCBI lineage: Eukaryota > Viridiplantae > Streptophyta > Pinopsida > Pinales > Pinaceae > Larix > Larix kaempferi. The sequence continues at coordinate 2,053,734 of BSBM01000660.1, read as the reverse complement.
AGACACTCCAAAAGCACCGCATGCAAGTCAACTAAGAATTAGAAGATAAAGTGACCTAATTAGGTCAAAGGTTAGGTCTGACAGGTGAATGTTATAAAAGAAAGGTAAAGCGAGGGAGAGGGGGAACTTATATGATTATTGATTTGTGGTTTCGAATTGGAGAGCTCAACGAGCTAAGTTGGGGTTGAGTGCATGCACTCAGCTAACTAGTGTATTTTAGCAGCGAAATGTATCTGCCCTAGTCACTATCAGGTTGGATCATCTAGATTCAACATTGCTTCATCATTGGATATTATTCTTTGAGTTATTTCAGGATTCGAGTCGTATATTGGATTGGGGGGAATTCGCCCTCCTTGCATGAGCGAATTGCTCAAGGAGAGTTATACTCATATCTAGGCTATAGCTATTGGATCTTCTGCATGTTGGCTTCATCCTTCCGAGAGCAGCAGTATTACCCTTCCCCTGGAAGAAGGGGTTCTTCTTCGGACTTCTGAGCTAGTTATCAACATTTCCTATTTCCAACAAGATGTCCTCTCTACATGGGCGACTTTCTCATGGAAGATATTCACGTTTTAGGCTTGGGAGCCAGGGCATGATCTGCATGCGGTCTCTATTGCACTCAGAGGGGCACTATAACCCTATTACACCACTTCCGGATTCAACAACCATCAGTATTCCATTTATCCTTCACTCGATCAGTTGGAGAAGGTGCATTATTACCAAGGGCGCACTTTTGGAGGAGGATCAATCATTATCTCTCTCATTCACCGGTCAAAGTCTTGCATGCTGGACTTATATTGATGTACATCGACTGATCTATCTACTGGTACGTACATGCATAACTTCCTCCCTATTTTATATCATTTCTGATTATCTGGGTATTAGATCTGCATGCAAGTGCATGCATGCTTAGATCAGTTCATACTTCCATACTCTATTCCTACATTGAGGCATAGGACCACTAGCAAACCTCAACACAACACAAAAAAGGGAAAATATTAGTTTGGCATATTACAGTCTACGTGATAAAAGAAGGAAAAACTGAGTTGCTCTGCGTGCTAAGTTTATTATTGATAAAGTGAAATTCGAGTTGAGAGCTCTATGAGTCGAGTTAGGGTTGAGGGCGCATCCCTTAGCCAAAAAGTGTATTTCAGCAGTGAAATCAATATGCCCTAGTCACTTCCAGGGTTGGATCATACAGGTCCATCATTTCTATTCATCAATACATCATTCTGAAGGGTAAAATCCATAGATTGGATCAAGAAGAACTCGTCTTCTCTGCATGGGCGAATTGGATAAAGAAAGGTATCTTCATTTCTAGACCTATAGCTGCTATTTGGTCTGCATGTCTCTTCCATTCTTTCTGGAGAGCCATTATTAGCCTTATTATTGAATACGGGCTTCTACATCATCTTCTGGAGAAAGTTATCATTGAATTTCATACCAAGAGGGCGCCTCTCCTAACATGGGCGGCTTTACTTGAGGGAGCAACACGTTTTTTGACCTAGGCCCAGTGCATGGCTTGCATGCATCTTCCATATTGATCAAGAGGCCACTATAAGCTTAACACTTACTTCTTGGAGCCATATCATATCTCTGGAGCACTTATTATTCAATTTGAAGACTGAAGGAGGTACATAGCTTGCATGGGCGAATTATCTTGAAGAAGGCATCTCATATCTTGGTCTATTCTCAATGCATGACTTGCATGTCTGCCTTATATTGTTCTACAGCTCAAGCACAAGCCATTGGTACGTACATGCATAATTTCTAGTTTGATCTTATTGCATATTTGATTACTCGGGCTTTCTAGGGTTTATACAACCCATGCACTTTGCATGCATTGTCATGCAATCATAGTTCTGTATATGCATTCATATTTTTTTTAAGTATTGGGTAACAAGACCTCAAGCAAACAACAACTACATCAAAAACTCTAGAAGAAGACAAACAATATCAGTTGGGATATTACAATGGTATTAGAGCATGTTCCTCGCCAACTGTGGGACCATGCGATTATAAACAGTTCAATGCATCCAGGAGACTTGCATGATATCACTTATAGAAGACAAAGGTTCAGAAACAGGGGAAGAAGTGAAGATGAGGACTTTGAGTTAGAGAACATAGATCTAGAATATAGTGAAACAGAGACTCAGTTTGGGAAAGGTAAAGAGACCATGGTAGACGACGACAAAATAGCTTACCACAGCCTTGTCATTGCTTTGAAGGATTTGACTATTGGATAGAAGGAAGTGCTAAGTGTAATCAACAGGTTAGTCGATAAGTCAGGGACCACTCCAAACATCCCACAGGTTCCTAATAGTGACAGAGTATCCACGAGTGACAGTGGAAGCCACTTACACACTACTATGCACAGTCACCCTCATCTATACAATAGATCCTCCAGACCTACCATGCCGCAGTTCTTGGACAACCAGATTGCATTGTCGATATTACAGGTAGAGCTGGATGAGCTATTGGGGGCATATCTATGGGAGTACATAGCACTTGGGGATGATTTCGAGTTGGCCATGTCCTTTACAGACTTTTGTCATTTGAAAAGTAAGAACAGGCTGAGAGGATACAATAGGACCTTCAACCAGAACTATGAATTACAGTGCATAGTAGGGACACTGACTATTCCTACTTTTGATGGGACCTGGAGTGCCCCAGCGCAGATTTGGGTACAAAATTTGGATACTTACTTCCAACTCAACCCCATGATGGAAACAGATGCAATAAAGTTGGCCACCTTGGTTTTGGACGGGGAAACCCATGAGTGGTGGTACCACAGGCTGGTGACGCTGGGTCACAATACGATCACCTCTTATACTGATTTCACATCGAGTGTTTTGACAGGAAAGATCCCGAGATGCACTTTAGAGAGCTAGTTAAGCTCAAGCGGACAGGTAGTCCCGAAGCTTTCATATCAGAGTTCTAGAGAGTAGCAGTGATGGTGATAGACATTTCAGAGAGCAGGTTGGTCATGTTTTTTACTGAGGCCCTAACTGAACCCTTACGTGGATGGGTTAAAGCTTATAGACCCACCACATTGCATGATGCCATCAGTCGTACCCGTGATTTGCAAGACTCAATTCCCAAGAATAGGTTCCCTCCTAAAACAACTTTGCCTATTAAAGGTAAGGATAGGAGACCTTTCCATAAAGAGTGGCCCAAAAGAGATTGGATGGATGATGATACCGTAAGGAACTTAGAAGAAAGAAACCATGCTTTAGCTGTTAGGAGCCATGGGTACCAGATCACAAGTGTTCCGAGTAAGGGAAGGCCCATTACATAGAGGTATACTCAGACAGTGGAGAGGATGAAGAGGACCAGGATCAGGTATAGAGGGAGGCACTTCACACAATAGAGGAGGAGCAGTTTCCAGAGGATGTCAAGGGAGGTGTCATTACTACATTATCCGGAGTTCCCATGTTCCACACTCTCCTAGTGAGGGGTGTCATATAGGGTAACAGGGTTGGAGTTTTGATTGACTGTGGGGCGACCCACAACTTTATTGATACTGCATGGGTAAAGAGGCGAGGCATCCAGACCGAGAGATTTGATGGATTTACAGTGGTAGTGGCAAGCAACCATAGTATGGATTGCACTCATTGGATTCCAAAATTGAATGTAACCCTAGGGAACTATACAGTGTCAAATTCTTTTTATGTGGTTGATGTTCCGGGTACGAATGTTGTTTTGGGAGTTCAGTGGCTCTATTCAATTGGAAAATATTCTACAAACTACCAGACCATGGAGATGGAGTTTCAAGGACAAGATGGATAGCGAGTTGTTTTGAGAGGTATGCATACCTACTCTCCTAGGACAATATCATCACACAGGATGGAGGCTATGCTTAGACAGGGAGACATAGAGTGGGCAACCGAGTGCTTGGTCACATTCTGGAAGCCAAGGGCTAGCACCACACAACATCCAACAGACATACAGGCACTACTGCAGAAACACTAGAAAGTATTTAGAGATCTTCCATCAGGTAGGCCTCCTGATCGCGGATTTGAGCACATTATTGAGTTGGAGGAGGGGACCCAAGCGGTCATCACTACACCTTACCGACTTCCCAAGAGGTACATAGATGAAATAGAAAATAAAATTAAAGAATTGCTCAAATTGGGTTAGAGAAGACCCAACTCTAGTCCATTTGCATCCTCAGTGGTATTGGTAAAAAAAGAAGGATGGGACTTTACGCATGTGCATTGACTACAGGGCCCTTAACAAGAAAACCATTAAGAACAGGTATCCAATCCCAAGAATAGATGAATTGATGGATGAGTTACAGGGAGCAAAATAATTCTCTAAAATTGACCTCCGATTAGGATACCATCAGATAAGGGTGAGGGAACAGGATGTTTCAAAGACTGCCTTCCGTTGCCACTACAGACACTATGAGTTTTTGGTGATGCAGTTTGGGCTCACTAATGCACTAGCTACCTTCCAGTCATGCATGAATCACACCTTCAAGGCTCAGCTGCGTAAATTTCTTCTGGTATTCTTTGATGACATATTAATCTACAACAAAACATGGGAAGAACACTTAAAGCACCTAGATGAAGTGCTTGGAATTCTGAAGGAACAATCACTATATGCAAAGATATCCAAATGTGAGTTTGGTATGCAGGAGATGTTATACTTGGGGCATGTGATAGGGGCAAATAGGGTACAAGTACACCTAGAGAAGATTAAAGCCATACTGCAGTGGCCTGCACCTAGAAATGTGATCGAATTGAAAGGATTCTTGGGACTTTGCACTTACTACATGAGATGTTAGTGGGTTTTCACAGATGTCAACACCCCTTACAGATCTTACGAAGAAGGGGGCATTCAGTTGGTTAGAGGCTGCACAATAGACATTTGAGAAAATGAAGAAGGTAATGAGTTCATGCCCTGTACTAGCCTTACCGGATTTTACCCAACCATTCGTATTAGAATGTGATGCTTCAGGAGAGGGTATTGGAGTAGTGTTAATGTAGAATAATCACCCTATTGCATTCGAGAGTAGGAAATTAAAGGACTATGAGCGCCACTATTCAATCTACGATAAAGAAATGTTAGCAATTCTCCATGCCTTAACCAAATCAGACAATACTTAGTGGGTGTCAAATTCAAAATCAAGACAGATCATAGCAACCTAAAGTACTTTTTGGATCAGAAAGAGTTGAATGAGAGACAACAAAAATGGCTGAGTAAGATCCAAGGTTATGATTTCGAGATAGAGTATATAAAAGGGAAAAACAATGTGGTAGCAGATGCCATTTCTAGACGTTTGGAAACCCTATCCCTTATGAGCATTTCAACAGATTGGAGATCTCTTCTCTTGGTCGAATACTCAAAAAATAAGTTTACTTGCGAATTACTGGATGGATAGTTACAAGATGACAAATACAGGGTGACAGATTACATTATTTACTATAAGAACATAATATACTTGGTTCTCGAGTCCGCACTTAAGAAAAAGATCCTACAAGCTTCTCATGATTCACCATTAGAAGGACATCAGGGGTTCCTTAAGACTTACAGATAGATCAGAGAGAGGTTCTCATGGAAGGGCCTCAAAAACAATGTTATGCAGCATGTGAGGGAATGCAGTATGTGCCAATAGAATAAGATAGAGCATACTCATACAGCATGTTTACTTTAGCCATTACCCATTCCCGAGCAAAAATGGGAAAGTATTTCAATGGACTTTATTACAGGGTTGCCCAAGGTACAGGGTAGAGACTATTTGTACGTGGTTGTTGACAGGTTGACTAAATTCACTTATTTCTTTGCCATTCCTTCCGACTATTCAGCAACACAGGTAGCAGAGTTGTTGTTCAGGGAGGTATTCAGGTTGCACGGGTTGCCTAAGACTATTGACAATGACAGGGATAGTAAGTTCATAAGAGCATTTTGGCAGGAGCTTTTCAGCTTGAGTGGGACATAGTTGGCTATGATCACGAGTTATCATCCTCAGAGCGACGGACAGGTAGAGATAGTCAACAAGGGGGTTGAGGGATACTTGAGGGACTATGTAGCAAGGCAATAGAGGACATGGATTAAATGGCTACATCTAGGAGAATACTGCTACAATACTACATACTATATGTCCATCGGGATGATTCCTTTTAAAGCATTGTATAGTTATGATGCATTATGTTTTGTAGACTTAGTATTCGGTGATAGCAGGGCACCTAAAGCCAAGGAATGGATTCAGGAAAGTTAGGATATTCTCAAGATACTCAAAGAAAATTTATAGACCGCCCAAAACTAACAGAAGTTATATGCAGACAAGCACACGATCGAGCGCAGTTTCGAGGTAGGGGATTTGGTATACTTACGACTACAACCTTACAGACAATCATCCCTTAAGAAGAAAGGAGCAAAAAAATTTAAGCTTCGCTTTTATGCCCCTTATAAGATAGTCCAGAAAGTTGGAGAGGTAGCATATGAGCTCGAGTTACCAAAAGAAAGCAAAATTCATAATGTGTTCCATGTGTTTAGCCTCAAGAAAGTAGTAGGCCAACAAATTATTACTTCATTAGAGCTACCCCCCCTTGATGATGAGGGGCAATTGATTTTGGTTCCTGTTATCACACAGACTCTAGCTGCTACTAAAGGTATCCCATCTGGGATGGTAGAGGGCAAGCAGCCAGGCAGGTGACACCTGCAAACACCAAGTCCACCGTTCGAAGAACGGTCGTCACACCAAACGAGGCGTTTGTCGCTTTAGACAAGGCAAGTAGCCAAGTCAAGGGGGGAGACCTTGCTCAACCAGTGATGGTTGAGGACCAAAATAGACACCCAAATCCCAAAAGATAAAACAAACGCAAACAAGAGATGAGTGCCAACTGAACCCAAGCTCGATTCCAGCCAAAGAATTGCACACTAAGATGAAATAAACGTGATATGAAAAGTGACCAGATCTAAAGTGTGATGAAATATATGAAGTAAAACAACAATTTAGTGGCTGGAAATTAACTAGGGAGCACAATAAACTAGAAGTGGTGAAGTGATAAAATTCTGTCCAAGAAAAGGATTGGTTAAGTGATTTAGTAGACTTAGGGTAGCAACAAATTAGCGTTTTTTATGCACTTCTAGCAATGATGACTTGATTTCTGATATTAAAATGGCAATTAAAACACGAATCAAGCACACCCAAAACCCATTAAAGACCACAAGTAGCGTGAATGAGTAGTCTGCCCAAGGAGGGCGAAATCAAAAAATGACTAGTGCCTATGGGTATGGGCAAATTGAGTTGGAATGATGTGAAAATTTGGGAGTGGTCTCTGAAAATTATATTAGAAGCGGGTTTGTAAAGAAAATAAGTTTTTAACAGTGAAATTTTTGTATTTTTAATTTTAGGGTTTATTTTGTTTATTATCAGCTCAACAAACACAGTGAAAATGACAAAGAGTGACAAGATAATGAAAAATACCTGAAATAGAGGTGAAATGGAGTGTTTTGTATGAGGACCAGCTCGGAAGATCAAGTGTTGAAAGCCCTGCGTGTTCCCTTGATCGTGGAGAGCAGCTGGACACCAAGTGTGCCCTCAGTAACTTGCCACAGAGAGACCAAAATCAATATTTGAAGCAAAAAACGAGTTAAGCACAACAACTAGATGGCAAATAATGAAGGAAATGAAGTACAAATGTAAATTTCACTTCCCTTTGAAGTTCTCCGGAGATTGGAGCAAGTGTGGAGCGTCACACCCCATGAATTGCGCCTTTCTCCAAATGGCCAGTGAAGCTACAAATCGAACCAACAAAAGAAAGATGGAGAACACCACAAGTTATCTCAACAAAGCAACCATAAACCAACATACAATCAATACAACAACACCCCACAACACAATGTCTCAAGTCATCGAATGGAATGTCTCTCTCAAAACCAAGTGCAAGTGCAAAAATGCCAAGAGCTATACAAATGGGTGAGCTTCTTCTCTTATAGAGAGAGATCCAAATCTCAGCCCCATTCCCACCAAAACGAATGGTTGGGATTCAATCCCTAAGAGGCCAAACAAATTGCTGAGATGGAGTGGAAGAGGGGGGGTGAATTACCCTCATGCGCCCAAGGGAGAAGAGGGGAACCACGTGAGGCCCTCACAACATACAAACAAGTGTCTAGGGGGTGCCTTTGGGCTGTTTTAGCCCCTAGATCACATAACCATAGTCTCACAACATCAATTTTACAAAATTTGAAATTTTACATGGTGAAAAATGCCCATCTATGGGCAAATTCGCCCCATGAGTAGAGCTGGGGATAAATGAGGGCCCCACACCAAATATTTAGTGTCCAAACATAATCAAAATGATATTAGGGGACCCCCTTACCTTTACCAACCATTGCACTTACCATTTCCAAAGTTAACTTAGCCAAATTTGATTTTCTATCATTAATTAATTGCTGGTTTTATTTCTGAAGATGTATTTTGCGCTTTTGACCCACTTATATTGCTCGGATTGACGAACCGTCTGCTGCATTGCGATCGTAGACCCCAAATATACTAGACATGGTCACTAGAATGACCACGATCCATCAATTGAGCACTATTTGCCCAAAATCAAAGATTTTTAATTAAAACAGGTCTCTGGTGACTAGTAATAATTAAAATCTCACTAATGCTTCAACATTTTCTCGATCTGACACTTGGAGGTGCATATGGGACCCCAATACATGATAAATGACCAAAATCGAAGTTTTGGTCGTTTTTTCGGGACCCATTTTTGGCCTGTTCAAACTAGTTTGACCAAGTCAACTTTGGTCAAAATTGCAATGGCTGAAATCTGCATGCAACATGGAATGCCAAGGCTTCCTTATTTATGTTAGTACATTACTAAAAACATATAACGACGACATGGTGATCATAATAAATAATATCTCAATAAAAACAGGCCCCAGGTGAGGTGGGCCCACCACCTCCAACAAAGACTCAAAAACTGCTATGCACACTTATAGACTTGGTTACTTAGCTAACTTTGGGTGAGGTGGATAAACGAGGTGAAAAGATAGGGAAAGACAAAAACCATGACCATGTAACCCTTCGGATAAACGGGGAAAGAGGGATCCATTGACATAAGCATACCATGATAACACAAGGGAAGGGCGGTGCCTCACAAATGGGTATAGTGTAGGGAAACCACCACTAATCATCTAACACACACCTTGCAACTCACATCGGTGTCTTCAACAGACTCCGTGAGGATCTTTTCTAGAGTCACCATGACTGGGTGTCCGAGAAACCGTAACTTGAGACTCTAGGGGACAATTCGCATAGCTGTCCCTTACTCCATCCCACCTCCTTGCCCCGTAGGATTAGGTGAGGAAATAACCACTACAATGCTCTGATATATATGGCTGGCCTGTGTCCGTGTGTGTTAAGAAACACATTCTTGGACTTTACATTTCACTTTCATACTTAGCCTTTTTGGCTTGATTTACATTCAGATAGCCTTTTTGGCTTGATTTACATTCAGACCGCCTTTTTGGCTTGATTTACATTTCATTTCTTTACATTTCTTAGCCCTTTAGGCTTCATACATATCTCAAAAGATATAACAATGGCGCTCATATTGCAAAGTAATGGGGGCAAATGTGCATGCTTCGATGACTAATGGGGAACACCCGGTGAGTCTACACAATCCTATACTGCATTACAACATCGGGGGCAATCGATAGGAGTAAATCCCAGGTTTGAGAATGCATCTCACACACTAAAGAGCCGAGGCACAATAAACAGGGAGTCATGGCATACTCAGGGGTCAATGGGGAAGGGGATTCTCAAGGCCATATATCAAGGTCCAAGTCGGGAAAGAACCAAAACTGGATGAGTCGGATGGGTGGAAGGAAGTGACAGATGGATCCAAGGTTAGCTGCCTAGGAGGACGAATGACCAAGTCTATACCAATAGTGGGGACATGAACCAGTGTGCATATACAGGAGTCTACTGAAAGAGGTGGATTGACTTCACCAAGGGCCATCAACATCACAATAAAGCATGAGATCATCACATCAGACATGATACATCTAGTCCATGTACTATCATAAATAAACAAGTCTGAAAGCAAACATCATGAGCAATATCCATAAAATGCTATACCTGCCATACCATATACTTGTTTATGAAGCTAAATCTTTGCTGAATTTGAGCAATAAGTGGCAAACTAGTTGTACTCTGTAATGCTCTCATCACAATATGGCTAAGTAACTCTCTCAATGGGATCATGCAAAGCTAGGCAAAGAAGGGGGACCCTGTAATCACTACCCTATAGTAGCTCTGGACCATCAAAGTACAATCTATCCCCTCTGATATCTCTACTCCGGGGAATTTGAATACAATAGATGCCCCCTCTGATGCCATCTGATCTCTGATCTGGAAAAAAAAATGTAGTATGGTCCTTGACCACACAATCTGCAGCATGGTAGCTCCAGCTAACATGGATGTGATAACATCTGGCTCCTGCTGGGACAAGTGCTCTAAGGGAGAGAGTGCTTGAGAACCTCAGAATCTTTGGTCCGCAGCACCCCTCTCATCATCATCAAAGTGAATTCACGTACATGCCATCTGCATCATCATCATCTGTGTGTACCTATTCCTGTAAAATGCAGATGCTATACCAATCTCTGCAGACCGCTTGTCAAGACATGCAATATATATATATAATCCAGCAAAAATATAAACAAAATGACAAATGCTGAAATGGAATCTGTCAAGAATGACATGTACTCTACAGCGTTTTAAGTTTTATTACGTCGACACATAAGGTGTAAAAAGGTGAAAATCAAAGAAAGAAAAGCTAGGCTATATAAACAAACCAGAAAAGAAAAAGGTGCGCCAAAGGTAAGAAAAGCAAAAGACCCAGACAAAAAGGACAAAAGGCTACTGCTCACGGGAGCTTATTCAATTTACCTACCCTACCCTAACCAATTCAGAGAAGTACTAAGTAAAATAATAGATCCAATGCAACCCCTCATCCAAAAGATCAATAGTTGTTCCTTGGTATCTTTTAGCAAAACAAGTCAAGACTGGATTAAAAATTAACGAGTTTAAGATCACAATCCTCTTGACTTGTTCACAAATTGGAAAAGGGTTAGAGCGGTGCAAAATGAAATCGTGCCGAGGTTGAGACTGAGTTTCGCAAGACACATCCATCCATAAGCTAAAAGGATCATGAAAATGGTGTGAGTTATCTTTTAAATTTGATGGAAGAAAATGATATAACATTCGACTCAACCCTCCTTGAGGCATGTTGTTCTCCTCGTCTACTAAGCTGGCCATCTCAATGGAATTCATCCCAGGATAGATGAGAGAACCAAATGGGGACAAATTAGAGTGCAATAAACCCGAGATCAAAATTAGGCCCACTTGTTGCCCAACAATTGCAAAAAGGTGAAATTGATCTTTGAAGAGTTTCTCAGTCAACCAAGCAACAAGGCTATCGGATTGGAAAATATTATTAACTCAGGATGACTAAAAAATGAAGTAAGAAGTTTTACCATCGACCACTAGGCATTCTAGAGGCTCCCTATCGAACCCTTTGCACAACCAAATTAGGTTTGAAAAAGGCATTGACTCCATGAGTTGGGATGGGAAGGAGGAGTGAAAAATAGAAACTTGCTCGACATTTCCCAAAGGTGCTATCCCCAATTCTGCATGAGAGAAAGGACATTTGTCAAAGAAATCATCAACATCAACACCAACCTCCCAAAGACAAAACTGACTTTGGATCATATTTCCAATCACTTCATTTTGACCAAGGAGAGAGCAAGGAATCGTGTTGACATTAAGCATGACACTTTTTGAAGGTTCTTTGTGACATTGATTCCATCTTGCAGGTTGAAACAAAGAACACTCAAGGTCGAGTTGGTACATGACTGGATCATCATCATCTTGACAGGGAGGTATATTGATATAATCACTTTTAAAACCCCCATCATCTTCACACATTTGACTTTCAACCACATGATGATCGTTTGATCCACCCTTAACAGAAGTCTTATTATTTTCAATATTTTCTTTTTCTTCTTCAAAGATATGATTGGAAAATGAAACAAGGTCGGGGTCACTTGAGCATGGACTTGAACAATCGCCAACGAAGCACTGACTATGGGGCTACCCCTCAAGAGGACCTTTAGTGGATTCACTGATTGAAGTCTCAACCACGGAATTTTGTCTCTGATGATCAATGGGATCCCCTTATTTATTTGTGCCTTCTCCGGGTAATGATGACAAAGTGCTTCGTATGATTTTAGTAAGTTCCCCTTCTAAGTCAGTACCAAGGTCAAAATCTTGAGGGGTTGATATTTGCTCACTATCATACATAGCTTCATCATGAGACTTATTGCATATATTCTTCACATACTCTACTGCATTCTTATAGATTGAAGGCTCATTCATAAGCTGAATCAAAGGCACATTCACCATTGGTTTGGGAGAGGAGAAATCAAATTGATAAGGACAATCACTGCTCATTTCATCATTGCTATACTGATAGTTTTCATGACATTGATCCTCCACCACATAATCCTCATTCGATTGTTGTTCCATGGATTCATCAATGCTTTCATCCCATTCATCTTCGCAAAGTTGGTTTTCAAATACATGATGATCACTTGATTGTTTCTCAAATGCAATTTGACTACCCTCACCTTTCTCCTCCTTTTCAGAGAGATTATTAGAATTTGAGTCACAATTTAGATTGCTCGAACATTGATTAGGACAATTGTCAACCTCGTGATGATTGTGAAGTTGCTCTTTTGGTGACGCTTTACTAGAGTCACAAATGGAAAGGCGAATTAGATATAGAATTCGGCCTGCAACTTCCTCAGGCAATAGTAACAAAGTATCTCGTATGATTTGATTGATGTCTCTTTTAACTTCCGCACGAGATTTTGAAGCATTATTCTCAAAATACTCTGTAACATTCCTATGGATTGTAGGCACACTCATAATTTGGAACATCTCAGGAGAGGAATGATCCAATCAAGAAAGCAGATCATCAATATAATCATCATCCATGACACAATCAATGCTAGATTGACATTCCAAAGACTCATCAATGTTCTCACCCCATTTATCTATTAGCAACCTCGTGAACATGTCATACCCAGTGATGGATCCCGGTGCTAAATGCTCGAACCATAACCGGCCATCCCCTTCTAGAGAAACACCAAGGGCACACATGTAAACATCTTCATCATCTGCGCCTCGACATTCTATATGATTTTAGAGAGCACCCAAATGATTTTCAATTGATATTGCATTACTTCCATCAAAACGGGGCAAATCCTTAATATATTGATTTGGCATAGGATGAGGCGCCCGATATATTTTAGAGAAGTCAAACGGAGACTTTTTGGCTTGGTTAACAGGATAGTTCAACCGATTGTTTTGGCCTATAAATCCCCGGTTGGGATTGACATCTAGACTTAGGTTGACTTACCAATCTATTAGGGGTGGATTGGACAAAGATTCCATTAGATTGATGAGGAGCATCACGGGTATTGCAAAAATCTTGATATTTAGGCTCATACCCATAATCATATTCATATTCATCCCCATACTGAGATTGTGCATCCCATTCATTTATTTCATCTTGTCTCCTTTTAGACCTATTCACACGGTCATTTAATTCTTTTATGGCTTGTGAGAAGCCAAGGAGAACATCTGGGTCCATTTTGATTTATCAATTTAAGAGTTCACAGTGAAGTCTCATGTGAAGTGTCAGAATGATCTAAGCCTCTAAGGTTGATGCGGATGGGTTCGGCCTCCCATGGAGCCACGGGGTGGAGTCGCCAGGTGAACGTGAAACCTTGTTCACTGAAGGTAAGATGTCGTGGGGGTAGTGGAGAGCGAAACAAAAATGATGGCTGCAATAAATTACAGAAATAAAAAACAACCAACAGAGTTTAAGTATGAATGCGATATGATGAAAAAGAAAAAGGCAAAAGGACTCAAACTCGAAAACCACGGGGTAAGCCTCTACCTCCCCGGCAGTGGCGCCAAAAATGTTATCACACAGACTCTAGCTGCTACTAAAGATATCCCGTCCGGGATGGTAGAGGGCAAGCAGCCAGGCAGGTGACACTTGCAAACACCAAGTCCACCGTTCGAAGAACGGTCGTCACACCAGACGAGGCGTTTGTCGCTTTAGACAAGGCAAGTAGCCAAGTCAAGGGGGAGACCTTGCTCAACTAGTGATGGTTGAGGACCAAAATAGACACCCAAATCCCAAAAGATAAAACGAATGCAAACGAGAGATGAGTGCCAAGTGAACCCAAGCTCGATTCTAGCCAAAGATTTGGACACTAAGATGAAATAAACGTGACATGAAAAGTGACCAGATCTAAAGTGTGATGAAATATATGAAGTAAAACAACAATTTAGTGGTTGGAAATTAAATAGGGAGCACAATAAACTAGAAGTGGTGAAGTGATAAAATTCTGCCCAAGAAAATGATTGGTTAAGTGATTTAGTAGACCTAGGGCAGCAACAAATTAGCGTTTTTTATGCACTTCTAGCAATTATGACTTGATTTCTGAGATTAAAATGGCAATTAAAACACGAATCAAGCACACCCAAAACCCAGAAAAGACCACAGGTAACGTGAATGAGCAGTCTGCCCAAGGAGGGCGAAATCAGAAAATGACTAGTGCCTATGGTTATGGGAAAATGGAGTCGGAATGATGTGAAAATTTGGGAGTGGACTCCGAAAATTATATTAGAAGCGGGTTTGTAAAGAAATTAAGTTTTTAGCAGTGAAATTTTTGTATTTTTAATTTTAGGGTTTATTTTGTTTATTATCAGCTCAGCAAACACAGTGAAGACAAGATAATGAAAAATACCTGAAACAAAGGTGAAATGGAGTGTTTTGTATGAGGACCAGCCCGGAAGATCAAGTGTTGAAATCCCTACGTGTTCCCTTGAGTGTGGAGAACAGCTGGACACCAAGTGCGCCCTCAGTAACCTGTCACAGGGAGACCAAATCAATATTTGAAGCAAAAAACAAGTTAAGCACAACAACTAGATGGCAAATAATGAAGGAAATGAAGTACAAATGTAAATTTCACTTCCCTTGAAGTTCTCCGGAGATTGGAGCAAGTGTGGAGCGTCACACCCCAAGAATTGCGCCTCTTTCCAAATGGCCAACGAAGCTGCAAATCGAACCAGCAAAAGAAAGATGGAGAACACCACAAGTTAACTCAACAATGCAACCATAAACCAACATACAATCAATACAACAACACCCCACAACACAATGTCTCAAGTCATCGAATGGAATGTCTCTCTCAATACCAAGTGCAAGTGCAAAAATGCCAAGAGCTATACAAATGGGTGAGCTTCTTCTCTTATAGAGAGAGCTCCAAATCTCAGTCCCATTCCCACCAAAACGAATGCCTGAGATTCAATCTCCAAGAGGCCAAACGAATGGCTGAGATGGAGTGGAAGAGGGGGAGCGAATTACCCTCATGCGCCCAAGGGAGAAGAGGGGAACCACGTGGGGCCCTCACAACATACAAACAAGTGTCTAGGGGGTGCCTTTGGGCTGTTTTAGCCCCCTAGACCACATAACCATAGTCTCACAACATCAATTTTACAAAATTTGAAATTTTACGTAGTGAAAAATGCCCCTTTATGGGCAAATTCGCCCCATGAGTAGAGCTGGGGATAAATGAGGGCCCCACACCAAATATTTAGTGTCCAAACATAACCAAAATGATATTAGGGGACCCCCTTACCTTTAACAACCATTGCACTTACCATTTCCAAAGTTAACTTAACCAAATTTGATTTTCCATCATTAATTAATTGCTGGTTTTATTTCTGAAGATGTATTTTGCGCTTTTGACCCACTTATATTGCCCGGATAGACGAACCGTCTGCTGCATCGCAATTGTAGATCCCAAATATACTAGACATGGTCACTAGAACGACCACGATCCATCAATTGAGCACTGTTTGCCCAAAATCAAAGATTTTTAATTAAAACAGGTCTCTGGTGACCAATAATAATTAAAAATCTCACTAATGCTTCAACATTTTCTCGATCTAACACTTGGAGGTGCATATGGGACCCCAATACATGATAAATGACCAAAATCGAAGTTTTGGTTGCAACTTTTTTCGGGACCCATTTTTGGCCTGTTCAAACTAGTTTGACCAAGTCAACTCTGGTCAAAATGGCAATGGCTGAAACCTGCATGCAACATGGAATGCCAAGGCTTCCTTATTTATGTTAGTACATTACTAAAAACATATAACGACGACATGGTGATCATAATAAATAATATCTCAATAAAAACATGCCCCAGGTGAGGTGGGCCCACCACCTCCAACAAAGACTCAAAAACTGCTATGCACACTTATAGACTTGGTTACTTAGCTAACTTTGGGTGAGGTGGATAAACGAGGTGAAAAGATAGGGAAAGACAAAAACGATGACCATGTGACCCTTCGGATAAACGGGGAAAGCGGGACCACTGACATAAGCATACCATGATAACACAAGGGAAGGGTGGTGTCTCACAAATGGGTATAGTGCAGGGAAACCACGACTAATCATCTAACACACACCTTGCAACTCACACTCGTGCCTTCAACAGACTCCGTGAGGATCTTTTCTAGAGCTGCCATGACTGGTTGTCCGACAAACCGTAACTTGAGACTCTAGGGGACAATTCGCATAGTTGTCCCTTACTCCATCTCACCTCCTTGCCCTACAGGACTAGGTCAGGAAATAACCACTACAATGCTCTGATATATATGGCTGGCCTGTGTCCGTGTGTGTTAAGAAACACATTCTTGGAATTTACATTTCACTTTCATACTTAGCCTTTTTGGCTTCATTTACATTTCATTTCATTACATTTCTTAGCCCTTTAGGCTTCATACATATCTCAAAAAATATAACAATGGCGCTCATACTGCAAAGTAATGGGGGCAAGTATGCATGCTTCGATGACTAATGGGGAACACCCGATGAGTTTATACAATCCTATACTGCATTACAACATCGGGGGCAACCGACAGGAGTAAATCCTAGGTTTGAGAATGCATCTCACACACTAAAGAGCCGAGGCACAATAAACAGGGAGTCATGGCATACTCAGGGGTCAATGGGGAAGGGGATCCTCAAGGCCACATATCAAGGTCCAAGTCGGGAAAGAACCAAAAATGGATGAGTCGGATGGGTGGAAGGAAGTGACAGGTGGATCCTAGGTTAGCTGCCTAGGAGGACGAATGACCAAGTCTATACCAATAGTGGGGACAGGAACCAGTGTGCATATACAGGAGTCTACTGAAAGAGGTGGACTGACCTCACCAAGGGCCATCAACATCATAATAAAGCATGAGATCACCACATTAGACATGATACATCTAGTCCATGTACTATCATAAATAAACACGTCTGAAAGCAAACATCATGAGCAATATCCATAAAATGCTATACCTGTCATACCATATACTTGCTGCTGAAGCTAAACCTCTGCTGAATCCGGGCAATAAGTGGCAAACTAGCTGTACTCTGTAATGGTCTCATCACAATATGGCTAAGTAACTCTCTCAATGGGATCATGCAAAGCTAGGCAAGGAAGGGGGACCCTGTAATCACTGCTCTGTAGTAGCTCTGGACAATCAAAGTACAATCTGTCCCCTCTGATATCTCTGCTCCGGGCAATCTCAATACAATAGATGCCCCCCCTCTGATGCCATCTGATCTCTGATCTTGAAAAAAAAATGTAGTATGGTCCTTGACCACACATTCTGCAACATGGTAGCTCCAACTAACATGGATGTGATAACAGTTCCAGAACAAATCCTGTAAGTTTGAGAAAGAAAATTAAGGAATAGAATCATATGGGAATACTTGGTTCAATGGAAAGAATTACCAATTGAAGAAGCCAAATGGGAAGGGCAATAGGTATTGCAACACCCAGCCTTGCAGTTGCTTGAGGACAAGCAATTTTGAGCGTAGAGGACTGTAATGTCCTCTTCTACTTAAGCACCAGGGACCATCCCGCTAACCTATCTAATTCCCATAAGTTAGAGCGGGTACTGATAATCAGGGAATTGATTGAGGACTGATACCATTCGGAACAAAAGAAGATCTTAATCAGTGTTATTAGGTCATCAGTAGATAAAAGAGGCCCACATGAACAACGAGCAACTTACATGCATTACATACAAGCCATATTTCATAGTGCATGCAACAGAAGCACATTAATTAAGCTGCATGCATACAGGAAGCAGTGCATGCAATCTCAACTGCAAAATAGAAAATAAAAGCGACTCAGGGCATGCAATGTCAACGTGATAAAATAATGAAAAATTGAGTTGCTCTGCCTGCTAAGTTTATTATTAATCATGTGAGATTCGAGTTGAGAGCTCTGTGAGTCGAGTTAGTGTTGAGGGCACATCCCTTAGCCAAAAAGTGAATTTCAACAATGAAATCAATTTTCCCTAGTCACTTCCACGGTTGGATCATACAGGTCCATCATTGCTATTCATCAATACATCATTCTAAAGGGTAAAATCCATAGATTGGATCAAGAAGAACTCGCCTTCTCCGCATGGGCGAATTGGATAAACAAAGGGATCTTCATATCTAGACCTATAGCTGCTATTTGGTCTACATGTCTCTTCCATTCTTTCTAGAGAGTCATTATTAGCCTTATTACTGAATACGGGCTTCTACATCATCTTCTGGAGAAAGTTATCATTGAATTTCATACCAAGAGGGCGCCTCTTCTTGCATGGGCGGCTTTACTTGAGGGAGCAACACGTTTTTTGACCTAGGCCCAGTGCACGGCTTGCATGCATCTTCCATATTGATCAGGAGGCCACTATAAGCTTAACACTTACTTCTTGGAGCCATATCATATCTCTGGAGCACTTATTATTCAATTTGAAGACTGAAGGAGGCGCATATCTTGCATGGGCGAATTATCTTGAAGAAGGCATCTCATATCTTGGTCTATTCTCAGTTTATGACTTGCATGTTTGCCTTATATTGTTCTACAGTTCAAGCACAAGCCATTGGTAAGTACATGCATATTTTCTAGTTTGATCTTATTGCATATTTGATTTCTTGAGTTTTTTAGGGTTTATATGTAATCTCACCATTCAAATAATTGTATAGCAGACAATCCCCATCAATCCTACCAAGTTCCCTAGGTTGAATGGGTACATTGGGAATTGTAATAAGGGATCATAGGAATAATGTTTATACATTAGAATAGTCCAAGTATTTAATAAATAAGTTGAATAAATGAATCCAAGAGGAATTATAGGTGGCAAATGGTTGAGGCCATTTGGAGGATGTGGGACCCACACTAGCTTGGTTTCTCACTGCCACATGGCAAATCTCACTTGCCATTTCGAATCCATGGGAAGGAAAACATTATTGGGTGAGTTGGTAAGGTATACACATGGCATTGAGCATCTTAGGTCGAAATGGGATGGAATGGTAACCTCCATGGAAGAGGAAGATTCAAATTGGAGGCTAGTGGACACTTGGGCTAGATTCCCTAGTCTTATGACAACAATGATGAAGCATCTATGACATCTATGACAAAATTCAGATCTGACCTCTAACATCTTACGATTATGACATGTCAGCCCCAAAAATAGGCTCAAGGAAGGCGCTCATGGAGTTGGAGAATCCCAAGAGACTCCTACTCGAATTTGGGAGAAGATGGAAGGTTGGAAACTAGGAGACAAGTGGCAAATGTGGAATCTTTCCTAAGTGGAAATCTCTAGAAGCTAATGAGAGGATTTCGACCCTTAGAAGACTAATGTTGGTTATAAAATGTAGAAATCAAGTATGAGAATGGCTTTTGATGATTTGAGTAAAATTGCATTTGTGAAGAGAGAGCTAGTGGATGACTAGTTTCTTGCCTTAGCCAATTTTGAGGGTGAAAGATTCCCATCGAAGTTGGTGTTTGGAGAGGCCACTTAGGTCTTTCATGGTGCTTTAATGGAGTTTGTATTTGCAGGTAGCAGCTGCAAGAAGGTTCATGGTTTGGTTTAGTGCAGGACTTTCTCTCCACCATTTCCAGTTTTGAAGTCATATTCATGCTCCTTGAGGGATTGCGCTTTGGGTGAGCTTTTGTACTCATTGGGAGAATTTCATATGATGTATTTCTGATTGTAATAGCTTCATATCCTCTGTTATTCATATTCTGAAAGTCTCAGGTTGAAATACCCATTGGTTGTATGCAAAAATATTGATTAATGAGCAAACAATGTCCATTTCCCCACTACATTGTTATATATTATTATAATGCTAATGAGTTCGAATGAATGGATGATTCTCTGATACATTTGGGATTAGTGGATTGCCATGGATGTATTTTACAAGTTTCATTTACTGTACTTGAGCATTTGAAGTATTTTTACTCATTTTAATTGCATTGGGAGAAGAAATAGTGCCATTTCCCCAAGGGTCGAATTGGTGATTTTTGCAGTTGAATGGGAGAGGGTTGGAACATAGATAATAATCAATTAATGGTGCACATGAGACCTTAATAACATCCTTAATACACATTCCCCACCTCTGTTCAGAAATTCGAGGGATTTTGGAAGCATTTGGGAGGCCATTTTCTGAGTTTACCCAGGGGGGATTTGATGCACAAATTACTAGTTAAAATCCCATATATTGACCAGAATGTAAATCAAGTTTGCAGAAGTCTTTTGAGGGTTATAAATCATCCCTAAACCTAATATTCAAGTCTCAACATCATTCATATACCCTTATAGAAGATTTGGGAGCATTTGGGTTAATTTGGAGGCCAAAACAGTAAAACTAGTCAAAGGTCGAATTTGGGGAAAAAAGGTGGAAAATTGGGCATTTTCTTAAAATTTAAAAAAAAGGGTCATTACATTATACAACCCATACACTTTGCATGCATTGTCATGTAATCATAGTTTTGTACATGCATTCATATTTTCTTTAAGTATTGGGTAACAAGACCTCAAGTAAACAACAACTACATCAAAAACTTTACAAAATGACAGAAAATATTAGTTGGGATATTACAAACATAAAGCATGTTGCAGATGGCAACATCGAGAAGTTCAAGGCGAGCTTCGTGGTGAGAGGGTTCTCACAGAGAGAGGGAATGGACTACGAGGAGACATTTGCTCCAGTCGCCAAATATGTTTCCATACAGGTTGTGATATCTATTACCTCAGTCATGGGGTGGAGGATTCACTAGATGGATGTGAAGAAAACCTTCCTCAACGGGATCATTGAAGAGGAAGTATACATAGAACAAACTTAGGGCTTCGAGGTACATGGGAGGGTGTCTCATGTGTGCAGGCTTAAGAAAGTCTTGTAAGCACTCATGCAGGCACCCAGGGCATGGTATTCTAGGAATGGCAGATACTTTCAAAGCATAGGCTTCACCAAGAATGAGGCATATGCTAATTTGTACTTCTTGCTTGTTGGGACTGAGCCACTAATCTTGGTGTTGTACATAGATGATTTGTTTCTCATAGGTGCAAAGGGGCTTATAGCAGGGTGCAAGTCAGATTTGGCTACAAGGTTTGAGATGAAGGATATTAGCTTGATGCATTATTTCTTAGGGTTATAGGTATGGCAAAAGATCGGGTGAGATCTTCTTTGGACAAGGGAAGTACACAATTGAGATCCTAAAGAGATTTAGGATGGAGGAATATAGATCGATGGCTGCACCTATGTTTACCAACCTGAAGAATGTTGTCATTTTAGATTCAGAACTGGTGGATTCCAAATTATACAGACAGTTCATAGGATCCTTGATGTATTTGGTCAACACCGGGCTAGATACATGCTTTGTTGTGAACACCTTGAGCCAGTTCATGGTGGAGCCAAGGTAGGTGCATTGGGTGGTAGCGAAGCATGTGCTCAGTTATTTGAGGGGCGTATTGCCACCTGGAAACACACCTGGGAAAAAGCGGCAAAAATCTTCAAGCCCCTGGTGTGGCCTTGGGGGCAAGCCAGAGTCAAGTGCTGTCCCCTGAAACTCGACTCCTCCGTCTAGGCTTACTCCTAACGAAGCCAAGGGGGGTGGACCCTAAAAAGTAAAATAAAATCTAAGGTGTTTAATCTATGAAAGATGAAAACAACTAATCTAGGAGTTAGAAAATTCTACACAAGAGCAATGCAACATAAAAGAAAATATCATTCATTGTTCCACATCATCATTGTCATTTGAAATATAAACATCCATCATCATAAAATATAAATAACAAGACCAGTGCTGATAAATGGATTCAAAATAAAGTGCTTGAAACAAAATGACAATGTTGTGCAATTGTTCTTGGTGAATTTTATTATTACGTGGTAATGAGTTTTTATTATGGATGGGGGATTTCCAATATACTGTAAGATACTGGAAATATGTCCGGAATTTGACAAGGTGGCTCCTCACTTGGACATGTGTGCTGGATCGGAGTCTCTGGGAGGTGTTCAACACTATACGAAACGAGGGTATAGTCTAACGGTATCCCAAGGTCGCTACCCAGTGGTTCCCGCTTCCTTTAAGAAATTTTCCCACCAGTGTCAAATAGTCGTTTACGCCGGATTTTCGTAATGGGTGGTTAATTGGGCGGTGTTAGATTAATTACTAGTCACTGAGTCCCTTTCTGGTGTGATCAACATGTTCAGGAAAAGCTGCAGTGATCCCAGAGCATACGGGGACAAAGCCTTGTTCATTTTATGTGTTTTTGAACACATATTTTACTTTTTATGCCCCAAGAGTCTCTTTTCAGGCCAGTACTCGAGCAAGCCCTTATCTTGAAACCGTACTTCGGGAAAGCAAGGGGGTGTTTTGATAGTAGTAAAAAAAGGAAAATTGTAAAAAAATGATAAAACTAAGTCCTGAGTGAACTTGTGGCCCACCAATGGAACATACCAACAAGGTTAATTTTATCCCTAGTTAATTTTATTTAAGTGCCGGAAAAACAAATCTAAACTAAAAATGCACGCCACAAAAACTTGAGTCGACACAGCTCCCCCCCTGGGGGGATGGGGTGTGGGTGCTGGTTAGCCCACTTGCTCTCATTTAATACTTGCTTTACAATGTGATAAGAAGTGCCCTAGTCATGCAAAATTGACTCAAAGGCTTACAATAACAGAAGGAAAAAGTTTCCGAGTTAAGAAGGTATGGTTCTGGGTGCTCCGGATGGCCCTATCTACCAAAATTCGAGCAGCATCTCCTCCTATCTGTTCATAAAGTGCAGAAAAGCAGCCAGCGTATGTCAGTAGAAGATGCCCAAAAACACTTTAAGAGTGTGTTTGGGTCACCCAAAAAAAAATTCTAGAAGAAAGACTAAGTTAATCTATGATAAAAATGACGAAAATAACCAAGGAAAGCAAGCTTTTCCTTGGGATCTTGGTCTGCTTTTTTAAGGTAGCCAATGAAATGCACTTTTAATTTGCAAGATTAACTTTTAAAGTTCATAGCTAAGCATTCTAGTTCAAGCTTTAAAATTTAACAATTTTTTGAAGATAACTTGAAATGAGATGCTTAATCAAAGAGATCTAATCTAAGAAAGATAAATCTTTTGCAAATGAAATAGATCAGATTTCTTAAGAGTAATATCCTTAAGAATATATCTATTAGCATGTAAAACACTATTACTCTTTTACTTGTAACCAGTAACCAGAAAAAGTGTATGAAGAAGAGAGAAGGAGACAAGGAAGAGTTTTTATTGTTTTATCAATATTTTTTGAGAAGAAGCCTTTGGATCCTTCTTGGTGGAGAACTGAGGGACTACGTTTGCAAAAAGAAGTTAGAAAAATGAAGGAAGCAAGCAAGATCCTTCATTCATCCACTTGAGATAACCTGCAAATCACATCTATAACTTGAAACCAAAAGATAAAATCTATAAATATACATATGAGAAATCAAAAGAAAATGCTCATAAACAAATGACACATTAAAATCAGATCTCTACACATACATAGATAAAAGATTAAACAATAAAATTATTATCTAACCTTCCTTATAAATCAGTACTGATCCTTCCCATAGCTAGACTTAGATGCAAAAGAAAGACATGTAGCTCAAATACATGTTACCTCAATGAAAACCATGACATTCATCCACTTATCACAAGCACTACACCAAGCTTGACCTCCAAAGTCTCTTTATTTCATAAGCAACATAAGCAAAATACAATGGCAAGCTCTAATTCCCAAACTCCAACTAGAGCAAAATGGGAGAGAGCTGCTCGATTTATAGAATAAGCAAGGAGAGGGAGGGCACACTTATGGAGAAGATGGTGCCATGAAGAGGGGGATGAAAGGGGCTGCTAACTCTACCTTCTTGGCTGCCAAAACACAGCCCCAAATCAGCCAAAGATATACTTGCGTTTTCCTTGACTTGTGGGCTCCCTCTCTTGGGGAATGCGCCCCCCTCACGGGGAAATGCGCCCTCCTTGAGTGGGGAGTTAATCCCACCTTCTAAGCTGCCCATAAACCTCCCAAAAGTCACTCTTACATCTCCTATATCATAGCTGAACCAAACACGACCTCAAATCCCATAAAAATTGGAATTTGTTTTTTCTCATTTTTGATTTTTATTTGCATTTTTTCACCAATTTTTCACTTTTTTTTTGGTTTTTTGAGTACAAGTGAAAATTAAATGACCAAACAACTATGGAAAGTGGGTTTTGGGGTATGGTGGGTGCTCTAAGCTAGAAAATGAGCGCACCCTCAAGGCAAAAGAGACCCCTAGACCACACTTTTACATCATTTTCAATATTTTTAATTAAACCATTAAAAAATGGCTTAGATTTATGAAAAAATATTTTTTCGTCGGATCTAAAAAAAAACCTAGGAGGACCTAGCACATGTCCATACAACTTCAAAATTAATGTCTAGCATGTTCATATACATTGGCACATGGACTTTAATAACCCCCTAAGGCTCGTAAACCTCATCAGGCATTTCAGCTTTGGAGGAGCAGGAGAAAAACTAAAAAATTATGTAATGCAAAAATGCAAGACATAATTAATAAGTGAAAAAACTCCTTGGAATACCCGACTTGATCAACAAGTCCTAGGAAGCCAAGTCCTTTACAAAAATGCCATGCTAGCACATTTTATTACAAATCCCACAGGGCATGGACATGTGAAGAAAAAATAAAAAAGGGGCCCTTATAAAGACCCGATGGACATCAAATCACTGAAAATGAACATGTAATATGTTCAATTTTTCTCGCTCACTTGATAGTCCAACCAAGTACAACTTAGTTGGTAACAGGGCGTAGTGGAGTATGCATTGAGGTATCTTGGAGGTGATGGAGTGAGGTTGCAGGGATATTCAACTCAGATTAGGCAAGGTGTGCATCAGATCGAAAAAGCACCTTAGGTTGTTGCTTTAGCTTGGGCTTAGCAGTGATTTCTTGGTTTAGCAGGAAGTAGACGTCCGTAGCACTTAGTTCAGCAAAGCTAGAGTACATGGCCTCAAGTATGGCTAGTTGTGAAGCCATTTGGCTTCACAAACTACTTACAAGATTATTTGATCAGGAGTTGGAGCCTACACAGGTCCAAGCATATTGAGATCATATATGATTTCATTTGAGACAAGATCTAGAAGGGAGAAGCCAAGCTCTGGTATATTTCCACAGATTAGCAGGTTGCAAACATTCTGACCAAACCCCTGGTGAAAGGCAAGTTTGTCTTCTTCAAAGAAACTAGGAGTGGTGGAGAATACCTTCCTCGCTATGAGGGAGTGTTGATGTTTGTAGCTTAGACGAGCATTTCCACATGGGTTTGTGTCTAACTTGTGAAAATCGTCATTAATACCTCTCAGAACCTTGGAAATTCACTTTAATAATTTATTATTAAAGTGAATGTCTTTTTTGAATTAATTGAGGTTAATTTAATTAAGTACTTAAGTTTTTGGCACTAGTGATTTAAGTCAATTAAGTGAATCTTAACCATCGAGTCAAGTGAGTGAGATCTAATCTCAACCTTTGAAGATAGGGTTTTGGTTCATATCAAAAGGATAAAAGGCAACCAAGGTTAGAGGAGAAGACACAAGAGAAACTTAGTTGAGAGGGTGGAGAAGGACTTCCACTTGACAGATTTGGCAGAGAGAATAATGCAGTGGTCAGAGAATCTTTGTAGGTGGGTTGTACCAGTAGGAAGAGGCTCCTTCAGTTTGCTTGGTAGACTGTACAAGCCAGCCGTACAACTAGCAGGGTCGTACAGGGCTGTACGATAGTCGTACAGGCCATAGTAGCTCGCTGTACAAGCCTCTTCCAACTTGAAGAGTAACACTATTTATTAATGGTATTTGGCGAGATCGGTACCCGTATCTAGCTTATCGCTCATTGGAGTCCGTTGCATCAGCTAGCCCTTCAGGCCGTACTTGCTGTTGGTATGCAAGGGTCGTGGATCTTTTGGAGTTTGTTGGTATTACGATGGACTGGCTTCCTTTGTTTAGGTATTCCTTGGACACGTTTGGCCACCTGTTACCTAATAGTCAAGAGTTGAATAAAATCACCCGAGACGACATTTATAAGTAGTTTGTGCAGGTCACTTGGATCAAACCTCAGCGCGGGTTACATCCAAAGATGGCCTTTTATGTTGAGCACTTCATGTATTTGAGGGTCGGTCTCATTGTTCGGCACATTGTCTTTGTATTCCTTTAGGCTAATTCAGAGTGGGTTCCAATCGTCTCGAGGTGGAGACATACCATCAGATCGATCGATCAAATAGGAGATTCTAGGTATGTCACCTTCAAGGGGTTGAGACTGAGGAGCACTTCATCTTTTGTTGTCCTATCTACCATGAGATTTGCGAGCAATTCCATTGTCTTTTTAGGGACCTTCTTCTCAGGGAGCTTCAGACTCTGACTAGTTTCTTCAGGTATCTTGATCAAAGTTGTCTGGCCTTATTCTTGTAGGAGGCCCTCCGACTTCGCTCCCCCGTTTTCCAACAACA
The DNA here is from genome assembly GCA_027924585.1 of Larix kaempferi. Lineage (NCBI taxonomy): Eukaryota > Viridiplantae > Streptophyta > Pinopsida > Pinales > Pinaceae > Larix > Larix kaempferi. The sequence continues at coordinate 2,026,799 of BSBM01000660.1, read as the reverse complement.
TTCATAGCTTGGACCAACCTACACTTAGCAGATTTCTTCCCTTTTTCAATGCTACCTTCTTCTAGGGGCACCAAGAGATAGACAAATGGCGGTATTGCTTCTGAACCTAGATCAGTTATAGGACATGGAGGACCATCACCACTTCTGCCAGACACCAGTGGTGTGACTAGCCTTGGCCCCATACTACCAGCTGGATGATTTCATCCAGGTCACAGCAGCAGATCCCCGTCTCCAGACAACGACACATTACCCATTATAGCTCCTCTTCCAGTTCTTCCTCCAGATAGAGTACTATTTTGAGATTCCTTCATTCAGCCTCGGATGTTAGGAGAGATGCTTCTAGTGAAGCATGATAGATTTACCACTTTTGTATCATAGACTCTAGATCCATTCTCTTTGTACATTTCTCTTTTGGATCAGTTCTCCATCTTTGGAGTTAGCTCTTTTTGGTTTTTAGGTTAGAGTCATCACTTTTTATAGGAGCCACCTTAGTGCTCCCACCTTGTATTGACATCATGGTACCACACAGTCCCATTCACCTACTCTTGTGGTCATTTGTTGGACATTAATAAAATTATCTCTCATTTATATTTTGCTCTGTAGTGTCTTGCCATTGCTTATTTCCACCATCTGCAATGGTCATATTGAAATTTTAGAGAACTGCCGTCATCGAGGGACTGCATAAGTGCAGGGAAGCTAGGCTTGCTTAGATCTTGTAAATTCATAGGTATCATATTTCAAATATTTTTCTAGACATATTGATGGGATTTAATTTGTCTATTATCAATTTGATAGCAGCATCTTTCAAAGATCTGTCTATGCATAGAAGTTTATTAGTTTGATTACTGTTATACATGTGTGAAGCAGCTTACATTAAAGTGATATTGATGGAGTGATTTTGCAGCAACCCAGATCAATCAAAACACCTGGAGACTGCAAGAATGCGTATTTTTGATGTCTGGATTGACTTTGTCAATCTTCGATCTGAAACATATGCAGAGCACAGTCGTATTCCTTCCATGGTAAACAAGCTTGTTTTTAAAGTGATTCTTATTCTTGGATTATTGCAAGTTGTTGCAACTAGATATGCGGATGCATTTTGTTGTTGATTAGAGGTTATGTCAGTCTGTTGTTAGAATTGGATGTCTTCTTGGAAACGGACTTTCCTCTTTTTGAAGTTATTTTAATGGCAGGTATAACTTATTGCAGGAATTTGGAACAGCTGAACAAGATGCATATAGAAGGGATTTGACAATCAACAGGTATACAACCAAAGTAAAAAGATGTACTTATCTATAATGCCTGAGCAAAGATAATGATGATTTGGTGAAAATTGACCGATCTTTGGGTATTGCATACTGTGATAAACCCTTCTAGGGCTATTGGATTTGTTTGCTCATATGGTATTCATTTATATCCACATAGTGAACTATTCTTGGTTATTTGGTACATTGTTTCCAGATACATTATTATGAAACTTTGTTTTTCTTCATTGCGAAAAGCATGTGCATAGAACTGAACAAGTTTTTCTGGAGTGGATCAGCATTCTAATCTCATAAGATATTATAAATTTTACGCTAATGATTTGTCTCTATTTCTTACTTCATTATTCAAGATATATTTCTTTGACAAGTGTAGCCAATATGGAGCAGTCCAACAAACTTTAAATCCTTCAATCTTAACTGTAAGAACCAGTCTCCAGCCATTATAGTTGTCATCAACATTCTTTGTAAATTTGAACTGGGCTGAAAATATGGGAACATGCATATTATCTAACCATATATACTTCAACTGAAAAACTATAATAAATTAGTAAAATGACTAATCTACAAGATTTGGCCATTCATTGATGTAACTTAGAAGTTTGTTGTCAAATCTGAAAAATACTTTCTTTAAGAAACTTATGAAAAGTTGGGTAGATTTTGATGTGAGGCGAGAGTTGTATATTGTAAGATAATTTTATTAATGTGCAACAAATGACCACAAAAGTAGGTTAACGGGAGAGTAAGTTGTTACATTTATTTTCTCCAAAGGATAATGGGCCATACTATCCAGTGGAGTCTTTTGTAAGCCTTCCTATAGATAGAAGTTATTTGGTTTTTCTTCTAGATATATTTGTTTGTTTGGAAAGTTAATCTTATATTACATTACTGAACGGCTTCAATTATATAGACTACCCTTCCTACATAGGCAAGGGCCTAGGTTTGCCAGCTTGTACGCATTGGCTCCTGTATCAAGTGAATTGATGTCCTTACGGAAAATGCTAATTTTGCCTGAAATCGAGGCTGCCTTGAATATTGTCAATCCAGTTTCCTCAAATATGGAATGTGACCCTTGCATCACTCCCTGGCTATCCTTTTCACTGAGGTTGTTCATTTGGGCTTCCCCCCGTCTTGGTTCCAACATATCATTCACCCTATTTACAAATCATGTGATGCTTTGGATCCCAGTGACAACAAAACAATCTTGATTGGTCATAACCAATGTAACTTAGGTACAAGTACCCAACCCTTGGGTACATGTCCTAGATATGGATTCTGTAGTGGGGAGATTAGTAACATACTGGTATGGGCCATATGTACCCAATATGTCAGGTTCTTCAGGGCATGCTAGTGGCAACGCCAAAGTACCCCAAAATTGCGTTGATCAATGACATGTATGATGTATGACCATTGATGTATGATGTATGATGTATGATGTAGTGGCATCATAGCATGTTGTTTTTTGGACTCTACAGGCCATTTAGGCCTAATTGATTATGTATTATTTTCTAGATATGTATTGCACAGTACACTTCATGCCATTTTGATATATTCACCCTTATATGGTATATACATGAGCAAACTTTGGATATTTTGTCTCTAATGCTTTGGAATCATGGATTATAATCTTTCAAAGTTTGTTTTTCTTTAAAATTTAAATATTTTATATATTTTTGAGTAAATCATGTCATTGGATTCAACTCGGCCGAGTCGTTACCAATTCATTACCGATTCCGAGTCCAAGTTGACCCTCGACCGATTCCGAGCCCGAGTTCAAGATTTGAAACATTGGTTTTAACTTAATGCAAAACACGCTTTCATCTTAAGACAAGTTCAAGACTGATTCCGAGTCTGAGTTTGAGTTTTAAAACATTGGTTTTAACTTAATGCAAAACACACTTTCATCTTAAGACAAGTTCAAGACCCAAAGGACTTTCCTTTTAGATCTCCCAAACTTTAGGTCTAAGAACCTTTAGGGATGCCTCCCTTGGCCTTGAGAGCAGGCCTAAGACATGGGAAGAGTTATGTTGGGGTGACAATGGCATTTATCTTCCGAAGCTGCAGTTGTAGCATTAGTGGATTAGGACTTTGTCACCTAAGTGTGAAAACGAGTTGTAACATTGTTCACTACTGTAAGTATATATTTCAGATCAGCCCTCTGAAATTTCTGGTAAACCTCCATCTGAAATTTCTACATATTGGGTGTTGCTAGAATGATCTAACTTTTTCATATGCGGTGCCTACACTCTTGAATATTGCCTACAATGTTTTGGTGTTTGCAGATCTGAAGTCTTGATAGGCGTTTCTAAAGGTTTCAGATTTAGCTATAGGGATTAATTTCTATGGGTGCAAATGCTATCATGAGGTGAAAATTTCAACAAAGATGCATCTGCAAAACATAGCTAAACTTCATGTTGGAACTTTGTTTTGATTTGCTTCACTTTCCCATTTGTACTTTCTTCCTCTTGTGAGTGACAGGGAATTGAAAGAGAAGGTTTGTTCTCTTAGCATTCCTACATATGACTTGCGGGAGTGCTCCTTTTTTCTTGCTAGAGATTTTTCCCTTCTCTTCTTTTGTCAGTGCAGCTGTTTGTGGGGTATTGGTCTTGATTTCTATAGGTTTTTCTTCTCTATCCTTCTGTGTTTGATCATTCAACTCATTTCTTGGTGCTGCTTCTGCTTCCCCATATATCAAAATTTCCTTATCCTCACCTTCTTTTTCAACTCCTTGCACCTCCTAGTTCGTTGAGTCAAGAGCATGATGGTGTTCATTTTTTTGGGGCAAGATTTCGTTGACTGTAATCAACTCTAAGACTTTGAAGTTGTTTGCCCCACTTGGTTGGGGGGCTTGTTTTTACTAGGAAGAACCTTGTCCTTTCTGGGATGCAGAGATGCATTCCACCTTTTACCTTTGGATTTGGAGATTACTTTTTGAAATCCTTCTTTCTCTTGGCTCATGGTGGGAGGGATTTTCATCAGGCAATTCTAAGCAAAGTGGCCAAATTCATGTCAACGATTACACTTGAAGGGAAGTTGCTCATAATCCAATTGCTGTATGTGAGTCTAGTTGTCTATCTGAAGATCTATTGCCTTAGGGAAGTCTTTTCAAGGTTAAATTCTACACAGATTCAAGCGAAACTGTACATGCCTGAACATGGTTCATCCCTATCTAATATCTGCCCAACTTGTTTCCCATTGCCTCAAGTGATTCACTATCCTAAAGATCAAGCAGGAGATGTGAGATCCTTACCCACACTGAAATTGCAATAGGAGTCTTCTCCTTCAGATCAAAGTTTAGACACCATTGGTACATATATAGACCACTGGCTCCTTAAAACTAGGGCCCGCTTCTAAAGGCAAAATATCAGTCTTCCTTTACCTAGAAATGAAATCCATAAGAATCCTTACCATAGAAGTAGAATTGTAGATCACCTTTCAAATTGGGATCTTGTCCAGTAACTTTATGAATCTTGCAAATTTGTTCAAAGCCTTTACTTGCTTTAGCTGAGGAAGAGACTAGTTTTGAGAAGGCCTTAGTAGATACCTAGGAAATACCCTTTGTTCTCACAGAAGCCAGGGCACCCACGCAGATGAAAACAATAGGCGACTTATATTTGTGGGTTCTTGCAAATGGATTATAATAAAAATGAGGGCAGTAACTCTCGACTACAACGCTTGCTTCATTGCAAACTTTGGCCAGTGATTCCATCGCGGCTTGGGTAAACCCTAGCCAGAAGTATAGGAAGAACTCTGCTTCTCCATTGCGTTGCTACGATCTAATCTCGAATTCAATCCTGCTTGATTAAGGAGAAATGGTGAGATGTTTGCTTAGGTGGATTCATGCTTTAATAAGAGGAGATGGCAATAAGATTGCTTAGGTGGATTCTCGCTTCAATAATAAGAGATGGCCAGATAATTGCTTAGGAGGGATGTAGATGCATTTTGCCTTAAAATATGGATGATCATGATATGGTACTTCAATGGAGTATCAATACATGGCCTAGGATCTGGAAAGATGAGCAACTGAAAAATAAAATAGTAGTTTCTTATATTATCATTGTTATCACTTTGTAAGATTTTGAATCTTTGAAATAATGGGGGTTAGATAGTTAAAAATAGTATTCATGTTAAGGAGTGTTAGTTGATGTAATAGTCTCATTATCATCAAGTGACTTTGCTAAAGAGTAATTGGTGATAAGTTGTCATTGATTAATAAAGTGGTTAAAGCTATGATGTAACACAACTACCTATTAAGTGAGATACAAGGGGATCCCCATTGTATCAAATTACTTCATTGAATAAAGATTGTGTATGTGTTTTTTCTTTTCATTTTTAGAAATATGAGATATCAAAGAGAAGTGTGTGTGCCTATTCTTTTGAACCCTCCAGCCTCCTTCAAAGCTTGGACTCTTAACACATTTTTATCTTGTGAATGTCCAGATAATGAAAGAACTGGTTTGTACTATCCTTTCTGTACTTATTGTAGCCTTTTGCCCCTCTTCAAAATCTCATTACAATAATACTTAAGACACTCAATCCATCCATACAAACAATTATTTCGATGATTTCAGATTATATTTTTCATACCTATTAGGCTACTACATCTTGAGTGATTGTCTTGTAATACTTATAGAGTTTTCAAATCTGTTTGGTGCTATGTATTTCAATTGTTATCCCCCCAAAATAGGTTCTCATATCCTGTTATATCTTCTGATAACAATAAGCATGGAGATTGAGTGGAAGAAGAAAAGATTACTAAACTAGCATGTGTCCAAATATAATCATGGTTTCCTTGAAGTTGAATTAAATCACCAGAACTTTTATTTCTCATCTTATTCTCAATCTATACTCAATGGACATCAGTCTTCTTCAATGTTTAATGCAAGAATGAAGCTTCCCTCCCTTTTTATGAACTTGCTCCCAACCATAGTCTACATAATTCTTAGTAGTTTTTTTCCTCTATATTTTTTGACTGAAAATGGCAGTATGAACTTATTATTGTTCACTTTGTACTTGGTTACTGTCCTATTGGTTGTTCCAATCAAGGTTGGTCCTACTGGTTAGATTTAGTTTGCCATTTTCAGATACTTTACCTTAGACATTCGGTACAGAAATTTGCATTTAGCAGTTATTGTTGCATGATGTGATGAAACAAAAACATGCCTTTTTGACTTAGATACCATAGACAGAATATTTTGGCTTGCTTTAAAGTTTAAATGCACATAGTGACCATAGAAATGTTTGCTTGATCAGTGCTTCAGAAGGCTGGCAATGAAATAAGGCTGTGTTCTGTTTTAAAAAGGTTGATTTTGATGTATTCTTTGAAAGTAATTTATCGTGTCAGAAGATGAATGTTTTCCTGCTGCAGGCCTTCAGTTTGTAACATGGCATCCAAGCATGAACACTTATGAACTGTTTCCATAATTTTTGCCTGCAGCTTGTTCTACAATATAAACACAGGTTCTGTGGAGGACTTGACTGGAAGAGGTTGGAGGTTTTTCAATTCTGACAATGTCATGATCCATAATGGTTATTTTGTAAATTAATGCAATTTTGTGCTTCCCTACACAATAACATGTGGAAATGTCATGCTAATGTTAGGTATATCGGATTTAAAAGCTGGAGTTATAGCTACACCTTTACCACCCAAGGCCACATTTCTGGATGATCCCTTACGTGTTCTGCGAGCAGTTCGATTTGGTATAAACTTTTGTTGTGGACTTGAATAATTTTTCAGTTGGACTTGTGTATTCTTGGATTTTAATATTTCCCATGGTCCATTCTTATCTTACAGTTTCTTAGTGCAGAAATATCTACATAGGTTTGGGGTAAAATATCTACATAGGATTGCAGAATATAATGTGATAAACATTTTTGGAAATATATTTTTGATAGTTATTAGTATAAAATGAACATGCTCAGGGGCACGGTTTGATTTTAACCTGGATAATGAATTAAAGAAGGCAGCTACTGAGGAAGAGGTGAAAAATGCATTGGCTAGCAAAATCAGTCGTGAACGGATTGGTCATGAGGTAATTTCTTCACATTTAAAGTGATTTTTGAAGACATATGTACAGCATTATAATACTTCTCAATCTATTTAGACAAATTTCCTGCAAATACAAATTAGCATTCCTTTTGTATGTCATCAAGCCTTCTTTAGTCTCTAGCAGACATTATGCTTGATTTTCTCTTTCCCATATGTATTCTGCATTATATTTAGACACATGCACAATAAATCATATGCCAAGACACAGGAAATATGAACAGCAGGCAGTTGGGCCATGGCCATGGCCATTTGCACATAGTGTCACAGTGGTTTTTAAAATGTCTCTTGAACTCTTCTATATTATGTTTCTGAATTGAAGAATTTTGTCTGCTGTAGATTGATCTGATGCTTTCTGGCAATCAACCCGTCAAGGCAATTAGCCAGCTTAAAGATTTGCAGTTATTCTGGACTGTATTCAGTCTTCCTCAAAGTGTGGGCAATGAGTTGCCTGAGGATTGTGAAAGGTGCGTTTGCTTACCACAATCTGACAAATTTCATAAAATCTGAATGTTATATAAAAGTAATAGACTAGATATTATAAGCAAAGAAATGGAATCAGCTTGAGAGAGTGGGCTGCTGTTAAGAAGAATATGACAACTAGAAGTAGAAAGTTAGAATAAATCTCTAGCATTTTTGCTTTCAGATATGCTTTTAAATGCTCTTGTAGCATTAGTTTTGAGTTTTAGTGTGTTTCTGGTGCTGATATTGGGTTACTTGCGACCGTCTTCGGCACTCTCAGATCTATCTCCATTGTCAACAGTGAAAAAATGAGGAATATATTTTGCAATTTCTTTGTGATATTTCCTCACATAAACTCTTTGAAATTGAAATTTCTCAAATTGATCCTCTGGGATGCATCATAGGTTTCCTTTCTGATAGTGCAGATAGGATCAACATTTGAGGACTTTGTTGGGGCCCAGGAACACTCTATTCAAATACTTGTTGGATGGTCACCCTCCACTCTTATTTGATTAGAGGCAGAGAGTACAACCTATATAAAGAAGTAACTGGTCTCTATCCACACTTTTTTATGGGGATCAAACACGTACCTCTGTTTATCAGGGAATTATTTATACAGAGATGATATTTGTTCAATGTTGAACAAATGGACCACATCTTATTACTTTTGCTGTCCATAGTCAACTCGTTTAAGTAGGAACTGAAACACTTATCTACACACTTTGATGTGTTAGGATATTCCTATACTCCATCCTAGTCCTTCTAACATTCCTGTCATTTACATTTTCAGTCCTGCATGCAAAATTAGGGTTTGCATGCATTTTACATGCATCCTAGTCATCAACACCAGCACCTAGCCCTCAGCAAACTAGCCCCAGGAGCTTCTCTCGGATCAGTCTTAGCTCTCCTAGAGCTTAGTGCGCCCTCTTTTCAGTTATTGCATGAGAAGGGCGCCTTTCTTCATCTGCCAGTCCAGTTTAGTTCAGTTATCTTCAGTTCTTCCTTGATTTAAGGATTAACTGACTCCTAACTGACCTTATCACTCTTTTGGACTTCCAGTGTGACTAGATAGACTGTTTTGACTCCAGTTAGCTCCATGAGCGCCCTCCACTGAGTCTCCTTCACTATATCAGTGCTTCCATGTGCCAGTTACACCAACCACACTCAGTTAGACTCAATTTGACTCCCGGTTGATCACTACTTGTGCATTGATGACTTCACTGATGATGAGATAGATTCCTAGTTTGGCACTGATGACTCTCCACTGATTATGGATCTGTGCATGAAGGATAATTCGAATTACACCTAGTGAATTCGAATCCTCATACTCAGCATTGTATATTTACTCGGTTACTATTCTGATTAATGCAGTGTGTGTAATTATTCTGCCTCTATTGGATCTATGTTCTATTGCTTCTCTCTTCTTCCTTAATTCCTTAATTCTTTCACTCTGAGGTTACATTATCTCTTTGGATCTTATGTTGGCAATCTAACATGATGGACACTTCGGAATCATGCTTAAGCATGTAAAACCTCTTATAGTACATATCTGAGGTGTAAGGTACTTAATGATTTGTTACAGCCCTCTGGGAGACTTACATCCCTAATAATTCCTGATTCCATTGTGGCAGGTTATTAGGTAGTATACGTGTTGTTCTTTTTTCTGAATTCTTTGTTGTTATATATATATATATATATATATATATATAACATAACATAACATAAATAATCGATATTAATTATTAATATTAATATAATTTTTTTTTCTTTTTTTTAAAGTGGAACACAGCTTGGGAAACCCTCAAGTACTTCCCCTCATTTCAAGGATGGTACCCAAGGTAAACCATCGGCCCTGATTACGGGGCCTAACCCAGTGGAGACATCAAGTGAGGCCCTTCATAGCCACCCGGAGATTTGACCCCGAGACCTTCTGCTTGCGAATACAACACTCAACCACTTGAGCTAACCCACCGGGCTCATAATATTAATATAAATTAATATTAAAAATTAATAATTATTAAATAAGAAATAATTAATTAAATAAATATGAAAGTCAAAATATGCGACTATTAATGAAAGGGTATTTCATCAAAATATAAATAACGGGCCGTCAATTGTAATTCGGATCATATCATTTATATATCTATCATTTTATATTTCCATTTATGGATTATCTCGGTTATTTACATTGGTTATTTGTTTAAGAGACGAATTTTTACGTTTCAGTGGTAGAAGAATGCATGAGTGCATATTTGAGAGAATACAGAGCATTGGGAGATGACTTCCATTCAACCATGACTTTCACTGACTTTTTCCACTTTAAAAGTAAGAGTAGGCCCATAGCATACAATAGGCCTTTCAGACAGACATATGAGCATGATATACCAATTTATGGTAAACTTGATATGGAGTCGACAATACATGAGGGGGATAGTACATATGATACAGTTATCAGATCATCCATCATCGAGGATTCATCATCTCACCTTAGTAGTGGTCCTTGTGAGGATCAAGGGATGCTAGCACCTAGCTGTGACATGGATACGATATGGAGTGATTTGGCCATACAGGACGGGGAAGAGGAGCTCACCTATGAGCCTATGGTTACCAAAGATTCCTTGATCAGCACTCAGATTGCTCTTCAGGAATCAGATATGCATGTAGATGAGTTGGAGTGGACACACTCTTCATCATCTACTGCAAGAGTCGAGACATCTATGATAGACGAGATCCATGAGGAGAGACATGATTGGGGAACAGTTGATTCTATACATACAGGGCAGTATGGAGGTTATGAGTCACTTACTGCGGAGGAGCCATTAATGGTTTCAGTTGGAGTTGTAGATGTGTTGACGGGAGACACACTCCAGTATAGCACAGGTGTGTGGGATCCAGGCTCAGGCGACACTAGTAGAGTGAGTGCACAAGAGGATATCGCAACACACATAGGATACAGGGCAGCCGTAAAACATGAGGAGCACTCAGAGTTGTAGATGACTGAGGAGAGATCCAACATAGATAGTTTAGATCAGGCAGGGGATCATGAGCCATCTCTGTTAGAGAGAGATTTAGCCATGACACTGACACCAGGAGAGCAGTTTGTGATGATCCAAAATGAGGAGCATTCAGAGCTGCAGTTGACTGAGGAGATATCTGACATAGAGAGTTGGGATCAGTTAGGGGATCACGAGCCATCTCTGTTAGAGAGAGGTTTATCCATGACAGAGATAGTTGAGCACATTCCCCATGGATCAACCAACATGGAAGATTATACATACAGAGGTTGTATGGGCAGATGTCTGGCAGATATAGAGATACATTGGATCACAGACTTCATTGATAGCAGTGGAGTACTGGCTACAGTAGCACATACAGGGTACTCGATGGCTTAGGAGAGTATAGGAGTATACATCAGTCTTGAGGAGTACATAGGGGCACACGATGAGATCCCATGGAGTTTTGGGGTGTTACCTCCTGGGAGACTACCTGACAAAGAGCACGAGCATGCCCTTACACGGAGAGTCCCCAGGATTGATGAGGGGAAAGACACGCTTCATCGGGCAGGAGAACCCTTGATAGCCTATCTTGGTCAGGGATATCATCCGATGAGGATCAGAGAGCATGATGCTCACATGCCTACTTCTAGACCTAGTTTTGAGATTGTGGTCATGGTCGTAGGGTTGACCAACACACTAGTTACTTCCCAGCCGCATCTGGAGGAGCAGAGCTATTTATTGCTATTACACAACTAGACTTGGGAGTTTCACCTGAGACAGTTAGATGAGGTGAATAGCATCTTGGCCACAAGAGTGATCCTTCGATTAGACCATGGGATTGGTACACTCAATACACAGGGGAGATTAGACTGGTTCACAGGATTTGCAGTTGAGAGAGTAGGGATTGACATCATCTCCTATAGAGATTGCCCATGTATTGACCCTGAGACATCACTTAGGGAGTGGATCATGAGGGATATCTGAGATTTGCAGTTGGTGGATTATTATTGGTATCTGCATGAGTACGAGGCACCGCAGCGGATGGAGCTATTCTCTAGAGAGAGGCTTAGACTCCATGGATTATTGGAGGACATAGACAGTGAGCGGGTTAACAGATGTATAGATGCAGTTTTGCGGGAGCTGATTACATTAGCAGGAGCAGAGTCAGTTATTAGCACTTGGTATCTACTAGAGGATTACAGGGAGACCTCGATGACTATCAGCATGATGCGGCAACATTCCGTTGGAGTTGGGTTTGGTGGACCCCTTAGTTGGTGGTGGGATCTAGGTATTCATCTACCCGATGGATTGTTTCATATGGTAGAGATGATCGACAGAGTTGTGAGGATGATCAGTCCACCATATTTATGGGATGACAGAGCATGAGAGATTGAGACTTCTTTATGGCAGGGCCGACTTTCTCTCTTGGTATTCAAGATTGAGATTGACTGTGGAGCCACTCCGTAGGAGATGGCCAGCTTTCACTTTCAGGTATTTGTTGGTAGGCTACTTAGGGTTGGATGCATGACAGAGTAGTCTTCTGAGGAGTTTGTGCAGCTTATGATTGCTTGGTTCTTCAGGGGCAATTGATGTATTCTGGGGTTAGCACTAGGCGGACCAACACTCGGGGTAGAGAGTGCTTCACATCACCAGTGGGGGACTCAGATGACTTCACTTTTTTTAGACAGACTCGAGGTAGGTGTGCATGGAGATACGAGATGGATCTTATGTCAGGTCAATAGGGTATGTTAGAACTTGCATTGATGCAGCCTTCGACAGATCATGAGCAACCATGGGGAATCCTATTGTCAGATTGCATCGCAGGTATACCGAGGATGCAGAGAGCCAAGTATATATGTGTAGAGACTCACTGTTATCAAAATTCTTGCAGATTCCAGTGATTTCCTCAGAGTATGGGGCAGCACGAGTGATAGAGCTATCTATTGAGGAGATGATTAGAGTTCATGAGCATCCTAGAGTCGTTGTCAGTGACCGGAGCAGATTTCCTTTGACGATACTCGAGGTCAAGTATGATGGCAGAATGGCAGACTTCACCTGGTTTCCTATACACTACACCGTTCATAGTGAGGTGGCCAGCTCTTACAGATCTTTCTACTTGGAGTTACAGGAGAGGTGGATGCTGATAGAGCATGACAGACAATTGATGATGATCATAAAGGCTCAACGACTACATGATGGTCTCTTCTTTTGGGTAGTGGGGAACCCCGAGATTGCAGTAGTGGACGGTACAACAGTTAGCATGAGGACGAGAGTCGAATATCACTTTCAGGAGGTTTCATATCATGGTACCTCGCAGGACAATACCTTGAGTAGAAGGTACTACAGATCTCCTAGGATGATTTGGGACCTCGGGATTCAGTTGGTTTAGTTCAATTGATTATGGAACTGTGTTAGTATTGCTTGAGGACAAGCAATCTTGGCAAGGGAGGACTGTAATGTTCCCTTTTTTACTATAGTGGAATTTACTAAGGATTGATGCCATATACGCCTTCAGAGGATCTTTGGCATTGATATTATATCATCATTGGGTAGACAGGGGCCACCTGAGCCAAATGCCACCTGCATGCATGACATCTGAGCATTATTTCATGATGCAGCATCTGATTGAGTCTCCAGGCACCTGCATGCAAGTCAACTGCGAATTAGAAGAGAAAGTGACCTAATTAGGTCAAAAGTTAGGTTTTTGGCAGTTGAATGTTATAAAAGAAAGGTAAAGTGAATGGAGAAGACATTATTATTGATTATTGATTTGTGATTTCGGTTTGGAGAGCTCAGCGAGCAAAGTTGGGGTTGAGTGCATGCACTTAACTAACTGGTGTATTTCGGCAGCGAAATCTATCTGCCTTAGTTCATCATCAGGTTGGATCATCCAGATTCAACATTACTTCAGCATTGATTCATTATCAGGTTCCATTCAGCAGATTGGGCATTCGCTATCCCTACTTGGGCGAATTGATCCAAGACATACCTATTCGCAGTTCAGCATTCAGTGGTCAGAATTGATGCATGCAACCTCCATCAACATCAGAGCATTGGTATTACCCTTTACCCGAAAGGTTAGCCTCTCATATTGCCTCTTTCATTATTTATCAACAGTTCCTCCTTTAGGATCACGTATCCTCTTCTTGAACGAATTCCTCAGAAGGAGATCATCACATTTTAAGGCTTGGGAGCCTTATTTCTTATGCATGCAGTCTACATAGTCTTCAGAAGGGCATTATAACCCTAGACTACCTCATCGGGGTTTCATTCAACATCTTATTTATTATTCTGGAGCATTCTTGGCTTTGAAGGAGGACGTCTTCTCCCCAAGAACACGACTTGCCCTAGTTCTTTGTTGGTTCATCCTTATTCATGCATGTGGGGACCATCAACATCGTCATCAACTTGGCTAAATACTGGTATGTACATGCATAAAATTCCTTCTATTTTATAGCATTTCAGTATTACCTGGGTTATAGTTCTGCATGCAAGTGCATGCATGCAAAGATTAGTATACATCTTCAGACTTGTTTGAGATATCAATTTACTAGACAACATAAAAAAGAAAAATATCAGTTTGGGATATTACAAGACCTAAAGCTCAAGCTTGAATGCTAGGGTGACCAATGATGAAAATGAATTGCAAATCAAGACAAAATGAAGCAACAATGGCTTCCATTCAACCCTAACAAGCATCACTTTCATACATTTGACATAGAGACATCAAACAAAAAAGTATAGATACCTCCAAGTGCATGTGTTAAGCAAACAACTCTAGCTTCACCTTAATAATGGCATGAACAAAAGAAAAACTTCCAAGAAATGCTTCAAACTTGCAAAATATCCTTCACCAAGGAGAGCCTTTCTTCAAAGAGCCCTAGTTAGGGCAAATAGCAGACGTAATGATCTTATCCCAAAAGGTGATGTCTAAAAATGAAGTGAGATCTTATTTATATGATCTCACACTCACTTTTCACAAAATAAGGTAAATTTAACATTAAAAATGTCAACTTAAAATTAGAATTAAAATAATATAAAAATAATCAAAGTAGTGGGTAAATTGGGTGTTTTCCCTCAGACCCCTACTTGAGCAAAAATGGCTAAACAAGGCCAAATTTGACGAAACGAAAGGCCAGACTGTACAGGGGGGTCGTCATGCCCCAACTAACCCCTACAGTGATGAAAACCCTCAACGCCCCCCCCATTAGCAAGCAAACAGTCTGCCAAGGAGGATAATGTCATCCTCTGAAGGAGGCCTCAGAGAGAGGGCGCTGCTGGACTAGAGAGGCCAGGAGGGTGCTGGAGGTGCTCTGGAAGATAAGAGCGTGTCTCAGTGTTCAAGCAACTGCCTGCTGGAGTAATAGAACAAGGTCGGGGTCATGTGACCCAGTGACCCACCCCTGGAAGCCCCAGACACCAACCTCAGGGTTTCAAACTGCCTGCTGGAGTAATAGAACAAGGTCGGGGTCATGTGACCCAGTGACCCACCCCTGGAAGCCTCAGACACCAACCTCAGGGTTTCAAACCCTTTCATGAGGCAGTCAGTGATGCCATTAAGCCATAGTACTTCCAGAGGAGAAACCAGAGGGTCTAGCCATAACCCCACCTCAGAATATGCTGGCTAAACACCCCTCCTGGTCAGAAAAAAGACACCCTCTCCCTGGGGTACCTCTATAGGCGCGCTGGTGCTAATACCATCTTAACACCTGGAATAAGGTGATGCTGTGAGATGTTGCCCCTCATCCAACGTTGTCAACTTGAAGGTTCATTTCCACGCTCGGTTGATGCCCAAAGATAGTGCGCCCATCCTGCAAATTACAACCAACACACAATAAGTAAAACCAAAATTGTGATTGAATTGAAATCTAGCAAAGGATAAATGCATACAAGAGACACAAGAAGAAATCTAAAACTGAATGCTTAGCAAATTCGATTGAGAAAACCCCTGTTTACTGAAATCGCAGAAGGAGAGAGAGAGAGAGTCTCCTCCATAGAATTGCCCTTTGCCAAAACGTCCTCTTGCAAGCACAAATCAACACTATGATTTGTCGAGATATGAAAAAGCAAACATCCAGTGCCCAAAGGGACATAGAAACACAAGAATCACAAAATTCTCCAGGAATTCATAAGTGTGCCAAAAGATCTTCTATATTGCTTTCAATCCAAGAGCTAAAGTCCCTTTACAATGAGGGGTCTCTTCTCTTAAATAGATTCGAGAGGGACCAAATCCCTATCCAACTTTTTGACGGATGGTTGAGATTAAAAGATAATACACTGATAATCAATGTTGGAGATCTAATCTCACAATCACACATGGATCACTAGACAAGAGGGGGGTGAATTGCCTCATAATTCCCAAGTACATAAGATAAAGTGATATAACATGATAGTACATCAACGAAGTCACCTATGGGCCACAACTTAACCACCGAGGGACATAATACATCATCTCAACATGGTGCAAGGTACAATAATGAAATATATCATCCACAAGTGCGCCCTCCTCTAGGAAGTGCAAATTTCCTAGGGAAGGCAATACTGATGCTATGACGTCGGAAGATGACAAACCCATGTAGAATGATGCCGGGAGATCGTTGGGGGCATAAGGGACAATACCCAAGCCATATCTTTGCCATTCATTCACCTTTTGTTTCATCTGCTAAACCATTGCCACTTTAATTAATTTAATTTCCAAGCTGAAATACTCTGGATACACTAAAAAAGCTCATAATACCATTTCCAATTGCCCGGAAGGTTGAAACAATCACATAAATGAACTCAAAGGTGCCAAATCTACTAGTGGTGACTACAAATACTCCATGGATCCACTTGTAATATCAACTGATAATAAATCTATCTCCAAACATCTCAGCCATATTTTGAAGAACTTTGCATGCATGGGGTATAAGTAATAATCTCTTGATTACATTAGTAGCAAACTTTAAGCATTAGAAAATGTCTACCATGATGATCAAAGATGCAAACATATATAAAACAAACTCACATTGAAACAATTACACAACGATGGTGCAACCATATACTTGCTTTCACATTCAACCCCTTGTACACTCCAGATCATCCCTCATCACCTTTGGGTGAGATGGAAAAATTAAAGGCTCGGTCAAATGAGGTTTTGTTATTAGACAGACTCAATGATCTCTCAGAGAAAGGGGAAAAAAGGGGAACCAAATTGACATGTGTTGGACAGGCAAACATTAGGGAAGGGAGGTGTCTCACAAATGGATAAAGTGATTAGAAGGTATCCAGTAGACTCTAACAAGTATCCTTGCTTGTTATTCATTGCAAGACTTCATATAATTACTTGCTTTTCATTGCAAATCTTGACTTTCATTTGGCCTACATTCCTTTAGATATAGTATTTATGTGTTCCAATGCATTTCATGGCCCTTTTCATTTCATTTCATAACCCTTATTTGATTTTACATGTGTTGAGAAGCACAACCATTTGCGGCTTTCATCAAGGGCTTGTGTTGAAAAACACAACCATTTGTGGTTTTCATCATTTTCATTTCAGATGAGGAAACGTGTTTCGAGAACTAAGGAGAAATAGTGCAGACACACACTCTAGATCCGAGACACAAAGTAAACATGGGGACCTATCCATACCAATGTTACAAAAACCGAACCGGTGGTTGAATCGATAGACCTCAAGAACCGGAACCGGACCAAAACCGGGAAAAAAACTGGATCACAAAACCGGTCCACCAAAAATACATAAAATGTTCAATATTTGAAAAAATATATATATATATGTTCAACCATGTGAAACAAAACCATTATACACAAATTTGCAAAAAGGGCTCCTATATGTATTTTGCTAGGTGCCATACTGAGCATATTTCACTTGAATCATATGTCTAACATGCTGAGGAAACTGTTGTTATTGAAAAGGTTGTTTCAAGGCTGTTGTAACAGACTGTCACCTTGGAATATGCCCACAAAATTTCTTTTAACTACATAGTTAGCTCAAAGTTGTTGTTAGGGCTACTCAAAGCCTTTTTACTGTTGTAGGTAACTACTATTAGGTGTATTTTATTTATGATGATAAAACCAAGACTGCTGTAGGTACTTAGCATACTCTTTCAAGGCTGCTACACTTCTCAAGAATGTCAAGAATGATTCTTAACTCAAGATACTCAAGTGAATAGTGTGAGAGAAATAGAGCGGTTAGGGTTGCTTTTATATCTTTCTTAGGTGCTTAGGGTTATCTAGAACCTTCCCCACTCAACCAAATTTTTTATTTTTTTAAAAAAATTTAAAAAATGGCCTCTTAAGTGTCATTGAATAGTTTTGTACTGAACCGGTCAAAACCATAACCGGAACCGGAAAACCGGTTGGAACCTGTCAAAATCGGCCGGTTCCCTACAGAACCGGTCATTTCCGGTCTGAACCGGTGAGGCCTCTAAACCGGTCGAACCGGCCGGTTTTTGTAACATTGATCCATACACAGAGGTCACAGTGGGGGGAAGTCTTTGATTTCATAAATCGTGTCCAAAGTCAAGGGGGATTTGATTTCAATGCGCAATAAACACGAAAAGACAAGTGAAAGGTGGTGCCAAAGGCAAGGGGAGATGATCTCAACTGTACAAAGGCTAACCCCACTAACGACCATATACCTAGGACTTAACACCAACACCATTTAACTGTGCTCAAATGATAGACTACATGAAACCAAAATGATAACTGATCACAACTGATACAACTACATATGCTAAGTCACATCTACTAAGACAAGCAAGAGAAACTATGATAATCAACCCACATGCCATATACCTGCTCAGTCATATACCTAACTCTCCAACAATCTCTGACACATCTGGAAGGCAAGGAAGAGAATACCAGCTAGAAGCTCTGCTGGTTTGCTAAAAGTGGGCCAATGGTCTGACAAATGTCAATCCGGGATCCATAAAGAGGGCTTGAAAGTGACAAAGGTACTCTAATAATATTGCTCCGAATAGTCTAGCTGCCTCTGAATGTGCTCTGCCAATGATCATCATGGTAGCACTGGATGCTTATCTCATGTAAAGGTCTGGATCTGATCTGGGACAACGGTCTGGAAATGGTAGTAGCCTCAAGCTACTACTAATGTGATAATAGGTTCCTAGCTAGAATAAAGGAACTTGCTAGATGTATATACAACACCGCTTTATGTAACTTTATGAACATTATTGTCAATACATCTCTCGTATATTCTCTCTCTTGTCTCTTGCATATTTCTCCATAACATAGTTTAACATAGGGTTCATTCTAGAAAAAAGGATTCATTGTAAGAAGATCAAATCTAAGGGTGTTAACCTCCTGTAAGCACAATATATCAAACTCATGGGCCAACAAAATATCCCTAATTAATGCCTTCTTGTATGGGAGGGTCATTCCCTTCACAGTCCAAGAGCAAATGGAGATATTCATCCTAAAGTAGACCTTGACCTCTCCAATGCCTTAAAGGCATTGTGAATCAACATCTCATTAGCACCACCTTGGCTATATGGTTTTGTACTAGTGACCACATCCTTATATGACATGTTTTTTTCATCCCCATTCCCTTTGGAAGACTTGTGGGGGGTGGGGTGGGGGCTTAGTAGTCATCCTCAAGTTACTGGATCTTTTCCCTTTGCACTATGCTGAATTGCCCTTTCCTTTGAGAGTGTGGAGAGCCTTTATTATTGTCTTTGGAAGAGGATATTTCCTTTTGAGTTTCCATATGGATTAGTTGGGAATTTTCTGCCCCATTACCACCAATAATTGTGGTGCTAGGTGGGCTAGATTTTGGTGGCCTTCTATGAGGGCAATCTTTCACACAGTGGTCTAAGGCCTAACAAGCAAAATAGGCATTCAAAAGATGAAGGAACCTTAGGCATTGAATATAGACTATTGCCATCTATTGACTTGATTAAGTCTACCTCAATGCACACCTCAGGGCGTCCCTGATATGTGGAGGAACTCGAGTCACAGATTAAGACGTTCTCAAGTGCTTTGCTATTTTCCTCACAGGACTTGGCTTGGATCAACATATTAGTAACTTCTATCCATATGGCAAAACATACGCAGTCCAATTTAGCCTGGTTGAAGTCAGCATGCTAGCATTGTACATATGCAACAAAAATACCATATTGCGTGTACCTTGAAGTAAAACTGTGTGCAACCTTTCTATTATAATAGAGACAAGTATTGATAGGCAAGGATAGAATACGATTCCAAAAACATATATTCTTATTTCATTAGTGTTGATCACACCACCTCCAAATGTTCTGTTCTAAGGGCATTTTCAGGAGGAAATAAAGGATTATACCTCTTTTTTTGAAGGGCATGATTCCACTCATTAAAGACATACATTTGATCGAACAAAATGGGTTGATTGAAAATTGAAATATGCCTCCATCTTCCTCCATATCAGCATAAGGATGCTGCAACCAATCCATTGCTTTGCCATAATCCATTCCTTGGTCTAGGAGTTCTTGGAGTGATGGGGGTTGAGGTTTTGGTTTTGAAGTGGCCTCATCTCTGGAGCCAACAATACTATATCTTCACTGTAAAGTTTGAACATCTCAATTCAGCTGTTCTCTTAAGCAAGCATCCCCTTTATGGTCAATAAATAGTTTGTGACTTCTGTATACATAATGGAGTTTGGGCTATGATGCATGATAGCTATGGAAAAATTAATAGGTGGCAAATCCAAACAATGAGTGCTACCATGGGTGGGTTGGAGGTGGAAATCGACAAACCTATGCATGACAGAGATTGCATCTTGGTATCTAGATTAGGATGTGTTAACAAAATACAGTTTTAGCCTTGGGTGTCTCAACCACATAGTGTAATAAACAGATTATATATAATATACAAATATAAATAAATATTAACAATAAATCCATAATAAATATTCAATAAACTAATATGTAATGAAGAGACACCTTCCTAATCAAAGGCCATGTCTCTTTACGAAAGGGCACCCCTGCGTGCGTAAATATATGAGCCCTCATTCTCATTGTAATCATCTCATATCTCTTATTCATTTATACATTTATTATATATTTATCCTTTATGGATTATTTGTTCTGTCTTATTTACAGTGGATATTTGTTTAGAAACGAACTTTGTTAGGCAATTGGTAGGCAATTGTGGGACTTGCACTTGGAAACTTTGGTAAAATAGGATAACCTATAACAACACCAAAATAGGTGTTACCTCTTGGATCTGCACACAAGATAAATCCGATCATCCAAAGTAGAAACCCTAGGGGAGCTCTTTAATTTTCTACCCACTATCACCTCAGTAGAAGCTCCGTTCACTTTAGGCTGCTTCTCCTCTAGTACAAGGGGGATTTCTCTAAGATCAAATCACTAATCTATCTATTAGCTCAGATCTGAAAATCTGATTAGTGATTTGTGTGTTTAATGATCTTCTTTATAATAAAAGGATGAGAAGATAAGCAAGACTGAGTGCCTTGCCCTTATGGCAAATGGAGTCAAAACCATACTTGATGAATAAGCTCGAAAATGCAAGGGAATAATCAACAAGTTATAAACAATACAATTCCAATCAACAGCATTGATGCATAGAAGAAGTGGAAAGCTCTTAACAATGCCATTTCATCTCCAACTCACAATCAACCAGCAACAAACAGTTATCAACTAAGTCACATGACAGGAGGACACGGAAATACAAGTATCCAACATGGGACATGATGACCCTAGAAGCAAGACACAGGGACATGGTTATATATATATATATTAAAAAAGTTATATATATTACAAAAAATTACAAATTACAGATATACAAATGAACGATAGTCAAAGATACAACGTTTTTAGAAAACTAATCACTTGGAAAGTTGGAATCCCTTCAAATCTTGATTTTACCCTTCACCTGCACTGTAAAAACTTGAGTCACCTGACACGAGGATATGGGACACAAAGGACATGGAAATAGAAGTATCTGACATGGGACATGACGACTCCAGAAACAGGACACAGGGACGCAGTTATATATATATCTGACACGGGACATGACGACCCCAGAACCAGGACACAGGGACGCGGTTTTGTATCTATCTATCTATATATATATATATTAAAAAAATTATTATAAATATGAAATATAGACATAAAGATCCATTTTTTAAGAAACTATATTATTTACAAAACACTTAAAATCCCTTAAAATATTGATTTTACCCCTTTACCTGCACAATGAGAGACTGTGACAGCTCTTTCTCTACAGCTAAAAGTGAGAAAAGTAGAAAACACATTGAAAACATGTTTTTAGAGTGGGATACTTCTAGGACACCTGTCCTGGTGTATCTGTGTCTGACATGTGAAATATGGACATGGAGCCCCTACGGGATGTGTCCTGTTTCATAGGTAAGTAGTAAAAACCTGTTAGAGCTCTTTCCCTTTGCTGAAATTGGAAAAATGGAATGAAAAAAATATTTTTTTAGAGGTCCATGGGTCTTTTTTTCCATCCACACATGCTGGACTCACAAGACACATTTAGGGCACATGTCCGGCATGAGTTTGGCATGTGTCCTATTTCAGGACATGTGACAAACTTGTGTCGGACACATGTCCTTTTGTGTCTGTGTCTGACACGTGGAATACAGACACAGAGTCCCCAAGGGATATGTCCGTTTTCCTAGGCTATCGATAATAAGAATGCACAACATCCTTTATCTTCATTAATGATTCTGGTTACATCAAGGGTTTAGAGGAGTAAATGCCTCTCATAAAACCCTTTTCTAATATCCCAAAACAACCCATGAAAAATGTGTAACAGTCCTGAAACAGCAGAAATATACCATCATAAAATGATGTGGCAGCCCTAGCATAAATGTGATCAACAGTTCAGCAATGCAAACATTCCTTCACCAACAGCTGTTCCTCCCTTGTTCCTGAAAATGACAATGACTTTGGTCTTCTATGGAGATCTCTTTCCACTTGAACTTCTTATTTGCAAGTGAGGGAAGCTTTTCCTTTTATAGCTCTTCTCCCTCACTAATTTACAATGAAAATTATTTGGAAGGACACTAGAAAGTTTTAGATCCATCTTTCCTCCAATGAATAATATTAAAATATAAAGGTTGGTCTAGAAATCCTCTTGGGAGTGGGATGTTTCACCAATTTAAGCCTTCATTTGACCTTGAAGAGGTCAACATATCCTAGTGTCATCTTCACATGCAAGACCTCCCATAAAAATATACTGTTTTGTGAAGATTTGAGGCATTCTAGAGGCTTCTCTAAGATACACCTCATTAAAATAAAGTTATTTCATCACAGACAATCCTTTAATATCGTCTTCTAGACCCATCTAGGCAAGTTGTTCCACACAATGGGGTCTCAAGATTTATTTTAATAATGGTTTCATGAGTATGTGAGCCACATGGGGGCTGGAATGAAGGGCAGCCATAACAAATTCTATTTAATACACCAAAACCTCCCTTAGAATATGGACAGCTCATGAAAAGATGTGCAATCATCCTTGTATAGTGTTTAGAATGTCACATGTCCTCATTATATGAAGGGCATCACATCAAAGAGCCATACAAAGGATGCCAACATGTCAAATCATGACGCCAAATACGTAGAACATCTTTCTTGAGATGTGAAATGTAACCATGAAGATAATCATGCTTCCAAATATGCAAATATGCCTCGGGGAATGTGAACATGCATCAAAGGTACAACTCAAGGAAAGATTATGTGTCCAGAATTCAAATGTGTGATGATATCTCCAAATGGTGAATCTTAGTCACATGTTCAAATCTGCTTCCAAATATGTGAACTCAACATTGAAATATGCCTCAAAAAGATGTGAGCATACTCCAATCATATGAAAGAGAAGACCAATCCAAGCTGCCAACATGCAATCGTCCTGATGCAAAGCTACTGAAAAAATGCAAATTGGATTTAGCATTTTCCAGTGGTATGAAGAGGGAACAGGAGTTGGTTGAAAATTTTGAGGGCATTTTGGGATGAAACAGGAGAAGCCGAGCTGGAAATAAAATTCGAAAGAGACACTTGCATGCAAGCTAATACTCATATGGCCTGTAACTAGTAAGCTTGGAATTGATGGGGGAGAGAATGGGCAACTGCCAACAAAATCATCACCAGGCTTGCTTCGATGCCTCACAAGCATCATGAATCCAATCTGTTAGAGATTGATAATTGAAACATTGTATCTTGTGTAAGGATGATTCTAATGGAAGATATTTGCTTTGAGCTTATTTCCTTTTGTGTTTACTATTTATATAACTTGGAACTTTGATGCACTAGATAATGTACTTGATGTTATGATTTCTGTTGTCTAAGGTTCAATCATCTCCATCTGTCTGCAGTCTCTGTTGCAAATGCATGGATGCTATTTGGGAAGTTCTTGGTAAAGTTGGATCTTCAATATTCAATGTGAGTGCTAGAGTTTATGAAAATGTACACATTGTTGAATGCCTTTATTTTTGGTAGAATTCAGTGTGTTGCCTGATCTGTTTGAGCTCTGATGATGAAAAATAGTTGGTTTGAAAATTTCCATGTAGAGCACGTGTTAAATGTAGATTCAATCGTGCCTGCTGGTGGATTTATTTCCAGAAATGTGTTTTTTTTTGCGATGCTTATCCTTGAAATTGTGTCTTTATAAAATATATATTTCTTGTTCTTTGAACTCTTCGATGTATCTTGTTTTCTATTTATTTTTTATGAAAGGAGTTTCTTTTTCTGATAGTTTGAAATGAAATGAAATTACATTAATCACCACTAATGATTAACATAGGTCAATCAGGCTTGAAAGTACAAGAAGTATATTAGCAAAATAAATAGTGCCTAGGCAATCAGCTCCCTAAAAGAAAAAATAAAATTAGTAGGATAGTAACAAATAAAAATGAAGTGAAAGCCATAATGGATAAACCCTTGACAATGAAGTAAAGCACAATTGGAGAGGAAGATATAGAGCAATCGATGCCACAACAGAGAGAGAAAGTCAACCAAACAACGAGTGGAAAATTGATGAAAGAGCATCTCTAATCAGTGCCTCCAACAGAGTGGGACCTTGTGTTCCTATCAATCACTAGGAAATCACCAATAGTGAACCTAATATTGTCATTTGTGAGTGGTTTGGACTTGTTATCACTTAATCACACTCACCGAAATGTAATCGGTTGTCACACTGAGCGAGAAAACTCTTCACTTTAAGCCACACTCAGAGTGGGCCAAGGGGGAGACCCAGAACAATCCTTGTGGGAGAGATCTTTTACTAGGAAACCAAATCTCAATATTGACAAGTTTAACGTAAGGAATCCCGGATGAAACCCTAGATCAAGGAATAATGTCACTGAAACAACCAGCATCTCAACAAACCCTATACAACGTCAGAATATATTGGTTTGGTATATTACAGGACGAGGGGGGGGGGCACGTTTCCTGCAACTTAGGTTTGAGGAAAAAACATTCCTTAAGGGGGTGGCTATGTGTAATATCCCAAACTGATATTTTCTTTTTCTATGTTATCTAGTAGGCTGATATCTCAAACAAATCTGAAGATGTATACTGATCTCTGCATGCATGCATGTGCATGCAGAACTATAACCCAGGTAATACTGAAATGCTATAAAGTAGGAGGAAGTTTATGCATGTACATACCGGTATTTAGCCAAGCTAATGACGAAGCTGATGGTCCTCGCATGCATGAATAAGGATGAACCAATAAACAGCTAGGGCAAGTCGTGTTTCTGGGTAGAAGACGTCCTCCTCCAAAGCTAGAGATGCTCCAGAATAATAAATAAGATGCTGAATGGAGCCCTGATGAGGTAGTCTAGGGTTATAGTGCCCTTTTGAAGACTATGGAGACTGCATGCATGAGGAAACAAGGCTCCCAAGCCAAAAACATGATGATCTCTCCCTGAAGAATGCACCCAAGAGGAGAAGACGTGTTCCTAAAGGAGGATCTGCTGATAAATACTGAAAGAGGCAATATGAGAGGCTAATCTTCCAGGTAAAGGGTAATACCACTGCTCTGATGCTGATGGAGGTTGCATGCATTAATTCTGATCACTGGATGCTGCAATACGAATAGGAATGACTTGGATCAATTCGCCCAAATAGGGATGGCGAATGCCCAACTGCTGAATAACTCAATCTCAATGCTGACTAGAACCTGATACTGAATCAATGCAGAAGCAATGCTGAATCTGGATGATCCAACTTGATGATGAACTAGGGCAGATAGATTTCGCTACTGACATACACCAGTTAGCTGAGTACAAGCCTCAACCCCAACTTAGCTCGCTGAGATCTCCAAATCGAGATCACAAATCAATAATCAATAATGGTGTCTTCTCCATTCACTTTACCTTCTTTTATAACATTCAACTGCCAAAAACCTAACTTCTGACCTAACTAGGTCACTTTATCTTCTAATTCGCAGTTGACTTGCATGCAGGTGCCTGGAGACTCAATCAGGTGCATGCATCATGAAATAATGCTCGGATGTCATGCATGCGGGTGGCCTTAGGCTCAGGTGGCCCCTATCTACCTACTGATGATATAATATCAATGCCCTAGATATTCTGATATGGCATAAGTCCACAGTTGATCCCCTGACTGTTAGTGCCCGCTCGAACCTATGGGGAATCATATAGGTTAGCGAGATGGTCCTCAGTGCCTAAGCAGAAGAGGACATTACACTATGCAATAATAATAATAATATTAATTAAACTATTGAAAGGTCAAAGGGATCACACCCATTCACCTTGTGACCAGTCAATGCAAATGAGTATTATGTCATGGATCCATGGCACTCATTGTGACATCATCAAACCTTATCATTCTTATCAATCATTCAATATTCAGTATTCCAATATACAATTGAAGAAATATTCTATCAATCTGTAATAGAATGTTACCCTTTCAATTGTTGTGATCTATGCTTCGGCACTGCCGCACTCCCAACCAGTTTGATCGTAGAAGAATATGTGATGGCTTTCACAAATCCTATCAATTGCACAATGAAGGGAAAGTCTACAAATTCACATTATCTTCTCTTAATTCCTTGTCATCCAGAGGGACCACTGTCAAGTTAGTCAATCTTTGTAAGTTCAGGTCCTAGGAATTTTGTTCTTCTTTGGTACTCACCCTTTCTGATTTGCAGCAATGTACTTCAAAAGGTTCACACTTCAACATGGAGGTATACTTCTAAGAACCAAGTGAAAATTCGTATTGTCATGTTGCTTCAGCAAATGCTTTACTCATCCCAGTGACGAAACATATCGAGTTACATTGTTTTATGAACAACCCTAGTCATTGTTCACCTCAATACAAGGATATGGAAGTCATATCTTTTGCACATTTGCAATAGGAACCTATGGTCAACTTAGTTGTTTGGCACAGGGGATATTCAAAGCTTTTCTTCTTCCAACCACTACAATTAAACAACATGTTCCACCCATCTTTCATGCATTCTCATTTCAACAAATTTTCTTCTTGACTGTCTCCCATTATCTGCATGGGCGAATCTAGACAACAGATATCCAATGCAGACTATGGTGTCCCTCATTTGAAAGGATGTATCATCAACATAAATTATTGACAATTTCCTCTCTGTGGGGAGGAATGATGAGGCATAGTCCTAGTTCCTAGTGGACTTGGATGAAATATGGATTATATTTGTAGTTTTTTAATTTTAAACTTATTTTATCTATCTCATCGTAAAATATTAGCAATCTTGGTTAAAGATGATCACTCACTTAACTTTGTATTTATATTTGTACATATGACACTTGGTCAAATATGATCACCATCCACAAATTTTCTACACACACACACACACAAAATTTAGTGTACAACATATACCATTTCGGCAATCTACATTGTACTTGCATTCTTACATATTTGTGTGAGTATTTGCATCTTTGTCTAACTATGCTTATATCAATGTTTGTGTGACTTAAGCCTAGAGGTGGTTGGGATGCCTACATTACTTGCCTTGGCCACATGGGTAGTAACAAAATTCAGCTTCGCATATGAAAATAAAGGGAGCCAACCTTGACTAGTTATTCCATAGTTCTTGCCTTGAAGTGAAAGGTTCCTTAGCAGTAAAGGAGACACCTTTCGCAAGAACTTGCATGGATGAGGGGTGGAGTTGTGTTGAGCAAAACTATACTTTGGAAAGGTAAAAGTAGACAACTTTAATCTAGGGATTTCATATATGAGTAATATAGCTTGTGCTGGCCATATAACTTTCTAACATGATGAGAGGGATTTTCTCTTGTGCAAATAATGCATGTCTTGATTGTCAAAATCCCTACTTTGAGTAGGGTTGCATAACATAGGGTGGCCTATACACATAGGCATATACCCACTTGTTGAATATTTGCATGTTGTAGGCATAAGCAATGTTATCAGAACTAAACTGGTTTTACCAATACCGACTGGTCCGACTAGTTCCTGGGTCTTTCTGGTCCAAATCACGCCCTCAAAGCATAAATGGCTGGTTTCATATAGAACTGGCCTTATTTGCTTGAACTAATTGTACGACTGGTGTGTAGGACTACTAAAATCCCTAAAACATTTAAAAAAACCAACAAAATACGTTGTTTTCATCTCCATTAGCCAAGCTATTGTGGACTGGGGATTGACACATTGATCCCCACAACAATCCTTGAAAGTCAAAAGCCATTGGAATATCATCTTTGTTTATGTTTTTTGGTTCATATATGAATTGCACTCAATGCTATTTTGGTTATATGCACCCTTGCTATATACATGAGAAAGCTTTGCATATTTGTGTATAATGGTTTGAATTCACACACACACACACATAGATTTCAAATAACTCTTCAAAGTTCAAACTATTTACAAACTTCCTATTCTCACGCCATTTTGATTTTTTTACTTTAAATCTGAAATCATGTAATGATGCTATAGAAAAGTGGCTTGATAGGGAAGTTTGTAGGCATAAAGCTAACATAGGTTTACCTTATTGTTGTTATTATTTAAAACATCAATGTAGTTAGAGATGGGATTGTCGAAAATTTGTCAAACTTGTGCATGAAATCCGAAGTGGAGAAACCAGGGATAGTAAACAAGAGAAACAACAACAAAGCAATATTAAATCATTCAACAAAAATTGTAAGAAAAGCCTTTCTCGCATCGATCATAATCCTAGATGAGTTTGCAATAATATCGCTTCATATGATAAGTATAAGAAAGGGTAAATAATTCCAAAAAGCACTTGGATCCCTCATCCCATTCTCGAATCCTCTGCAAACGAGCATGCACTTGTGCTCCTCTAGATGTGTACTCCTTTGCCTGATAGGATTCTTGCTCTTCGTAGAGATGATGGTTCACTTGAAGATTCGACTAAGATTCGAGGTATGTTTAGTGAACATTTATTGAATATTCTTTCCTTACTCTTTGTCGGGTCTTGTTATGGTTGCCAAGAATGCTTGCTATTGGGTGGTCCCCCACACTGCCTTTGTTGCAGATTGTGGTAGGTTGGACAAGGACTATGAAGGAAGATCTTTTTGTAGCTCTTTGCTTTTTGCTTGATGAACAATGGGAAATCCCTTTGACTCAATGGTTTGCCTTGTGAATTTTACATGGTCATGCGAGACACTGTAGGGGATGATTTCTGTTGTTTGGTTTCCGAATCCTTTTCCACAGAGTGTTTGACAAAGTCTCGTAATCAGGTTTTGATTAAGTTTATTATGAAGAATGTTGCTAGAGACTCTATAGGTGGGTGGCATCCTATAACCTCGTTTAGTGTTGCTTATAAAATTATGGCCAAGGTTGTGGCGTTGCGGTTAAGAGATGTAGTAAGGAAGATTGTGTGCAAAGAACAAATATGCTTTGTTCAAAGGTGCTATATTCTAGATACTATGATTTCAACTTTGGAGGTTATGGTGTTGGCTAGGGAGATTGGACAACAGGCTTCCTTTTTGAAGATTGCTTTGGCAAGGCCTATGATTGAATTGATTGGAAACTCATCACTAATATGTTGACCTATCTGGGCTTTGGTTTGCAGCGTGTTGTACACTGTATTCTTGTGCCTTTGCTATTGTTTCAGTGAATAATTCATTGTCTCCTCGTATTCACCTTTTCAAATCTATCAGACAAGAGTGTGCCTTAGCACCCCATCTTTATGTGTCGATTGTAGATGCCCTTGGTTATTTGTGAGAATAGCCTCGGTAGAGTCATTTGAGGGCATGTATTTGCTAGATAATTCAGAGATGGTGAATAATCATTTTGCAGATGATTCGCTCTTGTTCGTGTGAGCTAACTAGGACTTGGTGGTTGGTGCTAGAGGTTGTTTGTTGGTGTTTTGTGAGGTCTCTAGGGCGATTGTTATTGATCATTATACAAATTATTGGTTTGTTGGTCTTGGTAAGCCCTCTCCATGGATTCCAATAGCATGGAATTTTGTTTGTCTTGGTGTTATTGTTAGGTATCTTGGCATCCCATTTGGTATGGGGTTTTCCTCGTTTTCTATGTGGAATTGGTGTATGGAATGGTTGTAGAATAAGCTTCTCTTTTGGTAGTACACCGATCTTCCATTTGCAGGCAAGCTAATTATGCAGGCAGAGTTCTCCAAGCTTCTCATATCTATGATGTTTTCTAATGACTTCCTAGTGGGGCTCAATTTCATTGGTTGGAGCACTTCTTATGCTCCTATTTATGGCCCAAATATGGTGGGGCACGAGGTTTTCCTATGCTTCCTTGGGATTGCTAGACTCTATATCATGCCCAAGGGTGAGGGTGGTCTTGGGTTGATTAACGTAGCAACTCAAGGGAGTATTCTAACAACTAAGTGGGTGGTTCGATGTTTGGAGGGGTCTTCGCGTTGGTAGGTTCTTTTGAGGCATCAATTGCTCTTGACTTAGCATGTGAGCAGGGTTATGTTAATTTTTCATCAAGTTAGGGTTATATGCAGAAGAATAACAATTCAATATACTTTAATGCAAAAAATACATGTAATAAACAATTACCAACATTGAATATGAAATAGTGCAGTAGTAATCTCTAACATAACATAATTTTCATCGCTTTCAACTTCACACCTTTAACACTATCAGATAGGTCACTGTGTTAATGCAATTTTAACACTACCAGTTAGATCACTGTGTTAAAGTAATCTTTAGTAACATGTAATAAAATAAACAAGATATAGTTGAAGATACTTACCTGGGTGTGAAACCCTTCCTGTAAGAATACTCAGAAGAGTTACTTTCATAAAAGACTGTGCCTCAGAGAGGCCAGTCAACTCTAGGAACTAGCTGACCCTACAAGAGGGCGAGTACAACCAGAGAGAGAGAAATAACTGGGGTTGAGAAGGTCAATGGCAGTCAAGCACAGTACAGAACTCAGCATAAATAAAGTCATAAAAATTATAAATTTGAACACAGTCTCAGCACAAGAGAAGTGATTCTCAGCACACCACAACTGATCACAGGTGATCAAGGTCAAGTATAAACAACCAGATCTGTCAACAAACAATACTTAGTAAAACCAATCTAAATCAAGGTAGGTCTTAACAAATAGATCTGAGCAAAAAAATAAATAAGACTCAACATCAACACTCAGTCCAAGCTGTCCATACAAGCTGAAGCCCAATCAACAAACAGATCAAGACCAAGGAGACTCACAGCCTCCACAAGTGAGCACACAGCAGGGTTATCCAAACCCTAGGCCTTCACAGCTGAGATGGACAGAGCTCTAAGGCTCACGGCTGAGTCATGCAAGGGCTAAACGAATCACCATAAGCAGATCAGACTCCTCAATCATAAAATCAGACCTCTCATCAACCAGGATGAAACCCATACAGACTTCACACAATAGATCAAACTAGAAAGAGCAGATCGGATTTCTCCTCAGCCGGGTTGGGCACCACAGCAGCAAATTGGTCCTTTCAGCAATATATCAGACCTTAGCAAAACTTCAATAAGCAGACCGAAATCATCACAAGGAGCAGAAACGGACTAGGGCAGCAGATCTGAAAAAGATAAACTCTAGCAGGTGTACGGTCAGCAGCAGAGCTGAAAATAAATCGTTAGGATGAATTTGTGAGAGGAGAAGAGACTCCAATAAATAGGATTATGATCTTAGAAAATGATCATTAAATTTAATCCTTTAAAATTGGGTTCCATAGAGTTAGGAAGTTATTATAAAAAATAAAAAATTAGGAAGTTATTAAAATAGGGGATGATCACATTAAAAATAAAAAGTAAACATAAAAAATAAATAAAAGATAAAAAAAAAATAAAAGATAAAAAATAATAAAAGATAAAATAAAAAAATAAAAATAAAAATAAAAGATAAAAAATAAAAAATAAAAAATATAAACAATGGTCATAAATCAAGAGTAGGGTATAATGTCCCAAAATAAATAACATAGGTGTGGGTACATGACCCATGACCAAGGGTATGCATCAGATGTGGACAAACAACCATAATACCCTATATGACCAAAACATCAATAAGGGTGTATAAATAGATAAAATAAAAATAACTCAAGGTGGGTAAATAACCCCATTAACCATAAGTCGAAGATAAGGTACCACAAGACCAATAATAACTCAACCAAGGTGGGGAAGGTACAATCAGTCATCTCTCTCTCAAATGTACAAACGTTCCATATAACCTGAAAGTTCATCATCACTGTATAAGGAAGGGTTCACACGGATGATGTGATCATGTGGTCCTCTATACTGCTCCTAAGGTCAAATTTCAGTGGCTTCATCAAGGGGTGGCCAGTCCCTTGAGAAGACCAACTAACTCATCCATCTCGAAGACCTAGGAGAAGAGGACATCACACATCATAATCTTGGTAACTGACCAAGTGCCTCCATTCTCAAGGAATGGCTCTCAATCCAAGTCTGAGCTTCAGTCCTAGACTGAGTCATGTTGATCAACCTCTGGTCCATGACCAGGTCCTCCATTCTCCCAGAGAATGGTCCTTAGCCTCAAGCTGAGCTTTCAGTCCCAGACCGAATGTTGATCAACCTTCTGCAGGACCTACTTGGTCCTTGACCAAGAATCTGCCTGGTTCTAGACCAGGATGTCTCTTTCTCAACCTGCAGGATCTGCTTGGTCCTCGTGATTGAGAAACTGTCTGGTCCCATACCAAAATACCCTAGAGACAAATAGGGGCCCTAGCCACATGTTAGGGACTTTGCCATGGCATCAACCTGTTTGGTCCTCGACCAAGAACCCCGGGAGACAGCTGGGGGCCCTAGGGTACCTTCTAGGGTCTTACTCATTACTCTGCCTGGTTATCTTGACCAGGAACCCTAGTTAACTGACTAGGGTACCATTCTCTCTGGGAATGGGTCTCGCAGCTGCACTAAAAATCAACAGGTTAGAGGATCCTTTTCCTTTGTGATATCATCGTTGCTACTCATAGTTTCTAGATAAATGGATCTTTCATTTTCAAAATTTATCTGGTTAGCTTGGAGAAAGGTTGCTAGCTTGGTAAGGTGGTAGATGTTAGATGTGCGGGCGGGATTTCGATGGAAGGCCGATTTGGTATTGGAGGGTGTAGGGTGATTGTGTTGCTGATATGTCTAGATTTCAAGTGCGACGATTGTGTAAGAAATTTTTTTTTTTTTGTGGAGAGCTTTGTGGGATGCCAGTTCTCTCTCTTGGAAAGACCTGCACTCCTTAGCACATGAGTATGCCTTGTCTTCTTTTGATTGGCCTATTATTTATGGAGATTATTGGTCTTATCCTTGATTCCTTAGGAAGATCTTTAGATGAATATAGATATGTTGGAACTCTTTTGGCGTGATTGGGAGTAGATTTTTGGGTACCCCTTGGTTAGTTACGATTCCTGCAAATTGTACTCCATTGTTCATCAACACCATTAACATGGTCTAGTGATTAATGTGCGGTGGGTGTCTTTTGATGTTGAGAGTTGTTAGATCGGTAGATTGCATAGTATGTGGTTACTAAGGGTGTCCTACAAGCTTTGAATATTTACATGGTTGGTGATCTATCAAGGCCTTCCTTCCAAGGTTTGCTGGCTAAGAGCAACTTTTCAGATGGGATTTACCCTTCTGGTCTCAAGTTGGAAACAATGAAACATTTATTTTGGGATTTCCCTTTGGCTAGGTTGTGCTGGGGGCATGTTTAAATTGATATGTCCACTATTTTCACTATTTTGCTAAGGTGTCTTTATTGGTGTGTGCAATATTGTTGGGTGATTCTGGATCCTTGGTTCGTTCTTCTCTTGGGGGTATTTGGCAGTGCTTGAAATTTATTGTTATGTTTGTTCTTTGGATCCTTCGATGCAAATATGTTTTCGAGAATGAGGTTAGCTCTTCGTCTGCCTTAAATCTTTTGTGAAGAGAAGAGGTACGTATGCAGCTGCCGCCTAAAGGGTTTTTGTTGATCAAGGATGCCCAAGTTGTTAGACTTTGGTGGTTATTCAGATTTTATTGTTGATCTTGTTGCTTTAAGGAAGAGGATCTAAATACCATTGGATATACTCTTCCACTATTTGTTTTGTCCTAATGTAAATATATGAAGGATTTAAAAAAAAGCATAAAAAAGGGTCAACCACCTTCTTTGACGAGGAAGTGGAAAACCACCCTGTAAGATGTACAAACCCTAGCTATTATTTAAGTGTGTTGGACTTTATATGTGGAGATATGGAGCCCTAACATATGGGAAATTCCTTGAGGATGGCATTTGTAGCTTTTGGTTTTATAGCTTGCCCTCATTACCTGCTTGAATGTGCTGATATTGACATTTAATAATTGGTAAAACTTTTGTCGTGAAATAATGAGGCTGCAGATGCTTACCATGTACTAAGCATCATATTACATATGCTAATTGCTTTGCTTTTCACTGCTTTAGCTTTACCACGTGGGAGTAAACTAGTCAGATTGACCTTATATTCCTTTGGTAATGACAGGTCTATAGTTGTATAAGGTCAATCCTATAATTAGTCCAAGGAATGATAGTTCTACAACTAGTTTAGGAGTATATGGCAGAAGCTCATTTGAAAGATGGTACCTAGGGTAAACTGAATTTCACAGAAGCTCAAGGCTTTGTCAACACAGGGACCAAGGTAACAATATATTCATTAAGAGCTCAACATGTCACTTGTAGGAATTGAACCTGGGCAGGGAGCATAGCAATCATTCCTCCCAACCATCCGAGCTAGATCCAATTCACACACACGCATATGATATGGGAAATATTAAATATAAAGAACCTGGAGCTTCTGGTTGTATTTCTAAGAAGGAGAAAGAATGAATTCTTATGGCCTGGTAACCCAAAAGAGAAAGGGAAGAAATTATCAACAGGAAAGTCATAAATTAAAAATTTGGAAGATTAATATTTTAAAAATTTCAAGGATCAAAAGGTTTAATTGATTAAAGATTAATGCTTGGGGAGGTACAATTGAAGTCTTCAAAGAATGCCCTTGAGTGAGTACACAGATATAGATGCTCTTAACGAATACACAGAAAAGGAAGGCACCAATTCTAGTCTAGCTAGGAGGAGGAAGCCCATACCAGAAACTAGAGATATGTCCCTTTTTCATGCCAAAGTCGATACCAACATGGAAAGACACTGGACAAACTTCAGACAACAAGGGTGAAATTTAGGGAAATGAAGCGACAAACAATAGACATGTAGCTGCAAATCACAATAGAAATCAGTTTTGTACATCAGAATAAAAGGAAGGGGTAGAGCAGACTTATTGTTTTCAGATGTTATAGCCCATGAGCATCTAGCAAGAGAAGTTAAACACTCAGAAATTGCAATGACGTGTGAGCAGTCTAATGTGATAGAAATGCCCAGTGTACAATGCAAATGTGGTAGGAGACACAGCTTTGATAAATGTCCAAATAAACGAAATATTGAAAGAAAAATGTTAGATATTTTTGTGCAAAGCACCATGGGCAGAATATGCCCAACGAAGATAAACATGTGGGCCTGTGGCAGGCTAGGCCAACTTGTGCAAGAAACTGATGGCATGCAGTGATGTTGTGTCCTGCTTTGGTAGTAAAACATTATAGATTTGCCTAGCAAGAAATGTGGTAGCAGAGACACCATTTTTCAGAGGAAAAACTGATGTGTGCAAAGAGATTAACATTTGAATGTCATACGAATAGAAATCCCAAGAAAGGAAACCATCCTGAATTTTGTAGATAAAACAACTAATGAAATCAAAGGTTTGACACCTAGTGGCAGCTGTGCTTAACCCCAAGTCTACTAACACTAGGACATGGAGACACTGGGGCAGAACACCAAACACATATTCCTGTGCAAGGTGATGTGGACATGAATGAATTTTTATATATATTTTGAAGTAGGCTAAATTATGTTGAAAACGTCATCACGGGACAACCACCTTGCCAAAGCTAGTGCAAGTTTGATAATCATATGCAATGGCTTGAATGGCAGAGTAAGGCTCATTTTTGTTCCTGCACACATGCAAGTTGCAATGAAAACCTGACCAGTGCATAACTTTAGACACACATGACCTATGTGATGGACATGCACATCATACTTCTTTCTTAAATGCATGACCCGTGAGTGCTCAACATGTGGGTCACTCATGTCTTTTGTGTCCAAGTGTCGGGTACCTGGACACGAGACGCATGCTCTAAAACTAACGCTTCTTGTTTCCTAGTTCTAAACAGTAACATAATATATGAAGTACTTGGATTGTTAATATCATGCTGATTAATTTATGTGATAAGATTGCATTTAATTTATTGGTATAGATCAGTGTTACACGGGTACGCGTTTCCGGACCTCGGAAACGAGTTTCCTCGACCTCGTGAGTTTCCGAAACGAGGAAACGTGATTGGGGTCGTTTCCCTGTCGTACCCAAATCCGGAAACCACGGGAAACGCATACCCGGGTCGTTCTCTGAAAAGTCGGAAACGTGGACAAGTTTCCTGTCATCCAGCGGTCTAAATTGGACCACACGGCTGCCTGAAATCCATCGGATTCTTATTCGCGAATCTTTTCCTTTACCCATCGGCGTGTGAGCGCATTCACGAGAACTTTTACAGGGTCGACTTTGAACTGCGGGCTCATTGTTTCATCTTTTACCGGTTCGAACTCCGTCCACGCGTGAGGGCATTCACAAGAACTTTTACAGGGTCGACGTTGAACTGCGGGCTCATTGTTTCATCTTTTACTGGATTCTACAGATCTCCTCATCTCCGTTTCGGGCATCTCGAGCTTGATTGTTTTGCCGCCACATTAGGGTTTGAATCCGTCTATCCCATCGGATTTCAACAGTAACACGGGACAGAACATGCCCAAAACGTGAATGTTGAAACCCAACAGGATAGGCATGGTAGTTTTTTTATTAATTTGTTTTTATTTTATAAATTAAGTTTTAACACATTTGTAACTTAATTAAATTTTAAATTTTAAATTTTATTAAGTTTTGTTGTGTCATGGGTCTTTTAAATTTTTTTATCATAAATAAATGCTAAATTAATTATTAAAGCATATTTAATTTTTTTAATCTAAACATAGTCATAGAATCACCCAATTCACAGTACATTGATAAAGTAATAGCCTCAATACTAGATACATGATGTTACTATTTTGTTACAATTAATCTTTAAAATCTTATATTGGAATTTTTTAATTTTGTAGTATTTCTGGTGGGGTCCCCTATGTTGAAGACCTCGACGTACCATTCAACATTTCCTAAAATTTGGGGGGTACTTCTGCATATGTCGTTTCTGCGTTTCCCCGCTCCCGCGTCCCTGCGTACCGGAAACTTGGGGGAACATTGGTATAGATAAAGTTTAAATGTTAATGGTGCACTTAATTTAAATGCTATTGGTATAGATAATGTTTAAATGTTATTGGCATTGAATTTAATTTATGTTAATGTTAAGTGTTAAATATTAATGGTATGACATTGGTCCTGACCAGTCCAATATGATAGAATTGTAGACAATGGTTATGAAAACTGTTGGTATGGTCAGACAAAATATTGGCCCCCAGAAGACAATCAGGATAAACAAAATATTGACCTCAGTGTAACACAGAAGAAGAAATAATGCATGTTATCAGGTGTGATGTTGAAGAGGGTGGTGTTGGTGATGATGAGGGGTGGTTTCTTAAAAGGTATCCTATAAGGCAGGGTTTCTAGATATGGGGTGAATTTTAGGAGAAAATGGAAAGGATAGATGGTTTCCTAGGTCCGTTCATGGTCTTGGTGCTATGATTTCTAGTTTTAATTTGAGTGATGGTCGCCTGATGGAGCTTCAATGAGGGAGGCTCTGTATGGATGGTTGATCAGGGGGATTCAAATGATTTCTACCTCCAGTATAAGGGTAATGACAACCTGATGGAGCAATATGGATAGTTACCTTCATCATGAGGATATGTGAGGGGGATGCTATGTTCCCAGGATCCATGCTTAGTGCTATGTGGGGCATGTCTATGCAGTCAAAATCACCCAGGACTTGCCCCTAGAGTCATCCTCACCCACTCGGAAGGATTTGAACTCAGGTCTCTACATTGATACAAATGATCATCT
The DNA here is from genome assembly GCA_027924585.1 of Larix kaempferi. NCBI lineage: Eukaryota > Viridiplantae > Streptophyta > Pinopsida > Pinales > Pinaceae > Larix > Larix kaempferi. The sequence continues at coordinate 1,988,511 of BSBM01000660.1, read as the reverse complement.
TGCTTCTTGTTTCTAGAACACATTCCTGGGAGATGGCAACTTGATGGCTGTTACACAAAAATATATGTTTCATGTTTAATGTAGATTTAGTTACATGTGATGTGACCATATATAAAATGCAGTGTCATGTGTGAAGAACGCTTAAACCACTGTAATTTCCTAGGGGTAATATAAATAAACATTGTATGCCGATATAGGGTGAGTTAGGGTGTTCTTTCTGATTATTAATAAAATATTTTGTTTTTATTTGCTTCACTTCTATTGCATGTGTGTACCCTAGAAAATTCCACAAAGGACACATTCTTCATAAAGAAGCAATAAATTTATAAAATCAGTTTTATATCTTTCTGTCATTACCTCCTTGGATGTGCTTTTCTAATATCAGGTTTCAACATTTAATAACTGGTAAAACTTCTGTTGAGTTTTAAAGAGGCTGCAGATGCTTTCAATGTACAAAATTTGATATTCAATATGCTAATTGCTCTTCACTGCATTGTCATTTAAGAACAACGCATGTTTCCTTTGGAAATGATAGGTCTAGAGCTATATAAGGTCAATCCTGCAGCTAGTCTAAAGGACGGCTATCATACAATGAGCTTAGGACTCGTTCTGGATAAAGAAAGCAATAAATTTTTAAATTATCAATTTTGAATTTATCATTATAAATGTTTGTTATTGCTAAAATGTTGATTTTCTAGACTTGGATTTATAAGCTTTCTTGAAGTATTTGTTTCTTTATTGTGATTCATGTTTTGAAAGTGTCACATAATGAAAACCATGTCTCAGATGTCTGAGATGTTATGGAAATCTATGATAAACTTTCTAGCCACTCAAACAAGGGTTTTATTTTGAGTATTTGATTTGCAAATTGTATTAATCATGCTGTAACATGTGATAAATTTTACTGATGCCATCCTGAAGATTTTTCAGGCTTGCTTTTAAATGAAATGGAGAATAACATTGCCTTGACCTGTTGAAGAGTTGCATGAAAAGAATTAAATTTTACTGTTTCTTGTTACTGCAGGAAGAACACAGAAGATTGTGTTCATATAGTGCTTTATTCTTGCCCTTAAGGAAAGAAAATTATGCAGATCACAAAGGAAAATTGGTATGGTAGTTTTATCTCAATTCATATTGTTCATATTTCTCCTTTTATTCCATAATATAGTCCTGCGTGCAGCAAATTCATTCAAGTCCGTGATAGAGATAAAATGTAAACAAAATATTAGATGTGGATAAGGAAGTAGACAAACACATCTTTCTGCTTTTGGTTACTTTCCCCAAAATGTGGCTATTGTTACACGTATTAAAGCTAAGTGAATGCTGAATGGTGTGCAGAAAAATGGATAATGGGATTTGGCAAATTGGCATTGAACTGTAATTTCTAATGGTTTTGAAAAGACAAGTTGTTTCTGCTGTAGATCTAGATTCTATTTTCTCTTCTGTTTATTTGGGGGCGGGTGTGTGGGTGAGGCATTTGGCCACTTTTATGTCAATTTGTCAAATCTCCGTTGTGCCAGCCATATTGGGCTGTTGTTGGCTACTATGTATAGTTTCAGTCTTTAACTTTGTCATTTTGGGGTGTTTCAGTGGTTCCAGGTCTTTTATTGCAGATTTTGAATAAAGAAACCAACCTTTGACATTTGTTTGTGTATGCTTTTCCTAAATTGCAGGCTTTAGAAAGAATCCTCCATTTGGTGTTCCCTTGTATTAAATGTTGCTTAGGAATGTTTATTAGCTCTTAACATGAGCAACAGTAGGCTTTGATATCAGTGCATTATCTTACTTTGTCAATTGGATGATCCCATGATTTCCTTGGTTTTCACTTAAGTAAACTTATTCTGAAGCTTGAAAAATATTTTGGTAACTCTTCGCTAAGGCACTGTCTCGCTTTTCAATCCTGTAAGCTCACAACTTTGTTATATTCATTTCCAGATTCCTGTAGCAAATGCAATCATCAGAGATTCTCTAAAGCTGAAGGCTGATGATGCGGAAAAGGTTAGCTCAACAAATCTGGTTTATAACTGTCTACAGATTCCTTTTTTGCCCAAAGTGATGCTTTTGGAATGTTTTGTTTGAATGATCATGAAATGTCACTTGATAGTTGGTGATGATTTGATAGTTCTGTGCATTCAATATTCTAGATTTTTATAAAGGGTTTCTACTAGGGTTAAAACATTTTTTCTATACTTTCGAATTTGGATTCAAATTAATGAGTGTCGTTGTTGTTAGGTACTGAGCTTACATAATGCTGCTGAGGAATTCTTTCTCCTGATTGATTTACTAATCTCAGGCGAAGGTACGATTGCCCACAAAAAATGCACAGATGAGATGGAAGATTGGGATGTCTCCTTAAAGTCAAAGCAACGGATCCAGGCAGGTATGGCAATTTTGGATATGCTTTGATTTGAAGTTGACTAATGTGAGATTTAATGCTAGCTTTTATATGCAATCGATGCTTTAAATTGAAATAATGTCTTTCATATCAGAGTTTCTAATGCTTGTACTTTGTCCTACTTTTTTCAAGGGGAAGCCATATTCTGGACTGGGTTAATCTCCTCTCTGCATATAGTTGTTATGAAACAATATCCTTAAATTATCATAAGAGAGAAGAGTACACACCATGTACAGCAAAGTAAACGTGGAGCACAACTCCAATATAGATAAGAAAGATAAGTTACACAATAATTCCTTAATGAATAGGAGATCCTTCTCCAATCACCCCAAGACATTCACATAATCCTTTCACATGTTCTCAGCAATGACTACGTTACGTTTATATATACATATCCACTCATTGCACATGAGGTCCCTTCATTAGGCCCAGCCATTAAATATACATTTAGCCCCATATATGCCCCCCTTGGGATCATATCATATACATTTAACCCCATATATGACACCCCTTGGGTCATATCAATAGGTAAATGCTTTATGCTGGTTTTAGCTTGGAACATTCGAGAGTGTACTGCTCTTAAAGTCCTCTACAGTTAGCAGTTGCCTTGCTTTTTTGGATTTTGTTCCTGCATTAGGTCTTTCACTCTTGAATTTGTTTGTGTAGTTCATTTTCATTGGATTCATTTGTGTAGTGGTAGGAGTAATAGATGCAGATTCACTTAAAATGAGCTTTTGACTCACCTGTAATATTCAGTAAAACTGAACTGTTGAACAACATTAGAGGATTATAGGCAATTTGAATAACAGGTGGTTAAGTATCTAAAAGAAACAAAGCTAATGCGATCTAATAATGTGAATGTAACTATTTCAGTATTTCACAATCTATGACCTGCCCTGTAGAGCACATGCTTAACAAGCATTGTTATATACCAATATCATAAACAGGTAGAGAGATCAATCTAAGTGATACAAGAGGACAGCATTCCTTGGTGGCCTCCAGGAGCAAATCAGAGAGTTTATGCATGCTAATAGCCAATCCTCTAGTGGCAACAAAGTACAATTCTCAATGCCCAGCAACAGTTACCACTTTTCTAGACTGCACCCTTCACCAAACCTTTTCAACGGGCAGAGCTAGGAGTACTTAGTGATCAATTGTATTACCCCCTGTTGCCGCCTGGTTCCACACCTGGGAAAACGCAGCAGAAGTCTTCAAGCTGCTGGTGTGGCCTTGGGGGCAAGTCAGAGTCAAGTGCTGTCACTTGGGACTCAACTCCTCCGTCTAGGCTTTCCTAGCGAAGCCAAGGGGGGTGGACCCTAAAAAATAAAAAGAAACTAAAGCCTCTAATCTAGGAGTTAGAAAAATACTTTTTGATAACCAAGAATAGACAACATATATTTTGATCAAATAAAACAATCATTTATCATTTGCTCTCATTTAAAATAGCCATCATTTAACTGCACATTAGTCAACAATATAAAATAAAATTTGCAACAAGACCAGTGCCTTACAATGGAGTCAAATAACAAATGCATAAGCAGAAAAGGTAAATGTTGTGCGAGTGTTCTTGGTTTATTTTAAAAATTAATGTGGTGGTGATCTTTTTATTAAGGCAGGTGGGTTCCCGATATACGCAAGGTACGGGGGGAACATGTCCGGAATTTTGAAGCGTGGCTTCCCTCTCAGGCTTTGGGCTGAATCGGAGTCTCGAGGAGGTGTTCAGATGCTATACCAACGAGGGCAAGCCTAACGGTTTCCAAGAGGTCACTATCCAGTGTTATCCCAAGCCTTCTGGAAAATTTGCCCACGGCAACAAAAATACGAGTTGTGCCGGATTTTCACCAAAAGGATTTTTTATTGGGGTGGTGTTAAGTCCTATTACTAGTCATCCCCTCCTTTCTGATGTGTACCAACTGGATCAGACTAAGTTGCAAGCTGGCCACAGAGCATACGGGAGAAGACCTTGGTATTTTTATAAGAATTTTATGAACCCAAATTTTATCTTTTTATAACCCCAGGAGTCTCTTTTCAGGCATGTATTTCGGGCAAGCCCTTATACAAAACCCTACTTCGGGAAAGCAAGGGGGGCGTTATGAGTTTATAAAAAATGTGAAAAAACTAGGTTGTGAGTGAACTTGTGGCCCGCCAGTGGAACGGACCAACAAGGTTTATTTTAATCCTAATTTATTTTATTAAACGCCGGAAAACAAAGAAATAAGCTACTCTAACAATCACGCCATGAAAATGAGACGACACAGGCCACCCCTAGGGGGATGGGGTATGGGCGCTGGCTAGCCCACTTGCTCTCGTTTAAAATTGTTTACAATGATTTTAGAGAAGTGCCCCAGTCTACTTAATGTGACTTGGTGGCTTACAAAATTATAGAAAAAATGATCGGTTTTGAAAAATATGGAAATTTGTCCTCCGGATCGCCTGGATGCTCGAAATTTTGGCAGCACTTCCTCCTACCTGTTCGTCTTTTGCTGCAAACCAGCAAGCAATAATTAGTATAAGATGCCCAAAAACACTTTAAGAGTGTCTTTGGAACACCTCCTAAAAAACCCAAAAAATTCTAAGTTAAAAAACTAAGTAAAAATGACGAAAAATAACCAAGTAAAACAAGCTATGGGGCTTGTCTACTCGGGATCTTTGCTAGCCCTTTAATGGCTGCAAATTTCAAGCTCTATAGCAGCCAGATAATACTTTGCAATCAGATCTAATACTACTTTAGAAAAAACTTGAAAGATTTCGACAACTTAAACTAGTTTTTTGAAAAGAAAGTACTAGATAACCATAAAATGTGATTTTTTTATAAATGAGAGAGAGAGAGATGGAACAAATCCTTGTTGAAAATTGAAGCTTTGAAGATAGTTCAGTGATGTTTGAAGGGACTATATCTGCAAACAATGATTAGTAAAAAGCGGAAACAAACAAGATCCTGCTTCTTGCCAACTCAAGAAAACACCTGCACATCACAGATCTCACCAAACAAAATATCAAGTGTAGATATACATATACTCATAAGAAACTAAGCTGCTACAATAAACAAATTGAAAACAACTTATCTCATAGATGAGCACACCACACCCTTGAAGAATGAAACTTATGCACAAGCCATCTTGGAAAAAGAATCAAGATACTACATCCACATATGCCACAACACCACAAGCTGACCTCCAAAGTCTTCTTTTATTCAAATGAGAAAACAAATTACAATCATAAGTTCGCTGCTCCAATTCTCACTCACTCACAATGGAGAGAGTGCCTCAATATATAGAGAAAAACACCAAGTGATGGAGGGCGCACTTGCCTACAGAGAGAGAGGAAGCGTGGCACAAATGGTGGAGGAGAATGGGGCTGCCATCCCTTCTTACAAGCTGCCAACTACCAGCTGATATGGTGCTTAACATGGCAGCACATAACATGCTGCTCCATCCCCTATTCGTGGGCTGCCCACTCCATGAATGCGCCCCCTCCTTTAGTGAATGCGCCCCTCTATTATGGGCATGGTTTATCTCCCCAAATGGGGCTGCCAACTCCTTACAAATCAGCCCAATTTCCTCCTATAACCATGCTGGTCCAAAACTGAGTTGCAATTACTCCAAAAATTTAATAATTTTTTAAGTCATTTTTTCACTTTTTTGATTTTTTTATGACTTTTATGGGATTTTTGTCTTTTTTGGATTTTGACAAAAATAGAAGCACCCAAACATTAGGAAAAGTGGGTTTAGGGGTTTAGGGGGTGCTCTGAGTTAGAAAACGAGCACCCCTAAGGCAAAAAATACCTCCAGACGCCCCTTACAGGCCAATTACAATTTTTTTTAATTGAACCATTAAAAAATGGCCCAATTTACGGAAAAAATAAAACTTGCCGAAAATTAAAAAACAACCTAGGGGGACTTAGCACATGTCCATATGACCCAAAATTAACGCCTAGCATGTTCATATACATTGACCCATAGACTCTAATAACTCCCTAAGGCCCGTAAGCCTCCCCAGGCATTCCAGCTTTGGAGGAGCAGGAGAAAAACCAATTAATTATGCTATGCACTAATGCAAGACATAATAGATAGGTGAAAAAACTCCTTGGAATACCTGACTTGGCCAAAAAGTCCTAAGGAACCGAGTCTTTTACAAAACACCATGCTAGCACGTTTTATTACAAACCCCGCAGGGCCATGGACATGTGGAAAATTTTAAAAACGGGGGCCTTTAAAAAGGCCAGCTGGATATCAAATCACCAAAAATGAACATGTATCATGTTCCACTCTGCCCGCTCGCTTGATAATCCAACCAAGTACAACTTAGTTGGCAACACCCCCTAAAGTGGAGTGGTAAGAATTTAAGCCTCTAGGTGAGAATGCCTTCTGGAAATCCGATGTCCATTTTACACTTCATAGGTCTTTGCATTAGATTACATGGCCATGAAAATCACCAAGGTATCAATCCCCTGCAGTTATGTCAATTTCCCAAATCCCCGAGGTTTACAAGATAGCTTTACATCCAAGAATCAACCATTAATCTCAAGGTTCTAATGCATCGGAATTTAGGACCATAATTTCTACCAATGGACATTTATTCATCCTAAAACCACCTTATGATCATGATATCTAAGCTAATTCAAGATATTACATTTTAATCAATACACATGGTTATTAACAATATATTTCTAGGAACTGTTTGGGTAAAAATGTCAGAATACATGACTATTAGGCTTTAGCCTACTATTGACTTCCAAGTACTGCTTAAGACAAGTACCTATAAAAAATATGCTAAATCATAAAACGCTATATGATAAATATTCAGCTAAAAAAGATGCTAAATCATAAAATGAGGTGTACGTACAAGCATAATACAAAATGCCAAGTTATTGCTTTGAAGGATAGGACAGTTTTGGTGTTCCCAAGTTATGAGATCTAGAATGACCCGAAGAGAATAAACAAAGAAAGTAGATACACCTACACACATGTATACAATCAAGTATAGTGGAAAAAATAAAGCGTTCTCTCATTATTATTGTAAGAAGTATGTGCATTGGATCAGATGTTGTGGACTAAAGGATTCCATAAGAAATGAGTTGATTAAGCACTAAAGAATACTATGGATTGCTCTAAAGAGAATTCACTGGTTTTGTCACAGTATGTTTGTGAAGAAGTTGAGTACTGTGTAGAGGTATGGGTTTGTGTTGGATAATTTTTGCATAGGTTCTGCACAACAATTTTGCACGGTTAGCTGTTTCGCAATCCATGTTCATTGAGCATTGACCTGTAAAAATTTTGATGTTTCCTAATCCTGGTTTCAAGTTTGATTTCAGAACATTAGTTTAATGCCCAACCCCATTCATCTCTCTCTGCTACAAATGGAGTTATTTTTACTCATAAACAAATCTGTTGCTTGAAACACTAAGGAACTTTTACAAACTTAATTGAGCAGAATTTAAAACTCAGTCACACACATAAAAATTCAGACTCAGTAATTTAGCCAAATGGCCCAGGAAAAACCTGCGAGAAAGAGAGATTTTTATTTCATCAGAAAATTTAGCAGCAGTACATATATCAGTTTAGCAGACAAACTTATCTCATTCACTGTGAGCAACAGTCAGCCTCAAAATTCGTGCCAAATCTGCCTCGAACTGTGCCTTAGCTGCCTCAAATTCTATGCTAGAATCTCTGTGCGCAGGCTGTACGGGCCAGTACAGAATCCTCCTCGATTTCTGTGCTGAAGTATGGATTGGCTGAACTAGAATGGTCTGCAATTACTTCTTTCGATTTCTGTGCTCAACTGCATAGAGAATCATGCCCACAACCAGCAGTACAGACTGCTCTCCTCCTGCTGTACAGACTGGTGCATTAAAATCCTGTACAGCCTCCTCAAATGCAAAAGTAAACCTCCTCGAACTGCGTGCTATCACCTTGCGTTTCGTGCCCTTCTTTTCTGCTGAACTTTTGCATAGGAATTCACACTCATTTTTCTCTTGCTCTCGACCTCTCCTCCAAATATCTTGAAGAATGAAGGTGCCTCACTCATGCCCTCTTGCCTTTTGATTATCTCATTTGGGTAGTTGAAGAGACACAAGATCCAATGGCCCTAATTGAATCTTGAGTCATAAGATCAATGGATGAGATAATTTCGCTTTTCTCCAATGTTTGAAAAATTGAAATTGAACTCGGAATCGATCGAGGGTCAACTCCGAATCGGAATCGGAATCGGTAATGAATCGGTCATAAATCGGTCGATTTGAATTTAATGAATCCGTTTGCTCTAAAATACATAAAATATTTAAATTTTTAAGAAAAACAACATTTTCAAGATTCTAATCCATGATTCCATAGCATTAGAAACAAAATATCCAATGTCTGCTCATTTATATACCATATAAGAGTCAATATATCAAAATGGCACAAAGTGTACTGTGTAATACATATCTAGGAGACTGGAACTGGAACAAAATACATAATCCATGAGGCCTATAGGCTATATGGCCAATAGAGTCCAAAAAATAACATGTTATATAGTCAACTACATAATAGTGAGTGTGAGTTTGTGACTAGTACTACTACTATCAACTATGTAGTATGTACTAAGTATTGATTCCTGACTACATAGCTAATTGTGTTTGTCATACATCGTCGCTGATCAATCATCATGATCAAACTCATCACCACTGCTACTGTTAGGAGTAGAAGTAGAAGTAGAACAAGAAGAACCAGAAGGACTAGCAAAGGCATCAACATCTAGCTCAATCTCAGGCTCCTCAGGCTCAGGCGCACGGTCATCTACTACTGCAGTAGTAGTACTGGCTGAATGCCTACATTGTCGTCTCCTATAAGTATGAGGTCTTGGTCCACTAGTGCCTGCCATGCCCGAAACATCGGGATCGACACCTTTATGAACTAATGGCATCGACAATAGAGGATCTGAATCTATATGAGGCTCCAACAAGTCCTCCATCTCAACATCTAGATCATCACCAAACTCTGGCTCTGCGGGCTCCACTACCCAATCTGAGGTTGGATATATATCATCGAATAGAATAGGATCTGTATCAGGTCTTTTGTTCATCAATTGGTTGCGTCTGAGTCACAAGTTGTACTGCACGAAGACTAGATCATTTAACCGTTTCGGCTCTAAACGGTTTCTCTTCTTCGTGTTAATCCGCTCAAACAAAGACCAATTGCACTCACACCCAGAAGCGCTGTAGGTTTGACTCAGGACCCGAATTGCAAACTTTTGCAATTGTTTACATTGACCACCAAATGCCTTCCACCATTGTGCTGCAAATGCGAAGAGTCAAGGTAGTTAATTCAACAAATTAGATTGTGAATTTGGCTAAGAAATTAAGAATCGGGGTATTTACAATTTAAACTTTAAAGTTAAACAACATAATTTAATAAAACAATGGAATTGTTTACCTGGTTGGTCCTCATCTATTGCAATCTTAGCCACATTTTTGCCAAAGGTACCTATGGCGGCACTGAAAGAGGTGATCTGCCGATGTATCTCCAATTGGTTCGCCTCATTTGGGACCATGCGCTCAAGACAAGTATACAATCCATCCGATATCTCCCCACTCGGATCTTGATCAATGTCATCTCTATAATGATACCTCGGGTTCAGGAAATACCCAGCTGCATGTATAGGGCGATGGAGTTGATTGTTCCATCTCCTATCAATGATCTTCCAAATAGGCCCATACTTGGCTACTCTATCTTTGTATGCTGCCTGTATTTGCTCCTTTGCCTGATCCATAGCTTCATAAATGTATACCATGGTCAATTTTTCCCCATCCACCAATCGCAACACCTTAACAAGTGGCTTAGTAATTGCCACAACCTCTGTTGCTTTTTTCCAAAATGAAGAGCTTTCAATTTTCTTCTGAGTGTCTTTTCCATCTTGTGTGCGAGCCCAATGAGATGAATTCCATTCATCACTTGAAAACATCTGCTCCAAGTTCTGTGTTTGGGAGAGGAGAAATTGCAACGTGAGGAAGTGAGTTGCAAATCTAGTAATTGCAGACCTAACAAGCTCCCTGCCCCGTGTATGTCTCCTCATCAAGCTCAATACCCAACCGTGGTTGTAGATGTACTTGGTGATGCTTTTGGCATACTCGACAGTGAACTTGATCCAGTCCTGTTTGCATACATCCTCAAGCATGAGGTCTATGCAATGTGCCGCACATGGAGTCCAGAATATGGTTTTATGTTTTTCCTCTAACATCTTACCAGCAAGAACATAGTTAGAGGCATTATCTATGATGATTTGGACAACATTAGCTGCCCCCACCACCTCAACAATCTCATCCAAAAGATGAAATAACAGATTTGCATATTTCACCTGATCAGATGCATCACATGATCTCAAAAACATGGTTCCCCGTGGGCAAGAGACAAGAAAGTTTATAAGGTGTCGGCTCTTCTGATCTTTCCATCCATCCGACATGATAGTGCATCCTGTGTGTACCCATGAAGCTTTGAAATCCTTCAGGTATTCATCTATGGAAACGATCTCTTTTTGCAAAAGAGATCCCCTCAAGTCATGCATACTAGGGCCTTTGAAGCCCGTACCAGCTACAACAACATCCCACATAGGTTGGTAATAAGAAGAGCGAGCAACATTGAATGGGAGATCAACATCATACCACCATCTTGCTATGTACTCATGGGAAACTTCTTTGTACTGCTTCTTCCAGTGGTCATCTAAGGTGGGTTGAATTTGTGTTGGATGTTGCAACTGAGAAGCATTGACATTGGCAGAAGTGGTGGGAGGTGTGAAATAGCTTTCAATGCTACACCACTTTTTGGCTTTGCCCTTATCTTGTGTAGTCTTGGGGGGCGGAACATACTGGAAAGGATCCCTAAGAGTGGTAGAAGGGATAGATGAAGAGCCTTCTTTTGAATTTGAACCAGGGGCATAGGTCCCACCCATCATTTCAACAAGCCTCCTCTTCTTCCCTATTTCTTCCTCTATCTCTCTTGGCTTAGCCTTTCCCTCTTCAAACTTCTTAAATTGTTCTTGCATATCAGCTCTAATTTGTCCAATAACATCTAGTGGGGCTTCACATGCCTTAACTTGGCCTTTGATGGCAGCCAAGTGCTGTTTAACCTTAAAAATTCCCCCACCCTTAATCAATTTCTTGCAATACTTGCAATATATGTCCCCCTCAACAACATCTACATGGATCCATGCAGGATCTTTTTCTTTTGGGGCCATGAGTATAGAATGCAGATCTGGATTCTGAGCAAAATTCCAAACATAATAAGAAAAATTGAATTTTTAACTTCTATTTAAAATTTAAAATAGAAAATTTATTTGTAATTGTATTGTAAATTTTTACGTTGTAAACTTGTAACTATTGTTTACCTTGGAAATTTCTGTGTATTCCACTCCCACACAGCGGACTCTCCCCATAGTCCAGACTCCCCACAGCAGACTCTCCCGACAACGGACTCTCCCCACACAGCGGACACCTCCACAGTCGGGACTCGGAAGCCCACCAGTGACCACTCCATAGTCCACTCTCTCGCTGGCCACGGCTGCTATGGTAAACGCCGAATGGTAACAATGTGAATGGGGTTGGGTTGAGGAGTAGTATGTACTAGTAGTAACTTAGGTTAGAAATTAGAATAGTTTTAAAAATTAAAAGACATTAAAAAAAAATATTTTTTATTGCCCCACGGGCCCACAAAATGACCGAGAAAAATCTGCCGATTTTTCTTGTGGTTCGGTGGATCGGACTGGTTTGGTACCGAACCATACCGAATCGGCCGGTTCGATACTGAACCGTTCCCCCCAACCGATTCGTAAACCGATTTGAACCAGGCTGGTAATAAATCGGTAAATCGACCGAAAACGAAACCAATTCGACCGATTTTTAAAACATAGCTTTTCTCTCCATAAAAACAAACTTTCTCTCAACTACAACTTAAATTTACCAAAAGGTCACTTTATAACTCTAAAGTGACATTAATTACTCATCTCAAACAATTAATTCAAGGGTCATGTCACTTTTCCCCCTTTTAGTGACTTGGGAAAAAATCACTAGGGGAACACTTTTCTAGGTACAAAAATCAACGCTCCTTCTTACCAAGGAAGGTGTTCTGCACCACTTCCAACTTGCCTCTGATGAAGACAAACTTGCCCCTCCCCAAAGACTTTGTCTGAATGTTTGCCACTTGCTCATTGGTGGAAATGTACTGCAACTCTACAACTCTTCTCTGAACATAGTCACAGATGAAGTGGTACCTGATCTCAATGTGCTTCGACCTATCATTGAATACTGGCTATGTTGCAGGAAACGTCACCTTAACTGTCGTACCGGTACCAGAAACACCTTGAAACGCGGGTACTGGTACGAAACTCCTTGGAAACGTCGTCGGCCGTACCGTACAGCGTTTCACGATTTGGAAACGCCGTACAGTACGACTGGTGGCGTTTCCAAGGCATTTCGTACCCGTACGACGTGTTTCCTTTCTTTTTTTTGTCTCGTGTGGGGTCCAGCGTACATCTGTTTTTTTTAATTAACCTAAAATCTATCTAGAAGGTCCCTAAACCCTAAACTAAACTCTATATAATAGCATTCATCCAATAAACTATTGCACAAATGCAAGAGATGAACTCAAGTTAGGGCCTGACCCCTAGACAATCTTCAAAAGAGCAGCGACCCCACCAACATGTGCAAAATTAATCTTATAAAAGGTCTTCCACGACAAAGAAAGGGCCTTGTTACCCATGCAACCAATCTTTCACAGGCTGAATATACTTACTGCTGGTCCATACAGCAAAGATACTCCTAGATTACTCATACTGCAGGCCGTACATAGGAGAACTCTCCCTTTCAGGGCTACCTCTCAGCCAGTAATGATAGACAGAGCCGTCTAAAGATGCCAACAAGGAAACTCTGCCAATGATGCTACTTTATTACAGTGTTTAGACCAACAGGAATGAACCTGATTGCATCATAAATGGTTCAAAGGCACCATATCATAACAGGCCCCCTAAGACACCTCTTGCTCATATGTGGAAATTTTGATACTGTCAGGGAGCTAAGACTACCTTCAAATTACTAAATTCTGCACAAAGTATGGCACAGATGACTGGTTCAGGGGTGCAACCACCTCCACTGGGTAAGACAAGAGTGCTAGCAGGGATGACTGATGCAAAACGTCACTCTATAGACTTATTACTGAATTGCTCTTCACCTTTAAATGTAATGGAAGACTCATCAAAGACTGTGGTTATAGGAGATTACCTAAAAAATGAACCCACTTACCCCTTTCACTGTTGTTTGTGCTTCTTGACTGCCCAAAATTGCTTTTTTAAGGCTAATAGAAGGTGAAATATGCCCAGAAATTTTCAAAACAACACCCATATCTGCTTGCTTACTGTTGTTTAAGGCTTCCATATGCATAGAATTCATTTTGTAGCTGATACAAGGTAGAGGCATACTTTAGACTTGCCCATATTTACCTAGAGAAGTCTCTTAGTGCTGTCCAAGGGCCATAACATTGCTAATTGCTGCTATTTTAGGTCTGGAGTATGCCCAGAACTTGCCCAGGTTTGACAGACTTGAAGAATTAGGCCATTTACTCCGGTAGGGATGCTCAGAAATGCCCAGATCCAACATTTAGGGTTGTTTCATGCTTCTTAAGGGTTCAACCATACTGAGACATGCCTGAAATTTTGGTGAATGGGCCATGATAAAACAATCAGGTATTTCAAAATAATATATAAATAATTTTTTTTTTTTGTATTTTAGATATATGACGTTTCCCTTGGCGTACCCATTTTGGGGGGGTCACGTTTCTAGGTGTCCCCATTTCAGAAACTCGAAAACTTTTCCATGTTTCGTGCAACTTAGAATATTGGATTCTCAAATAATTTGATGCAACTTTGTTTGTCATAGTAGATAAACGTAAGCCTCATCTCCTGTTTATATAAATCCACCAACATTTTGCGAAGCCACAAGGCCTCACAATTGGCCTGACTGGCTGCCATGTACTCAGCCTCTATAGAACTCAAAGCAACAGACTTTTGCTTCCGACTGAACCATGACACTGCTGTCGAGCACAAATTGAAACAACGTCCGAAAGTGCTCTTCCGGTCCGTCACACTGCCTGACCAATCTGAATCCGTGAAGCCAATCAACCTAATACCATCCATCTTTCTATATTCCAGACCATAATCCACTGTCCCAACAAGATATCTCAACACATGTTTCACCGCTACCCAGCGCACTCTCCTAGGCTCCACCATAAACTGACTGAGAGTGTTCACCACAAAACACAGATCTGGCTTGGTGTTGACCAGATACATCAAAGAACCAATGTGCTGACGATATAGAGTAGGATCCACCAACTCCCTCAGAAGCAGGAAGCTTCTTCCAGTTGGTGATCATCGGTGTGGTCATCAGCCTGTAGTCCTCCATCATAAATCTCCTCACAATATCAACTGCATACTTCCCCTTGCCGAGGAAAATATGTCCAGGCGTCTGCCAAACCTCCAATCCTAGAAAATAATGCATCAACCCTGTTGTCCTCCAAAATGGCATGCGTGTCGTTTGAAAGACCAAAATGCAACGCACCAGCTGGAATGACAACTCTCTTAGGAGAGAGGCCAATGTCACCACACTCCTCTCCTCTTCGCTTCAGGTTAGCTCTTCTCCAACACTAGGGGGGTATCCCTAAAATAGGATCGCTAAGGCAGGTACAGTAACAGGCAAGGTGAATGGAAGAGGCTGCCTTAGAGAAACGGAAGTAACAAAAGATAGTTTTAGATGGGTGATGGAAAAGAAAGGAAGATCAATCCTCAGGGAAAGACCAGTGCCAGTATTAGAGAGGGGCGAATGGAGTCAAAGGAGAAATCTAAAAGGGCCTTGCTGCCAGGTGAATGTAGTGACCAACTAAGAGCTCTTGCGCTCGAGGATACCTAAAAGCCACAAATCTTAAGAGAAAAGCATGGGTCAAATAAAGTTGTGCTAGATTGTTAGTCCTCCGTTTAAGTGATCCCAACTTAAGAATCTAAAGTAAAGAGCTAAGAGAGGTATTGCCTCAGACAAAATGAAAGATGGCACACAAAGAAAAATGGCATACAAAGGGAAAAAAGAGCTCTAAATTTATCCAGAGAATCCCGTCATGATATTTTTCATTTAGTTTTGGGGAAGAAAACTCCCAAATTTTTCCATCAGTGGCATTTATCCAATCAATAATACGTTGTCGATGGGCATCTTGATCATGGTCTATTTGACCATATGTGTATGAAAGTGAGTCCCAATACTCCCCAACAGCAAAGTATGGTTCACTTCCCTGTAGATAATCTTTCACATAACCTATGTTTGCAGGGTAGTCTGTGTGCAAGTCAAAAAAGATATATACCCTCATACCCAATCTACTTGGAAAAGAACAGATCCATGAAAAGGCTTTGCTGTTATGACATTTCCCATTTGAGAAGAAACCCCAGCAGAGCAATCGTACAAGTGTTCTATTCCCATTTGATTTCTATCCATATGCTAGTCTTCAAATTAGCAACGAACAATTGACAACAGTACTAGGATATCCCAATGCCCTCTTCTGTCCCGTCATTCTTTAAGTGACCACCCATGCAAAATGGGAGGTAACATCCGGCTCCAACTGCGGGACATGTGCTTGCCTGGGTGAGTGCATGAGAACCTCAGATCCTCTTGGTTATCGCAGACCAACAAAAACCAAATGCCTAGTGGTGGGGATGGCTTGATTCACATCCCAAAAAACCACAGACTTATTACAAAACAAATAAACATGCTGAAAATATTAAGTGCTCATGCAGGAGCTTATTCATCTACCTACCTACTCTAACATGGAACAGCAGAATGCTAAGTATAAGCGTATAACCAGTGGAGCCATTTTAGCATTTCTTTCATGCCAATTTGTTTTTTCTGGTGCTTTTTTAGGAGCAAAAACAGAGACAGATATACCATAAAACCAATCTGTCCTACAATCTGGAATAAGCTGAACTGAAAGATCAGACTGTTAGGATATAATAAATTGTCAAAGTTTCGGTATGAAAACTCAGACTATGCACACAAATCTTCTATCCACTGACTGACAGGACTTAAATACAAGCCTCCATAAAGCTGATCTTCATCATAAAATTGTTCATGTTGAATTGCAAAACAGCTATCTCTATTTATGATATGAACTTGTGGCAGATTTACCTCTTCATCATGAAGCCATTCGGGAATGACACACATCTGAGGCAGCTCTATACTTTCAATATTTTCTCTTGCAGTAGAAAGCTGTTCATAAACTTGAGGCAGATTTGTACCATTTTCTGTTATGACCATATCAAGAGGTTCTTCAAAAGACCCTTCTGGTGATCCTTCAATGTTCTCTTCAAACTGTTGTTCTTTCTGTTCAAGGCGGATCTTAGGGATGAGAGCATTGTATTCTCTAGCAAGTTGTTCAATCTCATCGACAGTTCCATCATGCCAGCGGAGGAGAAACCTTTCAAAAAACTCGGCCAATGAATCTATGGATTCATCCAAAAGACCAAAGGACCAATTTTCTGCATTTCCTTCTAAAGTTAAAGTAAAGATGATCATAAGGTCATCCTCACAATAAACATTGAAATCGACCATCAATTTGCAGTAAGAAGCAATGTGATAGATGGCTGAAACATCATTATTTCCATGAAATTCTGGAAAAAATGTCATGCACTTTTTCATAGTCATAGCACTCATTAGGAAATCCATGGATTTTTGAGAAATCCAATGGGGTGTAAGCTTCGTGCAAAAGAGCAAGATGTTGTTCTTTTTTATAGTCCATAAGTAAAATTTTGAGATACTAAATCTGAAACATGCATGTAATCATACCTCATACCAAACTGTGGAGTCACCAAGGTGAGCTTGAAAGCCTTCCAATGGGTGTGCTCACCTCTACACCCAATAGGATCTTCAAATCTGCAAAAGGACAAGGGCTCTGTCCCTTCGTGGAGTCGCCATGTGAGAAGAAGAATCCCAAAAATGTCGTTTTAATGAAGCATAGTCTTCAAATTTCGGGAACTGGACTTTGTCCCCGATAACGGCACCAAAAATGTTGTCCTCCGAAATGGCATGCGTGTCGTTTGAAAGCCCAAA
Source organism: Larix kaempferi (assembly GCA_027924585.1). Lineage (NCBI taxonomy): Eukaryota > Viridiplantae > Streptophyta > Pinopsida > Pinales > Pinaceae > Larix > Larix kaempferi. The sequence continues at coordinate 1,971,007 of BSBM01000660.1, read as the reverse complement.
ATGCAACACACCAGCTGGAATGACAAGTCTCTTAGGAGAGAGGCCAATGTCACCACACTCCTCTCCTCTTCGCTTCAGGTTGGCTCTTCTCCAACACTAGGGGGGTATCCCTAAAATAGGATCGCTAAGGCAGGTACAGTAACGGGCAAGGTGAATGGAAGAGGCTTCCTTAGAGAAACGGAAGTAACAAAAGATAGTTTTAGATGGGTGATGGAAAAGAAAGGAAGATCAATCCTCAGGGAAAGACCAGTGCCAGTATCAGAGAGGGGCGAATGGAGTCAAAGGAGAACTCTAAAAGGGCCTTGCTGCCAGGTGAATGTAGTGACCAACTAAGAGCTCTTGCGCTCGAGGATACCTAAAAGCCACAAATCTTAAGAGAAAAGCATGGGTCAAATAAAGCTGTGCTAGATTGTTAGCCCTCCGTTTAAGTGATCCCAGCTTAAGAATCTAAAGTAAAGAGCTAAGAGAGGTATTGCCTCAGACAAAATGAAAGATGGCACACAAAGAAAAATGGCATACAAAGGGAAAAAAGAGCTCTAAATTTATCCAGAGAATCCCGTCATGATATTTTTCATTTAGTTCTGGGGAAGAAAACTCCCAAATTTATCCATCAGTGGCATTTATCCAATCAATAATACGTTGTCGATGGGCATCTTGATCACGGTCTATTTGACCATATGTGTATGAAAGTGAGTCCCAATACTCCCCAACAGCAAAGTATGGTTCACTTCCTTGTAGATAATCTTTCACATAACCTATGTTTGCAGGGTAGTCTGTGTGCAAGCCAGAAAAGATATATACCCTCATACCCAATCTACTTGGAAAAGAACAGATCCATGAAAAGGATTTGCTGTTATGACATTTCCCATTTGAGAAGAAACCCCAGCAGAGCAATCGTACCAGTGTTCTATTCCCATTTGATTTCAGTCCATATGCTAGTCTTCAAATTAGCAACGAACAATTGACAACAGTACTAGGATATCCCAATGCCCTCTTCTGTCCCGTCATTCTTTAAGTGACCACCCATGCAAAATGGGAGGTAACAAACCCAATGTCTGTCATCTCATACTCTGAAGCAAGATCTCTCTTGCATGTTGTAATGAGCCTCTCCTCACCTGTAATGAACAAGTCATCCGCATATAGCAGAAGAATGAGCAGATCATCACCAACCACAATGTAGTAAAGGTTTGGATCTGCCTCACTCTTCTGAAATCCCATCGACAACAAGTAAGAATCTGTCCTGGTGTACCAAGCTCCAAGAGCTTGCTTCAGCTCTTACAAGGATTTCTTCATCCTGCAAACATGAGACTCTCTCCCATGAATCTCAAGGTCCAATGGTTGCTCAACATACACCTCCTCCTGTATAAGCCCATTGAGAAATGTGGTCTTCACATCCATTTGGTGGATCTTCCAACCCATCTCTGTTGCAATGGAGATCACTGTTTTGATTGAAGAGTAATGAGCAACCGGTGCAAAGGTCTCGTCATAATCAACTCCCTCTACATGTGAGAACCCTCTCTCCATAAACCGAGCTTTGTACTTCTCTACACTGCCATTCGCAACATGCTTGATCTTGTAAAGCCACCGAGAAGTTGCCACTGACTTCCCCTCTGGTCTCGGTACAATCTCCCAAACATTATTCTTCATGATGGAATGATACTCTTCCATCATGACATCTCTCCACACATGATGCTGGGATGCTTCCTCAAAAGTGGAAGGCGTCGAATCATGAAGACTAATCACCAAGGCCATACGATACCTGTCTGGCATCTTAATCTCTTGTACAGGTCTCTTAGGATCTCCAAATGACTTCGCTTCTTTCAGGGTGTCCTTAAGCCACTTGGGCTTCCTCTTCCCTGAAGGCTCCTTCCACAATGGTGTATCATCCTTTGGAGACTGAGACTCGGGAGTAGAATTGCCTGTAGCTGGTGATTCAAAAACTTGTGAACTAGAAGATGGTGACCCATGTGAGTCGGAAGCTGGAACTTGTGAACTTGTAACCCTAGAACCTAAACCTGTGGACTGTGTCCTTGAACCCGAAGCCCCTCTAATCGGTGGACCAGTCACCCTTGATATCGGTGACCATACGCTCTAAGAAGCTAGACTCTACTTGCTCACCTGAGGTGTGGAAGCCCGCTGCTCCCCTTGCTCTAACTCACGAGACTTCCTGAAGGCACGCTCCTCCTCAAATCTCACCTCCCTCCTCACAACAACTTTCCTCTGCAAGGGAAGATATATGCGGAAGGCCTTCGAAGTCTCATCATACCCCACAAAGATACCCTTTTTTGCAGTGGCTCTAACTTTGTCCTCTTCTCTGAAGGGACATGAGAGTAAGTCAGCCAACCAAAAATCCTGAAATGGCCAACCTCAAGCTTCTTACCTGTGAACATCTCCTCAGGAGTCTTACACCGTAAGGCTTGGTGAGGATTCCTGTTCTGAATGTAAACAACTGTGTTACAAGCCTCCGCCCAAAGAAAGAGTGGAATGTTGAGATATTGTAACTTCTAAGAATATTATATTTGTATTTTATCATTCCGGAGATGTTTCATTCCTCCGTGAAGATCTTATTGTATATCCAGAGATGTTTATTCCTCCGTCGGATTGTGGTAACTTGGGTTATTAGACTTTCCTAGTGGGGGTCGGCCATGTATGTGTTATGTGGGTCAAAGGGTTATTAGACCACCCTAGAGGGGTCGGCCAGTCAGTTGTAATGGTGTGTTTAGCCCAGTAATTAAGTTGGGGCCGACCTAGCTTGTGTAAAAGTCAGTCGGGGCAAGTATAAGTAGAGGAGGATGTTCCTCACTTATCTCACTCATTCATTCACTTGTGAGTGGCGCACTTGTGTGAGAGAGGTCTGCTGTGGAGGAGAAGGAGCTCATGTCTAGGGTTTGCATCTTTGTATTTGCTGGTCATCTATATTGAGGAAGCTTTGCTGGGTTTTCTACCCATGAGGGTTTCCCAGGATAAATCCGTGTCTCTTGTGTTTATGCTGTGCTTGTTGTTTCTTTAGTGATCCTGTATATGCTATTGTTGTGAAATGAAATGCAATGCTGATATTTTCTGTCTTAGCATATTGAATCTTAACATGGTATCAGAGCTAACCTGAAGGAAGGCAATATATAGCACTTACGACACTTGCTTCAATTGCGACAATTTGAAGGTTAGGGTTTTATATAGCAAAAACCAGTCATCGTAGAACTTTCGCTATAAATCCATTTTGGCAAAGGTTCAGGATCTGAAACCTTTACAGGTCGTAGATAACATTCCCATGTACCTTGTGTCCAAAGGACACCCTCAGATTTGTTGTACTTTGGGAGTTATGATCAATACAAGTTAGGGTTTTTGCCTCTTCCTGATCTCAGTCATAATCAGGTGACCTAGGCAAAAAGGACATAACTTGGCCTAGGAAGCTCCAAATGAAATTTCGTAAAAAGTGACAGGTAGTACACAGACTGTACTATCTCAGGAAACTTTTTCAGAGGCCGAAGTTGACCCAGTGACACGTGGCACGCCGTACAAGTTCTCTCTCCTGTTTTATCCCATAAACAGTTCACGTTGCGACACTTGGCATAACTCTCTCTCAGAAAATCCAATTGAGGTTAGACTTGTCGGGATGGCAAGATGACAGGTCAGGCTACCACAGAAAAAGTTTTTAGACCCTATGGATCGAAAAGTTCGGAATTACAGCAGAAACAATCAGGTACATATTTCTGTCAAAACAGAATTATTTTTTGAGCACCTTCATTCATGGCTTCCGGAATTTAGGGTTTCGGAGAAAATTGGAATTTTTGGAATCGGAGTCCACGAATGAATGCTACTCAGAAAAATCGAAATTTAGAGACCAAGATTGAATTTTTTGGTTGAGTAGAAGACTGGGCTTGATCAAACCCCAGTTTGGGATTTTGATCGGAAAGGTGAAAAATTAGGGCTTCAGCAAAAGTTGGAATTCTTGAAGTCTGTGACCACGGCTGGAAGCTCCTCAGAAAAATAAGAGTTTAGAGCCTTGGATCGAACCTTTTGATTGGGTAGAAGGGTGGGCTTCATCAAACCCTAGTTCGGGATCCTGTCCAAAAGATCCAGAAGTTTCGAAGGCAATTTTTAAAAGGGTCAAATTTTGGAGATTTCAAAATTGAAGTATGATAGTTTGATCAGCTTAGCAAGACACATCCTTCCATACATTCAGAAGTATGAAAGTCAAAGTTTGAATTTTTAGGGTTTCTCTGACAAACCCTAATCAAGCTCCAGATCCAGTTTCAGGGGGAGATGAGGCTAAGGCCTTACATAAGATGACTACAAGAAGTCTCGACAGGTATGACTTAAGAAGATACAGGTATGTCTTGAAATTTGATTCTTGATTAAGTTCATAGTATGTTTGTCTTCATATTATTTATTAGTACAATCTTGATTAATGTTAGAATTGTCTTATCACCCTAGTAAAAGTATGTGAATGATAGAAGACATTCATTGATTAGGGCTATATGATTGTACTAATGCACTGTGGTGTTGTATGAGGTTGATGTTGTCTGCTAACAAGATACATCACGAAAGACAAATCAAGTTCCATGACCATGACAACATGAAGACAAAGACTCATATATAATCCTTGATCACATAGAAGTTCTACTTACGAGGTATGTATGACTTTGTTCTATTATGCTTAACCTATGAGTTATGCAGGTTCTAGCACAGGATTTCTAAATCATTGAAGAGAACAAAGAAGATATTGTTTAGGTATGTTAGACATAACTAAGCAGGTATACTAATCCAGGTATGTTTTCCTATGTCATGTTAAAATCCTACTTTGTGCTAGGATCTCCATGACCATACATATTCAAGATTATTTAGAATTATAATGTTTTGATAATATTGATATTATACTAATGAATGTATGTTTGTGTATGAGATCATGAGGATGACACTAGTGCACACTTGAGCATGCACAGTGTTACAGAATGAATAGAAGTTCAAAAGACATATAGAATATCAAGCGGGAGGCAACCACACAAACATAAAAGATAAGTATTTGAGTTGTTATTTGAATCTCTGAAATAGTAAATGATATTGCTTGTAATGGTTGTATGCATATTTGTATTTCTGGAATATATCATGCTGAGTGTAAACACTCATATAGCATTGAACAATATACTACTAATATGCATATGATTGATAAGTTGGACAAACATTCCATTGTTGATTGTCTAGAATGAAACCTCTTTGCTAACATGCTGAGAGTTGTGCACGCTCTCGATAGTATGTTTTGGTAGAGATGGAAGGCATCTAGATAGCCACTATATGCATACAGGATATGGAAAAGTGTTGTGCCAAAGTATTGGTCAAGATTGTTGCATAACTATGAAAATCATATTTGTATGCATAATAGGTTATCATGTGAACATGATTTGATGATTATGAAGTATTACTAATCATGTACTTAATTTTGATTTGTAGGAAAGATCATGAAGAATGATGAACACCGAACAAGTGATGGATGTTCAACAAGAAGATTTACAAATCAAACATAATATAGAAGGCTCGTGGCTAGAAGATTCTCTTAGAAAGAGGAAGAGGATCATGACGAGATGTTTGCTCCAAGTGGCTAGATAAGACCATTCTCTTAATGGTGTAATTGAAGAAGAGGTGTGAATCAGGCTCTGTATGGGTACTCAGGATTGATAGTCATTTGATGAGCTTAATGATCACCATGGGTGATGTGGATCTCAACCTTTGCTACAAGGTTGAATATGGTTTCTATACACAGATGACGTGGATGCAAGAAGGAACTCACCACAGAGTTCGAATGATATTGAGGCTCATATCAGTAGACCCATCTGACTAGAGATGGCACGGATAGATATGTAGAAGATCACTCAATGCAGAGTGTGAATGATGTTCAGTCACAAAGGGAGAATTGAAAGCTACTTGACAAAGCTTGGGCTTTACCAGAAGTAAAGCTGATCCTAACCTTTACCTTAAGGTTATGGATGATGAACCTGTCATACTATTATTGTATGAGGATGATCTCTTTCTGACAGGGAATGAAAAACAGATCATGGAAAGCAAAAAGAAGAGGGCTACAGAATTTGAGATGAAAGATCTCAGATTGATGCATTACTTCTTAGGTCTAGAAGTATGGAAAGGCTCAGAAAGAATCTTTCTCATCCCGGGAAAGTATGCTGTGGAAATCTTGAGAAGAATTGATATGTGAAGCCATGGCCACTCTCATGGGTTCCGACTTGAAGTTGTTAGCTGACAACTCCTCAGAGTTAGTTGATGTGACTTTGTACAGACATATTATTGGGTCGTTGATATATCTGACGAATACCAGGCCAGATATATGCCTTGCTTTGAACACCTTGAGTCAGTATCTAGTGGAAACTAGATGTGTTCACCTGATAGTTGCAAAGCATGTGATGAGGTACCTAAAGGATACGACAGACTTTGATTTATGTTATCTTGGAGATCATGACTTCAAATGGCTACATAGATGTTGATTGGGCAGAAAGTGTATCAGACAGGAAGAGCACATCGAGAGGATGTTATTGTCTGGGATCAGCCATGATCTCGTGGTTTAGCAAGAAGCAGTCTAGTGTGGCTCTTAGTACAAGCGGAATATATGGATGCTTGCTCTGCTAGTTGTGAAGCAGTATGGCTTCAGGATTGTTTGACTTAGAGATAGACCCAACTATGATCCTGTGTGACAAATAGAGTTGCATCAAGATGGCAGAGAATCCAGTGTTCCATGATAAGTGAAAACACATAGAAATCTGATATTTCTATATACGAGATATGGTGCAAAAAGGAATTATAAAGATCGAATTTGTAGGCACTGATGAACAAGTTACCGATGTACTAACCAAACCTCTACCTCAAGTGAATAAGTTACCGATGTACTAACCAAACCTCTACCTCAAGAGAACAAGTTACCGATATACTAACCAAACCTCTACCTCAAGTAAAGTTTGAGTACTTTCGAGACAAGCTTGGTGTAGTTCAGAAGCACCCTCCTCGAAAGGGGGAGTGATGTGGTCACTTATGATGAGATTGCCTGCATCGACAGTGAGGTCGATGATGTGGATACCTATATTGATGATGCCGACAGAGAGGTTGGTGGATGGTCCTTAGATAGGGTCTAAGTTGACGAGGGGATTGCATCATCCTTGAACACATGTTCTAAAAGGATCCGTAGACATATGTCTCCGAGAAAGAAGAGGGATTGCATCATCCTTGAACACATGTTCTAAATTGATCCGTAGATAAATGTCTTCGAGAATGAAGTCCTTGGTGGACAGGTGGGGATTGTATCGTCCCCGGACTTCGGTCCCTTGAATTGATCCGTAGACAGATGTCTTCGAGAATGAAGTCCTTGGTGGACAGGTGGGGATTGTATCGTCCTTGGACTTCGGTCCCTTGAATTGATCCGTAGACAGATGTCTTCGAAAATGAAGTCCTTGGTGGACAGGTGGGGATTGTATTGTCCTCGGACTTCGGTCCCTTGAATTGATCCGTAGACAGATGTCTTCAAGAATGAAGTCCTTGGTGGACAGGTGGGGATTGTATCGTCCTCGGACTTCGGTCCCTTGAATTGATCCGTAGACAGATGTCTTCGAGAATGAAGTCCTTGGTGGACAGGTGGGGATTGGATCGTCCCCGGACTTCGGTCCCTTGAATTGAGCCCTAGACAATATGTCTTCGAGAATGGGGATTGGATCGTCCTCGGACTTCGATCCCTTGAATTGAGCCGTAGACAAGATGTCTTCGAGAATGGGGATTGGATCGTCCCCGGACTTCGGTCCCTTGAATTGAGCCGTAGATAATATGTCTTCAAGAATGGGGATTGGATTGTCCCCGGACTTCGGTCCCTTGAATTGAGCCATAGACAAGATGTCTTCGAGAATGGGGATTGGATCGTCCCCGGACTTCGGTCCCTTGAATTGAGCCGTAGACAAGATGTCTTTGAGAATGGGGATTGCATCATCCCCGGACGTAGGTCCCTTGAATTGATCCGTAGATAGAGGTCTCCGAGAATTGAATGATAGGACTGTATCGTCCCTGGACCTCGATTCAAAAGGTACGTGATTGGGATTGCATCGTCCCTAGACATGAGACTTGTCTTAAAGTGATAAGGAATGATCCTCCTGGAAGTTGATCGGGATTGCATCGTCCCTAGACATGGTGAGATGTCTTAAAGTGATGAGGATTGATCATCCTGGAACTTGATATGGATTGTATCATCCATGGACCTCTGTCCTAAAGAGAGCGGGATTGATCATCCTGTAATATTATCGTGTGTGTTGCAGGGTATGCAGCTATTATGTATACTGTATTGATGAGGATACTTGTATTGATGTATTGATACTTGTATTGATGATATGTATTGATGAGGATACTTGTATGTATACTTGTATTGATGATGTGTATACTTGTATTGGTGTGGATACTAATACTGATGATCTAGATGATGATGCTTCTGATCGTGTTGATCTAGATGACGACGTTGCTGATCGTATAGATCGAGATGATGATCCAGATGTCGTAGATCGAGATGATGATCCAGATGCTGTAGATCAAGATGATGATCCAGATGCTGTAGATTGAGATGATCCAGATGCTGATGATCGTGTCATGATGATGTTAATGTTGCTGTAGTTGTTCGTGTGCTGCAGAAGATAAAGACTCAGTACTGAAGATGTTGATGTTCCAGTATTGAAGATATTCCAGTAACTGATTGAGTTACTGATGATGTTGAGAAAGCTTCCAATGATTTATAGATGTATCATGTACGATGTTAATGACTCCTTGCTCCTGTAGATGTTGTTATAATATCCTTCTCGTTAAGGGGGAGTGTTGAGATATTGTAACTTCTAAGAATATTATATTTGTATTTTATTATTCCGGAGATGTTTCATTCCTCCGTGAAGATCTTATTGTATATCCATAGATGTTTATTCCTCCGTCGGATTGTGGTAACTTGGGTTATTAGACTTCCCTAGTGGGGGTCGACCCTTTATGTGTTATGTGGGTCAAAGGTTTTGTTATCACATATATAGTAGCCGGGCTACCATACATTATTTTTCTCATTCCAGTACACTGTTCAGCCAGTTCCCTTACATTTGAGATGCTGAGATGAGCATCTATATTGATCACTATCAGATTGTGGACAGCATTTGTATTCCCCATGCCATGACTGAGTTTCAGGACACTCAGAGAGATGACCGATGTAGCCATTATATCATTGGTACAGAGCAGACAGTAGTGCCCAGAGTTACAGTAGCAGTCTCAGAGGACAGATGATGGTACAGGTTGATGAGCTTGCAGGTATATGACTCAGCAGGTATATCATGGTGTTATGGTTAGATTGCTTTTATACTTATTCTTATAGCATGTCTTAGCATTTAGTGTCATGATCTGGCGATCATATAGATATATGGACCTGGTTGATCTATTATATATATATTATACTGTCCCTACTCAGACTTAGAAGTTCACTATTCATACTCATTGGTACATACCCTCCTTAGGGAGAATAGAGGTGATCATTACACCATACTTTGGCTTGCTAGTGTTGGCTCCATCATTTCATTGTCTTCATCCATCCATGGCCTACCTTTTAGATTATCACCCGGACTTACTACTTGACTAGTGGCATGGAGGACTTTTCCCCACTGTAGCCTCTGTATTGGATGAGCTTCCCTGTTTATTGTGTCTCGGCTCTGAGTTGGTGACAAAACTTACCTATGGTGAGTTGGAGTTCCTTGAGAATTCCCCCTAGTCACTAAAGTTGTGTTGGCTAAACCTGAAACTTTTAGTGCTGCCATGAATACAAAATGGCCATGAAAAATAAAATGTTATATCTTTTGGAAAAATAAATACCTAGGTAAACAAGTTGTCCATGACACACCTAGAAGTGCTCAGGTAAACAAGTGCCTTAAAAACACACCTGCAGCAGAAAGCCTAAAAATAAAAGTAAATCTATGCAATGTGTTTGTAAACACACATAGATCAAGGCTATGGAAACTTCAGGCCCAAAAAGCAATGGAACTTAAATGTTATATCTAAACAATTGCTGGCCTTATTTGTATTATGGATTGTGCGCATCTGTGAAGGTGAATAAACCCTCTTTAAACAACTCATCCATTTGTGAGACACCGCCATTCCCTGTGTTATTGCTCATTCAGTACATACTATGGTGTGTATTCCCTTTCCCTTGCCAAAGTGTCACAAAGTCAAGTCAGTCAAGTCATCCCTTAGCCTAGCCAGTTATTTCAGCCTTCACCCTTCACTAGCAAATTGATCACAACTATGAAGTGAGTATGGTCCTGAAAGTCTAGTCTGAGTAATAATAATAATTAACGACACTATGTATTTGGATTTAGATCGCCAGTCATGATTACTCTGTGTTATAATTGTTATTCGAATAAGTTGTAGAGCATGTATTAACCTTGACACCTTGCAGCAGCTATGGATGATGGTCTGAGTTGTATTTGGTCTTGGTTAGACCTAGTTTGACCATGGAGGACCATGGGACATGAGATGTTAGACCTTATGATGATATGGATAGATGATATATGGTCTATGTACACATACATGATGATTCTATGCAGCAGCTACAGGGTTATGATGATGATTCTTGGGATACAGCAGTGTTTGGTCATTTACAGATCATTATTATTGGCCTTGTTCCGGTACATTGGATATTTATTTTGATCATGCAGAGATTCATATGGTGTATGAGTACACATCTTGGATGGATTTGGACCTTCTGAGTCCAATGGGACAGTTTGTTTTCAGTTCCGGGCACTTACAGTGATGATTTGGCCTCAGTAGGCTGTCCTAGTGCAGTTTTGGTCTGTTGGAGGCCCTGTCGGAGCAGAGATGACTTTTATCTGGTTGACCTAGGGCGCTGATGATGGAGGGGGTGGTCCAGCCACTTGTTTTTACCATATTACCCCCCTCCCGGACACATTGGTGCCCTCACCTTGACAGCGCCATCACTCCAGGAGGCTGTTTGGGCAGTTTCACGCTTCCCGAGGCATTTCAGGATTGGTAGAAATGGCTATTGAGGAAATCGATTTGGGCTACTGAGGCAAAGTTATGGCATGGGATGATCAGTGATGATAGATCGGGGTCTTCCACACCTTCTCCAGCAGTTTCAGCTTCATCGGGGCCCGCATCCATCACTTATGGCACTTTCTGTGGATTTTTGAGGTCTTTTGAGGACCACGACTTCACTAGGGAGGCACGATTTGGTACTTTCATGATTACTTATTGGTTATTGTGCCATGGGGATTGACCAAGGAGGGATAAAATTACCCCTTGGACCCACCATGAGCCTCTTATGATATTTTGTCATCATGATTTGGTGGGATTCCCCTCTCCTAGGGCGACTTTGTCCACTTATGTTATATTTTATGTGTGATCCATGTATTATGTTGTTGAGCTCATCTCAACCATTGATTAGACTTTTGTATCTTATAATCTTAGCCACTCATTCAAAAAGTGGTTAGGGTTTTGGTGCCTCTCCTTCCTATTTAAAGGAGAGAGCCTCTCATTGTAAAGGGTCTTTGGCTCTTGGATTATTGGTATAGAAAAATATTCTTGTGGAAATTCTTGTGGTCTCCTTTGCATCTGGTGTTCTTAGATGGTGATTGGAAAGTCTATTGCAACCTAGCATTTGGAAATTGTGGTAAGATCTATCTTTTTGGAAATCATTGTTTGTCTACAGGAGGGCGACTTCAACAAGGGCGATTTTGCAAGGCTTCTTCAAATCGACTTTCTTGGCATTCGCTTGTATCAGGGGGTTATCATTAGTATCATTGTGATCTATGCTATCTTTCTGTTACTTCTTTTGTGGCATTAGTCTTATCTCTTGATGCATCAAATCTGATATTGTTGACGTTTGTTGTGCAGGAGAGAGGGCGCATTGGCTTCTTGGACAAAATCGATTTGCATAGAAACTACCTCAAAGCTTCCAAATTGATCGGGATTGCATAGATCATCATCATCAAGGCATCTACAAGGTTACCCAGGTAAGATCCACAGGTTTGTTTCTCTTTCCTCTATCCAATCCATTGACATAACTCATAAATTGTTAAAACCCTAAAATATCTTAAAACCCTCATTTACATTTTCTCAGATCTACTTAGATCTAGTGGGTTGTTGGGCATAACACTGAAAACCCACCTCTATAGCATCCAAGGCATCCCGGATCTATAGTTTGGTGAGGATTGGCTTCCATTTGATCCCCTTCCCAGGCCAACTTAGCCTCTCCCAAGCAAGGCGCACTTCTCTAGTTGGGCAGGTTGACCTAGATCTAGGTGGTGGGTGTTTGAGATCCCACTTGATTTGACATCTACACATCAAATAACATACACCCAGGTTGTCGCTTTTCTGAAATTCACCTTGTGGGCCCTATTCCACATTTTAAGGGATTTAATCCCCATTTTGGACCACTTGGAACACTTAAACTCAGATCTACTAAGATCTAACCGGTGGATTGCCACGAAATTATAGATCCATACTCCTACTCGACCGATCTACTAGGATCTAAAGTTTGGATGCCATCCGACAAGATTTGACCCACCTAAACCCTATTTGAAGCCTCCTTGGGTAAAGTCGCACCACCTTGGAGAAGTGAGTTCACTCACTTCTAGGAACTGGGTACTTGAGATTATTGCAGATCTGAAACCGGAATAATTCAAAACCTAGGTCTAGACTATCACTTTGTCAATTCTTGCCTTGGGGACAACATTCCTTGTTTTAAGGGATTGTGGTCCACTTGGGTCAAACCTAGATCTAGACATATTCAACCATCAAGACCTATATTGCCCACTTATCTCATGTTGTAGGAGTCCTAAACCATAAGTCAACCCTACTTTGACTCCACTTCCCTATTCCCAAGGCACTGGTTTCTCTACAAGGTAATTCAACTTTCCTAGATTGTTGGATTGACTTGTGGTTTGACCTATGCATGGTAAACTATACCTTTGAAGACATCATGAACCATGGTCAAGCTTGTCTCATGTACTAGTTAGCCCCAATACAAACCTTAACTATCCTGCATTGGACACGATTCCCAAGGCAATGGATCTTTTGACATTGACCTAGTACACTCAACCTAGATCTCACTCAAACATTATAAGTCACTCTCACATCAACCATGAACCAAAGCTATACCTATTGAACCCCCCACTTGGCTTGTGACTTCATCTTTAGGTCTAGGATAAACCATACACCTAACTTCACTTGGAAACACTGTGATTTGGTGTCTTGGTTTTGATCTCTCCTGTCGGGAGTAGATCGGGTCTCCCCCTTTGTTGTCTGGGCTAGATAACATAAAGCGAAGGTTGCCTCGACTGGCGTGACAACCATATATATTGGAGGTCGAGGTGATCGTGGTTGCACCTTTTGAGTTGCCCTTCCCTATTGCCATCCATGACTGGATCCATCCATAGGGGTAACTACAGTTTAGGTGATAACAGGTTTATTAGACCACCCTAGAGGGGTCGGCCCAGTCAGTTGTAATGGGGTGTTTAGCCCAGTAATTAAGTTGGGGCCGACCTAGCTTGTGTAAAAGTCAGTCGGGGAACAAGTATAAGTAGAGGAGGATGTTTCTCACTTATCTCACTCATTCATTCACTTGTGAGTGGCGCACTTGTGTGAGAGAGGTCTGCTGTGGAGGAGAAGGAGCTCATGTCTAGGGTTTGCATCTTTGAATTTGCTGGTCATCTATATTGAGGAAGCTTTGCTGGGTTTTCTACCCCATGAGGGTTTCCCAGGATAAATCCGTGTCTCTTGTGTTTATGCTGTGCTTGTTGTTTCTTTAGTGATCCTGTATATGCTATTGTTGTGAAATGAAATGCAATGCTGATATTTTCTGTTTTAGCATATTGAATCTTAACATGGAAGACTCTGATCATGAAGCATCACTCTCGTTGCTCCCACAATGGCCCTATTCTTTCTCTCCCCAACCCCATTATGCTTTGGGGTGTATGAGTCTAACGGAGGTGAGTATGAGTCTAATGAGTTTTATGATTTTTGCCGAGAAGCAAAAATCAAGAAAGAGCTGACAGTGCCTTACAACACTCAACAGAATGGGGTTGCAGAAAGGAAGAACAAAACGATCTGTGAAGCTACTAAAGCCATGCTGACTGACCTTGATCTTCCTTTATCTTTGTGGGCTGAAGCTGCATGTACTGCTGTGTACATCCAAAACAGAAGCCCTCATGCTTTCTTGGGGGAAAAGACTCCAGAAGAAATCTTTACTAGCAAGAAACTTGTAGTTGACCACATGAGAATTTTTGGCACTCCGGTGTATATTCATGTACCAAAAGAAAAGAGGGCGAAAGTAGAGCCTTCCAGAAAGAAAGGCATATTTGTGGGTTACAGGTAAAGCTCGAAAGCCTACCTCATCTATGTCCCTAGACAGAGGTACATTGAAGTCAATAGAGACGTGATATTCCATGAGGAAGCTGTGTTTCGTTAAACACAAGAGCTTTCAAAGGAAGATGAAGAACCTCCTTCTGAGCTCCCAGATTCAGAAGTTCAGAGGGAGGAAGAAGAATTTGAGAATCAAATTCCGGATGTACCTGAGGAACCTGAAAGTTCACCAGAAGAACTGCTCGAAGTCCCTCCTTCCAAAAGGAGACCTGCCTGGTATCGAGAAACGGTACAAGAAGCTGAGAAGCATAAAGTTCCTCTTAGGACTTTCAGAGAAAACATAATGCCACAGAAATACTTAGGTCTTATGAGCCAGCTCATCAATGCTGAACCTTCCACATACAAAGAAGCAGCAAGTCAACAGGTATGGATTGATGCCATGATTGAAGAGTACAGTTCAATCATGAAAAATGATGTGGGAAGTTGTTCCCAAACTGACAGGAAAGTCAGTGGTAACGTCAAGATGGCTCTACAAAATCAAGCATGCTGCTGATGGCAACATTGAGAAATAAAAGGCCAGATTTGTAGCTCGTGGCTTTACCCAAAAAGAGGGCATAGACTATAATGAGACTTTTGCTCTTGTTGCCAGGTATACTATTATTAGAACCATCATATCCCTTGCTGTTGTATTCGGATGGAAGTTACATCAGATGGATGTAAAAACAACCTTCCTCAATGGCAAGATTGAAGAGGAAGTCTACATTGAACAACCTGAAGGCTTTGTGACTCATGGGGATAAGTCCCATGTGTGTAAACTGAAGAAAGCCTTGTATGGGTCAAACAGGCTCCGAGAGTTTGGTATGCGAGTTTGGATGGATACCTTCACAGCTTGGGGTTTTCCAAAAGTACTGTTGATTCCAATCTGTACTTTAAGGTTGTTCATAATCATAGCTTGATCCTTGTCCTATATGTGGATGACTTGTTCCTCACAGGTGAGGGACAGATGATAGCACAGTGTAAGAGGGAGCTCACCTCTGAATTTGAAATGAAGGATCTTGGTCTGATGCATTATTTTCTTGGCCTAGAGGTGTGGAAAAAGCCAGGCGAGATCTTCCTAACACAAGGGAAGTATGCAGTGGACATATTGCAGAGATTTGGGATGCAGGGTTGCAAGTCCATGAGTGTGCCCATGACGACTAACTTGACGAAGTTCCGAGACTCAGCCACCAGTTCACAAGATGTGGACTCTACTTTGTATCGACAACTCATTGGATCTCTGGTGTATCTTGTACACACGAGACCAGATATCTGTTACACAGTAAATGCTTTGAGTCAGTTCATGTCTGATCCGAAGCACATACACTGGGTAGCAGCCAAACATGTATTTAGATATGTGCGAGGTACTATCACTTATGGGCTCAGGTATACTTCCAGTAGTGGAGTATTGTTAGCAGGATATGTTGACTCAGATTGGGCTGGCAGTGCAGTAGATTGGAAAAGTGCTTCAAGTTACTATTTCAGTATGGGATCTGTAATGATCTCTTGGTCCAGGAGGAAACAGGGTCCCATAGCGCAGAGTACAGCTGAAGCTGAGTATATTGCTGCAAGTGATGCCTGCAAGGAAGCAGTTTCGCTTAGGAAACTACTATCTGATCTGTTCGGTGGAAAGCTTGACTCAACGATTATTCATTGCGATAATCAGAGTTGCATTAAGCTTTCAGAAAATCCAGTGTTTCACGATAGATCAAAACACATTGAAATGAAGTATCATTTCATCAAAGACCTAGTACAGAGAGGCACTCTGAAGTTGCAGTACATCCATACAGATGAACAGATTGCAGATATCCTGACCAAGCCTCTGACAACAACGAAGTTTGCGTACTTTTGTGACAAGCTTGGCATGGTAGGGAGTGTTGATTTTTCCTAAGCAACATCGAGAGCCATTCTCTTGGAGAATGGAGACATCTGGTTGAGTACCAGGATGTGGAACCAGTCTAGCACTGGAGGAACTTAGCCTTGAGATGAGTAGCCATTCTTTGAATGGAGACATCTGGCAAGCACCAGGATGTGGAACCAGTCTAGCATTGGGGGAACTCAGTAGCCATTCTTTGAATGGAGACATCTGGCAAGTACCAGGACGTGGAACCAGTCCAGCACTGGGGGGACTTAGCCTTGAGCTGAGTAACCATTCTTTGAATGGAGACATCTGGTCGAGAACTAGGATGTGGAACCAGTCCAGCATTGGGGGAACTCAGCCTAGAGCTGAGTGGCCATTCTCTGGGAGAATGGAGGTGCTTGGTCAGTTACCAAGTATTTGAGCTTGATTCAAATGATGCAGCCTAAGGCTGAGGCACCTGGTCAGTTACCAGGAACATCACTATAAGTCCTAGACCAGGTCTGGACATGTGAGGCACTCCTACCCTCGATCTGTGGGATTTGTGACCTTCTCCAAGGATTAGCTACCCTTGGTTAAGACACCTAGTACCCGATCTTGGTGGCACAAGGAGTTTGAGATAAAAGCATTAGTAATTCTCCCTATTTATGATGATGTACTTTGAGTGGGTATGAAGGACCCCTATGACCACTTCCATTGACCACAGAGCACTTGAAGAAGGCTAAAAGGTAAAAGTAAAAAATATATAAGGACCCTTGGACCACTAAGGAGTCAAAGTGAAAATATAGAAAGGTCATTAGTACCTTAAAGAAAAAAAGTCAAAAGGGTAAAAGAATAAAACCCTATTATTTTATTCTTTAGTGTATGGTCCACATCCAAGGGACTCAAAGCTATAAAAGAAGATCAAGTTCATTTCATTTACATACACTACATCATCAACGTTGAGCTGCTCCATAGATGATTTTTTCACTAGCTTTGGAAGTGAGAGAAGATCTTTGTTTTGTTTATGCCCTAGCATGGGGGCCTTTCTAGCTAGGGCATCTCCATCATTTTTCTACAACCAATAGCAGTAACCCTAAGCAGCTAGGGCATACCCATACTCTTCACGACTAGCAGGAGTGGAAGGAAAGCAGGTTTAGGGCATCTCACAGGAAGCCCTAAAACCTACAGAAAAGTATTTCGGGCAGCCTGTCTATCTCTTGAGCAACCCTTTCTCAGCTCGGGCATCTGCACAGAACCCTCGTGCTGGCTTCGGGCAAGAGAACAGGTTCACGGGCATCCTATCTATACCCTCGGGCAACTGCACTGAACCCTCAGGCAACAGTTAACCCTCATGGGCAACCTGATAGTAGACTGCTACCACTTCTAGGCAGCAGTACAGTGGCTTGGGCAAGCTCAGGCAGCCTCAGGAAGACCTGGGAAGACCTAGGTCAAGCAGAACATGGCTCAGGCAACAAGATAGTGGATCCAGGAAGCAGAACAGTGAATCCAGGCAGCAAGAAAAGGACTCGGGCAACAGTAGAAGAAGTTTGGGCATTCCGGGCAGCCTGGGCAACAGACAAAGAAATCCGAGCAGCAGAAAGAGACAAATCTGGGCAGTTGCCCTAATCTGAAATTTTCTGTGATATTTATCTTCTTGTGAAAATATTTGGTCAAGATATGTTAGGAATTGAAATTGTTCAAGCCTGCAAGGGTTTGACACTTTATTGAAAAACATTCATCTCAGAATTCTGAGATTGAAAACTCACTCATCTCATTCAAGGGATGAATTACTAATGCTTTTGGGGTTTTTGTCCTTTAATGGTTTCCCCATGAAAAACATCTTGTGTTCATTGTGTTGATGTGTGTTTATCTATTGCACTTGTCTTATTGTTATCTATGTTACAGTCTGCAAAATTAAAGAATATGTGCAAATGCTAAAATTCAACACACAAGAGCTTTAAACTCTTTGAACCACTGAAGAACTTCTTTCGATTCTTTTCTCTTTAGAAAGTAAACCCAGGTCTTCTCGGAGAAGTCATCAATGAAGGTCACATAATACTCATAACCTTTAAATGATATAGAATACATCAGACCGCAAAGGTCAAAATGTACCAAATCAAGTATCCTCGCTGCCCTGTTGTCACTGCTTGGGAAAGCAGTCTTGGCATACTTGCTAAGTGCACACCCCTTGCATAAATCACCATGCTCTATGTTAAACTCTGGCACACCTGTCACCATATCTCTCAAAATCCTCAGAGCTGGATGGTGCAAATGGGCCATCCTCCTATGCCACAACTCGCATAAATCACAACTGTCTCCGCTCCTGCTATGTGCCAAGGCATGGTAAAGCTGAAAACTGAGTTTGTATAGCTCTCCACATCGAACACCAATCCTCACTGCTGTAGTGTCACTGGATTCCTTAGGATGAATGGGTACATGCCCATCTTTGAATAGTATCACAAATCCCCTATCCTCAATGGTGGAAATTGATATCAAATTCTTCTTCAACCTAGGGACATATAAAAAATCCCTCACTGTCATGGACTCTCTAGACTCCCTCTAAAAAGAGACAGTCCCTCTTCCTACTGCCTTGACAAAAGTGTCATCTCCAAGTACAACCTCAAAGATATAAACCACTCTCAGTAAGATCTGTAAAGTACTCACTAACACTAGTCATGTAGCTGGAGGTTCCACTATCTGTGTACCAAACACCGGTAGTAGATGCACTCAAGCACTGACAAGTAATCAAGGAAAATTCGTTGTCAACCTTAGTGGAATAATCTTCCACATCTGCTGAATTCAATGAATGACAAGTAATCAGGGAAAATTCCTTTTCAAACTTAGTTGCATACTCATCAACTTCAGTCGAAGCTGTAGTCTGCTGCTTCTTCTTCTTTTTGTTAGGACACACTATTGCATAGTGCCCCATCCTACTCATCATTACCTGTAGATGGACTCCCTTGAACATATCCTCTTCGTGCCTCTTCTTGAATGAAGTCATCCCAAAGACGATCCCACTTGGGCAGATTTTCTCTTGCGACAATAGCCTCAATGAAAACAACCCATTGCTTGGTTACCCCATTCAAAGCTGTCCTTACTAGTTCATTGTTAGCAACCACCTCCCCAATCGCTCCAAGCTCATCTCTAACTTGCGTTATCCTGGTAAGATAGTGGCAACGCTTTCAGTCTTGATCATTTTAATGCTCTTTAGTTTCTCCCTTAGTACCATCTTTCGATTTTCATTGGAACTTTGGTAAAGCTTAGTTAAGGAATCCCACATCTGATAGGCATTGTCCTTACTTGTCAAATGCGGAATCACATGGTCCTTGATGGCATCGAGTATGATTCTTTTGGCCTTTATGTTCTTTTTGGTGTACTCATCCAAAGCAGTAGCATCTGTAGGCATCGTCATAGGTTTCATTGTTGTGCTGTGCACAATATCGCATAACTCACACTCCTGTAGAGGCAACACTATCATCTCTTTCCATGGACTGAAATTACCAACCCCATCCAACCTGTCCTCAACTCTCCACCCTATAGCCATGATCTTCTCAACTGAAATATAACAAATCCAAGTTCTGCCTCGGTGAACAAGCTAACCGTCTCTTTCATAGATCTGGTCTCTACTCTTACAGATTTGATCTCTACTCTCACAGATTTGATAAATTTGGTGTGTATCTGCTTTGATCTTTCAACTGCGCTTTGATACCATGTACACTTTTATTCTCTGACCCCAACCCGGTTTCAAGTCTCAATAAATCATA
Source organism: Larix kaempferi (assembly GCA_027924585.1). NCBI lineage: Eukaryota > Viridiplantae > Streptophyta > Pinopsida > Pinales > Pinaceae > Larix > Larix kaempferi. Next base: position 1,950,991 of record BSBM01000660.1, on the reverse strand, counting down.
GTTTAACTCCCAACCCAATTATGCTTCCCAGAGAATATATATAAGCATAAACGGATATTTATAACTAGAAACACATGAAGTCTCTTACTCTTTTAAATCAGCAATATTCACACACACATAAATTATTAAATAACTGACACATATATTTTTTGTCAATATGACCTTGGAAAAACCCTTGCGGGAAAACCAGAGAGAGAGTAGTTCTTTATTATCTCAAGCAGATTTACAATGAAGTACAACATAATTTCTCCCAACAATCACACAGACTTATCTTTGATCCTCCTGTCTCGAAGTTCCTGCCTGATCACTGCTGGACATTTTCTTGGGGGTCACACCCTTCTCTTTTGCTGGATGTCTTGGGATTCACACCCCTCTCTGTCTACTCTCTATCGTGGGTTTCACTCCCTTCTTCTACAGCTGCATAATTTCCCTCTCAGCAATCCTCCCTCTCTTTTAGTAGCTGGTGAATTCACTCTCTGAATCTGCCCTCTCTCTCTCCTCCAGTGAAGTGTGTCCTCACTCTCTGAAGTGCGCCCCTGCTCTCTGAAGTGCTTAGTCTACTTTTGCTTTTGACAATGTGCCCACCTTTACCCCCAGACTCTCTTTTATGACACTTCAATGCCTTTTAGGGTTCGAAATCCTAATTTTACTTTTCATGCAAAGTTACATTTCTGCATTAAAAAAAGTTACACTTCTGCATTAATAAAAATCACTTTTACTAATAAGAAGTAAAGGTAAGATCTGCACAGAGCACTTGTCCTTGTTAACATTTTCAACATATATTTATGCGATCAGTCGAGTTCCTTTGGAAGCGTAATTGATGTAGAGCTAGGGATTTCAAGTCAACAACTTGACAGAAAGAAATGGTAGTCGATAGCGAGCTGCTCACTTCAGTAAGGTTCATAAAGTATACACCAATTCAAATTCTTAAGTGAAATTTATCTATGTGTGAAATGATTATATTGGAAGAGCTTAGTACAGTCAAAGACTCAAAAGTACTGAGACGTTTGTGCCCTGAGGACGAGTCGAGCATTTAAAGTTGGTTCTCTTCTCAACTCATGCATGATAGATTGTATTTTTTTTGTATTTTTGATTCTTTGAATAGTCCTGTTAATTGAAATCAAACAGCTCTGCTTCATTACCGGTTCTGGTTCCTGTCCTAGTTGACCCTCGACCAGTTCGACTCCCGGTTCTGGTTTTTAAAACATTGGCTACAACCACAATTTATCCCAAATCTGGAAAATTTAGATGAGAAAGTGAAGGAGATTTTCAGATTTATGTGAGTGATGCCTTGTTGGGTTAAATTTAAGAAGTAACGAATATGAAGTGTTTACCAAAAAGGTTGCATAATAGATAATAAATTACAGCCGCATGGATCCAATTAAAATTAGAAATTTATATGAGAAAACAGAGTGATATTTCCTGAATTAAGCCAGTGATTAAAATCAGTGTAGCATGACTCGTTGAACACTCGTGAGTACTCGCGAGTCTGCCGGAGTCAACTCCCAATACGAGTAACTGGGCAAGATTCGGCTCAGACTCGGTAAACTCAGCAGACTCGCCCAGACTCGCCCCATACTCAGTGGGACTCGCCCATCATTATTATCTTGTCCACTTGAGTTCTTATTCGCAGTTGCAGCAATTGCCTTGGCATTACTACTTGGTCCTTGTGGTGTGCCAATAATCCATTGAGTCATGTTTCCAACTTGAATCTATTGCATTTCAAAATGGTCCGATCGAACACATAGCTGTATGGAAATCCTTCACAAGCGAAATATCCTCTCGAAGAAACCATTATCTAGCTATCTTCAAGGTCTAATGGTCAGCAATAAGATGCAAACTCTGATGGGTAAGACCTACACAAAACCTCAACAGTGGTCGCGACTGTATTTCTATACTTCTTTGCGAGTTCAAAGTCAATGATATAACCATGATTTGCTTGCCTTGATTGTGGCACATCTCTCACGGTCTGCCTCCATTATGCTTTGCAGAACCATTCGTGTATCAAGCCTTTGGAGCCTTTTCTAATACGAGCTTCTTTCCTTCGGACTACGGTTTGAAGTCTTCCTATTACTGTCGACAACGATAATGCCATTAACCTCGATAGAAATCAATAATGCCATTATCGTAGAAATTGGTTGTGTTATGTTGTATTATCATAGTTTATGAGATGATGTTATGAATTATTGCATAGATTGTAGTTTTATAACTTATATGGATTGGAAATGCCATTAACCTCTTTTTTGTGCACAAAATTTACCATATTTTAAGTTTTTTTCTAATTTGCCGAGTCTTGCCGAGTCTGTCTCGAGTCTTTCCCGAGTCGACGAGTCACATGCCAGCCGAGTCTTTGCCAAGTCCTAATCATGCAACATTGATTAAAATAACTCCTAAAACCTGTTTAGAATGGATTATTTCAACTCCATTTACTGTAAACCTGATTAAATGTGCATAATTGAAAACCCAGATTTGTAGAAATAAAAAAAGATGAATTAATCAAGTGAAGATCATTCATTTAAGTGCCACTTGAAATCTAACTTAATTCTGTTCTTGAGATCAAATGTAAATAATTTTTTTTGACAAAATTAAGTTAGCAAGATTAAACCTAAGAAATAAATTTTGCTGTTAGGAAACACTTACGCTTTTAAACCTGAAATCTGGATTTGTGATCTAGCTAAATTTGATTTCCAGATTTGAAATAAAACAAAAAAATAAAGAAAATTTTTGATTTTAGAGGTGGTTGATGAGTGAGATTAGTGCCTTGTTTATTCTTGGGCATATGGGGTCATGAGAAAGAAATCTTAGAGGGCTGTTTTCTTCAGTTACTAGAGTAAAAGGCTGCATACACATGCCACAATTATTCTAGCTATTCTGGAATTGAACGAAGAATTTTTACCATGAAAGGGCTCCCAAAGATGCTCCGTTAGTTAGCAGCCTCATATAAACCTTAGCAAATGGAAATAAGAAACCTGCAATTACTCCTTAAGATGCAAATCACAAGTGTTAAACCAATTACTAATATCTTTAAGAAAGAAAATGGAGTACCATAAGCTTTCTTTCAATGTAGTAATACATACTATTCAAATGAATCGAATTGCTAACCTTTGCATGAGAAGAATCCAAGCCTTTCCACAAAATAGATATTTCAAATGCTAATCTACACTACAATAGCAAAGGGAAGAGCGTGTTGTATAGAGTTTTAGTCTCAACAACCCCTCAGTAAAATAATATTAGATCCTTAGATCCATACTAGAGAGGAGTAAAGAATACTACCCTTCACATGACATGGTCAATCAATACATAAAAAATGAGGTGGTTATGCCATTTATGCTCAAACCATAACCAACGTCATCAAGTAGGGAGGGTGAATCTCTAGGAAGGGAAAAGACCAAGTCCAAGGCCCCACAAACTTCCCCACGTGTGGCTCAAAATGTGGTTTGTTTTTTAAATGGTGGTTTTCAAATTGCCAACCCCCTTAATATTTATCGTATTTTATATTATAATTTATAACCACATTTCGGAAATCCCACAACTACTCCTCTTCAAATGGCATTGAGTTGACGAAATTTTGGGCACTCTGTCAAAATATAACTGCTCCCAATGTTCGGAAGCACCTCCAAAGTGATTTTTAAATTAATCTGAAGTGCAAACCTTAGGTACTTTGGTTAATTAGTGTGCTTAGTTATATTTCTTCATTGTCTTTAATTAATCACACACCCCATCTACTTTCCTCTTGCAAATGTTGACACATGAAGAATCTTCTGAGCCAAGGAAACCTTCGTTGCAGCCCATACCAATACGTATTATTTTCTAGGAACATACTTTATTGCTAGTTTTCAAGTTGCCCACATATTTGAGATGCATCATACTATTCCAATTCGCTACATACTGAGCCTATGTTGTTGGAGAATCATCTAGAATATGTCTCCACATTATCTTCTTAAGTATTCCTACCATCAATGGACCTTTCTCTTTATGTCCATTTAGAGTTTCTCTCACAGTTTTCTTGGATGCACCTGGCCATCTCCTACCTATCAAACAAGTGCTGAATAGGATCACTAGAGATGACATTTACAGCTAGTTTATCCAGAGCACATGGGTTAATCCCCGAGACTGGTTACACCCAAAGATGGCCTTCTATGTTGAACACTTCTTGGAGTTGAGAGACAGACTCATTTTTAGACATTAGTATATCCTCTTCCCTTAGAGGCATGTTCTTTGCATTCCACTAGGCTAGTTCAAAATGGGTTGTCATAGACTTCAGATAGAGACAGACCACCAGATTGACCGTTTCGATAGGATCTACCAACTATGCCATTTTTAGGAGGTCAAGATAGAGGAGTACTTCATCTTCCGCTGCCCCATTTACTACGAGAGCAGAGGGAGGTTCCATTGCCTTTTTAGGGGGATCCAAACCCTCACTAGCTTTTTTAGATACCCCGACCAGAGATGCTTGGCCTTATACATGCAGGAGGCCCTTAGGTTTCGAGCCCATATTCTTCAGCCTTCTATCCGACTAGATTCTACCCAATGGATCACTTCCTTCTTCATGGTGCTACTGTCAGGAAGGGCACTAAGAGACAGATCGATATCAAGACAACCTCAGACTCCAGATCAGTGTGGAACCGTGGGACCTTCCCCCATCACCCAGGATTTTAGGGACATGACTTGGATCGATCCCTTACTAGGAGGTAGACAAGACTCTCTAGGCCTCAGCGATGAGTTACCTTCTCCAGACAACAACACAATGGGCAGTCTTGACTTTCCATCAGTTCTTCCTCTAGACAACATACTATTTTGAGTTTCCTTCATTCGGCCTCGGATGTTAGGAGAGATGGGTCTATTCCATGACAAACCTCCCTCATTACTTTTGGATCTTCTTGCTCCTAGACCTTTTTCTCTTGTAGATCTCCACCCTTGTGCGGTTTCTCGTGTTCGATGTCAAGGGATTTTCATGTTTTAGCATAGACTTCACGCTCTATTCTACTTTTCTCTACTTTACTCACTGCATTTTAGCTTTTAAAGGACACCTTTTGGTACTCCTGCTTTGTAATGACATCATTGTACTTGGCAGTCCCATTGACCTATTTTTGTGGTCATTCGTCAGGCATTGATAACATTACCTTATCTTATCTACTCCCTTAGCAATTTTCTAGACAAATCACGGGGACTTCCCACTTAAGCAAGGACTCCCTACACGGTTACACCACACAATCCTCTATATGCTCATCTGTCTTTGCACAAAGATTTCATTCAACACCTTGATGGCATGTGTTCGAACTATGAAGCAGAATGACCTCAACCCTTTTGAGTACAACACTACCGGTCTAGTGCCTCACGTTCATGGTCCTTCTACATCAATGCTTCTCCCTCTTGACTTAGCATGCTTCTACTAGTTTTGTTCTTATGCAGGGATCCATCCAACAATTTTCTTCCCTTGGTTCAAGTACTCCATTTGTAATAGGAATATGAATCCATGCCAACTACACAAAGCCAAAGGAGATTTTTGTACTTCATTGGAAGGGCTGCATCCCGAACTAGAACAAAAATCAGGGATGATCTCCTCTAAGCGGGGAGGAATTCATGAGACTTAGTTTGGTGAACATGTGTGTTAGAACATGTCTCATAGATGTACTTTATCTAGTTTGTGCTTTATCCTTATTCCTTTTTGGGTGATTTAGTTTAGTGTGGTCACTCACTCACTTTATTGTATTTTATTGTTGACTTGATCTACTTTAATCCTACCCGACACGATTTTATACTCTATATTGTAATACAAATCAGTGTACAACATATGTGTACATTCTGGCAGTATCCTCTCTTCTCGTACTTGCATACTTGCTCTTGTGTGTGCCCATATCAAGGATGCAGATACTTATTTGAATCACTGGTTTGAAACCCTAGGTTGTAGCAAATTTTCCTCACCAGCTAAATTTTGGACTTCTACATGGGCATCTCTTACATTGAAGCCATGATGACATTTAGTAACCTGTATGTAATAATTGATTCAGTGCATTATTTATATCTTTCTTCTTTTGGTTGCAGGTTTGCTCCTGATCAAGATTAAGGCATTATGGCGAGTGGCTTTGTTACTTTCAACTGTGATAAGATACCCTATTTCCAAGTGCTCTGAAGTTCAGGAGTGCAAAGCATTAGTGGAGAAAAGGGCTTTGCTGTACACATCTGTTGAGAAGTCTGTTTTACAATTAGGTCTGTCTAATCTCTTATTCCATTTGAATGTTTTTGTTGGCTTTGTTCTCTGCTTCATATGAAGTTTTTTCCTATTTTATCACTATGAATAGAAGAGATCTCTGCTTTCCATCATGTGTGATAACAGTTTATTACTGCATTGCTGTATCAATATGTTTTGAGGTCCCACAGTCTTCTATATGGGCATTTGAGGATGTTAGATTTCCGATCAATTCAATCTGTTCCACTCCATGAGAACTTGAAACCTCAACGCTTCATTTTAAGCATATAGTGGATATTTAACTGACACAAGCAGCTCTAAGAACAAGGAAGATTAAAATGATCCTACAACCATTCTAGTTCAGCACAAGAGTTGTGTTTCAAACAAATGTGCACTGTCATATACTGAAAGGAAGGTGAAGTATGTACATTGTTCTGGAAGTAACATTGGCTTAGGCCGATGTTTGGGAAAAGCAAAGAGGTGAGATAGATGGCTCTGAATGCTAATGTGGTTAGAGTGCCATATGCTGCTTAATTGTCCCTTGCAGTTAAACATAATAAAGACCTTTCAGTTCAAAAAATTTAAATCTTTCATCTCTAATGGTTTATATTACTTGAATTTAGTTTAAAACTTTAAAGGTTTTGCAATCAGAAGTCTCAGCTCCAAGTGATCTGTATTTCACCACAGGGCATATACAAAGGCCATTGAGCCCATTGTTGTATAAGTAATTCCCATTGTTGTATAAGTAATTAGAATTGAGGTTTAAATTGATTGTGAAAAGTAAATATTTCTATAAGAGAGTGTACATCTGTAAAACATCAAAAGCGATATATACATGCATTTAAGTGGGATGGCCTATCCTTGATCGTTATGCAGGCCGCTAGCGTACTGCATAAATAAGTTCAATCTGCATACCTTAGATCAGCTGCGCCATATGCCTTATTGGTAGACCTTTCATAGAATGATTATGGACTAGTATTTATACCTGAGTTGGCCACTCTTTTTTCCCATCAAATCACACCATTTTCTATTTACTTGTGTTAGAAACTTGAAACCCCATGCCTCCATGTCCTTGTGTCGCCGTGCTAGGTGACTTAGCTTTAAAGGGGTCAATCCAAAATGTAAGCCCTAAAAAGGAATACATCACTATTCAAGAAGAGAAATGAAGTGGGCCACCGCTTTTTAGTAGATGTAGAAGCAAAAGAGGATATATCTTCGTCATCACCAATTGTTGTGAAGGTACCAATGCAAAGTCTAATAATGTCTTTTGGGGAATGGTTGGGACTGAGTGGACTATGTTGGATAATCTTGAGACCTGGGTTCTACCTACATGATTTTTTCTAGCATTCTAGGACAAAGAGAGACACATCATTGCTCGATTAAACTGGGAGGTTTTGAATTGACGTGAGATGGGTATGTCTTTGTGACCTTGTGAAAGGGGGTTGTTGTAAGGTTTCTAGAATATTTGCAAGGTGTTTGGAGTATATGCAAGGTGCTTGTTGCCTCTAATCACTAAGATAATTTGGAAGATCCATGTAGTGAATTAGACTTGGATAGGTCCCTTAAGTTTTGTTGTCATTAAGTGATAGCTTCTTGTTCGACTAATACAGGATTTCCAAAAGATCGAACACCTTGAACAATTGCTCACACAAATAAATCACAGATCAACACATTGGGTTTTTACGTGGTTAAAACCCTCGAAGAGGGAAATAGTCCATGGCCCTAGCCAAATAGCTACTTGAGGCAATATATTATGCAAAGGAAAAAAGTGTTACATATGAGTTTCTCACAATTTATCATTGAACAAATGACCCTCCATGCTCTTTGAATAGAGTTCATGGGCCAACCGGGTGTTAAGCCACGAATCAATAGTCGTTAAGATCGAGGTGAAGATGAACCGTTGAATCACTCTATGTTTAGAACATACCGTCATCGTCGAATTACATAAGTACAAATGCATACTAATGCATATTAAACAAACACACTTTACCTAACGACACATTATACCAAGTTGATCTTAACTAACTCCTAATTGTCTAAGTATTCTAACATCCCTCCTTGAGGACAAAATGGGATAGGATTGAAGGATTTACAAAAGTGACACTATAGGAGAAGGAAGGAGGCATTAGAGCCTATCCCCCTTAATGACAAATTCCTGAACTCCTAGCATAGATCGAAGTTTAGAAAACTTTGCTTATGTAAGAGACTTTATGAAAATGTCTGCAACTTGATCATCTGTAGGGAAAAAGAGCATTTCGAGAACGTCATCTTGAACAAGCTTTCTAATGAAGTGCATCTATAACTCAATGTGTTTGCTGCGTTGATGCTGAACTAGATCTTTGGCAAGCTTGATGGAACTTTGATTGTCACACCAAAGTGTAGTCGGATGTTGTTGCCCAAATCCAAACTATGAAAGGATTTGTCGAAGCCACAAGGCTTCTTGAATATAGATAGATAGTCTTGAATGCAAGAAAATCACTTGGATTTAAAGAAACCAACTCATTTTCAAGCTGGTGACCTCGAATCTCATTGTGTTTACCGAACATAGATTCCAATTTTTCCCAAGCCTTATCTAATTCATCAATTCCTTGAAGGTGGAATCATAACTAATTAGAAATTGACATTTCGATTAATTCACAAGCTTCGTCACATTTATTTTCCCATTTTATTTTCTTATCGCCATCAGTTGGTTCAGTTTCTTTTCCCAAGGTAATCCGGTAAAGTCCCCTACTTCATAGGACATCCTCCATACAGGCTTTCCATGAGAAGTAGTTGATATTGGTAAGCAAAATATCACATGCAACGGCTATTTCGTAATACATAGGCAATATGGCTTCAAAAGCATAAATTGATGATCTAGATGCAAAGATCTCAAAAAAATATGCAGCTTAAAAAACTCTGAAAATGGATTCCAAATGTCAAAGTCATGGTCTTTTTAAGAAATGAATAAAAAGGAACCAAGGGGCCACATGGCAGGTAAGGGTTGATCCATGTGATGATGGGAGCAAAAAATGCAATAAAGAATCCTCCCTTACTAACTTTGCCTATAAGCTCACTTTTACAAATAAGTTGCTTTAAAATAAGTGACCCACTTTTATAAAACACGTGGGAAGCATTTTTACAATAAGGTTACTTTGTAACTTAAATTTACATGAACTTTTACAAAAAGTAACAACAAGAAGGATTTGAACCCAAGACCTCTTAGTTTTTCAAGTAACTTTCAACCAAGTGAGCTAAACAAAAGATTTAGTAATATTATAGAGGGGAATGGGGGTGCTGTTGTGGAAGAGCGTGTCTACCCAGAAAATCTTGATTTTGGCCTGTAAGACACTTTACACAACTACACAAGCTAAAAACAAAATTTTGAAATCGAAATCTCTCATATTTGGTGTTAGTCGTTGGTTAGCTTACCTAGAAAATGTCAGTTTTATCATTGTTTTTTCATTTTTGTTTACCAAGTTTGCACAAGGTGCACGACAAAGAGCATGCACAATCAAGAAAACCCTTTCCTCTCTATTTCTAATTTGTCGAGTTTGCATAGAGCGCAGGAAAAAGAGCATACAAAGATCGAAATGGTAGAAACTGGGAATAAAATAGAAAACCAAGCTAAATTATGAAAGAATATGAGAAAAGAATTTAAAAGATCCATAACTGTAAATAGTATACCTCCGGATTTGGTAAAATGGCCGTATCTTGGGAAAACAAAAGCCTTTTCGAGTGAAATGACAAAATTTTCCAATTGAAAGTAGTGCTCTTGAAGCAATGGAACACTCTTTCAGCCTAGAAATGCACATAAATTTCAAAAACCAGAAAGCCTTTGATGCATACGGCAACATTGGTTATAGATCTTGATCATCAATGGAAGAAAAACTTCATAAGAGCTTTGATACCATGTTCAACTAACACATGATATTTCCAAAATATTGAACATCTTGAGCAACCACTTACACAAATAGATCATAGATCAATACATTGGGTTTTTACGTGGTTAAAACCCTCAAAGAGAGAAATAGTCCATGGCCCCAACCAAATAGCTACTTGAGGCAATATATTATGCAAGGGAAAAAAATGTTACATATGAGTTTCTCACAATTGATCATTGAGCAAATGACCCTCCACGCTCTTTAAATAGAAATCATGGACCAGTCAGGTGTTAATCCACAGATCAATAGTCGTTAAGATTGAGGTGAAGATGAACCGTTGGATCACTCTATGTCTAGAGCATATCGCGACCGTCGGATTACATAAGTACAAATGCATCCTAAAGAAACACACTTTACCTAAAAACACATTATACCAAGTTGATCTTAATTAATTCCTAAGTGTCTAAACATCCTAACACTTCTTATAGATAGATAGCCAAACATCTCTAGTCCAAATAGTGGGAAAAGTTAGCAAGGGACCTCTTGAATTTCATCTCGTAACACATGGGACATCTGAAAATGAAGTGCTCATCTATCTTGACTTCTCATACATGACAAAGCTAACATATCCTATCCATCTATGGGATGTGGTGATGGACTCAACGCATAAATAATGACAACTTACCCTCTACCAATTGAGTGGGATTAAGAGGTTGTGTGATTAGTGGCACTGCGTATAGTGCAGACGAACAATTAGATTTTCTGTCAGCTGTTAAAAGCCCATAATAGAAAACCATATTAGGGCCAAGTGGTTGGTTTGTGGGAATCCTAATAACCTGAATGGATTGGCAATGTATGACTTTAATGATCGTGTTGTTGATCTCTGCTTTTGAAGGGACAAGGAGGCTAGTGGCATTCAAAGAGTACATGAAGTGGTGAAGATGCTTGATAAAGATGTTGATGGATAAAAGATAAGTAGCCTTTGATAACCAACACTCTCTTCTCCCTAGGAGATCCATGGAGGTAATCTCCACTATAGAGCAAAGGGTGATGTAAGGATACCTTCTTGTCTAGTCGTTGAATCCTTGAAAGTATAGATTCTGCAAAGAAAGGAGACAAACTTGGAAATGCTCTTGATGCTCAAGAGATGGGTGCTAAAATCGATTTGTATAATGACTTGAGGAACTATCCATTCATAATGGATTATACACTTGAGCATGATAGGTTGCCTAATGAATTAATTGTAAACTAGGTCCCCAAAAATTAGAAACATAGATAGCAATGGGTTTGATAACCTTTCTAAGTAGGTGCATTTTCGATAGTATGTTGTTAAAGTGCTTAGGGAAACAATATTGCTCAAGTATGGAAAGGGATCCATCTCACTTATTTTGACAGGTTTGGCAAGTGGGTTTCAGGATGAATCTAGGAGAAATAAATTGGACTCCCAACTAAGTATATATTGTAGCAATCTCTACCTCCCCCCTTTTAAAGAAGTGAAAATTAGAAAGTGTTACCATCAAGTTGCACTTGGATGGATTTGAAGTTGGGTTGCCAGAGATTTAACAACTTACTTGTTCAAACATCAGAGTTCAGAAGTCCATCAGGCCATTTTTGGCCCCCCTTTTTTTTCACATGTTCATACCCCATGGGGAATTGTAATAAAATGATGTAACATGATGGTTTTTTGTAAAAGGCTTGGCTTTCCTAGGACTTAGACATCAATCCAATTACTCTAGAGTGTTTTTTCATTGTTAATTATATATCACTTTGTAGCAACTTATAATTTTCGAGTTTCTCACTCAAACTTCCAAAGTTGGGGTAATTGTCTTGGTGGTTAAGCCTTAGGGGGTTACTAAATCCTAGTGTCAATGTATATTACCATGCTAGTCATTATTCTTGAGTCATATAAACATGTGCTAAGTCCCCACTAGGTGTTTTTAATTTTTTCGTTAAATAAAAAAATTCACGTAAAAGGCAGGGTATTTTAATTGTAAAAATTCACTAAGTCATAAAAGTGGTACTAGGAGGTGGATTTTTCCATGGGGGGTGCTCGTTTTCTAACCCAGAGCACCCACTTTACCTATGTACCCACTTTGAGAGTGAAATTTGTTGAAAAGATAACTATGAAGGTCCTCCCTCATATTTTTGGTGTGGGTGTGATGAGGGGGCCTTGAAGGCTTTGTTCCTTGTGTATTTATGTAAAAAGTGACTTTTATATAAATAAAGTTGTGATATTTTGTATGTTATGAGTTTGGGTCTCACTTAAGTGACATATTTAATAATTAGTGATTTTTTTTTTATAAGCTAGTAGTAGTTCCTTATATTATCAGAATCAAAATATACAGAGTATCAGAATCCACAGGTCCTCTCATGGTAGAGAAAAAAGACCTCAAAAAAATACAGGAGATGTCTCTTAACATAGTAGTCTTAAGAACAGTATTTAGAGCTAACATGCCTAAATAACGAAATAACAGAGAAACAAACTAAGGTGGTCGAAAAACCAAAAAACCAGGATAGCTGACAAGGCCTAACTACTAGTGTAGTCCTTCTGAACAGGCTGAGCGATAGGGTCTTTGGCGAGCGTGATCCCGAACCTCTGAGCAAACTGTTGCTGGTTGAATAGGAGCTGCTTCATCATATCTTCCAATTCATCAAGTTGTATCAAGATCTCTGCCTACGCCTCATTACGATCAGTGAGTGCGTTACCCAAAACTTGCTTATGAGTCCAGTGAAGGTCGAGGGTTTTTTGGTAGAGTCTAACGCGGCCTTTGGAGTTGCCGGGATCAGGGGTCAGGGCCTCAAATTCTTCCTTAATTTCCTCATCAGTCAAGCATCTACGAGATACGCGGGCGTCATCTTCAGCGTCTACGATTTTTGCTCGAGCTTGGACAGGGATTTCCGAATGGTATTTGTACACCTTGTCCACCACCCTCGCATGAGTCTGATGGGCAGAGAAGAGGAGGAGCTCTGCGGCTGCGTGCTGGCCTGCTTAGTGACCTGCCTAGTGGCCTGGCGGGTGCGGGCCTGCTTCTTGGGCGGCATGATAGCAATGAGAAAGGAACTGAAATGGAGGCAAATGAACTAGTCGTCGGTACAGCGGAGCGTGAGGGTATCCCAAATTGCCCACCAAGACGTGATGCGCAACCAAAATAATTGCAAATCAGGGTGCTCAGAGAAATTGTAGGAAGTGTTAAAACAGAGAGAACAATACCCCTCCCGGGAATTTGCAGTGGAACCCTTACGCAGTAGGGCTCTCATGCGAGCATCAAAATGTCTGGGGAGGTTTGAGGCGAATTGCTTATCAACCTGAGGGTCATTAAAAGTCATGATTAGGGAAGGACAACCCCAATCAATTCGTAGTAAGGGAGTCATCAAAGAAGGAGCTCGAAGCAGAGGACAAGACCTCACACACGCAGGAAGGGTCATGGAGTTGGAGCAGACTGAGGCTCCGAACAGTCGAGATGATGAAGGAGTTATAACAGAGCATGGGGCACGTGGATGGTAGAGGGCCCAGAGGTGGCAACGGTAGACTCAGGGGCGAGCACGTGGGGAGGTGCATGGCCAGGATTCTGAGCGATCATGTTATTAGGTGCGTGGCCGGGGATGCTGTAGGACATGTGGCAGGGGTTAGAGTTGGGAGCAGGATCCGTTGTCGAGTTGGCAGTGGGGTGGTTGCTGCAGGTGGAGCTCGTGGCAGTGCTCGTGTCGAGGTTATGGTTCACCCGCTGTGGGGGGTAATAATTAGTGATTTAATTATTAAAAGGTGAGAGCATTTAATTTAGACCCTTGATTTTGTAATTTGATCTCAATCCTAGATTGGGTAGTTAGCAAGGTAGTTACAAAAGATAAAGTATAAAACAATGAGAAAAAGGGCAAGGTGTTGGACACACCGAGCACACTGAGAGGGGGGGGTGAACAGTGTGCGTAGCTTTTTATTACTTTTTCAACTTTAACAATCCTCAGCAGCTTTTTCAATACATAATTCATTAATGCATTATCACATTATCATTATGTCATCAGCATTATTAACAATTACAGCTCATCTTATCATCATCACATAGGAAGCATAGCAAAACACAGTACACAAGATTTTTACGTGGAAACCCAAGTCCTGGGGGAAAAACCACGGAAGCCTTTATAATAATAATTTACCAGCAACAACTGGAAGGAGGCAACAACCCCCTTTGTTACAAAGACTTCAATTCTCCAGCTACAACTGGAAGGAGGCTACAACCCCCTGGTTTACAGACTACAACCTGAAGGAAGCCTTAGCTCCCTAAATTTCCTTGCCCCGTCCTGCCACCCTAATATGAAGATAGATACTGAACTACTGAACCACAAACTGCACTGATCCTACGGACTTGCTATCCAACACCTGTACCACGCTGCACAACCACTATCACTGTTCATCAACTGACCATTGCTCATCAACTGTCCACTGACCACTGCACCACAATTGTGCAACACTGTTCATCAACCTATACAATCAATCTGTCCAATCTAGCTGTCTGATCTTGCTGTACCAATCAATCTGTCTGCATAAATCAATCTGCTGTTCACATTATTCGAATCAGTAATCTGAGTTCAACCAACTATATACCAGACCACCTGGGTCAAACCAACTACTCATACAACTCAGCCAATCCGAGTTAAGGAATCTGCTCATGTAACCTACTCGTCTGAATCAATGTACTTGCTGCTTATTACCACTGTTTATCATTGCATCATTATTTCTATATATCACTGCATACATCACTGAGCATATATAATCCTGTGTCCATTACTGAGCATACACACTACTGAGCATATTATTGTGTAACATGTCTAGCTCATCACTGTGTAAACATCGTATCACTGTGTAATCAAGTTGAGCATACATGTAGGCATCATCAAACATCATTGTATATGTGTCACTGCTATATAAATTACTGTGTACTACTGAGTCATCATTGTGCATATCATAACACTGTACAAAACACTGAGCACAGGTACTATCACTGTGTATACAAGCTGAGCATTGTATAATTTATCACTGAACATGTACATCATAAGTAACTACCTAACACACGAATGTATGCTCATTGGTTCACTATGTACTATCATCACCGAGAATATATGTTTTACTGTGCATTTCACTGAGTATATGTCTCTGCGTAGATTAAGCATACATACTGTGTAAACTGAGCATACCACTGTGTACTAAGCATATATATCATCACTGTGTAAATATATCATTATTGATCATACTTTGTAATCATTTTGTGCTGCTCGTTTAGCTTATCACTAGACATGCATACCATATCAAAACGTCTCATGCATGTATCACTTTGTAGTTATCATACCAAGTCATCACAGTATGCTACAGTGTAGTCACTATCATACCAATGTATACAAACATACCTTGCAAAGAAGACAGGCTGGTGTAAGCAACTTCACAAACCTTGGACTGCTGCAAACTTTATAAAATTGTGACCCAACTCCTTCAACAACTGAGACTTGTGACTGGTGGAGATTAGGACTGTGGTCTCCTCAAAACAGATAGGAAAATATTTCTGCTGTAGCTCACTGATTTTTCCAAAAATAGAAATAAGTGTAATGTACTTGCTGCTCCCTGTTGCTGTAGTAACCTTTTCTTTACCACCAAATTTCCTCAGAGATGACAGAAAATCAGAAAATCAGAGCTTGGCTGTCACAGTTCATTCCCCTCAAATTTCAGACCATGTAAAAACTCAAAACTTAGAGATCACCTGTTGCTCTACAACAAAGATGAAAAACAAAAATTGAAAAATGTTGTCCACTGTAGCTGCCTGCTACAGTACCCGAAAATTTCGTCAGAGCTGTCTGAATTTTTCACCCTTTTTGAGTGGGAGATCAAGTGTATTTATACTAGTTCCCCCCCCAAAAAAAATTAAGCCAACTTTGCAATAATCTATAATAATTTTTTTAATTTGAAGTTTTTTAATTTAATTTTTGGAGCCGACTTGTAGGGTGACCAATGTAAGAATTTTTATTTTAAATATTTAATCTGAATTTTATTTTGACTTTGAATTATCACTTCAATGGTCAACCTAGGAGTCATTTAAGCCATTAAGGCTTGTTACATGTATTTTCATTATTTTTATTATTTTATATTCTTCAATAGTTAACCATATCATTAAAATTCATGGGAGTGTGTCCTCCACATCATCATAGGGTTGCATTCAAGCCACTAGGGCTTTCAATGGCATGCCATGTGCAAGGTGCCATCATGGGCTTCAAGCTTGTCACCAGATGGACCATTGTTAAATTCAACATCAAGCCAATCATTGTGTGGGTTATCATATGCAAAGGTGTGCTCCATTATACTATCAAGGGTGTATTACGCCATTAAGGGCTTCAAGTGTTAATGTAAAGGTGCAATTGGCATCAATGCAACATTAGGGTATTATTAGTGTTTTTAGGGGCAAGACATACATTATGGTCTCATTAACAAATGGGTTCATAGCCATCAAAACCCCAAGATGAGGGTACTAAGGGCTTCATGACCACATCAACTTTAAATGACAATAAGTCATCAACCGTGCGGAGTTAGGAGACACTCCACATATCAATAGAAAGAGCTTGACGAGGGCTATCACCCTATGAGGGTCTTGCTTGCATTGGCAGGGTCCTTCAACTTTGTTTTCTTTAATTTGTGCAGGACCTCTTCATGGACATCATCAAAAGAAAGACTTCATTATGTAAGGGCACAAGTCAACTGTGTGAGGGCTCAAAAGACCAAACTACCATAACATTCATTCAACAACCAATCAAGAGACCACAACAAGTACAAGCAGCATAGAAACCATCAACCAAAAGACAACCAAGAGCAGGGGATACAACAATGGACTCAACTGGGACCAAGATACAGCTTAGGGTCACTCAACCAAGTTAATGGGTAGCCAGCTTTTGGCATTGTCCCAAGGCCTCCAAGGGCTTCAAGCTTGGGCTTGGACAAAGTCAAAAGGTCTCCTCTGACACAGACAACCACAAACCAAACACTAACCCTCCGGGGCTCCACAAGGGGCACCAAGACTTAACTGTTGGCATCAATGACCAGACACTGTTGGCATCAATGACAACCTAATCAACACAAGGAAGATATACTCACTATCAAAAGAGAGAAAGAGGAGAGGTTGAAGACCAAGAAGAGTTCCCAAGGAAGACAAGGCACAATTTCCAAGGAAAAGTACCAACACGCATCCCAAGGTTGCATATAGCAGACCGTACAACATTAATTGCAGGCACATGTGGGCTCATAAATCGAGGTAGAAAGTGTGCAGACCGTACTGTACCGTACAACACGTGTGGATAGCCGTACAACAGGTCGTACAACTAATGTTTGGCACAGATTTTGAGGTAGACAGTTGCTGCAATATTTTATTGTGAAATTTTGTCAGTAAGGGTTAGAAGAAAAATTCATTGTAATGGAATTTTTGAGTATACTCTTCTTAATGAAAAATCTTCCTCTTAGGGTTTTCCCCAGGTTGGGGTTTTGCTCGGTCTAGATGGACCAAAAACACTTGTGTTCTATGTGCTTACTTAATATTCAGTATTGAAGAGTTTTTTACTTGGTGGTTTTAGTTTCAAAGTTTTGTGAGTAAATCTTTAATGAAAACCCTAGATGTTCAAAGTGTTTGACATAATGTGTGAATGAGAATTTTCATGCTTATGTCATTTGTCTTCAAAATTAATGATTACTTATCACTTAATTTCATTTTTCCTCGAAAAGTGAATAAAAAAGGCCAAAGAATAGAAAATAATGAAAAAATCAGCATCCCAAAATTGAAGGAAACATGTTAGGGACATGTCTTCCATGGTGGCAAAGAAAAGCGACAACCTTTCTGAGTTAACTAGAAGCTAAATCTTGGTGATTTCAATCAAATTTTGGCAAGTTGAGTTCATCTCTCGAGGGGGGTCATCTATCTCCTGAAGAAAGCTGATTTGAGTTGGCGCCCATGAAGAAAGTTGATTTGAGCTGGTGCCCATGAAGAAAGCTGATTTTTAGATTGGATCCTATCCACTCCCTCAATTATCTCAAGAATTCATCCTTATCTTTTCCACTTGTGCAAATCACCCTCATGAGGGTTTTGGGTCATTGTTTCTATAAAAGCAAGGCATTCGCCCTCCTTCAGGCTAGTTAGAGCTCTGGGGTGAAAGGCTTGCTGGTTGTAATAACATTTTGCAGTATTATTTTGTTGGAATAAAAGACTTTGGAGGTCAATATGGTGTTGTGCTTCATTATGTGGATCATCATTGCTATGTTTTATTGAGGTAATCTGTATTTTTTTTATCTTGCTTCTAATTATCTTGTGTATCTGGCCTTGGAAAGACTGCTATGAGAGAGCTTGTAATTTAGTTTGTTTAGTTTGTTCTTTTGTTTATGTATGCTTAGAGATGCAAATCTGACATGTTTTATAAGCTTATAATCATGTTGTTTTAGTCTCTTTCTTATGTAATTCTAGATCTCACGGGTGTTGTTTGTAGTATTCCAACTGATATTTTGTTGTCTTTGTAATTCTCTGATGTAGTTTCTTGCTTGTCTGAGGTCTTGTAACTCAATACTATAATAAAATATGAATGCAAGTGTTGTTCTATGATCGCCTGATCATGCATGCAAATACATGGGTTTGCCAAGAAACCCTGAATAACCCAAATACTTAGATATGCTATAAAATAGGGATAGAAATGATGCATGTACGTACCCATAGCTTGAGCAATTGATGTAGATCGATATGGGCTAAGCATGCAAGCCATGCATGGAGAAACAACTGAGATATGAGTTGTTCTCTCTCCAATAATGCGCCTTCTTTAGTCTTGATGTGAAGTAATAAGTGCTATACTGATGGGAAATAACTTCGGAAGATGTGCACTAGGGTTAGAATCCCCCTCTGATCAATATAGAAGCTGCATGCAGACCATGCATCAGCTCTAAGGCATAAAGCGTGAGTCCTCCTCCAGGAAAGTCGCCCATGCAAAAGAAGGTGCCCTTTTGATAATGCTTTTGTTGATAACTTGATCCAGAAACCGGAAGAGAAGCCTGTATTCAGTAACTAGGCTAACGATGATGCTCCCGGAAGGATGGAAGCTGCATGCAGACCAAAAGATGACTATATACTGAGATATGAAGATGCCTTACTTTTTCCAAGTCGACCATGTAGAAAGGGCGAATCCTCCTGATTCAGAATGTGGCTAGATCCAGAATGTGGCTAGATCCCTGAAGAATGCTGAAGAATACTGTATGATGATAGAAGTAATGTTGAATTTGTATGATCCAACCCTGATAGTGACTAGGGAAGATAGATTTCGCTGCCGAAATGCACTGGATGGTTGAGTGATGCGCTCTCAACCCTAATGTTGGCTCTCTGAGCTCTCCAAGTCAAATTCTCAAATCAATAATAATAGGCAGGCCTTCATCATTCACTTTATCTTTCTTTTATAAGTTTGACATTGCCTGACCTAACTTTTGCATGACTAGGTTGCTTTTCTCTTCTAATTTCCAGTTGACTTGCATGCATTGCTTTCTGTGTGCATGAGAGCTTAATAAAGGTGTTTCAATGCATGCACCATGAAATATGTCCCACATGCAGGTGGTCCCTAGTTCTCGTGGCCCTCTTTTACCTACTGATGATCTAAGATCTAATAACCATGATTGAGATCTTCTTATGGTCTTGTATCACATCCATAGTAGCTAGGCTACCATGGTTATAGAGCAGATATCTGCACATTATTGAGCTTTTCCTTTACACATATTCAATGACATCAGCTATGATGAGCAGTGTTTTTTGTGATCACTCACACATCAGAGCAGCCTTATATCAGATATGCAATAGACCTTATGCCAAGGCTGAGCCTTAAGACCTCAGATTTGATGAACGAGATGACCTTTTATTCCATACAGGTACAGGGCAGTGTTCAGAGTTCTAGCAGCAGTGTTCTCAGTGGTTATAGTTGGTCCAGATTACAGATACTGATGTATGACCTAGTATATATATATGATGTGCATTGGTATTATTATCTTGCTGTTTAGGTCATTTTGATAGCTTGACTTGGCATATAGTAATTATGATTTGGTAGTATATATATGTTAAAATGAAATTGGTTACTATGGATTAAATGAATGATTGTATTACTGACATTTGGAAACTCTTGTTTTATATTCGTTGGTTTTTACCTTCTTAGGAACGTGGGAATGATCACTCTCGTCTTTTTGACTTGCTAGCTTAGGCACCATTTTCACTTGTCTCCATCCATCCATTTGTCTTTCCTTATTATTGATCTTTACCCTGACTTACACCTTGACTTGTGATATGGAGGATCTCCCCTCTTTTGCCTTTGTGTTGGACAACATCCATGTTTTATTTGTGTCTCGGCTCTGAGTTGGCAACAAAACTTACCTTTGGTGAGTTGGATTTTATACCTTGATCTCTCTAGTCGGTTGCCCCGATGTTTGATCTTGATTGTGGAAGTCCCCGTAGTTGCTTGAAGTTATGTTGGCTAAAACCTGAAGCAAATTGTACTGCCTTTGGAAACTATTGATATATCTTTGTAAAGCCCAATGAAAAGGGTTGTGAAATGAAATGTAAATGCACCCCGGATGAAAGCTGCAATTAGTTGTGCTTTTAAGCATGCAAAATCCCAGAGGGGTACTTAAGGCCTAAAAAGCAACGGATAAATGTATGCTAAATCTAAATATTGTTGGCTAGGAAATGATATGAAATGAAATGAAAGGTCCAAATAAAGCAATGGTTAAGTATATGCCAAATCTAAAGACTGCTGACCTTAAATGAAATTTTCCTCATTGAGCCTGCAGATTATGATATGAGATGGAGCAAGGGACAACTAATTCTAAGTGTCCCCTAGAACCTCAAGTTACAGCTAGTCGGGCACCTAGTTCACGGCGGTTCTAGTAGTAGACATTTTGCCAAGGTTGAACAAGCACTTCTCTAAAACAACTTACCCATTTGTGAGACACCGCCATTCCTTGTGTATTCTTTGTCCAACACATGCTGAAGTGTGTAATACCATTTCCCTTATCCAAAGTATCACAGTGTCAAGTCAGTCAAGTCATCCCCATTTGGCCTAGCCTTGCATCCTTAGCCTTCACCCTCTGCTAGCAAATTGATCATGTCTACAAATGAGTATATTCTTGAGGTTCTCTTTGAAAGTAAATTACTAATTAACCTACTATTATCTATTAATTGACAGTGAAAGAATGCTTAATGTTTTAAAGTCATGCTATGAAAATGATTTAAAGAGCATGTCTTAACCATTTGCACTTGCAGCAGTAGGCTTCTTTTTCCTGGGTCATATTTTGATTAGTTTGATCGGTCAAACCTAGTTTGAAGCCTCTTTCTCTCTCTTTCTATCTTAAAAAATCAAATATCTCTTGTTATCGGTTCTAGTATATCTTAGATCTATTCCTTTTGAAAGTAAAATCCTTAAGTAGATCTGATTTACATGCTTAGATCGTAGATGTTATAAAAATATTTATTTTTAAACTATATCTAGCACAACTAACTTTTCTTTTGCAAGTCACGTTATGGTAGATCTAAAGGCTTGAAGGAAATTTTGCTTTATTTGTTTTAAAGTTGTATTTGGCAAGTGTAGTGCCTTTTTGGTTTGTTGTCCCTAAAGGGAAAGCAAAGATACCAAGGGAGTTGGCTTTCTAGCTCACCTCCTTTGGTTAGTTTAGCTCTCTTTTAGACATAGTTTACAATTTTTTTATTTTACTAACATTTTCCAAAAACACTTCCAAAGTGTTTTTGGGAGTCTTTTCCAAAAAAAATTCACAATAGCTTCGTCATAAAATTCTTGCTAGCTTTGCATCCCTGAAGATGAGCAAGGTTTCTGCTCGAAACATCGGTTTCAAATCTCTTACGTAGTGAAAAATACGGAAGACCATGGACTATTTAAGATCTTAGGAGCACCTTGCTTTAATCCTAAATCATTTTATAAACTTGTAAGCCTTTTGTGGTCTTGATTTATAAAGGACCACATGCATCCTCCATAAGATTGTAAAAGAAACATAATAAAAGAAAAGCACATGGGCTACCCAATGCCCACACCCCATCCCTCGTGGGGGGATTTTTGTCACCTCTTTTTGTGGTGTGCTTTTCCTGTTTTTTCATTGGTTTTGTTTTAGATATTAACCAGTAGATTGGTTTCCTAAAATAGATTAAATCACATCTTACATACATTGCACTAGATTAGTTTACTTTCAGTATTCTCTCATTTTTCGCAAGAGTAACGAACATTGACTCAATCCCTGTATGCTCTTGTAACCACTACGGGCTTGCTTGAGTCGGGGTTCAACAACCAAAAAGGGATTAGAGTGGCTAGTTAATAAATTTTTATTGTCATAGTAAGCGGTTGCATTGAACTTACTATGGAGTCGGAGGGGTGCCCAAAACAGACTTTATGTCTGCCCCTGTTGGAGATCTGGTACTGTTGCTCTACACTTACTAGTGAGGATAAAAGGCTAAGTGGGACAAACCAAGAATAAACCCACTCCTAAACAACTCACCAAATAATAACTTAAAATTTACCAAGAGCAATTCAACACCTTACTTTTCTAGCATTGCGTTTACTTTTCGGCACTGGTCATTTACTGTTTATCATTTTTGCTTTAAAGTTATTTGCTTTCAAATGATATGATGTTGTTAAAGTTGTTACTTTGATTTCATAATAATAATATTGCACATTGGAGATGGCTTACTCAGTGGTTGCTTGACCTTAGTTGGGTGCTTGCATGAGAGTCTTCCCTAGGGTGTTGGAGATCCTCAAACAATTTGGTGGCATTTTACATGCTACATGGAGATGGTTTCTTGCTTGGAAAATGTCTTGCATAAGAGGAGGAGCATTTTACATCTTGGAAGAGGGCATTGGTCTTGTTGTCACACGATGTGGCGGTCTCTGTGTTGGCAGAGAGTAACGATTGCCAGACTGGTGGAATCTCGAGACTTTGCCCCAAGTGTCACGACAGGTAGGGTCCCCTCTCTTTAGGATTCCCGGATTAACTGAGAGAATACCTAGACTAGCCATGGGAGGTGTCCCCAGTCCAACATTCCCGGTTACTTGCCGCCAGAACCAACTTTCACACAGTAATCAAAAGACCGATTTGGAAGGGAAACATGGCACCTTGAAGATTTAACAAGTGGGGATCTTGCTTATGGGTTTCACTAGAGATCTAAGACTATGAAAACACATACCCAAAAGCCGCATGAGCAACACATGAGGTGTCAAAATAAGATAAACAGGTTACTTGGATAAAAGGTAAGGCACACAAATGCCACTAGACTTAAGTTAATATGACTGTCATGAGGTTTTAAATATACAGAGAATTTGGGGCATCTTTGAGATGAAGTCTAAGGGAGCAAAATAACAAATGTCTTGTTGGAATCGATTTAATACTGAGAGGGGGGCTGAATCAATATTAGTACAGCTATCAATAGTTTTTTACCTTCTTTAACAAATTAGTCTTGACTTAATCATGATCTTTAGTTATGCATCCAATGCAAACAAAACCATTCATCATATAAGCACCAAGACAAAGAACACATAACACACAGGATTTTGACGTGGAAACACAATAGGGAGAAAACCACGAAATGCTCTTTTGTAATGAAAAGAATACATTCAAGGAAGCACCAACTTCCTGTATTTACCAACACCAACTGGAAGGAGGCACTGACCCCCTGGTTTTACAGGCACTGACCTGAAGGAAGCTCCAACTCCTTGTGTTCTCCATCACTAACCGGAAGGAGGATACAACCCCTTGCTCCTTGCCCTGTCCAGCTGCCCATATATCCAATATACGATTCTGACTTATTGAACTTCCAACTCGCGCACACTTCTGATCTTCTGATATTAGTTCTGCTGTGCGCTATCTTCGTATGCAGATGATTCACTGTCACTGTGCTACATACATCACTTGACTACTCATTCCTCTTGATTCTACACTTCTGCCGATGGCTTACTTCATGTACTGTGTGCTACTGATTCTACAGTATGCACTAAGGTATGCTCTGTTGATCTGCTACTGCGCAGCTGCACTCGCCAATTGATACTGTGCTTTCAATTGCTAGTTTTCTTCTCTAAGATAATGTACCAGAAACAGATGGAACTAGGCTCCTACTGATGTGTCCGTTCTCTTTAAGTGTCACAGTCTTTTAGACAACCTGCGACATGCCGTGCATCAATTGATTCGTCCTTTCGGTTTAACACACTTGTCTCAGATAATCCTCATCATGACGCACTTACTGGATCTTGTTGCTGCTCTATCGTCGTGCATCAGATGGACTTTTCAGCTTCGCACACTTCACTTCAGTCTTCGTGCATCAACCAAACATCTGTGCATCACTTGATATACTTCGGTTCTGTCTCTGCGCTACTTCCTTACTTACAACATTTGTGACTGTCTACGTGTTGTTTGCAATCCTGTCATTTAATCTTCACGCAGTTGCGCATACTTCTGTGTTTCTGCCTTTCAGTATCTGTGCATCCGTCACAGATCTACAACATCATTCTGCGCACCATCACCTGTATCATTCCTTTGTATGTGTACACTTGACTCCTCGCTAGATCATGCTATTTTGTCCTCGAGCCCTTGATGCCCCAAATATAAATCCATATTTCTACTTGAAGCTCTATGATCTTGCCATCAAGCTTACTTCAAATCTCCAACTTGCATCTTTATTTAGACATGTCCTGCACGGATTGTATGTCCACAAGTTGGTTGTGGCATCCCTTCTTCCATACTTCATGGATTTTGCTTTTGCCACATGTCATCTTCTGCGTTTCTAATGTGTCATCCTTTGTGGGTCTTGCCCATCCATGGTCCACGACTTAGTGTGACTTACACCTTAGTGGTGTACTCTTGCGCTCTTGATGTCCATTGATTTAAGGTATGTGCTCATCTTTGCTCTTCAACTTGATGAGTCTTTGACCCTTGCCGTAGCATTCCTTGTAGGTGTTGCACTCCTAATGTATTGATGCTTTGCGGAATCTGCACATAAACTAACTTCAACTTGGTGGGACTTTGACCCTTGCAGTACCATTACGTGTGGAACTTGCGCATCTGCTGTATCATTGGCTTCTGGGATTTGTGCATAAACTTTAGCTGTTGTACCCTTCTTGGAACTTGTGTGCCCTTTACTGACTGATAGCGTCTTCTAATTGGCAAGACTTGCATGCTTTCAGGACTATTCAGTTTCTTACTGTTTGCGCACTCCTGATCTTTGACCAAGCAATGCTTGTGCATTCTAGAGTCTTCTTTCAACATGCTTGCACACTGTTAGAGTTTGCACTTTAATTCAATTTAGTTAGATCTTTAAACTGACAGATAGACAAGCACAACAAAACACAAAAGACACAAAAAATTTCTTCGGGGAAACCATAAAGGAGAAAACCCCGTAACTTCCTTAGAAATAGATTTGTCACTAGTACAATATCAAACGGGATGGAAAACCCAAAATATAAGATGTCTTCTGCAACTCTCTCTCTTTCTCTTCCAACGAACTTGTCCTCTCTCTCACTTGGTGTGAACTTGCTTGAGTGAGTGTGATATTCAAATGAGAGAGTGAGACTCTCTATTTACACTTTTAAGTGTGAGTGACCTAATTCCTCAATGGGGTCGACTTGTCTAATTGACTGGGCCGACCTATCCTAGGGAGACTCAAAAATACGTTTTACATTTGACCTTTGGGGAACTATTGCCCCGACTTACAATGGAGGTTTTACCTTGATATTCTCACATGACCAAATACAATAATGACATCCCCGAACGGAGGAAAAACATCTCCGACGGAGGTACAATAAAAATACAATAATAATATACAAAAGAATATCTTCCGAAGTTACATTTACAACAATACTCTCTCTTAACTAGGAAGGTATTCTCTCGCCATAGTCATCATCAGTCTGGACACAATCTCTGGACAATGTCATCATCGTTGGATAATCATTAATGCTGGATCATCATCGTCGCTGCTATAGCAATCCTCATCTCGTTGATCATTGACTAGTGACATCTCTCGAATCTATCCGTCATGAGAAGTTCTACAGAGCCAGCCCTTTTTCATGCTAGATGTAGGCCTAGCTCTCATCTAGGTCTTCATCATCTCTACGAGCAAGCCATCAAGTAGGTACAACCTAGGACCACATTAGATTGCCACAACAATCACCTGCGTCTCTTACTATCATCTCATCGTATCCGGATCATCTCATCATCACACACGAAGAGCAGCCCAGGTGCATATATCATGTCCATCAGACAACCTGCATATTACACCTAGTGGATACACCCCAGGAGCACCCCAGGTGCATTACGTCTCTCTCTTAGTCAACCTGCGTCTCCCACCCAGTGGGTACAGCCCAGGGACATCTGCGTCTTCGACCCCGTGGATATAGCCTAGATGTATTATGACTCTCTCAGTCAACTTGTGTCTTCAAACATGTGGATACAGCCCAGGAGCACCCCAGGTGCATTACGTCCTTGTAGACCACCTGCATCTTCCACCATGTAAGATACAGCCCAAGGGCATCCTAGATGCCTTATGACCCGTGGACCTACCAGCGTCTTCTAACATGTGGATACAGCCCGGGAGCACCCCAGGTGCATTACGTCCTTGCGAACCACTTGCATCTTCCACCATGTAAGATACAACCCTGGTGCACCTGCGTCTTTTGGTCACATTACTCCCTCTTTCGAGGAGCCTCTATCTAGATAACACCAGGCTTTTCTCTGAAGTACTCGAACTTCACCCTTGCTAACGTCTTGGTCAACACATCGGTTGTCTGCTCGTTTGTTGCCACATACTGGAGCTTCACTACTCCTCTATGCACCGTATCCCGGATATAGTGGTACTTGATCTCAATATGCTTCAACTTGTCATGGAACATTGGGTTCTCAAATAACTTCACACAACTCTGGTTGTCACAAAAGATACAAGTCACCTCTAGCTCGAGATCAAACAAATCTAACAGTTGCTTCCGAAGGCATACTGCCTCACAACTAGCCGAACAAGCTACAACATGTTAGTTTTTCAACATTTAATTCAATATGATCTAGGATCTTATCTGAGAGAATAACAAGCATGGCAAATCAATCACAAGAGACAATAGACACGAAGCATTTCATCGGGGAAACCATAAAGGAGAAAACCCCGCAACTTCCTCGGAGATAGAATGAGCAATAGTACAAAACCCCAAAACAATAAGATAGACTCCAGCAGCTCCTCCTCCTCCACTTGTGCAAACTTGTCTCTCTCTCACTTATGCAAATGAGTGAGTGAGTGAGTGAATGAATAAATGAGAGAGTCACACTCTCTATTTATACTTCACTTCACTTGCCTTTTTACCCTACTGGGCCGACTTCTCCTATGAGAGTCTAATAACCCATAAAACCCTAACTTTGGGCCAACCCCACAAGAGGAGTCTAATAACCCATCAAATAATAATAATGACTCTTCCGATCGGAGGAATATAACCTCTCCGTCGGGTGTACAATAGCAATATAAGATATACAAGTGAAATACATTCCGAAGTTACAAATACATCAACACAACATACTCTGCTTCGACTGTACTCAGTGCCACACATGACTGCTTCCTACTAAACCATGAGATCATACCGGATCCCAAATTGAAGCACCATCTCGAAGTGTTTTTCCTGTCTGTGGCACTGCTTGCCCAATCCGAATCAACATAACCATGTAGGTTAATCTTCTGATTCATCTCATACTTGAGCCCATACTCAATCGTACCCTTCAGGTACCTCAATATATGTTTTGCAGCCATTAGGTGAACATGCCTTGGATATGTCAGGAACTGGCTCAGGGTGTTCATAGCAAAACATATGTCTGGTCTAGTGTTCGTTAAGTACATTAACGAACCAATCATCTGCCTGTACATTGTGGCATCAATTGTCGTAGAAGAAGCGTCACACAGTAGCTTCAAGTTCAATGCCATTGGTGTGGCCATTGCCTTGCAGTCCATCATTCCGAACCTCTTCAGAATCTCTACTGCATACTTTCCTTGACCAAGGAAAATCCCATCCACACTCTGCCACACCTCCATGCCTAAGAAATAGTGCATCATTCCTAGGTCCTTCATCTCGAACTGTGCGGAAAGCCTTATCTTTGTATCTGCTATGAGCTCATCCTCCCCTGTTACAAACAGGTCATCTACATATAGCAGTAGTATCATTGTTCTTCCGTCCTCAACCTTGAAGTAAAGGTTGGAATCTACTTTACTCTTGGTAAAGCCTAAGTACCTCAGAAAGCTGTCCATCCTGCCGTACCATGTCCTGGGTGCCTACTTCAAGCCATACAAGGCTTTCTTCAACTTGCACACATGAGTCTGTCTGTCATGTGTCTCGAGTCCCAATGGCTGCTCCACATACATTTCCTCTTCAACTACACCATTCAAGAATGCTGTCTTGACGTCCATCTGGTGTACCTTCCATTTCATTACCGCAGCTAATGCAAGTATAGATCTGATGGAAGTGTATCTTGTTACAGGTGCAAATGTCTCCTCATAGTCCATGCCTTCCTTCTGGGAGAAGTCACGTGCCACAAATCTTGCCTTGTGCTTTTCTATGCTACCATCTGCAGCATGCTTGATCTTGTAGATCCATTTCGAAGTCACAACAGACTTCCCTATTGGTCTTGGAACTATCTCCCAGACATCATTCTTCATAATCAATTGGTACTCCTTAATCATGGCATCCTTCCATTCCTTGTTTTCTGATGCTTCCTCGTAGTTGGAAGGTTCTTTATCAATGATGTCACATAGTAGGGCCACATAGCTGGAGTATGGTTTGGGTCTCTTGCTTTCTCTATGTATCCCATCTAGAGCACCATACTTCTCTGAATCTTGTATTGCTTCACGTGCCCATGCTGGTCTTCTCTTGTGGGAATTCTTCTCACGAGGTGGATCAACAGGTTCTTGTGGTTCTGCCATGTTGCGGTCTTCATGATCTTCTTGTATTGTCTCTTCCATCACTGTGTCTCTGGTTCTGGGAGCTTCAGGTTCTTCAGTTTCTTCAATAGGTAATTTTCTTGATTTGTTGTATGCTGAACCTTCATCAAAAGTTACGTCTCTGCTGATCTCGATCTTCTTGAATCTTGGGAAGTATGTTCGGTAAGCTTTTGATGTGTCGCTGTATCCCACGAATATCCCCTTTTTTCCTAAAGGATCTAGCTTGGTTCTCTTATCCTTTGGGATCTGTATGTATACCGGGCAGCCAAATATTCTGAGATGGTTGACTTCTGGTTTCTCTCCTGAGAAAGCTTCTTCGGGGGTCTTGTCGTTCAATACAGGATGAGGTGTATAGTTTTGTACATACACAACTGTCCTTGCTGCTTCTGCTTATAAGTGCATCAGAAGATCCTGATCATGTAGCATTGCCTTCGCTGCTTCCATTATTGTTCTGTTCTTTCGTTTTGCAACGCCATTTTGTTGAGGATTGTAAGGAGTGCCCAACTCCCTCTTAATCCTAGATTCTTTGCAAAGGTCCTTGAACTCTTCTGAAGTGAATTCTCCGCCATTGTCTGATCGTAAAGTCTTGATCTTCCTCTCAGCATGATTTTCAACCATGGCTTTGAATTCCTTGAACTTGCTAAATACTTTATCTTTTCCCTTTAAGAAATAAATCCATGTCTTACGGGAAAAGTCATCTATAAAAGAAACATAGTCTCCATACCCGCTTAATGAGCTGGAAGACATGGGGCCACACACATCTGAGTGGACTATCGCCAAGATTCCTTTTGCCTTGCTTTCGCTGCTAGGGAATGTCTTCTTTACGTTCTTTCTTTGTGCACATCCCTTACAAATGCCTTCATGCTTTGTTTGGATTTCTGGTAGATCTGAAATTGCTTTGCTTGCAATTGGTAGTGCTTTATAGTGCACATGTCCAAGCCTGCTGTGCCACAACTCACTTGGTTCCATGGAGTCATGGACCAATGCTTGTTCTGGTTGTCCTTTCAACTTGTACAAGCCTCCCTTTTGCTCTCCAATTACTGTTGCATCATTTATTGTCTTTCCCTTTGGCCACATTAGAACTTGGCCATCAACAAATGCAACCCGCATTCCTTCAGCATCTAATGCTAAGATGGAGAGAAGATTCTTCTTCAATCCTGGTACATAGAGAACATCTTTCATCTTTAATGATTTGCCGGAATCTAGTTTGTAGGAAGCTTCTCCACTTCCTTTGATGGGATATTGATTATCATCCCCAAGTTTCACCTTGTGAGGTGACTCATGTTTTGATAGGTTGATGAAATATTCTTTGTACCCTGTCATATGCTTGGATGCTCCACTATCTACAAGCCAATCATTGCTCCCATGTGTGATGGTGCCTGTGAGTGTTGAGATTAAGACATATTCTTCATCACTTGAAGAATCATCCATTTCTTCTCTGGTTCTTTTCCTTGTTGGTTCATCATCTTCAACAGTGTGAGCATGATGCCTCTTCTTGTTCATTTTCTTGAAGGGTCCTTGGTTTCTGGGTCAATTTCTTGAGTAATGTCCCTTCTCATCACATGTGAAACATCTGATATTGGAGAGATCCCTTCTAGGTCCATGATGCCTTTTGGATCTTTTGTGATGATGGTCCTCCGTCTTGTTTTGATTTCTTTTAGTGTGAGCAGTTAGAGCTTGGCCATCATTAGCTCCCATCTTCTCTTCTCTTGATACTAGTCGAGCTTCTTCTTGGGTGCATTCTTCCCATAGTTTGCTGAAGGTGATTAGCTTCTTCCTGGCACATATTCCTTGAATGAATGAGTCCCATGATCTTGGGAGACCATTCAAGGTGGTCACTACAATCTCTCCTTCTTCTACTTTGTCTTCAATTGCTTCAAGTTGCTCCTTAATTTGAGAGACCCTTTTGAAGTAAGCTTGCATAGTCTCTGAGTGTTGGATCTTCACATTCTTGAGTTGGTTCCTTAGTGTCATTTTCGATTGATGTTCTTCCCTTAGAATATCTTTGTCAAAGAATCGAACATCTCCTTGGGAGTCTTCAAGGATGATACATGAGGGATGAGATGATCTTTGATGGAGTCTGCAATAATCCTCTTGGATTTGACCAAGTTATTCTTGTGGATTGCCTTTGCCTCTTCTCCCTTTGGTTCTGGAACCTCCTCATTGACATACTTGTCCAAGTAATTTTTTTCTAGCATAAGAGAGATTTTATACTACCATGCTTGGAAGTTGTCAGCTCCTTCAAGCTTATCCTCAAGCTTGGTGTGATTTGTCATTTTGAAATGAGAACCTCAAATGGAAATAACAAAGAATTAGATCTTACCAATTTGAGATGCCTAACCTAGTTCTGGAGCTGGCTGACCTAGGGTTTATTAGAGAAACCCTAATTTTTCAAACTTGGAATTTTGAACTTTTGTTTGGATAGGAAGATGTGCCTCCTCAAGGCGAGTTGTCCAGTGACACTAGTGACTCGGTCAAAAATGAAAATTCTTCAAATTGAATTATGCTTCCTCCAAAAGATGCGTCGCCCTCCTAAGGCGAGTTAGCCTAGCTCTTTTTCTTGATGATCTGTGGAGAGAAGAGCTTGAACTAGCAAGCCCTAGTTTCGTGCTGCTGCACAATGCCTTCTTTTCATATTGGCTCTGATACCATGTTAGAGTTTGCGCTTTAATTCAATTTAATTAGATCTTTAAACTGAAAAATAGACAAGCACAACAAAACACAAAAGACAAGAATTTTCCTCGGGGAAACCATAAAGGAGAAAACCCCACAACTTCCTCAGAAATAGATTTGTCAATAGTACAATATCAAATAGGATGGAAAACCCAAAATATAAGATGTCTTCCGTAGCTCTCTATCTTTCACCTCCAACGAACTTGTCCTCTCTCTCAGTTGGTGCGAACTTGCTTGAGTAAGTGTGATATTCAAATGAAAGAGTGAGCCTCTCTATTTATACTTTGAGTGTGAGTGACCTAATTCCTCAATGGGTTGACTTGTCTAACTGACTAGGGCGACCTGTCCTAGGGAGACTCAAACATACATTTTACATTTGACCTTTGGGGAACTATTGCCCTGACTTACAATGGAGGTTTTACCTCGATATTCTCACATGACCAAATACAATAATGACATCCCCGAATGGAGGAAAAACATCTCCGACAAAGGTACAATAAAAATACAGTAATAATATAATAATAATATACAAAAGAATATCTTTCGAAGTTACATTTACAACAACACACACTTGTACCTTTGCTTAACCAACTCCTTGGCTGCTTGTGCACATGTACTTTTGTCCAACGAGTTCTTTGACTGCTTCCTTTAGAGAGTATGACTTGGTGGACTTGATATCTGCGTTGGGAGTATGACTTGGTGGACTTGATATCTGCACTGGTACCACATGTAGTAGGATACATTGCTTATGTGCTTCTTTGAACTGGATCTGCATGATGTACCTTCCTTATGTGTTTTTTCATACTGATCATGCATGATTTATCCTTGGACACACATCTTCAGACTGGATGCAACTTCTAGATATACTTCTTCACACTGGCATCCATGTCCTTCACCATCTTGCGCATATACTTCTTTAAAGTGGCTTCCATGTACTTCTTTAAGCTGGCATAGGAATGTTGTATCCACTTTGACATCAGTTGACAGCAATGATTCAAATTGAATCAATTGACATCTTAGTTGAGATCAATGACAACCAAATTTCAACAATCTCCCCCTTTGGCATTGATGTCAACACCTTATGAAGCTGTGTATGATCTTCTTTGAACTGTATGCTTCATCTGTACTTGTCGCAATGCTCCCCCTGTGTATGTGCTACACATCTTCAGACTTGATGCAACTTCTAGATATACTTCTTCACACTAGCATCCATGTCCTTCACCATCTTGCGCATATACTTCTTCAAAGTGACTTCCATATACTTCTTTAAGCTGGCATAGGAATGTTGTATCCACTTTGACATCAGTTGACATCAATGACTCAAACTGAATCAGTTGACATCAATGACAACCAAATTTTAACAATTTCCCCCTTTGGCATTGATGTCAACACCTTATGAAGCCGTGTATGATCTTCTTTGAACTGTATGCTTCATCTGTACTTGTCTCAATGCTCCCCCTGTGTATGTGCTCCCTCTGGGTGCTTTGGGATTTTGACTTCTGGGCCTTCTGCTGTCAATACTTCTTTTGCTTTCTGTTACTTCTGCGCAGACCATATGTACAGTCATCTTTATGCCATTTCTCCAAGTGATCTACTTCACGCTCTTTCACGTCTGTTGCATCTCTATGTTGTTTCTTCAATGGTCTTCATACATCTCTTCATGCTCATTCTTGTCTGCTGCATTCAACTTTATGTACAACCAGCTTCATGCTTTTCTCCCAGTTGTTATGTCAGCTTCATGCATTTCTCCCCCTTTGACATCAATGGCAAAGAGGTGACATTACTTGCGCAATGTGGGTTCTCCTTTTGTTTTATTTTTGCATCAGTCTCTACCTGAACTGTTTTAAGGGATAACTACCCTTGACTTCATGTTTCATTTCTTTCCTGTAATTCTACACTGATATCCTTTTTATAATTATCTTTGATTTCCTTTTTTTATTATCTCTTCATTTTGATCTCCTGTTGCTGTCACAGCACTTCATCATTCTTTGCGCAGTGATCCATGCAGAATTCCTTTCGTGCCAACTATGCAATGCCAACACCTTTTCCTGGTTCTCCTTTGTCTTTTCATTTGCTTCCTTTCCACGCTTGAATGCTTCATCTGTCGCATTTACTGCGCTGCCACCTTGCGTTGTCGCATTTATTATTGTTGCACCTCTCACCATGACAACCAAAGATTTGGCACGTTTGTCCGCTAGCTCAACATTAAAGCAAATCTACTTAGTTCGTGTGAGAGCCATTGTGTGTCATCATCGTACTTGAGCTTTTGGGGACAACATCATTTCGTCGCACGACCAAATGAATTGAGTTTTGGCGATTCCACCACATTCTTTGACTTGCGCGATATTGAATGCATATCTTATCAAATTAATTTCATGTGCACGAACGCCTTCCATTCAACTCTATAAGAGTTCCATGAACAATGCCTGGTTTATCACCATTAGCCCTTCTGCATTTTCGTGTCGCATTGTCATTTGGTGCTTCTCCTTTCTTTCAATGGCCTCCTTTTATCAACAAATGAACAGTTCCCTTGAGAATGTGTGACTTGCCGTTTAGACTCAGCGATCTGAGTTTACACGTCTGAGAGTTGACATGGGTGCATGCAACGCCGGATGGAAAACGGTGAGTACCAATATCAGTATGCTCAGTCACAGATGTATCTCAGACATTCTGAGCAACTGACCTACTTAAGCCACCGGGTTGACAATCTGGAGCGCTAGCAACAACTAATTTTAGATGAATTGTCTTTCGGCCTCAACAAACTGAACCATCATCGTCTACAACTCTGAAGCTTCTTCCTGTGCGTCCTTCGATGGATTTGGAGCTTCGTCTTGCGAACCAGTCAGATACAACAATTGACCTTGAGCTGCGGCTGTAGAATGCTTTAGCATGTTTCAATTTTGCCACCCTTTATTTGTGTACGCCTTTTGGCCATGGCATGGAATCTCAACTCATGCAATTTTGTAAACATATTGAATTTGAAAAAGTTCCATTTTGCACAAACTCATGTCTATCTTTCAGCAATGTTTGTTTCTTCATGCAACAATTTTCTTTTTGCATCTACACTACTAAATTCAAACAAATACTCTGTTCTGTATTGTATCACATGCAAGATAACTCAGTAGTAACTTAATTCGTGCATGTATCTGAATTTTTCTGTGACATTAACAATTTAACACATAACCTTGTGCAACCATAATGAATACTGCGACAGGCACATTCTAACCACATACCTAACTAACATACCCCTTGAATTCCTTAAGATGCATCATGTTGAACTCAAGGGTCTCACTTAATCCTTATGGATTGTCTGCATCTTCAACGCACTTCTGAGGAGATTTCCTCACCCATGTTTTGTTGTTCGCACTTCTGGCTTGATTCTGCACCGGATATTTTTTACTATGATCCCTTTGAATGTGGTTTCCTTTGCGTAATAAATGTTCATTTGGATAGTTTACTGCTTTTCGGCAGTACATAGCCTTATGTCCAAAACCATCACATGCATAGCATCTCAGAGTTTGATAATATTTTGCAATATGACCAAAACGATTGCATCTTGTGCACTTCAACCTATTCATCCTTCTTTGGTTAGTAGATTAAAAAGAGTTGTAGTTGAAAGTGTTACTTATCCAGAGATTACTACTCCCTCTGGATGCCCTGAGATCTCAAGCGGTTTGATTCTCTATAAATCAGAAATACAATAATTACTTAAGATGCAAACACTATAGATCTCTTAACACTTCCACAATGAAAAACACAGCAATCACACAACTCAGTATTTACCCTGGAAACCCCAAACAGGGAAAACCAACTATTTGTGGGGTTTTTTTCTATCTCGATCCCAGAGCAAAGTAAGCAGAATACAAGTACGTACAAAATACCTCAGAAGGAACAATCGAACCTGACAGGGTCAAAACCCTAGATCTGCATGCAACAAGTTGATGCATGCACAGAAGAAATGTGCCCTAACTGTCAACTGGATCTGGATCTCCCTGCAGGCAACTCTATCGGTACTGTCTCTCTCTCAACACTGCTCTGACCTGCTCAACCAAAGAAGAAGACCAACAGCTAGATCTGATGAATGCACCCCTCCTCTACATGGAAAAGTGCGTCCTCCCTCAAGATGTTAGATGCTCGTACGAAATCAGATCTCAACAGATCTGAGCTTTGATCGTCATAGTCCTTCCTCAATCACTCAGACAAGGATACTCTAAAAGTCTCAACTGCTCAATCGTTCAACTGGAAGCAGGACGAGCTTCTCTCTCCTCAGAGAATGCGCCCTCCTTTCTTACGAAAGTCGCCCACCTCTCAAACAGATCTATCTTTGATCAGTTTGCTCGGTGTGTGCTGTAAGGGACCTCCTGCCTTCTTATAATATGTCACTGGCAAATTAGGTTTACCAAAAACCTAAAGTGAGTGAATGCAAAAACTCACTTTTGCATGCAGCTGTGCATGCAAAACTTTTCATGCCCTCCAGAGAACAACTTCCCCGGTTAACTTTTTAACACTCCCTCTTAACCAGGAAAGTATTCTGAACCACTCCCATCTTCTTCTTGAAGTACTCAAACTTGTTTCTCATCAAGCACTTTGTGAGAATGTCTGCAACCTGCTCATCTATAGATATGTATTGGAGCTCAACTGCTCCTCTCTGAACATGATCTCGAATGAAATGATATCTGATCTCTATGTGTTTGGATCTATCATGAAATACTTGATTCTCCGAGAGTTTGATGTAACTCTGATTATCACAGTGAATCACGGTAGGTTCCAACTGTTGATCAAATAGGCTCACCAACGTTTTGTGAAGCCAAATGGCCTTGCAACTGGCTAAACTAGCCGCCATATATTCTGCCTCTATAGAGCTCAATGCTACAGACTTATGTTTCCTGCTGAACCATGACACTATCGCTGAACCCAAACTGAAACAACACCCGAAGGTGCTTTTCCTGTCACCTGCACTGCCT
The DNA here is from genome assembly GCA_027924585.1 of Larix kaempferi. Taxonomy (NCBI): domain Eukaryota; kingdom Viridiplantae; phylum Streptophyta; class Pinopsida; order Pinales; family Pinaceae; genus Larix; species Larix kaempferi. The sequence goes on along the minus strand of BSBM01000660.1, from coordinate 1,914,303 downwards.
GCCCAGTCAGAATAAGTAAAACCAACTAGTTGTACTCCACCCTTCCTCATATAATTTAACCCATACTTTGTTGTTCCATTGGCATACCTAAGTACATGATTTGCTACCACCCAGTGAACATCTTTAGGCTCTACCATGTACTGACTTAAGGTATTGACATCAAAACTCAAATCTGGCCTAGTGTTGACCAAGTAAATCAAGGATCCAATGAGCTGTCAGTACCTGGTGGGATCAACCAACTTACTCTCAGAAGCCACTTGCTTCTTCCAGTTGGTTGTCATCAGTGTAGTCATGGGCTTGCAATCTTGGATCTAAAATCTCTTCAGTATTTCCATTGCATACTTGCCCTAACTTAGGAAGATATGCCCATCCTTCTGCCAGACCTCCATGCCTAAGAAGTAGTGCATCAACCCTATGTCTTTCATTTCAAACTCGAAAGCAAGATCTTTCTTGCAACCACTGATAAGTTTTTCTGCCCTTGTAATGAATAAGTCATCTACATACAACACAAGAATAAGAGGATCCCCATTCACTACGATGAAGTAGAGATTGGGATCAGCTTCGCTCTTCTGAAAGCCTAACTGCTGCAAGTAAGTATCTATCTTAGAATACCAAGCTCTAGGTGCTTGTTTCAAGCCGTATAGAGCTTTCTTTAGTCTACATACATGCGACTCTCTCTCAAGTATCTTGAATCCCTCTAGTTGCTCAATGTACATATCCTCCTCTATGAGTCCATTGAGAAAAGTTGTCTTCACATCCATCTAGTGAATCTTCCATCCCAGCTCTGCTGCTACATAGATCACAATCCTAATGGAAGTATATCGGGCCACAGGAGCAAATGTCTCATCATAGTCAACTCCCTCTATCTGTGAGAACCCTCTAGCCACAAATCTGGCTTTGTATTTCTCAATGCTACCATCTGCAGCATGTTTAATCTTATAGAGCCATCTGGAGGTGACAACTGACTTTCCCTCTGGTCTGGGCAAAACTTCCCAGACATCATTCTTCATGATGGAAGCATCTTCCAACATGGCATCTCTCCAAGCCTACTCACCTGCTGCTTGCTCATATGAGGATGGTTCTAACTCACTGATACTGCTCACCATAGTCAAGTAACTACAGAACCTTTGTGGTGCCTTCCTCTCTCTTACACTCTTCTTGGGAGTTCCCACTGCTTGGGCTTCCTTCAAGGTATCTTGAAACCACTAGGGCTTCCTCTTTCTTGAAGTAACATCCTGTGAGGAGAGCTCCTCATCCTCGTCCCAATCAACCATATGAGAATGAATGCCTCCAGTAGAGGTAACTGTAGTTGTCGACCCTGTAACTCGAGAGCCTGTAACCTGAGACCCTGATCCTGGTTGACCACCAACTTGAGATCCTGTGCTAGTTCTTGTTTTTGTGCCTGTGGAACCCGTTATCTGAGAATCTGTCACCCCAAATACTTGGGACCCTATTGGTTGTGGAATAACACTCTGACCTGTGTCATCTAGATATGTAGCAACTTGCTGTTTTCCCTTCTCTGACTCACATGACTTCCAGAAAGCCCGATCCTCCTCAAATTTCACATCCTGCCTCACAACAGTTTTCTTGAGTGCAGGAATATAAATGCGATAGGGTTTCGAAGTCTCATCATATCCAACAAGAATTCCCCTCTCGGCTGTAGGTTCCAGTTTTGTCCTTTTCTCTGAAGGAACATGCGAGTAGGTAAGGCATCCAAAAATCTTGAAATGCCCAACCTTAGGTTTCTTTCCAGAGAAAGCTGCTTCTAGATTTTTGTTCCCCAAGACCTTATGAGGACTCCTATTCTGTATATAAGCCGTAGTGTTACATGCCTCATCCCAAAGGAAAAATGGAAAACCCTAGTCATGCAACATAGATCTAGTAGCACCAACAATAGCCTTGTTTTTCCTCTCAGCAACCCCATTCTGTTGAGGTGTATAGGGCACTGTTAATTGCCTCTGCCCCCATGGATACAAAACTCACTGAACTCTTTGTAGGTATATTCACCTCCATTATCTGATCTGAGGATCTTGATCATCCTTTCTGTCTGATTTTCCACAAGTGCTTTGAAATCTTGAAACTTCTGCAATAGTTCTTTTGATTCTTAACTCTTTAAAAAATAAATCTAGGTCTTCATGGAGTAGGCATCAATGAAGGATACATAGTTCTTGTATCCCTTCAAAGATGTGGTGGACATCGAACCACAGAGTTCGGAATGAATCAAATCAACTACTCCTGTAGATTTGTTGTCACTCTTGGGAAAAACTGTCTTGACGTACTTCCCGAAAGCAAACCCTTTGCACACATCATTGTGCTTTGTGCTAAACTCAGGCACTCCTGTCGCAATCTCCCTCAGGATCTTCAGAGCAGGATGATGTAGATGAGCCATCCTCCTATGCCACAGCTCATAGGGATCACAATAATCATCCCGGCTGCTATGACTCGGGGCATGATGAAGCTGAAAGTTGAGCCTGTAAATTTTTTCGTTGCGGATTCCAATTCTCACAGCAGAGGTATCGTTGGATCCCTTGGGATGAACTAGAACATTTCCATCTCTGAACATCACCCACAATCCCCGATCTTCAATAGTAGAAACAAAGATCAAGTTCTTCTTTAGACCCCAGACATATAGAACATCACGGACTCTCATAGACTCTCCTGATTCTCTCTGGAAGGAGATTGTTCATTGTCCTACTGCTTTGATAGTAGAATTGTCTCCAAGTACAATCTCAATATCTAGCCCGTCCTCGCCAAGATCTCTAAAGTACCCACGAACACCTGTCATATGGCTTGAGGCTCCGCTGTCTATATACCATACACTAGAAGTAGAAGAACTTAATGATTGGCATGTGTTAAGAGCCAACTCTATGTCAATCTCGTCAGTAGAGTGCTCATCTACATCTGTTGAAAATCGTGAGGTGCAAACAACTTGATCATCCCTCATACTTGTATTCATGGTCTTCTGATCTGAAAGCACAAATCTAACTTCTGCAATTGCAGATATGATAGATTTGGTTATCTTCTCCACAGATATCTTCTCCATAGATATAATACGCGATTGAGATCTTCACACAGATCTGGTGTACAACTCGCAGATCTGAGTGTTATTGTTCTCCTTGACCCTTATCAGGGCTCTGATACCATGTTAATTATCCAGAGATCACTACTCCCTCTGGATGCCCTGAGATCTCAAGCGGTTTGAGTCTCTATAAATCAGAAATACATTAATGGCTTAAGATACAAACACTATAGATCTCTTAACACTTCCACAATGAAAAACACGACAATCACACAACTCAGTATTTACCCTGGAAACCCCAAACAGGGAAAACCAGCTATCTGTGGTGCTTTCTTCTATCTCGAGCCTAGAGCAAAGTAAGCAGAATACAAGTACATACAAAATACCTCAGAAGGAACAACCGAACCTGACAGGGTCAAAACCCTAGATTTGCATGCAACAAGTTGATGCATGCACAGAGGAAATGTGCCCTAACTGTCAACTGGATCTGGATCTGTTTGTAGGCAACTCTATTGGTACTGTCTCTCTCTCAACACTGCTCTGACCTGCTCAGCCAAAGAAGAAGGCCAACTGCTAGATCTGATGAGTGCGCCCCTCCTCTGCATGGAAAAGTGCGCCCTCCCTCAAGATGTCAGATGCTCGTACGGAATCAGATCTCAATAGATTTGAGCTCTGATCATCATAGTCCTTTCTCAATCACTGAGAAGGATATTCTGAAAGTCACAGCTGCTCAATTGGTCAACTGGAAGCAAAACGAGCTTCTCTCTCCTCAGAGAATGCGCCCTCCTTTCTTACTAAAGTCGCCCACCTCTCAAACAGATCTATCTCTGATCAGTTTGCTCGGTGTGTACTGTCAGGGACCTCCTGCCATCTTATAATATGTCACTGACAAATTAGGTTTACCAAAAACCTAAAGTGAGTGCATGCAGCTGTGCATGCAAAACTTTTCATGCCCTCCAAAGAACAACTTCCCTGGTTAACTTTTTAACAGAAAGAATCATCATACCTTAAGGACTTAACATGATTAGGGCAATATTCTCTATTGCAGACCTTCTTGGATGCCTTTTCATAACCAAGACTTGTTCTGTCTTCTGTTGATCTCTGATTGTCTAGAATTTTGTTCAAGATTGATGTGTTGTCTTTCAACTTTTCTTTTACTTCATCATCAATACTAACCTTGTTGTTTTCTTATGTGCGCAAATCACCGTGGGATCTTGGACTTGTTTCTTTCCCTTTACTTCAATCAATTTGTCTTCTAGACGGAATATCTCTTTGTCCTTCTCCTCAAGTTGATTTGTTAGCATCCTGATTTCCTGTACTAATTCTTCCAAAGAACCTTTCAAAGTAGCTTTCTCTCCCTCAAGCACTTTAAGCTTGTCTTGTGCGCAAATCAGTTGAATCTCATAGTTGGCTACCTTTTCACGAATTTCTACGTCAAGCGATTCTTGAAATGGCTTGTCCTGTTCTTCATACTTCGACAATTGTTCCTGCAAGAATTTATTCTTCTTCCTTGAATTCTTTAAGTCATCCAGGACACTAATCAATTCACCTTCCTAGTCAATGTTTGCAGTATCTTCATCTTCTTTAGATTGATTATAAATCTTGACCTCAACAATTGGCTTTGGAGGTGCAACTGTCTTTGGAGGTGTTTTGAATGATCCACTAACGAAGTATTTGTCTAGTGATCTGGGTTTGCTTTGCGCAACTAGAGTATTCGTCGAATTGCTCTTCTTCTTTTCATCTTTGCTTTCTTGTTCCACATGAGCCATGAAAAGTGCTTCTTTTGGTTCTTCATCGCAGCCGCTTCCTTCAGATGCAGTGCTTCATTCCTTAGTGTATAGACTCTTCCTTTGTTTTGGAATCCTCCTTTTATTTTTAGGTCTGTGTTGAGATCGCGCAGTCTTCCGATCATACGAACCAGATTCCTTGTTGTTGTCACTGTCTCCATTTTCTTTGCAAGGACACTTAGAGGCATAATGACCTATTCCTCCACATTTGAAACATTTGAAGGGCAACTTGTTCTTGTACTTACCTCGTCCTCTTTTCAGTTTTTTGACAAAGTTTGATTCCTCATCATTCGACTCATCACAGCAGTCTTTGTCATGATCATGCTTATCTTTTCCAATGGCTTTAAAGGCGGCTTCCTTTATGAGGGGAGTCTTTTTCTCAGTTCTCATCTCGTATGCAGTCAAAATCCCTTGAAGCTTATCCTTCGTCAGGTATTCAAGATTAGCTCAGTCTTCTGACACAGACACCTTCGCATCAAATCTTGAGGGTAAAGTTCTCAATATTTTCCATACCACGGATTCTTCTTCCAAAGTAACCCCAAGACTTTTGATAGAATTAACTATCTCATCTACTCTTAAGAAATAGGAGGTAATGTTTTCTTCATCTTTCATTCTTAGAGATTCAAATAATCCAGAGTAGTTCTGCAGCTTTGCTTTCTTTACCTTTTCGTCACCTTCATAGATACCTCCGAGGTTGTCCCAAACTTCCTTGGTTGAAGTGTAGTGCATAACCTTGTCGAATTCATTATCTGCCAAACCACATAACAACGCGTTTTTAGCTTTTGCATTGCTTTCATAGATTTTCCTTTGTCCTGGATTAATTGGTATGCCTACTAGGACATTGTAACCATCAACAACAGATGCCAAACATCTGCTCCCAATGATTGCAAGTATACTTCCATTCTAACCTTCCAGAAGGTATAATTGGTGTCGTTAAACCTTCGTGCTTTGTTAGTGGAAAGACCTTCGTACTTGTCCATATTTGCGCAATGATCTATCTTTCAGATGTTAATCTGTCACTGAAGACACCTGCTCTGATACCAATTGTTCAAATCAATATAATACTGAAAGGGGGGGTGAATCAGTATTAGCGCAGTTATCAACAGTTTTTTACTTGCTTTAACAGATTAGTCTTGACTTAATCTTGATCTTTAGTTATGCATCCATGTAAACAAAATCATTCATCATATAAGGACCAAGACAAAGAACACAGAACACACAGGATTTTGACGTGGAAACCCAATTGGGAGAAAACCATGGAATGCTCTTTTGTAATGAAAATAATACATTCAAGGAAGCACCAACTTCCTGTATTTACCGACACCAACTGGAAGGAGGCACCAACCCCATGGTTTTACAAGCACCGACCTAAAGGAAGCTCCAACTCCCTGTGTTCTCTAGCACCAACTGGAAGGAGGCTACAACCCCCTGCTCCTTGCCTCATCCTGCCGCTCGCATATCCAATATACGATTCTGACTTACTAAACTTCCAACTCGCGCACACTTCTGATCTTCTGATATTAGTTCTGTTGTGCGCTATCTTCGTATGCAGACGATTCACTGTCACTATGCTACATACATAACTTGACTTCTCATTCCTCTCAATTCTACACTTATGTTGATGTCTTGCTTCATGTACTGTGTGCTACTGATTCTACAGTTTGCGCTAAGGTATGCTTTGTCGATCTACTACTGTGCAGCTGCACTCGCCAACTTATACTGTGCTTTCAATTGATAGTTTGTTGCTTTGAGATAATGCACCAGTAACAGATGGAACTGTGCACTTATTGATGTGTTCGTTATGTTCACAGTCTTTTAGACAACTTGTGACATGTCGTGCATCAATTGATTCGTCCTTTCGGTTTAATGCACTTGTCTCAGATCATCCTCATCATGACGCACTCACTGGATCCTACCGTTGCTCTGTCGTCACACATCAGATGGACTTTTCAGCTTCGCATACTTCACTTCAGTCTTCGTGCATCAGCCAAACATCTGCGCATCACCTGATATACTTTGGTTCTGTCTATGCGCTACTTCCTTACTTCTAACATCTGTGACTGTCTGCAATCCTGTCATTTAATTTTCATGCAATTGTGCATACTTCTGTGTTTCTTCCTTTCAGTATTTGCGCATCCGTCAGAGATCTACAACATCATTCAACGCACCATTAGCTGTATCATTCCTCTGTATGTGCGCATTCGGCTCCTCGCTAGATCATGCTGTTCTGTCCTCGAGCCCTTGATGCCCCGAATATAAATCTATATTTTCCACTTGAAGCTCTATGATCTTGCCATCAAGCTTACTTCAAATCTCCAACTTGCATCTCTATTTATACATGTCCTGCACGGATTGTATGTCCACAAGTTGGTTGTGGCATTCCTTTTTCCATACTTCACGGATTTTGCTTTTGCCACATGTTATCTTCTACGTTGTTGATGTGTCATCCTTTGTGGGTCTTGCGCATCCATGGTCCACGACTTAGTTGGACTTACACCTTAGTGGTGTACTCTTGCGCTCTTGATGTACCATTGTTTTGAGGTGTGTGCGCATCCTTGCTCTTCAACTTGATGAGTCTTTGACCCTTGTCGTACCATACCTTGTGGGTGATGCGCTCCTAATGTATTAATGCTTTGCGGAATCTGCGCATAAACTAACTTCTACTTGGTGGGACTTTGACCCTTGCAGTACCATCACATGTGGGACTTGCACGTTTGCTGTATCATTTGCTTGTGGGATTTGCGCATAAACAACTTCAGCTGTTGTTCCCTTCTTGGAACTTGTGCGCCCTTTATTGATTGAAAGCGTCTTCTGATTGGCAAGACTTGCGCGCTTTCAGGACTATTCGGTTTCTTACTGTTTGTGCACTCCCGATTTTTGACCAAGCAATGCTTGCATATTCCAAAGTCTTCTTTCAACATGCTTGCACACTTGTACCTTTGCTTAACCAACTCCTTGGCTGCTTGTGCACATGTTCCTTTTTCCAACGAGTTCTTTGACTGCTTCCTTGAGAGAGTATGACTTGGTGGACTTGATATCTGTGCTAGTACTACATGTAGTAGGATACATTGCTTATGTGCTTCTTTGAACTTGATTTGCATGATGTACCTTCCTTATGTGCTTCTTCATACTGATCATGCATGATGTATCCTTGGACACACATCTTCAGACTGGATGCAACTTCTAGATATACTTCTTCACACTGGCGTCGATGTCCTTCACCATCTTGCGCATATATTTCTTCAAAGTGGCTTCCATATACTTCTTTAAGCTAGCATAGGAATGTTGTATCCACTTTGACATCAGTTCATATCAATGACTCAAACTGAATCAATTGACATCTTAGTTGACATCAATGACAACCAAAGTTCAACATGCCTTACTATCTTAGTGTTAAGAGAAGAAATACTGGCTCGTAAGTAGATAGAATTTAGAGGATTTAGCAATTCACAAGCTCAACCAATGTAGTCAGACTCAGACTCGGCAAATACTCGGTTGGCTTGGGACTCGGTAGACTCGACGACTCGGATAAGACTCAGCAAAGACTCGACAAATATGAAAAAAATTAAAAATATAGTAAATTTTGGGCACACAAAAATATTAAATGACATTTCTAATCCATATAAGTTATAAAACCAATTCTATGCAGAAATTCATTACATCATCTCATAAAAATTGATAATACAACATTTGACACTCCATATTTGTATGTAAAATAGTGAACTTAAAGATGATTCCCTGACACATTCCAAAATAGTTCCAAGTTCAAATACATAGCTAGAAATCTTAGTTCTTTTTATGCAATCTAACCATTTGAAAAATAGATTTAGCAACCTCAAAAACCTGTTAAAAAACTAAAAACAAAATCATCTAATGATTAAACTCAATTTAGTGTATTTATCAAATTTAATCATTGAAGTAAACTCTAAGAGGAGAGTGTGGCATTTGCGTTCACAGGTATTTTCATTTCCATCTCGTCGATGAATCATAATCATCCTTACCTTCTGCCTCGGATATCATGTCGTTAGAAATTGGTTATCATATTGACTATTATATTAATTTCAATTTGATGTAAAACTACAATGCAATTACTTATAAATTGCGATCTTTGCTTTGAATCCACTTATATATATATATATATAGAATTGCAATCTGAACAATACAACTTTGTATTTTAATAATTTTCCATCTACCAAATTCCGGTAAATATTGAAATGATTGAATACCTGGTATCAAACATCACAAATCGTATTACTCCTGGACACGAATTGAACACGCATCGTCATAAATTTTAAATGCTTCTTCGTGTGTCAATGAAAGACAACGATCGTACATTGGTAGCATATTCCACATTCTCTCCCTGAACCACCGCTCTTACCATGGGCCATAGGCAGCGACGACAGCCGCATCTCTACCCGTAAAGACCCTTTCTTTCTAAGCTATGCCTCACCGAACGATCCGGGACTTCTTAGAGTATGGTCAAATCAACATTAGAGCTCTACTGAAAAGAATTTGACTGCATGTGAGGAGATATCAACAAGAAGAACTTTTCTATGATGAAGAAATAACCAAGGAGTCAAGAAAACCCATTGAAGAAGTCCCAGAGAAAGTGGAAAGCAAGGAAGAGCACATCTACCCCAGTAAAAGGGGTAAATTGACCCTAGAAGATAGAATGACAAGTCGGCTTGAAAGATAAATAAAAGATAAATAAAGAATAAATAAAAGTACAAGCTGACCTCAAGTGAAAATCAAGTCAATTGAAGAATATAAATAGAAGTGTTCTCACACTTAATTTGACAGATTCTCATATTGCATTTTCTTCTCTTAAGTGGTGCACACTTCTCAAGGAGGACTAGCAAAAGTCACATGAAGTAATTTTGGGGTTTTCTCTTATTTCTCTTATTCTCTTGGAAGATATCTACCCTCTCTAGGGTTTTTCGTGGAAGGAGAGCACATTCTTGTGCTAGGGCGTAATCTTCATGATTGGTATTGTTCTTGTATTGGATTGATTTTTCTTTTGAGAAAAGTTTGCTAGGTTTTCTCCCAATTTCGGGTTTTCCAGGATAAATCTTTGTGTCTCTTGTGCATTGTTATCTTTCAATGATCCTTGTTTTATTTTCCGCTGCAAATGAATGATGCTAAAATTGTGGGATGAAATGAATTATGAAATTAAAGTTGAAAGAGATGAAAATTATACTGCTATATTAAAAACAACAACATAACCAACCCATGAGGAAGGGAACGACCTCTTCTACAAGCCACTAGACTGCCACCAAACATACCACGAGAGAGAAACAAGGGTGCTCAACCAAAGATGATAACCAAAAGTGCTATGATGCCATCTATGTGCCAAGGATCAAGAACGCTCCACAAGAAAAGGCCTCCCCACAAGCATCATTACTAGGCCATCCAAATATCCTTCAACATAAAACCCCCTGCTCAAAATGTGATAAAATCACATGTGGACACCCATGCAAAATGGGGGGTGACAGATACCAAAGTGTGCCAACAAGTTTCATCCCTCTAAGGAAATCTTATTATGTGTAAAAGAGATTTTAAATTCAAGTTATGACAGTTGTAAATACAACAACAAATCTACCCTATTTTTAATATTAATGTCAAATCCCGTAATAATTTCAGCCTTAACTTATGTCAATTCAACAGAACAGCCAAGTGCTGGAAATTACAAACCATGAAGAAATAGATGGCTGAAAATCAAGTGTTGATATGAACCGTTACACCAAAACCCCGAGGTGTTAGTGAAGGCCGTCCACTAGGATCTTAACATCCCACCACGCTCCGCAGTCCAGACTCTGGGCTGGATGTGCGCCCGTACGGTGGTGTCCCCTTTGCGCCGTACGAGCCCCGGGCGAACACTGCAATGCCGACGTTGCCACCCGCTCTGTGACTTGAACCTGGGTGGAGGCTCTGATACCAAATGATACGAACCGTTACACCAAAACCCCGAGGTGTTAGTGAAGGTCGTCCACTAGGATCTTAACAAGTGTAATAGAGACAATTTTGTACAGCTAAAAACTTAATATATATGTATAAAGATGAAGTTCCTGTATGTACCATAGTCTCATCGCAAGGCTAGTACAATCCGCAAGCTCTCCAAAACTCTAGCTAGGGAAGCAAATTTTTTAACCAAATGTCTGGTAAAAAGTGTGACCAAAGGCTGGGATTATACGTGGCTTTGATACCAATGAAATGAACCAAGTTCATTTACTGAATATGAAATGAAGAACTTGGTTCATAAATGAATATCCAAAATAGATAGGATAACATAAAAGAATCCATGTGGATTATAATAATGTATTGAATATGTAATATGAGAGATAGATGATTATACAATGCGATGTGATGGCGTGCTTATCGCATTGACTAGTCAAAATAGTTGATAGGACATGTCCCTTAGTTAATGTGTCACTTCATTTATCTCATTAGTTATTATTATTATTATTTATATGATATATTTATGTTCATTGCATTCAAGGAATAATAGAACATATTTTTCGGGATTATACTTGGCTTTGAAACAAATGAAATGAACCAAATTCATTTATTGAATATGAAATGAACAACTTCGTTCACAAAATGAATGATAAAAAGTGTGGCCAAAGGCTGGGATTATACGTGGCTTTGATACCAATGAAATGAACCAAGTTCGTTTACTGTATATGAAATGAACTTGGTTCATAAAATGAACATCCAAAATAGATGGAATAACATAAAAGAATCCATACGGATTAAAATAGTGTATTGAATATGTAATATGAGAGGTAGATGATTATACAATGTCATGTGATGGTGTGCTTATTGCATTGACTAGTCAAAATGGTTGATAGGGCATCTCCCTTAGTTAATATGTGTCACTTCATTTATTCTCATTATTTATTATTATTACTATTTATTTGATATTTATTGATATATTTATGTTCATTGCATTCAAGGAGTAGTAGAACATATTTTGATAGTCATATGATGATCTTAAGGTCTATAACAATGGTATCATCCAATGCACCATTCCACTCAAATTCAAGGTGAGGCCTTTTCAACATAAACTTTGGCCAATTAACCCAAAATTAGAGGTCACTATTAGAAAGGAGATATTAGTCCTAAGATTGGTAACAACAATTGTCAGTGAGAAGAGAGACCAATGTTGGAAACGTGTTACCAAGGGTCTTTGGTAAGGTTGCTTGTAAATGGGTTGCACTAGAAACTCATCTTTTTGTGACATTCAAAGAATAGATGTACAATTAGGAATAGTGAAGTTTTGGTCTTGGTATAATTTTGGTTTCTATTCTTTCATTAGGCTTCTGTCATTAAGTTTATGAATGGGTTGCGTCTCACTAATAGTTTTTCTTTTGACTGCATCTCCCACTAATTAATGTTATGGGTTTGACACATCCACATAGGGGATGATTTCTCAAAGGGAGCTTCCTATTATCCACTTAGTGTTTTCCTTATATCAACCTCTTTTCCAAATTTTTTGCAAGTGTAGAGTTCCCTTGTGCTTGTCTTATTCACCTACATATTTTTCTTCTAGTCCATGAGTAAAAAAAATCTCTCTCAATTTCAAGTTTCCCTTTTAATCCTTGGTAAAAGTTGGAGATGGAGAATCCTTATTTATTGTTGAAAGCTAGAACCACAAAGACCCAAGTCCCAACACTTGACCATTTGAAGGTCAGAGGTCGGGTTTACATTGACTCTTTCAATGACTTTTACATGATCAAATATTACATTAATAATTCCCGAAGGAAGTACAATACAAATAATACAAATGATACAAATAAGAATATCTTCCGAAGTTACATTCTTCAACACTAATCTACCCAATCATTGTAGCATTTAGAGGTTAGGAAAAGTTTGAGACATGGTAGTCAACTACTCACTTTTGACCTAACCCTCTACCATTTATAGGTTGGAGGTCCAAGGAGTCATGAGGTTGACTTCTTTGAGAGAATTCACCTTCCCAAGCTCCAACCCTCGAGGCAATTATTGAATGAGGAATTTGAGACTCAAGGGTTGGAACATCATGAAATATATATGGATCCCAACAATGTGCCCCCACTAATTAGGTGCTTCCACATGTACCATTATGGGGCCCACTGTTTCTTTAGGCATTTGGGACTGAGGAAGTTGAATTGCAAAGTAACTTTGAGAATTATAAGGAATAGGGACATGTGGTAGCATCCAATGAGATTGATTAGGTTAGTTGGTAAATGCCAACCAGTAATGGGATAAATTATTTAAAGCAGACCATCTGAAGAAAGCTTGAGATCCTAGTCCATGGGTATCACCCTTTTTTTCCTTCTCTTTTATTTTGTGTGTAATGTTTTCCTTTAGTGTTGTGTTGAGTTCTTTATTTTGTCTTCAGTTCTCTTGATTGTTATTCTTGTTTTTCCTCGAGGTTTGTTACTGTTAGAATCATGGACCCTTCCGAAGTCTTCTTGGAAACTTTCACCATCTCATATTTCTACTTATAATAATGGAGTCAACATCTGTTAGGACTTAAAATTGCTCTCTCCTATTTTATATAAGTACTTGTGACATGAATGTTTTGTGAAATGAACTTTGTTAACATAATCTCTAAGTTACCAGGATACAGATACAGACTTGGATCCAATTACAGATTCGCCAGATTTTTGAAAAGACAGGATCCGGATACAATGGGGAATGACAAATACAAAAGAATATAAAAATATTTTTATAATAAATAAAAAATAATAGAGAAGAATCAAAACTATTTAGGAAACACAAGAGTAGAACTATAAGTTATAGCTGAAAAAGAGAGTTTTCATGCATATTACTCTTAGCCATTCATGTGCCATAACTGATAATTTGATATGTTATAATGATGATTGATAACGGATAATTTTGAAGACCATTTCAGCATGAACATGAAGCAGACATAACAATGTTTTTGTGAGCCATATCCACATTTCCATAATCATATTAGCAGTGAAGACAGGGTTTCTTCAAGGCTGTGGCAGGACTAAATAACAGTGTCCCCGAAGTGAGCAACAATGTAGCACACAAGGATAGATCAGACTTTGATAGCAGACCTGACCATAAAGATAGTGTTGTCACCCAAACTGTAGTTACCCCTATGGATGTATCCACTCATGGATGGCAATAGGGAAGGGCAACTCAAAGGTGCAACCACGATCACCTCGACCTCCAATGGATTGGTTGTCACGCCAGTCGAGGCAACCTTCACTTTATGTTGTCTAGCCCAGACAACAAAGGGGGAGACCCGATCTACTCCCGACAGGAGAGATCAAAACCAAGACACCAAATCAAGTTAATTCTAAATGAAGTAAGGTGTATGGTTCATCCTAGACCTTAGGGTGAAGTCACGAGACAAGTGAGGGATTCAAAGAGTGTAGCTTTGGTTCATAGTTGATGTAGGAGTGACTTATAATATTTGAAATGAGATCTAGGATTAGAGTACTAGTTCAATATTGGAATATCCACTGCCTTGGGAACCGTGTCCAATGCAGGGTAGTTTAAGGGTTAAATTGGGGCTAACTAGTACAAGTGACAAGCTTGACCATGATACATGATGGCATCAAGGGTTTAGTTCACCACACAAGGTCAAACCACAAGTTAATTTAACAATCTAGGAAAGTCGAATTGACTTGGAGAGAAACCAGTGCCTTGGGAATTGGGATAATGGAGTCAAAGTAAGGTTAACTTGTGGTTAAGGACTCCTATTGCATGAGACAAGTGGGCAATTAAAGTCTTGATGGATGAATAGGTCTAGATCTAGGTTTGACCTAGGTGGACCACAATCCCTTAAAACAAGGAATGCTATCCCCAAGGCAAGATTTGACAAAGTGACCTACTAGACCTAGGTTTTGAATTATTCCCGTTCCAAATCCACTGAAATCTCAAGTACCCACGTCCTAGAAGTGGACAAACTCCCTTCTCCAAGGTGGTGCGACTTTGCCCAAGGAGGCCTAAAATGTGGGTTAAGTGGATCAAGACAAGTCCGATGGCATCCAAACTTTAGATCCGGGTAGGTTAATCCAGTAGGAGTGTGGATCTACAATTTCAAGGCAATCCGACGGCTAGATCTTACTAGATCTGAGTTTAAAGATACCAAGTGGTCCAAAATGGGGGATAAATCCCTTAAAATGTGGAATAGGGCCCACAAGGTAGAAATCAGAAAAGTGACAATCTGGGGGTAGGTTATCGGATGTGTAGATCATGAATCAAGCGGGATCTCAACTACCCATCAACTAAATCTAGGTCAACTCACCCTCACCAAGAAGTGCGCCCTTGCTTGGAGAAGCTAAGTTGGCTTGGGAAGAGGGTCAAATGGAAGCCAATCCTCACCAAACTATAGATCCGGGATGCCGTGGATGCTATAGAGGTGGGTTTTCAATATTATACCCAACAACCCACTAGATCTAAGTAGATCTGAGAAAATGTAACAATGAGGGTTTGAAGAAATAAGGGTTTTATCAATTTATGAGTTAGGTCAATGGATTGGATCAAGATAAGAGAAACAAACCTGTGGATCTTACCTGGGTAACCTTGTAGATGCCTTGATGATGATGATCTATGCAAACCCGATCAATTTGAGAAGCTTTGAGGTAGTTTTCTATGCAATCGATTTAATCCAAGAAGCCAATGCGCCCTCTCTCCTGCACAACAAACGTCAACAATATCAGATTTGATGTAATCAAGAGATAAGACTAATGCCACAAGAGAAGTAACAGAAAGATAGCATAGATCACAATGATACTAATGATAACCCCTTGATACAAGCAAATGCCAAGAAAGTCGATTTGAAGAAGCCTTGCAAAATCGCCCTTGTTGAAGTGGCCCTCCTGTAGACAAGACAATGATTTCCAAAATAGATAGATTTTACCACAAATTCCAAATGCTAGGTTGCAATAGACTTTCCAATCACCATCTAAGAACACCAGATGCAAAGGAGACCACAAGAATTTCCACAAGAAAGTTTTTCTATACCAATAATCCAAGAGCCAAAGACCCCTTACAATGAGAAGCTCTCTCCTTTAAATAGGAAGGAGAGGCACCAAAACCCTAACCACTTTTTGAATGAGTGGCTAAGATTAAAATATACAAATGTCTAATCAATGGTTGAGATGAGCTCAACAATAAAATACATGGATCACTAATAAAATATTATGTGAGTGGACAAAATCGCCCTAGAAGAGGGGAATCCCACCAAATCATGATGACAAAATATAATAAGAGGTTTATGGTGGGTCCAAGGGGTAATTTTATCCCTCCTTGGTCAATCCCCATAGCACAATAATCATAAAATAATCATCAGTGTACCAAATCGTGCCTCCATGGTCAAATCGTAGGCCTCAAAAGACCTCAGAAATCCTCAGAAAGTGCCATAAGTGATGGATGCGGGCCCCGATGAAGCTGAAACTGCTGGAGGAGGTGTGGAGGACCCCGATCTATCATCACTGATCATCCCATGCCATATCATTGTCTCAGTAGCCCAAATCGATTTCCTCAATAGCCATTTCTACCAATCCTGAAATGCCTCGGGAAGCGTGAAACTGCCCCAAATTGCCTCCTGGACTGCCTGCGCTGTCAAGGTGAGGGCACCAGTGTGTCCGGGAGGGGGGTAATATGGTAAAAACAAGTGGTTGGACCACCCCCTCCAAGCACAGCGCCCTAGGTCAACCGGATAAAAATCACATCTGCTCTGACAGGGCCTCTGACAAACCAAAACTGCACTGGGATAGCCTACTGAGGCTCAGTCATCACTGTAAGTGCCCGGAACTAAAAATAATCTGTCTCATTGGACTCAGAAGGTCCAAATCCATCCAAGATGTGTACTCATACACTATATGAGTCTCTGCATGATCAAAATATATATCCAATATACCGGAACAGGGCCAATAATAATAATCTGTAAATGATCAAATACTGCTGTAAACCAAGAATCATCATCATAACCCTGTAGCTGCTGCATAGAATCATCATGTATGTATACATAGACCATATATCATCTATCCATATCATCATAAGGTCCAACCATCTCATGTCCTATGTTTGACCTTGGTCAGACTAGGCCTAACCAAGTCAACATGACCAAATATAACTCAAATCATCATCAGAAGCTGCTGTAAAGTGTCAAAGGTTAATGCATGCTCTACAACTTATTCAAATAACAATTTTGACACAAAGTAATCATTACTGGCGATCTAAATCCAAATATATAGTGTCATTAATTATTACTATTTCTCAGACCAGACTTTCAAGATCATACTCACTTCATAGCTGTGATCAATTTGCTAGTGAAGGGTGACGGCTAAAATAACTGGCTAGGCTAAGGGATGACTTGACTGACTTAACTTTGTGACACTTTGGCAAAGGGAAAGGGAATACACACCATAGTATATACTAAATGAGCAATCAACACAGGGAATGGTTGTGTCTCACAAATGGATGAATTGTTCAAAGAGGGTTTATTCACCTTTAACAGATGCGCACAATCCATATACAAATAAGGCCAGCAATTGTTTTGATATAGCATTTAAGTTCCATTGCTTTTTGGGCCTGAAGTTTCCATAGCCTTGGTCTATGTGTGTTTATAAACACATTGCATAGATTTACATTTATTTTAGGCTTTCTGCTGCAGGTGTGTTTATAAGGCACTTGTTTACCTGAGCACTTCTAGGTGTGTCATGGACAACTTGTTTACCTAGGTATTTATTTTTCCAAAAGATATAACATTTTATTTTTCATGGCCATTTTCATTTGGCATGCCTTTCATTCATGTGTGTTTAGAAACACATTACATGAATGGGCTTTTCATACAAGATGTAGCATTTCATTTTCCAGATTTTGTATTCATGGCAGCACTAAAAGTTTCAGGTTTAGCCAACACAACTTTAGTGACTAGGGGGAATTCCAAGGAACTCCAACTCACCATAGGTAAGTTTTGTCACCAACTCAGAGCCGAGACACAATAAACAGGGAAGCTCATCCAATACAGAGGCTACAATGGGGAAAAGTCCTCCATGCCACTAGTCAAGTAGTAAGTCAGGGTGATAAACTAAAAGGTAGGTAATGGATGGATGAAGACAATGAATCATGGAGCCAACACTAGCAAGCGAAGGTATGGTGGAATGATCACCTCTATTCTCCCTAAGGAGGGTAAAACCAATGAGTATGAATAGTGAACTTCTAAGTCTGAGTAGGGACAAATATAATATATATAATAAAATCAACCAGGTCCACATATCTATATGATCGCCAGATCATGATACTAAGTGCTAAGACATGCTATAAGAATAAGTATAAAAGCAATATAACCATAACACAATGATATACCTGCTGAGTCATATACCTGAATGCTCATCAACCTGTACCATCATATGTCCTCTGAAACTGATGCTGTAACTCTGGGCACTACTGACTGCTCTGTACCAATGGTATAATGGCTACATCGGTCATCTCTTTGAGTGTCCTGAGACTCAGTCATGGCATGGGGAATATATATTGCTGTCCACAATCTGATAGTGATCCAATATAGATGCTCATCTCAGCATCTCAAATGTAAGGGAACTGGCTGAATAGTGTACTGGCATCAGAAAAATAATGTATGGTAGCCCGGCTACTATGTATGTGATAACAGATAGATCGAATGGAAACCTTAAGAGCAGATATTGACATAGCGATAGATCAGAACCTGACCAGGAATAAGGTTTATGCTTTTAGCCTTTAGATGTTTAGGTTTTTGGAATTTTTTCATTAAAAAACGATTTTTGGGGGAATCTGTGGGTCACAAAAGCACTGGAAGTTTCAGGATCCATTTCAAAATTTTAAGATCTATTTGATTTTCCACAGAATCTGTTTCATGAGCTCAGGATCCATTTCCTTCTCCAAGGAATCCGTTTCCATGACAGATCTGGATCTGGATCCATGGATCTGCGGATCCTACACATTGAGGTGGCGGTTCCGTTAACATAGCATAATCTTATAAATGATATAAAGTTCCTTCTATCAAATTATTGGTGTATGTTTTATCTAAACTTTCCATTGTCTATGCATTGTTGGCAAATAAGGGGTTGAGAAATGCAGGAGTGCTTCTCAGACTATCGTTTCTTCACTTTTGGGTGATTATTCTGCCTTTACCAAGTTGTGAATCCATGTGATGCTATCTACTCCCTTGTTTATATTTACTGTGGATGTTTGTTCCATTCTAAGTTCTAACCCATGTTCCTCCCCTTTCTTCAGCTCCAAAGTTTAATAATAACCCTCAAAAAACCAAAACTTAGTCTTTTCCTTGAATAAGCAAAGGGAAACTGCTCCTGTAAGTCTCTTGTAAGTTGGAGGAAGACATGGTCTTCCTTGTCTCCTGACCTGGTTTGGCACCTTAATTGAGGAGTCTAAGCACATTCTGTGGGTGCACAAATCATCTTTCAACAGTAGACAATGCACGCCTTGTCATACACAAAGCCATTCATCCATGCCAAGGTTACTTGGGAGTGGGAGCGGGAGCGGGAGCGAGAAGCGAAATTTTCAAAAGCTTCCGGTTAGTGTTAGTTTTCAGAATTTTCAATCTGATCTAAGATCTTAACTGAGAGAATAACATGTACAGCATATCAATCATGGACATAATAATGCAAGCACACAAGAGACACAGAGTTTCACCGGGGAAAACCAAGAAGGTGAAAAACCCTGCAACTTCCTCAAAGATAGATAGAGCAATGATACAACCAAAGTACAAGATATAGTCTTCTCCTAGCAGATGATCCTCCTCCTCACAAGTGCGCCACTTTCTGAGAGAGATAGAAGTGAGTAGTGAGTGATCAAATAGAGATCTCCCGATCTCTATTTATACTTGTCCTGTCCTGCCCAATAAATTAATGGGGCCGACTTGTCTAGCTTAGCCTGATAACCCATGGTTAACTTAATCCGTGCCGACCCCACACTCGGTGGTCTAATATCCCATTTACCCACATGACTCATATAGGGCTGACCCCATCAAGGTGGTCTAATAACCCATAAAGTATAAGTTACGACACTTACAATATAAATGACGACACTTCTGTATAGAGGAATAATAACATCTCTATAGGAATACAAACACTTTCGTATAGAGGAATAATAACATCTCTATAGGAATACAATACACATGGGTAAAATACATTCCGAAGTTACATATACATCAACACATCTCTATAGGAATACAATACACATGGGTAAAATACATTCCGAAGTTACATATACATCAACACTCCCTCTTAACTAAGAAGGTATTTCTCGACACAGATCTGCTAGCACAAGTCTTCTTCTCTGGATCATCATCAGCGAATCATCATCCTTGAATCATCGTCATCGTCACAGCTGCTGCTATCTCAATCAATCTCTGAATCTACTCGTCATAGGAATTTCTACAGAGCCAGTCCTTTTTTATACTGGATTTAGGCCCACCACCTGCAGGCTTCATCATCACTGACCATACTGCGGAATCCTCAGGATTTATTACGTGTATCAACAAAATCTAGCAAGAGCATCCCAGGACTGATTACGAGCACACTGCTTAACCTATCGGATCTCCCAGGGAGCTATTACATGTGACCAAGCAAAACCTAGCAAGAGCATCTCAGGACTGATTACGTGCCTAGCACAACCTGCAAGATCTCCCAGGGAGACATTATATGCTACCAAGCAAAACCTAGCAAGAGCATCTCAGGACTGATTACGTGCCCAGCACAACCTACAAGATCTCCTAGGGAGAAATTATATGCCATGGACAAAACCTAGCAAGAGTATTTGCCAGATCTCCCAGGGAGCTATTATATGCCAGCGGCAAAACCTAGCAAGAGCATTTGCAAATCTCCCAGGGCGCTATTATATGTCCCTCCAAGCAAAACCTCGAAAGAGCATTTGCCAGCGGCAAAACCTAGCAAGAGCATCTGCAAATCTCCCAGGGCTGGATTATATGCTTATCTGCACAACTTGTTCCACGGCCATAGAGTATCAACCTGATACTCACCATACATCATCCTGATGTACATCATCACATGATCATCCTGATCATCATCACTGCATCGTTTTGATGCATGTCATCCAGAGCATTGTCTTGATACTCATCACACATGATCATCCTGATCATACGATGTATCCACCTGATACATATCATGCATCCATTTGATGCATATCACATACATGATCCACTTGATCATACAATGTATCTATCTGATACATATCATGCATCCACGTGATGCATATCACATACATGATCCACCTGATCATACAATGTATCCACCTGATACATATCATGCATCCACCTGATGCATATCATATACATGATCCAACTGATCATTTCCAGCATCCAACATGATGCATAAACATATACATGATCCAGCAGTAACTGGAGCATCATCCTGATGCTCATCACACAGCGCTTACATCCACAGCCATGGGAGGATCCTCCTACCACCATGCTTGGAATGGCTTCTGCAAATGTGTCCATCACTTCTTCCTTGAAGTGTCATCAATCTGAAGAACACCAAGCCTCTCTCTGAAGTACTCGAACTTCACTTTGGCTAGTGGCTTCGTCAGCACATTTGCAACCTGCTCATCCGTCGCAACATACAGGAGCTTCACTACTCCTCTCTGCACCATATCCCTGATATAGTGATATTTGATCTCTATGTGCTTCGACCTGTCGTGGAACACCGGGTTCTCAGACAGCTTCACACAACTCTGGTTGTCAGAAAAGATACTAGTAGCGTCCAGCGGGAGATCAAATAACTCAAACAGTAGCTTCCGGAGCCATATTGCCTCACAACTAGCCGAACAAGATGCAACATACTCAGCCTCGGCTGTACTCAGTGCTACGCAGAACTGCTTCCTGCTAAACCAAGAGATCACACCTGATCCCATACTGAAGTAGCACCCAGATGTGCTCTTCCTATCTGCAGCACTACCTGCCCAATCTGAATCAACATAACCCTGCAGGTTAAACTTTTGATTCGCATCATACTTGAGCCCATAATCAATTGTACCCTTCAGGTACCTCAGAATATGCTTTACAGCAATCAGGTGAACACCTCTGGGATCCGTCAGGAACTGGCTCAATGTGTTCACCGCAAAGCAAATATCTGGTCTCGTATTCGTCAGGTACATCAATGACCCAATCATCTTACGATACATCGTGACATCAACCGGATCAGATGAAGCATCACACAGAAGCTTTAGGTTCGATGCCATAGGTGTGGCCATGGCCGTACAGTCCATCATCCCAAACCTCTTCAGGATCTCTACTGCATACTTCCCTTGTCCAAGGAAGATTCCATCTGCACTCTGCCACACCTCCATGCCTAGAAAGTAGTGCATCATACCCAAATATTTCATCTTGAACTCGGCTGCAAGCTTCCTCTTGGTATCGACAATCAATCTATCATCACCTGTAACAAACAGGTCATCCACATACAATAGTAGTATCACAGGATTGCCCTCCTCAACCTTGTAGTAAAGGTTGGAATCCGCTTTACTTTTGGTAAAGCCCAAACTGGATAGAAAGTTGTCTATCCTCCCATACCAAGTCCTAGGAGCTTGCTTCAAGCCATACAAGGCTTTCTTCAACCTGCACACATGTGACTCCCTGTCATGTATCTCAAAACCAAGTGGTTGCTCCACATACACTTCCTCCGCGACTACACCATTCAAGAAAGCTGTCTTGACATCTATCTGGTGTATCTTCCACTTCATCACTTGCTTTGTATTTTTCTATGCTGCCATCTGCAGCATGCTTGATCTTCTAGATCCACTTGGAAGTCATTACAGACTTCCCTTCAGGTCTTGGGACTGCATCCCAAATGTCTTCATGATCGACTGGTACTCCTCGATCATGGCATTCTTCCCAGATCCTGGGAACTTCAATATCTTCAATATCTTCAATATCTTCAATAGATAGCTTTGTTGCTGAACAAATGTTGTGGTCCTTCTTTTGATGGTATACGATCCTACAAAACAAGTTAAGTTGCATGATTAGAAAACATCTCATAGTTTTCAGAACAAGTTCTTACACATAAAGAAATATGTCACACAGTCATGCAATTATTTTAGCCAATGCTTCAATACAACATTTATCCATATCCTGTAGCTTTCTAGATGCCTTCTAATCTCTACCAGAACATTGTTAAGAGTTTGCACTACTCCCAGCATGTCAGCAAAGAGGTTTCATTCTAGATAAGTAGCAATGGAATGTTGTATAGTGCCATAGGCCACTTACCCATCACATGCATATTAGTAGTATACTGTTCATTAATGCAATTATTCTAATATGCATAATACACACCCTGAGTCTAGGAACATAAGCATATACATCATTGAACAATATTATTTAAATAAATATGCAAGAAATGACAATTCAAATACTTATCTTTGTTTGGTCTGTAGGGTGGACTCCCTCTGAATATTTGCTTCCTTGCAAGAACTACTGGAGTGTGCTCCCTCTTGATCTTTGCTTCCTGGATTACCTGTCTTGAACTTATATCCATCCTCGATCACTATGCATACTTACTAGTATCATCATTGTGTTATCCTCGAGATCTCATACATACATTCATTAGTATAATCTTAATACTATAAAAAACATTATGATTCTAAGTAATCTTAAACATGTATGGTCAAGATCATTTCATACACAGATAATAAACATTAGTATTCAAGGTTTCAGGGAATACTTCTTTTACTCATGCATATTCTTTATTTGACCAAAAGACTTTACTGGTTAGTCATATCATCAATCAACGTAAGAAACATAATATGCATAAACCCTTGACTACTTACATTTCAAACTTTATGAATAATCATTATCAACCATACAATAGTATAAGATCCTAACACAAGGTAGGATTCTAACTTGATATAGGAAAAACATACCTGGTTATCATATTTGCTAGTTATGTCTAGCAATGTCTTCTTGTTCTCTTCAATGACTTGTGCTAGTAACCTGCATATCTCATAGGTTAAGCCTTGTAGAACCAAAGTATACATACCTCGTAAGTAGAGCTTCTATGTGATCCATGACAATGGATGAATATTGGTCTTCATGTCACCATGGTCATATATTCTTGAACTAGAACATGATTTGTCTTTCTTGATGTACCTTTCATGTTAGTGGACAACATCAACCTCATACAACCCCACAAAGCATTAGTACAATCATAAGTGTCAAAACCCTAATCAATGAATATCTGCATTCATAATTTTATTAAGGTGATACGACAAGTCTAAAGTTAATCAAGATTGTACTAACCTGAATGAAGACAAACATACCATAAACTTAATCATGAACAGATCTTGAAACATACCTAGATAAGTCATACCTGTTGAGATTGCTTGTAATCTTCTTATGTAAGGTCTTAGCCTCATCTCCGTCTGAAACAGGAACTTCTTCACTTATGCAGGTGATCAAACTATTCTCTTCTAGGATTAACCCAATCCACTTGATTTGTAGAAACTTGATCTGGAGCTGGATTAGGGTTTGTCAGAGAAACCCTAAAAAATTCAAACTTTGAATTTCAAACTTCTAAAAGGATAGAAAGATGCGCCTTGATGAGCTGATCAACCTGGTATACTCAGAATTTGAAAACTGCAAAGTTTCACCCCTCAACATTGCCTTTGAAACTTCCGGATCTTCTAGACAGGATCCCAAACTAGGGTTTGATAAAGCCCACCCTTCTGCCCAACCAAAAGGTTCGATCCAAAGCTCTAAACTTCGATTTTTCTGAGGAGCTTCTAACCGTGGTTACGGACTTAAAAAATTCCAACTTTTGCAGAAGCCCTAATTTTCCACTTTTCCGATCAAAGTCCCGAACTAGGGTTTGATTAAGCCCGGCCTTCTACCCAACCAAAAAATTTGATCTTGGTCTCTAAATTCCGATTTTGATGAGTAGCATTCAGCTGTGGTCTCTGATTACAAAAATACCAACTTTCTCCGAAACCCTAATTCTTGGAGCCATGAATGAAGGTGCTCAAAATCCAATTCTGTTTTGACAGAAATATGCACCTGATTGTTTCTGGTGTAAATCCGAAATTACGAATCCACTGGGTCTGAAACTTCTACCTGTGGTAGCCCGACCTGTCATCTTTCCAACCCCACAGGTCTGACCTCAATTGGATTCTCTAAGAGAAAGTTATGCCAAGTGTCGCAACGTGACCTGTTTATGGGATAAAACAGGAGAGCGAACTTGTACGGAGTGCCACGTGTCACTGATTCACTTTCGGCCTGTGAAAGTACAGTCCGTGCCCTACCTGTCACTTTTTACGAAATTTCATTTGGAGCTTCCTAGCCCAAGTTATGACCTTTTTGCCTAGGTCACCTGTTTATGACTTAGATCTGGAAGAGGCAGAAACCCTAGATTGTACAAATCATAAAACACAAAGTACAACGAATTAGAAGTTGTCCTTTGGACACAAGGTACACGGGGATCTTATCTTCTACCTGTAAAAGTTTCAGATCCTAAAACTTCGCCAAAATGGATTTATAGTGAAAGTGCTACGATGACTGGTTTTTGCTATATCAAGCCCTAGCATCGCAAGTGCAACAAGTGTCATACATGCCATACCATGCCTTCTTTCAGGCTAGCTCTGATACCATGTTAGTTTTTCAGAATTTTCAATCTGATCTAAGATCTTAACTGAGAGAATAACATGTACAGCATATCAATCATGGACATAATAATGCAAGCACACAAGAGACACAGAGTTTCACCGGGGAAAACCAAGAAGGTGAAAAACCCCACAACTTCCTCAGAGATAGATAGAACAATGATACAACCAAAGTACAACCAAAGTACAAGAGATAGTCTTCTCCTAGCAGATGATCCTCCTCCTCACAAGTGCGCCACTTTCTGAGAGAGATAGAAGTGAGTAGTGAGTGATCAAATAGAGATCTCCCGATCTCTATTTATACTTGTCCTGTCCTGCCCAATAAACTAATGGGGCTGACTTGTCTAGCTTAGCGTAATAACCCATGGTTAACTTAATCCGGGACGACCCCACACTGGGTGCTCTAATAACCCATTTACCCACATGACTCATACAAGGCCGACCCCATCAAGGTGGTCTAATAACCCATCAAGTATAAGTTACAACACTTACAATATAAATGACGACACTTTCGTATAGAGGAATAATAACATCTCTATAGGAATACAAACATTTCCGTATAGAGGAATAATAACATCTCTATAGGAATACAATACACATGGGTAAAATACATTCCGAAGTTACATATACATCAACACATCTTTATAGGAATACAATACACATGGGTAAAATACATTCCGAAGTTACATATACATCAACAGTTAGGAAGCGTTCCAGAAGCGTTTTTTATATAATATATATTTTTTATATATTTTGATGCATATATGTCAACAAATGCAAGTAGAATGTTGAATTAGTTATGGAAATGATAAAAACATGAAATAAACAATAATACCATATAACATCATTCATTAATAATTTACTAGTGAATTCATCAACCATAGGTCCAATATCCATGATTCCATAAGTTATAACATCAAGATTCAACCTTAAAGCTTCAAATTCAAAGGTAGGTTCAACTTCAAACTTCAAACTTGAAATGCCATGTAATGTTTACAAAATATATGATAATAAATATAAAAGAGTCAATAGTGCAGAAACTTGAAAGTACTGTAAACAAGAAAATACAAGAAAAGTAGATTTTATGGAATCATGGATGTTTCCTCTTGCCATGAGAAATTTCCATTTTCTTTTCTCATGCTCTCTGAACAATGGGAGTGGGATTATCATCCCCAGTAGCCACGACTGCTGAGCCACGTCCAAGACTCGATCCTGCACGATCCCCCCTCATTGATGCAGATGGAGGTCGTGAAGTTGAACCTCTAGGCAAAGATGGTGCATCTAGAAACAAGGTAGAACATGGTAGCGCCATTGGTAGTGGTATTGCATATGCGTCATCCTCATCGCCCAAAAGCTCTTCCTCCAAGCGCTCTAAAGCTAAGGCTCCATCCTCCAAGTTATGCTCCTCTGGATTGTTGTCCCAAGTGACATATGATCTATTAGTTTTGGCACTCTCACAATAATGAGTCAACAACCTCAAGTTGTAATGTACATAAACCAAGCTTTTTGCTCGGTTTTCATTTAATCGGTTTCTTTTCACTGAGTGGATGAAGCTATAGGTGCTCCAACACCTTTCTGCAGAGGAACTGTTAACCACCTGTGAAAGCACTCTAACAGCCAATTTATACAAACGTTGGCATGTTGAGCCATACATGTTCCACCATTCGATAGGAGGTGCCCTATCTCGATCTCTGATTGCATGCAAAGTACCAAATGGACCAACTTCACTGAGGTATTTGCTTAATTCACTGCGCAATATGCCACATTCCTCTGCATCAGGGACCAACTTGTCTATAACAACCATGTACCCAACCTGTACCTTTGGATCTATGTGGGGCTTTCTCCTAACCCCACCCCCAGGTGCTGGTTTGGCCAACCAAGATGGAGAATAATATTTTGGTGTTAACACATATGCTAAGACATGCAGTGGAACATTGAGATGTTCCCACCTTTTGACCACATGTGTGTGAATATGGTCATACAAGATGGGATCTTTATGTTCAACAATATCTTTAATTTGACCCAGCATGCTATCCATCTGCTCATACACCTCCCCAATCATCGGCTTATCTATATCTGCAAACCGAATCATGTAATAAATGGGCTTTGTGAACTGCAAAACATACTTGACACTTACCCAAAACCCCGCATCAAGAACTGTTTCTTCCACCTCCTGAAAATCAAGCCTGTCAGATGCGGATGTACACCTATCTTTCAAGACCTGCCATGACTCACTTGATACCATGCTAGCCAATGCCTCTCTTACCTTCAAAAGGCGCCTGAAAGTGAGGTAGTAGCTAGCAAATCTAGTCTTTGCTATCTTCAATAGCTCCAACTTTGAGTGACTGCGGAAAATGCCATGGGCATTGTTAGGGTTAGTTATAAATCTTATCATCTTCTTGCCCTTTTTGTACAATTCACCAATCCATTTGTATTGATTTTCCTTCAACTTAATGATGTCGTGCATCAAAAGGTTCATTGTGTGAACCAAACACCCAGACCAAAATATGTTGGGGTATTTATCTTCAATGATTGCTCCCGTTGCCTTACAATTAGCAGCATTATCGGTTATGACTTGGATGACATTGTATGGACCAATAGCTTCAATGGTTTTGAGTAGGAGTTCTGCAATGTTTATGCCAGTCTTGAATTTATCTGAGCAGTCATGGGCTGAAAGGAAGACTGCACCAGTAGCAGACACACCAAGAACATTTATCAATGGCTTGCCTTTTACATTTGTCCATCCATCTGATACAATTGATACCCCATACTCATTCCAAGCATTTGTGAATTGCCCCAAAGCATTTTGGATCTTGCCTCTTTCCTTGTCAAGCCCCACAGTTCTAGCTTTGTCATACCCTGGGCTCTTGTATCTTGTTGGAGCAGTGCGAATGGCGTCTACCATTTCAAGCCAATAGGGTGAGCGAAGGACATTGAATGGTATGCCACATGCATAGAGAAACTGGAAGACTTTTGCATCCACGTCATCCCTACCACCTTGGTCAAGGAAATCTGATATTGTCCTGCGTGACCCAGGGGGTGGGAATCCACTACCTTGGGTGGATGGGCCTCCAGTTCTCGGTGAGCTCAATGAGGGGTCATGGTCAACCCTTGCTTTTGATTTGTTTTGTGCTTCAAATTCTTCCTTCTTATACATGTCTCTTTGTGTTGATGGCACACTTTGGCAAACACAAACTCCTACAGTTTTGTTTTCATCACATGGCATGTTCCCACATAGATGTCTTCTCAGATGGGTATATGAACCCATGTAAGTCTTTTTACAATGGGGGCAACCAAATTTGGCGGTTCCACCCCCCTTGCTTCCTCCCTGCTTGGTGACATATTTCCACAAGGGTGTTGAGTCCTCCTTGGTTTTCATTCGGTTTCCCTCCTCCTTCTCCTCCTCTCCACGGTATGTGCCACTTCCCACTTGTTCATCATCTCCCTCTCCCTCATTCCTCCTCTGGTTTTCAATGAACATCATCAAAATAACACATGGAACCAACAAAAGAAACCATAAACCCATCATTATGTTTGTTGGACTTGGAAGTTGGAAGTGGAACTAGAGTTTAACCTGTTGCCCTGCAATAGAATGATGGAGAAAGCATGGGAAAGAGTAGGAGAGGAACATTTACAATGACATTCTAGATTCTAGTCAAATTTCAAACTTCAAAAGTTCAAGTCTCAAGCATCAAGCATCAAAACTTCAAGTTCAAACTTCAAACACAAAGCAAATCAACAAGAAAGGGTTTAGAGCCTACCTATTTGGATGTCCAATGGTAGTGAGTGTGCCAACTTGCCAAGCATCCAACCTTCTTCAATCTCCAAGAAAAAACCAAGCTTGATGGCACCTTCTCTTCTTCTCTTCTCCTCTTCTCCTCTTCTCTTCTCTTCTCTTCTCCTCTCCTCTCCTCTCTTCTCTTCTCAAACAAAGCAAAGTGATAAATGGAGTGTGGAGGAAGGCTTTATCCCTCAAAGCCCTATTCCTCTCCTCCAAAACCCCAAGCGTGGACCCCACGAGCTCGACTTCACCAACAAAACCACGGGTTGACGCAAAGCATCCGAGGAAGCTACGGGAAGTGAAATCGGAAGCGCCAGGAATCGATTTTTTAATCTCCGGGAAGCGAAGAGGAATCGACCGGGAAGCGAAGAGGAAGCGAACTGGAAGCGACGCTTCCGATCGATTCCTGCACGCTCTATGACAGTGACAGGGAGCGAATTTTTTGGGGCGGAAGCGAGCTTCCAGAATTCGCTTCCGGGAGGAAGCGAAACTGAATCGCAATTCCCCTTAGCTTCCGGCTAGCTTCAGCCGGAAGCTAGCTTGAAGCTAGCTTCCGGAGCGGGGGCGAGGTGGGGGGGAGCGCTTCCCCGCAATGTAGGTCCATGCTAACACTATAACAACCAATCTTTCTTCTTTGTGCTTTGTTTCAGGTGTGAATAGGTGGAAAATCTATATGAGTAAAAATTCAATTAGCAAGATATACAACCTATGTGGAGATATTATCACATACCTAAGTTGTAGCAAATCCCTCCCCCTCTCTCCATTTCCTTTGTCAAAATGGCCTGAAATGCGGAGACACACTCTAAAACGTCTGAAATGTTTTGGGCGACAATTCATGATTTGGAAATTCCACATGAAGGCACATTTCTGCTCAGAAAGGGTGTGTTTTGGGCCACACACAAAGTTAAATGGTTCACCAACAACCCTGAAAAATCACACGCAAACAATAAAGAATTTCAATTTTTCCTCCTTTTTGGATTGCCATTAACTTTTACTCTTAATTCTTAAAGCCAATGTTGACATTTAATGATTTAAAATATTATCTCAAACTTAAGTTGTGGGAAACCAGTGCCTCCCCTCCATTTCCATTGCTGAAATGGCCCAATTGCAGAGACATGTTTCAAGTCACCTTAAAATGTTTTGGTCGATGTTTCATGATTTGGAAATTCTACTCGAAGGTGTGTTTTCTCCCACAATGGACGCATTTTGGTCCAGCAAATAATTTAAATGGTTCACCAACAATCCTGAAAAAACACATGCAAAAAAAAATTGTCGTCCTTTTTGGAAGTGTCATTAACTCTTGCTCTTAATTTTTAAAGTTAATTGATATTTAAAATGTAATTAAAGGTAAATGTCATAAATGAAACATAATGGTAAATCCTGATATTAACTTAAATTTTAACATGAAAATTTAAGGTGGGACCCCCATTTCAGGTTGTTTGGTGATTGGAATCAGGCCCATCAGATCTCACACGAAGAAGATAGAAATTATGGGTTTTTTCAGCTAAATTTTCCAGCATATCAACATATATTCCCTGTACCCCTTCCCCTGCACTCCATTAAGCTAGGAATTAGGTGATTCTAAGATTGAAATCCTAGAACGGGAATACGCTGCCCATTGGTGCCAACTAATTGAAATCTATACTCTGCCTAATGGTGCCCATGCCAGCTGATTTAAAACATCAAATGGAAGCAGTTATTGAAGCCATTCACCAAGAGAAAGAAAACTTCAAATTCCTGGACTTGGTTGAGTCCGAGTAATGAGATAGACTTGAGATGAGCTATATACTCATTTAATTATAGTATGATTATTCTTGGACTCCAGAGTCTATAGGCCATTTAGAGCCTCAATGTTTATGTATTTTCATTCAAAACTTCAATTATATTTATTGCAGAACGTTTATCTGATGTCTTGATGCCATTTTGCTATATTCACCAGAATCACCCTAACCTGCTATATAGATGAGAAAACTAAGTATATGTGGTGTTTACTGGTTTGGATTTACAATTCTGTACATAGATAATGTACATTGTTACTAGAAACGAGAATTATAAAATGGGTACATTACAGGAAATGGGAATTCTCAGGTTTCCCTATAAGAAACGTTTTAGGGATTTTAAAGTTTGTTAAATATATGTGCAAAATAAATTAAAGGTTTTAACGAAATTTGCAAGTCATTCAAATTTCTAAAAGCACATACACAAACAGATATCATATTTATGTTCATACTTCATAGTAAAAGCCAGGCCATCCTTATTCATAATGGAATGTTTCAAAAATGGAAATATCAAAATCATAAATGTTCACTGTTCTGTTAAAAAATGATAAATCAGGTCACCAGTAGACTAAATTTTTTATTCCATCTCCTTACTTGGCTCATCTGGTGTAAAACAGCCAGAGTCACTGCCTTCACCAGGATCAATAGTAGAACTAGAAAAACTTAGACCTTCAAACATATCGTCTGCATTAATTGCAACGTCTCCATCATCATGGGAACTGCCATAGATCAAAGATGGTCCAAAATTTGAAAGGAGTAGATTGTAATGTAGTTGAAGGATCCTATGAGAAAAATTGTGCTCCAACCTCCATGTGCAGGTTTTGATGTACAAATAGGAAATTTTCTAGAGTCCAATCTCAAAGTTCCAAGCTCCAAGTCCCAACACTCACAACTCAGATGTGCATAAATATTGCTCTCACAAACTCACAGCTTGTGATAATATTGATGTGTTTTAGAGTTTATAACAGTGAGTTTTAGGATTAAGCAACTGAGTTTTATTTATATAGCAATCTGTTTTAAATTTGTTTGGCCTTTTTGGCTGGCTGTTTCTTGCAGGTGCAAGAAACGGCCATCAGAGACGGCTGTGTTTCTTGAGAAATGCAGGTCATTTCTCAAGAAATGTGTTTCCCATCCAAAAATGGGAAATGGTTGTTAGAAACGGTGTTTCTTATGTGTTTCCTGTTTCAGAGGGCTTTCACTCAGAAACAATGCCAGGCCAATTTGGTAACAGAGACTGACGATATAATTGTTCAAGTGTAACTTCTTGCAATGCCAACAAATTTTCTTGAAAAAGCATGCTATTTGCTCTGTAGGTGCTCACAACCAAAGTCACTCCTAACTCAATTGAAAAATTTGATAGTTTTCTGTCTTTGGTTATCCCCATACGATGCAACTGATTGGTATGCCAGTTCAAACCAGTGACTAGATAGAGGCAGGCTAACTGTTCATATCCTAAAAGGTCGATAGTTTTAGAGGCTTTCATGATTTTATTACAACTTTCTCTCCAAGATCTCCATTTTCATGCGATGCATCTTCTTTCTTAAGTAATTTTACTATGTTCGTTACCATATTTTATGTGCACTTTTGGGATTTTGTATATGATAATTGAATGAATGTTTTGATATGACCAAAACAAATGTGTTGTTGAAGTCACTATGTCATCTTGTCCAGCATTTGAAGCTCTTGTAACATTCCTTTGATCTATCTCATTTATTTCAGTGACTTTCAGAAGTATCTTATGTTGCTACTGTTTTTGCTCCTATTTTGCACAAATAATACGCTTGATCTTTTAATTGATTTTGCAAGGCTCAGTTTCACTGCCTGTTATAGAAGTAGCTAGTTTTGGAAGGAATTCATTTGAATCCTTAAGAGAGAATGAAAGGTCGCATTATCTGCTCTGGTATCAGTATTTAGCAAACAAATAAAAGAATCAAGACCACAGATAATTTAAATTCAAAATACACCAAGTAGTGTTAAAGACTTATTCTGTTATTCATATGAATGATAGTGAAGAAATGTCAATAAAGACAAAACATATAAAATTTCACACTATGTAACTTACATCTTGTCCTTGTTTTTGCATATGCATCCCACTAAATTTCTATTTGCAGCAAAATTTATTCAGGTTCCAAAAATTAATTGAGAGTCCTAAATCAGATTCGTTTTCCAATGTGGTTTTTATTTTCCAGAGCTAGAAAATGTGTGGGAAATGAAGCGTTTACTGGATGGGAAAGTCATTATGAGTGTTTTAGGACTTAAAATTGGAGGGCCGCTGGTGAAGCAATGGGTGAGTAGTCTTCATGATTTTCCTTCTGCAAACTATATGCTGTTTTGCCTGAATATATTTTGTTATTTTATACAGCTTACATTTCTAGTTTAAGTTCCTGACACATGTGATTATGATTGTACATCAGCAAGAAGAAATACTTAAATGGCAACTGGCTAATCCATCCGGTACAGCAGAAGAATGCCTTGATTGGCTTCAACAGGCTAATGCAAAGCGAATGAAAACTCATTGAAGTCATGCCTAGATTGAGGGTAGGCGATAATGAAAATAGTGAGAATTAAAGGGAGATTTTGAAACTTATCCCAAGTAAGAGTCAAGAAAGGAGGAAATCGTTTAAAGGGTAATTTACTAATTTGGGACCAAGCAACCAACTAAACACTGAGAATTTTATGCATCAAAGCTCAGGTTTCTTGCATGTATTGATGTTTCCTTCTAAATCAAACAAATTTATCCTCATTCTTTGGTTCATCTCAGAACGACATACAAGCAATTCACTGTTGCAGTATAGAAAATTTTCTGGATGCTTGAAATCTCGTTATCAAGTGGATGTCAAAGCATGGTATGGAAAGTTTTTGAGCATTGTGAAAACCCAAGAAAGTAATAAAATACTCATCAAGATTGTCAAAGACAAAATGATGAACTCCCCATTAAGAGATTTGGCTCGTCAAAGACAAAATGATGAACTCCCCATTAAGAGATTTGGCTCGTCAAAGACAAAATGATGAACTCACCATAAATAGATTCGGCTCTCTTCATTTCCCCGTCTGTTGGGATGCTTGTCAAATATTCTATATGATGGAAGGATTACCTAGCTGCATTTCTTTCATTCGGGCTTGCCATGGGGAACAAAGTTCAGTTTTTTCCAAATTTGTTTTTCTCCTGTAGTATTCAGAAGGAATGTTGACATTCTTGAAGTCGTGCAAATTTGCCTCTTATATTTAATTTCATTCTTCATAGTAATTTCTCATTGTTTTTTAGTCTTTTATAGGATTATTGAGGCAGAAGCTATTGGTGCATAACAAATATTGCAAATAAAAAAAGAGAACATGTAAGGCTTGGGTGATTATCAAAGTTTGCTTTGCGAATTTTGAGATTCATCAATTGATAAAGCCAAAGGCGGGATTGAAATTTAAACCCCATTACGACTCTTTGCACCGAGTGAAACGAGGTGCTCTACAGCCCAGTATGGGGAGATGTTGTAATGTGTGTGATGTAACGTTACATGTAACAAAATAATTTAAAAAATTCATGTCGGCTCATAAAATAAAAAAAAATTATGAAAAGTATTTTAAAAAAATCCATGTTGGTTCATAAAATAAAATATTATGAAAAGTAATTAAAAAATAGATGTTAGTTTATAAAGTAAAAACTTAAAACTTAAACCCGGGTTTATCAATCAAGAGAGATCAAATTTCTTGAGTTTAAATTTAAAAAAAGAAATACACCTCAAGAAATTGGATCCTCTCGGTGCTTGATAGATACGGGTTTAAAATGGATCTATGCTGGTTAAAAAAACACTTTTTCCAAATTATTAGGTGGTTATTGTCTGCAATCTGTTTATAAAATTGTCCCAAAAAACTCATAATATATTTAGTTTTGAAAATATTTCAAAGTTGCATCTGGCTTGTTTTTATTTTCATCAAATTTCATCATTTTATTGATTAGTGTGGCCTTTTTGGACCATCTAAATGTTAAAATATACACAGAGGTAACAATATGACAGAAAAGGTTTACTCGAGATCCTAGAACCTTGCATGGTAATTAGGCCAGGCAATCCTAACTAATTCACTTAGTCATCATTTGAGGATAATTTAATATTATCCTAAATGAATAATAAAATTAAAGGTGTTGTGAAGACTTAGTGATTGGAAAAGTAAGCCATAGGTTAACATTCCCCACCTCAATCATATGTGTAGCTTTATATATCAGTTAAGCAATAAACAATATAATGCAAAAGTTGATAATTGATATGCTAGATCTTTCAGAAAGTCTTGATTTAAGCTTAATGAAAAATCTACTTGAAAAACTGTCAAAAATTGATGTTGGATGGTTCATC
Organism: Larix kaempferi; assembly: GCA_027924585.1. Lineage (NCBI taxonomy): Eukaryota > Viridiplantae > Streptophyta > Pinopsida > Pinales > Pinaceae > Larix > Larix kaempferi. The sequence goes on along the minus strand of BSBM01000660.1, from coordinate 1,878,961 downwards.
TGAAATAAACTGGAAGAGACTTAAATCTGGAAGTTGACAGTTTCTAATGGTTGAACATTTCCTAAGTACTTGACAATTTGATCATTTGCCAAGTAATTTAGCTTGAAGAACCTGGCATCTTTTGCTAATTTTGGTGAACATGTAGTATCACCACTCTACTATCAATTAATCACTAAGGTGCTCTCTGTATTTAGACACAATAAGGTGAATAACATCCCAAATGTATCCCAATTGGATAATTAAGAGCGATGAGAAGAGCCTAAATTTTGTGTTGGATCTTCCCCAAAGCTTATTTGATGATGATTTGAAGAGGAGCCCGGATGCAATGTTGAAGTTCCTTGATTTGATTTGTAGATAATTGTTGAGGATCCTGACTATTTGATTGAATTTTGATTGATAGGACTTCGAAGCTTGAAGCCTGAATATCATCAATGATATTCCCCCCTGTTAGGTGCAAGTGAGAAGTATTTGATACCATGTATATGTTGATTTTGGATGACCACTAACCATTTTCACTTTATCAATGTACTCCCCCCTTTAAGGTGCAAGAGAGTTTTGAAGGTCTATCTGTTGCAAGATGTGTCTTTAATCGAGAGTGAATTCAATGATAAAACTGATATTATTGTTTGGTTGTTGATGACCATTGCCAAGGATTGATACACCCATAACGAATTTTTTATCTTGTAGGTTTCCTCTTTGTGGACTATTTGTTTAATGAATGGTTCACTTGTCATAATGTTGACAATAATAGAGATCAAAACACTAATCATCCATATGACCAACTCGATGACACTGTTGGTATTTTGCATTTTGATGTTGAATTAGAATAGGTGAAGTTAAATCTTCTTGAAGGAATTTAGCACTTTGGAATTGGATTGTTTTGGAATAATGAAGAGTATGAAGAGTAACTTTCTTATCATATCCAAGTCCCTTCTGCACTTGTTGTAGTTGATTTCTTCCCAAGGTTTGATGATGGGATTGGAATGATTATTTAAATTTGATTTTTTTAAATTCGTGGAAGTTGATTTGTTGCACAATTAAAAGGTTTTGTTAGTGAACATGAAACACAACTCTTGAAATTAAGGTTCATGAATGGCTTCATCGTGATTTGAAACTGTATTTGTAGTTGCATCACCATATTGATCTTGTGTTCACTGTTGATTGGAAATTAAAATTTGCAATTGATGGACATCAAATTCAAATAAGGAATTGTGTTCAACAACAACTAGTTCATAATGCTTTAAAAGTAGTTGATTCTTGAGCTGTATTTCATCATGTTGAATATGGAGAAGTTCAACTTGAGCTTGCAAAATTTGCAAACAAGTTAGAACATGTTGAAGAGTTCCTTGTCGATCGTGATTATATTGTTAACCATAGTGGGTATTAGAGTGTTTAATAACTCTAATAATTCTAGACTTTGAGCCATTGTTATACATTGCAAGAGGCCTCCTTATGCAAGTAGGCCCTGATTAGAATTTTCTCAATAGAAAGATTCAACAATTGGCAATATGGACTTCAAAGATGGAAAGGTGTAAGATACAACCCAGATTGCACCCAACAATTACAATGTGATTTCAATTGATTTCAAAAATACTAGACTTGCAAAATGACTATTTGCAAGTTAAAACTAATGTTGATTCTAAAGTTGAATTGATCTTCAAATGTGAATGCGTGACAAAGGTTTGAATCCTTGAATATAAAGTTCTTCTTTGTTTAAGAGTTTGAATGTCATTAATTGCATGTGCTTGAATTGCTTTAAGTTGCCTTCAATTGTAGGGGTTTAATTGATCCTTAGATGCTTGTGCTTGTAATATAAAGCAATGGCAAGGGAAGAACACCACTAGTCCATTGGCACTCAAGCACACAAAATGCCATTGATCCATTTATTTAAATTTCAAGTCAGATCAAGGTCTTAAGGAAGAAAATAGTAATTACCAAGATATTACTGTAGAGCTCATTTGAACATGCACCTACTCAAGTAGTTTTGATTCTTTATAACATCTAGAGATCAAGATCCCAAACCTTAAATCATACAATGCCTCACTTTGAAATGAACAAGCTTGTCCAAATACAAACTTTGCAACAAACTCTTATACTCCACTTCAAATTTGAGAAAATAATAAAACTCTCTTTTGAGTTTGAGAAAACATAAAAAAAAAATATTATGTATAACTAAAACACTCCACTTTCCTTTATATTGGTCCTACTTCATATAAACACTATTATTTTATTAAACTTTCCCAAAGTTTTCTTTTAATACTTTATCAAAAGCTTATGCACCTTATAACCCATCAAATTCAACGTCCACAGTTGTTCTTTTTTAAACATCAATGAAAATGTGCATTAACAATCAACAATTTTACTTAGTTTGTATATCAAATAAATGGCATTCATAAGTATGTCACTTGAGGTTGTTCTTATGCTCAAAGTGCATGGTAATATATTAAATGGAGGGAGTCATTTGTTGATTACGTGTTCAAATATGCAAATTCACTCATCATGCATTTCTTTAAATATGCAAATTTACACATCATGCGTTTACTCAAATACGCAAATCCACTCACTCTATGTTTATATTTGAATGACTGAATAATGCCAATGCGAAGAAAAATAAAATCGGTTACCTCCTAGCTTACGCGTGGGGATCCTCAAACCTTCTACGATTTTAAAGCAACATGTTCAGAAAATGGAAGAATATAGCAAATAAGTAATGACAAAATTCTCACAATATGTTCTCCAATTAATCTTCTTGAGTGCCTTGCCTTGACTCTTTCTTCCATCCATCTACAATTTGATTTGAAATTGATCTGCATCAAGCTCTCTTCTTTTCCTTTGTCTAACAATTGCCATGGAGCATTCCCATGGTGATAAACTAGGAAGCTATGAACAACTACCACATAGTCATCCATGTCTTAAGAACTATAGGGCTCTAATAAAATGTTAAAATATATACATGAATAACAATATGATGGAAATGGTCATTAGCCAACTCTCATGTATTCACAACAAACCTATATATATTGGGTGATGGCATGCCATTGAAAGATATGTTATATATCTTGAAAACCCGCATGGTAATTAAGCCGAGCAATCCTAACTAACTCACTTACTCGTCATTTGAGGATAAATCACTATTACTCTAAAATAATGATACAATTAAAGGTGACAATAAGACTTAGTGATTGGTAATGTAAGCCATAGGCTAACATTAAAGGTACTTTGTAGCAAAGTACAATGACAATTTCCATGTAAGACCACCCCAATTTTTGAATGGGAAGCAAACTATTGCCAAAAAAAGTGATAGTTATTTCAAAATCCATATATCAACTCAAAAATTGAATGTTTGCATTTATTGTTATTTTTTTGATAAATTGCTTTGATTATTAATAAAAACACTAAATGTACAAGTTGGGCATTTTATACAAAAAAATGTACCCCTTAAGAAAATATTTGCATTTATAGATAGAGACGACGTTATATGAAAGATAAATTGCAATGCTAATTTGTGCTAATTTGAATGTTGTGGTTTCATGTGTAAAAATGAAAACCTTGGAGTAGATATCAATACAACTGATTTTATATTTCATTTAATATAATTGCTTCATTTTGACTATTTAAAAAGGCTATATTGTCTTCATAAGTTTCTCTAGCACTCTTAATAAAATTCATACCAAATGCAAGTAGTTACATTGAACGTGTGCAATCAAAAGATTGGTTCAACTAACTTGTTCTTCATGAATATTGCATAGTATTTTTTGTATTTTAATTTCACCATTTAAAGGTAAACAATGTCCTAGTATTTCGTGAATGGCCTATATCTAGCTTTTCTCTATCTTGCATAAAGTGGACTATGAAACATGTAGGGAAAAACATCAAACACATTGGAAGTCACAAGCATATCAATTATTATTAAGACTTTTAAAATTATTGTATAATTGTAGTTAACTACTAACTCTCAACTTGTATAGTTCAAAACAAATTTTTGTATTTACTTTGGTCATAATCAAGAGGGGTTAGGAGCTAGTAGTGGAACATTCCAATTCAAACTACTTAGTAAGCAACAAGGCAATTTCTAACTACAATTTAAAACTAAAGATAATATTTATTAGCCATCCAATTCAATTTGGTTCTTTGATGAACTCTTTAGGACACCAAAAAATATTGATTGTTTATGAGGTTGTTCCATTATAGGGTTGGTTTGGAATGAAACAAATTTTGATTTTTGAGCTGGTGAAGCTTAAGGATCCAATGTCATTTCATGTATATTTGGCGCCCAGGTTCATATTCGGCTCTCTATGTGAAAAGTGTTAATGAATTAATTTAAGGCATATGATGGGAAGGACGGGAGTAGAATTGGATTAATCAAATCGTAAGCTATATGTATCAAAATGTTGAAAGTAACATTATGCTCAAATGATATTCACCAATATGTCGCAATACTTAAGTTGTAGCTATGAGTGATAGCTTAATTGAATTATTCACAATCAATTATCCAATCAATTTTCATCAGTATGTTAAAAGAGGTCTCACTTCAAGTCATAAAATGTAGATATCAACGACAATTGAATTGGATTATTCAAAGTGAATTATGGTATGCACAATAAAATTGGATTTTATAAAGGTAATTTGGAGTAGATATGAAAGGGTTCATTTGCAATTTTTTACTCGATATGAGTGTTCCTTAGGAGTATAAAATCCTATAAAAATATATCCTTTAATATTGGTGGTTGTTTGATTGGATGTACATTATGACAAAAACTACAATGATGTTTCAAATTAAAAATCTATCCTTTAATGTTGGTGGTTTGTTTAAATAGTTATACATTGTAACAAACAATTAGAGTGATGTTTGAAATTAATTAAGAGAGATGGTCCATGATTAACTAGTTGTTGTGGTATTTGAATTAAGTTTAGCATTATATGTTACTAACAATTCCCAACTCCCATGATTCGTTTAAATTATAATTGTTTCCAATATTTCAAACTAAAAATTAACAAATTGTTTTTAATAATATTTTAATTTAAAAATTGTGACCATTCTAATAAGCATTTTTTTAAGCAAAAAAATGAAACCATTCTATTCCATATAGAGAAAAATTACAATCGAAATCTTGTCATTATAAGCAGCAGCATCAAAGTTGTCTCTAAGAGTGGACCCAAAACCGAAACTACTTCTAGATTTACCCAACTTAACACAGTACAAAAAACTGTTTCTCTGCCAGCAAGTCGTAGGCAGATCCAGGTAATGCCCTACTATCCAAAAACTCACAGTACACCCCTTATAACCCAAGCAGATGTCTTCTTCACTATACAGACGCGAAATAAAGTTGAAAAAGTAAGGAACAGACAGCTTAGATGAGATACAAAACAGAAAAGGACCCAGAGCCAACCCAAAACAGAAAAAGGACACGAAGGAAATGAACCAGAATGACCAGGAGCCTCGGCTTTGATGGAGATCATTGGAGTCGCCTCCAGCATAGTCTGGTTGTTGAGCGTAATTACTTTCGGGTGAGCTACAGCCTTCGGTTTAGTCAGGAAAGAAATGCCCATATGTTCCGCAATGGCGTCGAGCTTCATATGCATGAAACAAGAGTCCTCGGCATGATTGTAACACCTCTCTTCATGATTTTTAAAACATTGTGAGTCCAACAGCATATCCACCTGAACCTCAATTGTCTGAGCAATGAGTGTCTTGGTGACCCAAAACATCGACAACCCGGTTGTAGAGGGCCATCCTGCCCCATGTGTTCCCAGGGTCCTGGATCTAGTCCTCCATGGCCAAAACCTCTAACGGAGGTTCTTCCTCTAGCTCCTCCATATCCTTCTGTAATTCTTGAAGAAACATTCATTGGAAGAACACCGCCGTAGCTATAGCACTCCACTGGTCTCTACTCGGCCCCCCTGGTCCTGGTGACCCCTTCTTTCTCTGCTCATACCCCCCTGGTCCTAACGACCCCTCCTACCAAGTCTTCCCCAAGGCGGCATTATCACTTGTTTCTCTCTTTTGTTACCAACCCATAGATGTAAATTAGACAACACAGGGCAGGCGAGAACACAAACAAAACAAAAGCAAAGGTATCTAATTCCACATAGAGTGTGGAGATTTAAAGGGGTAAACCCACTTGCCGCCATGAAACCTGCCATCATGACCATAGCGTGGCTATCATCATCGTCGTCCTTGATAGTCGTCATTCCCTTAGAAGCCTCAATGGTATCACATAGTAAGAACGTGAGAGGTCGAGTGATTGTCACCTTCGTACACCCCATATCTCCTGTAATGATAACTAATAACAATGAGAAAGGGAGGAAGGATCAAGCTTAATAATTGTTTCATTACTATCAGAGAGCCACCTGTCCACTCCAAGACATGGAGTTCTCCTGTATATCGATCCCATCATACTACTTGACAAGTTTAACGACAGAGGAGGGATCCTTAGTACACCTCTCCGCTCCTTCTATCTGAAGACACTTACTGCGGTATGTGTCTTCTGGCATATCAAGGACGGATCCTTCCCATCCATATTCCTTAGAATTGGTGCCTTGGTTAGCTAAGCAGTCTTCCAAGGAGTTAGCATTTAGATAGACATGGTGGAAGGTGACAGTGTTAATCGTAGCAAGGACTTCTCCTAGACATTGTATACACAATGCTAGATGCCAAGAGGGCGCCACCTTGGCTGCGTGGGACCCATTACGTAAATTAATAGCGAGTTGGAGTATCAACTTCAAGTCACCCTCCACTTGAATTCATGAATAGCCACGTTGCCTAGCCATGCGAAGTCCCTGTAACAAAGCTTCACATTCTACCACGTTATTCGTCTCCATCCCCAGGGAGCCATAGAAGCTACCCATCACCCTTCCCTGGTCATTTCAAAAGACTCCTCCATACCCAACACGGCCCGGGTTCCCTTTGGATGCCGCATCAAAGTTCATCTTGATCCATCCTTATAGGGGAGGAGACCAAACCACAAGACTGTCTGGAGTGCGCTGACGACAATGAAGGCTACCATTATAAATGGGAAGAGTCATAATTCCCCAGGTACGCAAAATTATCAACTCTGTATCTAGAATTAATAAGTCTTGTTCCATCCAAGGCGATAGCTTGAGAGTCTCATGGATCCCTTTTTTAATTTGACTCCAAACCATCTTACTAGTCTGTTGTTTACCAGTAAATATACGTTTGTTTTGTTCCTTCCAAATCTCCCATAGGAGAAACCCAGGAAACAACTGCCATATTTGATTAGGAAGTCTGCCATTGAAGGGATCAACCCTCCATCGTTTAATGGAAGCGATAGGGTCTATGTGGACTCTATCTGTCAAATGAAAGACCATAGCACCTCCATCCCATAGTGCCGAGGTGAAACTACATCCGTCCAGGAGATGAGCGATTGTTTTGACATTGTCCCCACACAGTACATAGTATGAAGGTCCCTCTAAACCCCTTTTCGTGATATTATCCCATGTTAGAATTCTTCCTTTCAACACCAGCCAAAGGAACAACGTGATTTTAGGCCATAATTTTGTATTCCAGAGAAGCTTCCATTCCCGTCCCGCAGGCTGTTCATCAGAGACCGTCTATAGGGAGTAAGATTCCTTGATGCTGAACATTCCTTTAGGAGAATAGCCCCAGCGGAGTAAATCCGGTCCCTCCTATATTTTATCTGTCGGTTACTAAGATGTTCATAAATCTGATTACCTGCCTCCGACCCATACTTTTCCCTCCACCAATTTAACGATTTCCAATTCCGAAAGCCTCTACCATCATGCTCCTCTTGCCAATATTGATTCACAGTATGCCAATTGTGGTCATGTAAAGGAGAAGAGATAGGTAGGTTGGTCAAGAGATTTTGCAGAGTTGGCTCTTGTTGCCATGCCTCTAATCATAGGTTAGCCGAGGATCCCTCCCGTATCTCCCAAAAATTGTGCTTCCTTATCAGTAAATTGCCAACCCTTTCCATGTTCCAAATGTGGGATCCCTTCTCAGGTCCTTCAATCCGAATGAGGTCTTGTTGCAAAATCGATGGGGCATACTTCTTGCACCAAAAACTTGCCCACGGTTCATTTGTATGAGTGAGCCATCGCCACCAGAATTTTTCCCCACAGACAATGCTAAGTTTCTCCGGGTCCCTAAGTCCCAGTCCACCATCAGTCTTGGGTTTGCAAAGAGTATCCCAGTCGACAAGAGGCCATTTGCGGTGATTAGTTGTACTTCCCCATAGAAAGGAACGTTGACTACTTTGTATTTCCTTCATCACAGACTTCGGGGCAGCCAAAACTGAGAGAAGATACAAAGGCAGAGCTTGCAAGACAGCTTTGACAAGAACTAATCTGCCAGGGAAGTTTAAAGCTCTCAGAGTCCAGCTCAAGAGTTTCTCCTTCATTCTACACAAGAGTTCTTCCTAGGACGCCTTTTTCAAAACCAAATCAGATAAGGAAGCGCCTAGGTATTTGGTTGGAAGGGAGCTCTTCTTAAAACCCAAAATCCGAAGAATATTTCTTTGACTGATGGGAGGGGTATTAAAAAGAATACGAGAGATTTTCCCATATTTATTGTTAGACCAGAGGCTCTGAGAAACTTTTTTAAACCCCTCTTGAGTTTTCTTGCTTCTTGAACTGAAGAGTGCCCCATTAGGATTGTGTCATCAACAAATTGCTGATGAGTCAGAGCTTTCTCATAGGGAGGAAACCTAAGACCTTTGATATTCCCTTTCTCCACCAAGTGGGAGATGAGTCGCCCTAACCCTTTAGTCATGATGACAAATATTAAAGGAGAGAGAGGATCGCCATGTCAAATACCTTTAGAAGGTTTAAAGATAGCCGAAGGGGTGCCATTGATCAGGATAGAGAAAAAAGTTGAGGAGGTAAGATTGGCTATCCATTGAATACAAACATCACTAAACCCAAAGGAGCTCATAATTTCCTTCATATAGGTCCAGTTAAGCTTATCATAAGCTTTGGACAAATAAAGTTTCAACATCATTCCAGCTTTTTTGGTGACCCGAAGAGAGTGAAGAACCTCCTGGGCTAAGATAATACCATCAAGAATTTGTCTTCCCTCCACAAATATGGATTGTTCCATAAATATTAAGGTGGGGAGGAGGGGTTTGAGATGGTTTTCCAAGACCTTCGTGATAATTTTATAAATGATGTTGCATAAGGTGATCGGTTTAAACATCTCTAGGCTCTCTGCCATTGGAGATTTGGGGATCATAGTTAGAAAAGTGGAGTTAAGTGCCAGGAGAACCCCCCTCATTCTCTTAGATTCCTCCACCACCTGCCAAACTTCATTCTTAATTAAGTCCCAAAAATAGTGAAAGAAATTAGTTGTAAATCCATCCGTCCCAGGAGACCTTCCATCCTCCATTTGGTTGATAGCACCCTCCACTTCCTGAAACTCAATAGGTCTAGTGAGCATCTCATTTTGCTCTGCGGTAATTAGCCTGGGGATAACATTTTTTATCTCCCTGCAGGATTCAGTTCGATCAATCTGGGGCTCGGTGAGCACTGTCTTGAAATGATGAATCAGTTCCTTCTCCATATCTTCATGGGAGTCCACAACCTGACCACTAAGAGTTCTCAAGTTGCTAATCTGGTTTTGTTGCCTATGCTGAATAGTAACTTTGTGGAAAAACTTTGTGTTCTTATCCCCATGCCTCAACCACTGGTTCCGAGACTTCTATGGAAAAATTATTTCTTCTTGTTTCTCCTGCTCCTGGATTTGATCAGAGATTAGTTTTTCCTCCAAGGATAGTTCCTTAGTCAGCCCCTGCTGCATAATGTTTTCCTGGATTCTTTCCATCTGGGAATCTAACTTAACCTTTTCAAGCAGTATGCTACCAAAGACCTCTTTATTCCATATCTTCAGTTTATATTTTATTAACTTCAGTTTCTGTTGAAATTGGTACATCCTTGTGCCATTCGGGGGAATAATAGTTTGCCACCAGTTCTCCATTTGAGCAGAAAAATCCTAGTGGGTTAAACAGAACTTCTCAAAATGGAAGGGTTGGGTCATTTTGGTTCCAATGTTACTCCATATTAGTGTAATTGGCCAGTGGTCTGATCCTGCTGAGGCAATAGGTCAAGAGGTCAAAGTCCCTCCTAAAAGCATAATACTTTCCCAGAGTAGAAACCTGTCAAGACGAGATGCTACAAGATGATCCCCTCCTCATCTGTTATTCCAAGTAAACCCGTTGCTCCCCAGTCCAATGGTTACTTGAATCAATAAATTCATCAAAAAGAGTATTTTCTGGGGTGATGACTCTTCTTCCTCCTTTTTTTGCCTGACAAAGACCGGATCAGATTAAAGTCCCCTCCTATGATCCAATGAGCACCTTCAAAATTCCTCCTCAGGTTGATCAGACTTGTGATGAAGTTACATTTCTTAGGATAACTGCTTGGACCATACACATTAGTTACAATGCCTCGCGCATTTGTTCCCAATATGTGAAATTCTGTAGAGAGCCTGAAGGTCGTAGAGAGAAAGTTGTTTAAGGATACCTTTCTGGGATCCCAAAGGATTGCCACACCTCCAACATGACCTACAACATCTAGCGCCATAATATTACACTTATTCCATATAGTCTTGGAATTGGCTTCTAAATGACTTCCATAACATTTTGTTTCTTGTAGGAAGACTACTAAGGGTCTCTCCTTCATGATCTTATTTTTAAGAGTTTTGTTTTTTTGAGGACCATTGGTCCCTCGAATATTCCACGATAATATCTTCATCAAGCAAGATATCTGACAGAGAGAAGAGCTTCCTGAATGGTAGGGTATTGTCCTGAATCCACCAACTGCACCCCTACTTCCCCAATTCAATCTATGTTCGTCTTCCTACCTCGCTTTGAACCACCTTCTTTATACTTACGTTTATTCTCCTTGAGTTTTAAGGGTCCTATGCCCAAGCTCGGAGTAGGTTTGGTTTTTTGGATTGCCTCTTTTAAGAGTTGAAGTTGTTTGTCAGATATCGAGTGAACCTCCTTGTTTTTGCATGCCTCTTCGATGCTATCTAGATCCAAGTCCCCCAATTCCATTTCATCCACATCCTCGTCCAATTTATCCCCTTCAGGAGGGTGTTCCTTAGTAGAGTTGTTCATATTAGAAGCCCCTGTTTCCTTGGCTAAAGGTTCTTCAACTTGTAGCTGTGTTTCCTGTGCAACCACGGGGGTTGGCATTGCCACCGGATTTGGATCCAATGAGGCAAAACTATTAGAAGTGTTATCCTTTTTACTGAGGTCTGGACCAATATGCTTCCGTCCCGTTCTTTTTCTATTGGGTACTTTAATAAAACCTTCAACATCTCTGTTCTCTTTAGGTTTATCATTAGGGAGCTCAGCTTGAAGGGTCAGATGGCAATCTCAAACCATATTTCCATGAGTGTGACAGCGTCGACATCGAAAGGGGATGTGCTAGTAATCAAGGGTTTGAAACCATTTCGAGTCTTCCTAGGTCAGGTTGATCCCCTCAAGGAGGTCTTTAGAAATGTTCATATAAACACAGCAATGGGCATAAGAAACATAACTTCCTTGTTTAGTAAGGTCTGAGATATTCACAAAATGTCCCAGAGCGCCTCCGATAGCCTTCAAAATTTCTGGATCCCAATATTCAATAGGAAGAGAGTACAATCTAATCCAGACCGGATCTATTGATAGGTCCTCCTTATCAGGATTAAAATGATCCTTCCATATTCGTAAGTATAACGCAGATGAATAATAGAAATAAGGGCCTCCCTCGAAGATGCGTTCGTTGTCTTTCGAATTTAAGAAGACCACTGTAAAGAAACCTTTCGAGCCAAGTAAGAGGTCAAAATGGCCCTTTGGTTTCCATGTGGAGTTAATCCACTAGATAAGATCTTTTTCCGAAGGCCAGATGCCAATAAATTTACCAATCAGGGCGTGATCTGTCATATGTTGTATTTTCTCCTTGATCCGAGTTGGGTTTACTGGAATAGATGGAATACTCAGAGATTTTGGAATACAAGACCCTTGCCCATGGGATCCTTGCACCGATTGAGGGTTTTCCTCTGGAAGATTGCATCCCTCTCCTCTGATTCCCTCCTCCTGAACCTTCGGGGGAGAAACTGCCTGATGCTGCGGGACATCTTTCTTTGTAGGAGGGGTTGTGTCCCTCCCCTGTGCACTAACCATCCTGATATTGTTCAGTATGATCAGCTTTGTGTATCTCAAGACCTTCGATGTTCTGCAGATCGACCATTAGTTCCTTGCACTTCTTGGAGCGCATTCCTCTTTCTATCGTAAAAGCCAATATTCAAAAGTTTTCACCATTCTAATAAGTATTGATTTAACTTAGAATTAGCAAATTTATTTCAATAATGTTTCAATTTAAAAACTGTATTCTTAAAATGATTTTTTTTAATTTACAAATTGTGATCATTCTATCTCAATTTTCAGAACAAATTATTTCCAATATTATTTCAATTTAAAATTTAAATTCTTAAAATCACAATATTATCTCCACAAATAAGATCACCTTTATATTTAAGATAATTTGGACTATATATGAGATTTCCCATAGGGAGTATGGAATTCACTCTGGAATCAATAGCATATAGCCTTTAATATTGGTGGTTGTTTAAATGGTTATACATTATGAAACAAGCTAGAGTGGTGTTTGAAATTCAAGATTGAAGAGATGGTCTCTTATTAATTATTTGTTGTGATATTTTAATTAGATTTATCATTATATGTTATTAACAATTCTCATGACCGGTTTGAATTAGAATTAAAAAAAATCAATAATGTTTCAATTTAAAAATTGTGACTATTCTATCTCAATTCCCATGATCAGTTTGAGTTACAAATAATATTTCACTTTTGTATTATTGAATATTGTGACCATTTTATCGGCATGCCTTTGCACCTTGAGGAATAATTGCTAGTTATAACATTGCATATCCCTTAAGAATTGCTTTGTCCTACTTACAACATTGCATATCCCTTAAAAATTGCATATCCCTTAAGAATTGCTTTGTCCTTAAACCAAAGGTAATGAGGAATATTATTGGTGAACTTTTTTTTGTTTGCCGTGATGAATCTTCTTCTGGAAGAATTTTCCATTTAATGATGCATTATTTAATGGTTTTAGAGTGAAGTTTTTTCATTTATAATAGAGAGGATTCCTTCTATATCTAAAACTAACATTCATTCATCATCCAATACAAGAGTTTTGTTTGTTCTAATTGATGTTGTCTCGACATCTTCTTAAGACATGAAATTTGAGTGGCCCACGTATAAGTATAACTTGAAGGAGTCTTTGTGTCTTTTCAATGAAAAGTGTTCATTTTGATATTTATTTATTATGTTTATCACTTATCTTTTAGTTTAATATGTTTACCTTGTTATTTTATTATTCGTCCTTTATTTTTATTATATTATCTATTCATTTATGTTTATTTTGTTTTAACATTGCATGAAAAGGAGAAGGACAACGCAATATCAAATGCACTTTGATGAAATGATGAAGAGGTAGTCTAATATGCAACATTAGTCATGGTTCTTCACTAGGAGATGAAATTCGAAATGAATAAGCAGATGACCTTAAATCTTACTCCATAATAAGTAGTATGTACCAAAATCAAAATTTTAAACGGAGAAACGTTGGTGTAAGGAAATAATTTACCTAACTCTATCAAAATTTAAATTAGAGGTATTAAAAGAATCCCATTATTCATCGATTGTAGGGTATGTATGGTTTTTCAAAACTTACTATAATGTCTAAAGTTCATTCTATTAGAAATCTATAAATAACGACCTTCAAAAATATATAGCAAAATGTGACATATGCCAAAGGAATAAGAATGAAAATTCCAAGTCACCAGGGTTACTTCACCCCTACATATTCTAGATCAAAAGTGGGAAGAAATCTCCATTGATTTTATCGAAACAATACCCATGTCGCATGGGAAGGAAAAAATCTTCATGGTGGTTGATAGGTTAACAAAGTATGCACAATTCATGGGGGTGAAGAAAACAAACTCATCAAAATGAGTTGTTGATGGTTTTTGCAAATTTGTTTATAAGCTACATGAGTTTCCTAATATCATTGTTAATGATAGGGATGGAAATTTTTAAAGTAATTTTTAGAAATATTTTTGTTTGGAAATTGGAGTATCTCTCTATATTAGTTTAGCTTACCACCCTTAAATTCATTGTCAAACAAAATTTGTTAACAAATTCCTTAATGTCTACTTTTGTTGCTTTGTCATCGATAAACATAACCAATGGTTACATAATGTAAAATGGTGGTATAATTCTATTTACCACATGTCTTCCAAAATTACTTCTTTTTAAGTCCTATACATCTATGAACCTCTAAATTGGAAGGAATTTGAGTTAATCGAAATTAAGGTTTCGACGGTCATAAATGATTTAGGTAAAAAACATAATGCTAATCAAATACTCAAAGAGAACTTAACAACCTTGCATAATCATATGAAGTACCAAACAAATCAGCATAGATCAAAAAGAGGGCTTGAAGAGGGATATGGGTGTTTGTATGACTTCGACAATACAAACAAATATCTCTCAAGTAGTAATGAAATAAAAAATTAACTCCCAAGTTTTGTGGCCCATACAAAATCAATAAAATGATTAGTTGAGTAGCATATGGCTTGGAATTACTAAATAAAAGTTGCATCCATTATACTTTTCATGTTTCATGTCTCAGAAAAATATCAGAGCAACATCAATAAGTATAGACATAAATTCCTATATTAGACAATGAAGAAATAATCATTTTAAATATAGAATATATCCTCACCACCAGAGCGATAAAACTTCACTCCAAATTAGTAAATGAGTACCTCATGAAATATTATAACTTTTCAGGAGAGGACTCATCATGGGAGGCAAAAAGTTCCATGAGAAACACCCTTCATTACCCTTTCTTTTAGGACAAAGCAATTTTGAAGGGAGATGCAATGTTATATAGATAATATAAAGATATGAATAAAATATAATATTAATACATAATATTAACAATACGTAGTAAATGATTTGTCAATTGGGTCTAGCCTGAGTGGTTAAAGAGGAGTGTTATCTTCCTCGGTTAGGTTCAATTCCTAAAAATGGCATGTCGAACTCTTAAATGAGTATATTGTTGACAAATCCTTGGAATTTTGTAGAATCCAGTTTACCTTGTATACCATCCTTAAAGTGAGGATAAGTGCTCGATGGGTTTCCCTGTGAAATGTATTCCATAAAATATAAATAAATATTTAAATATTTAAAAATATAACATAATGAGTACGTAAAGGTTATAAAATTTCATAAAAAAAAATATCCCTAAGTTATATTTAATTTGGGTCCCACTATGATCATCATTCATTTCTTATGTATATTTACTTTTATTCCAAGTATGGAACTTTTCAATTATAAACTCAAGTTTATGCATTTTGCATCACTTCTTCTCTTACTCTATAAAAGGAAGGGGGAAACATCACTTTATTATTCTTAACATAATGTAGAGGAGAAAGCATTGAGAGAATGTAACTCTTGTGTGATTCTTAATTTGGGTTGGTGTATATTTTGGAAGATCTAGAGTGAAGCTAGGGTTTGCTAGTGATTAACATGTGGTTCCCTAGCTAGGGTTTTTTGGTTTGTGATATGCAAGTATTGTAGTTTGTGGGATGTAAGTGTGTGAATCTCCTTGATGTATTGTGTGATCCAAGTGGAAAATATTGGGGTTTGGCATTTAGTGTGGTGTTGGCTTGTTTGGAATCACCAAGGATTGGCTTCTAGAGAATGTTGAGATGCCTTAGGTAGGGTTTGGATGCATTGGATAATCCTTCTTAGGGATGAGCTAAAAGGACTTGATGTACTAGCTTGGAATGAGATGAGGTGTTGTACTTTATCTTCATATTTTGATAAAGAGGTATACCATTGTTATTCTAAATTATCTTATCGCACATATTCCATGTATTTCGAGCAAGTTTCACGATTGCTTTGATGTGTTTGATTTCATGTTGATTAATTGGGACAACAATGTTGAAATGTTGAGTGATTTGGCATGCCTTGGATGAAACTTCAAATTTGAAAAATGCCATTGTATTTATGTTAATAAATGTAATTTTCATATTTTTGTACTTGATTAGATCATTCCCTAAGTGTTGTTGCATTGATCTAGCATTGAGGTATATTTTTAGTGTTTCTCTACTTAAACTCGCCTCTAAGCGGTGGATAGATTTCAAATATTTGCAAGTGTATTTTGAATATTTTAGTTCATCCCTAACACTAAAAGTTCCGCATCATAAGTCTGTGACCATGATTCAAGTGAGGTGAAAATTACAGATTGGGTAGATCTCAACATTTCTATAATTCACACGACTTACTCTACTTGAATTTATTTCTTACTTACTTATTTGTTGATTTATAGAAGTTGAAACATAATTAATTGTTTATTGCAATATTTAAAATTAGTCGAATAAAATGAATTGCATATGGTTAAAAACAAACAAGTGTAATATGTCAAGGACATTCCGTCCAAGATACTTCACCCTCTATTGATATCATGCATTATTGATTCATGCCAATAAGGATCAATATAAATTTCATTGGATGAATTTTTTTTATGATCAACACCACTACAAAACCATAGGAAAAACTTATATGATTTATTTCTCTAGTATTACAAATTATATTATTTTTGCTTAGGCACACACTCCATGTGACATGGAGAGGAGAACAAAGAAATTTAATCAATGGCTTTATTTGAACAATTACATTGGATTCCTTATTCCAATTTATAGAATGATATTCCTAAGAGGAATCGTGAGAAATCAAGGGTATGTATAACTTACAAAGGATAAGAGTGCATGTGGCCACCAAAAACTAACATTCAAAATAGAAACATAGAGATGACTCTTCATTGTCTTTCTACAACACACATCTAAAATAAGATTGAACATGTTTCTTATTGTTTATCATAAATCTTAATGGTCTCTAGTTATACAACCATATGACATAGTTACTCAATGAAATTGATTAATTTAAAATAACAAGAAAAAGCATTGAAACTTAAGTCTTACATGGAGCTCATAGGTATATGTAAAATTATTTATTTTCATTTTAACTAATGGAGAATATCAAGTATACAACCATATGGTTGATCCTACAATGGAGAAATTATGGTTGATGTTGTAAAAAAACTAGGATCTTACATTTTACAATGGAGAAATTATGGTTGATGTTGTAAAACAAACTAGGATCTTACATTTTACAATGGAGAAATATAGTTTCTTACATTATCTCTCAATTTTATATACATTAAGTATGGAAATTACATAATCTAAATATTTGACTGTAGAAAACTCTAAAAAAATCTTAAATGAACACTTCCAAATTTAGATTTTACCAACAAAAACTTATTGAACCAAAACCCACTAGAAAATCCAAAACTTAGAATAAATAAACTGCTCAATAAATAAATTTTACTTTCTATATTAAAAATATCAATTATATATAATTAATTGATATTTTTTTAATAAATTTATAATTTTATTGAATTGGACATTTTAACCTTAAAATCCTTAATCAAATCTCCAACATTAATAAATGAAAATACTAAACCCACTCCTCAAAATCTTCTAAATATAAAACATGAATAAATGAAAAAACTAAACCCACTCCATTGATTTCTATTCAATGAGTACTGAAAAAGTGATATATAAGTATACAACCCACTTCATTGATTTCAAATTGATCGCAAATGGTAACGCAATTTTCGAATTTAGGTGGATGGCAATCAATACCAATACCGGCTCTGTGGTAAGAGTGGTAATGGATAGATCCTTTCATAGGCGGAGAGTCTTTCTATAAGCTTTCTGATTCCTTGGTATCTACAGAGACTTACCAGACTTGCGCACGTCAGATCTCCTGAACCAAATTTTAACTCTTGCAATTATTGGTATTCAGAATCTGACTTGGGTTTAACAGGTGTTTTGGCTTTGGAATGGTCACATTTTATTGCAGGGCTCAATCACTGTGGGATCAGAAACCGAGGAAGCAGATTGTCTGGTTTGGGCGTGGAATAAAAGTGCAGGGATAATCTCGGCTAAAAAAGCTTATGAAGCTATTTCGGTAACATCATCTGCTATGGACCAACGTTGGTGGTATAAGAAATTATGCTCTTGGCATATGCCTCTGACGATTAAATGCTTCAGCTGGCTGTGTTTGGAAAAGAAGATCTTGACTTATGACAATTTGATGAAGAAGGGCTTTTCTGGTCATAATGTTTGCATGCTGTGTAAAGCTGCCGAGGAAAGCATACCACATATTTTTGTGGAATGTGGATTTTGTTATGAGGTTTGGACTTAGGTTTGTGAAAATTTGCAAGTTAAGTTCAAATGAAATCTTCCATCCCTGGAGGAAAACTTGGTATGTTGGTTTTCAGTTCTGCCCTTACATAAAAGTCTGCCTTTCTTTATTATGTGAGGTGTTTGGAGGACTCAGAGGACTCAGAACTCCTTGATATTTGAAGATATCCTTCAGTCCCCAGTCCAAGTGAGTATAAAGTGTCTGAGATTGTTCAAAGAAATCTACAAAGCTCCCTCTCTGAAGAAGACCTTGTCCTTTCAGCCTTTTATTTTCAGTTCATACTTGCCTTCCGGATTCTTTGATGGTGCCTCCAACAATGAGATGTGTGGAGGACGTATGGTTCTACCAATGAATTCAAAGCATCTTTTTCTACTAAGGATGAGCTCAGGCTCCCTCTTTCTTGATTCAATCTTTTCGATCATGGAAGTAATGTTTAGATAAGAGAGGAATGTTCTCTTATGTATTTGTTTTCTATCTTCATGTTACCAGCCCATAGTAAAATGTGCTTCTACCTTTCACTTTGGTAAGCGTATGCAGGGACAAACACCAGAGCTGAACTTTTAGTTCTTTGGGCACTGTTATCCTTTGAAAATACTAAGGAGATACATGTTTTCGGTGACTCTAGGATTATAATGGATTGGGCAAAAGGTTCTTCCTCCCTTCAGATCTCTATGTTGGAACATTAGTGCAGCAGGATTAAGCTATTGATTAGCAGGTTCCAAATTACCCATATCTACAGGGAGTTTAATACTTTGGGAGATGAGCTCTCAAAGAAAGCAAAGAAGGGCAGCTCTGAAGGTTTTCTTCTATATGAGGAGTTTTTTATTTTGTTTTGATAGACTCTAATTCTCTTAAGATGTATTAGATGTATCAGTAACCTTAAGTGTAAGGCTCTCTTAGTTTTTAGTTATTTAGCTATTGTCATATTGTTTCTTCCACAGTGTAGTTCGGTTAATAGATAAGGTTATATCTGAAGCTCTTAATAGAGCTATTTGTTTTTGGACACTGTAGGATTGGTTATATTTTTTATATGCAAGGCACATGAGCAGAGCTCGAAAATTCGTATTAGCATATTAACTTTGATTCTGCTTAAATATCAAATTAATGGTTTTTTTTTCCTTTTTGAAAAAAATCAACCATCTTCATTTCTGATTTCAATTCAGAATCATAAATATATATTGTGTACATCTCTCAAATTTCAAAGCATCTACACCAGTATAGATCCATCTAAAAGGGGATCTACCAAGCGCTGAGAGGGATCAAATCTCTCAAGGGTGCAAACCCCTTTTTAGACATGTTGAGGAAGTGTGTAGTTTTATATATATGCAATTCTAAATATTTTAAATCTGATTTGAGCGACATGCTATTTTTATAATATTTTATTATTTTTAATAAAGAACACGTGTCATCTATAGGATGAGCACCGAAGGAGTTACATATCTCCCCCTACTGGGTTGTAGAATGCGCCTCTTCGGCCCAAATATCTTTAACGGGAATGGAAAGTATTCAAGTTTTATTTTAAATATATTTAAAGTAGTCAGACGCATTTAAATGTGAATGTGAATGTGTTCATTTTGTAACATTAATTTAGACAAGTTAATTTTTTTAAATAATTTAAAAATTGAAGTTAATTTTTTAATTATTTAAAATTTAAAATAACATTAAAAAAAAATAGCATGATATTATTTATATTTACAACGACTATATTAATAACTAGAAGTTGAAAAATATTTGAAGGAAAAGATAAAAATTATAAAAATAAATTAAAAAGAATGGTAGTGAATATAAATGAAAAATAAAATAGAAAAAATGTAACTTGGTAGAAAAGATAATTAAATGACACAAATGAATAATTTTTTTCTAGAAAGAAAAAACCACTTTAAGCTTGTTATTCATCATATGAGAATCAAATTTTACATATACTTTCCATGAAGATCTTATATCTTTCACATCTATATACCTCTCTCTTTCAACAACAAAAATACAAAAAAAATCCCTTCCTACAAACTTATCAAAACTATCTATTACCATCCACTCACGGAAGACCAATACTAGAAACTAACTATCTCGAAAATAGACTTAATAAAATCTTCCATAAAAAATTCACTAACAAAATTATCCTTGCAAAGGATAAGCTATAAACTCACAATTTTAAAAGAAAGCCTTGGAACCACTATCAACCAAAAAAACATCCACAAAATCCTCATAAAAGATGAGGCCATTCATATCCCCCACTACCTTTTTTGAAATTTTATCTACTAGTTGATTGAATTTCTTGTAGTTGTGAACAAAAGAAAGCTGCTAGTTGATTGGACCTGCAAGTTTGATATACTGGCTGCCCATTTTATGATCACTAACGAGTACCCTGTCACCTGCAAGTGAAGGATACCCCTTTGCTTTGCAAACCATAAAATACCCCACAAAGCAATTAGTCCTGCTTTCGTATTCGAGCATCTCCCACATCCTATCCAGCGATGAGTGGAATGATTTTGATTAACTTGGATCACCTTTCCTACTCCACACCTATTGTGTACACGACCCCGAAGCCAAGGTCATGGGAACATGTAATTTCCAAAGGAAGGTTGAATAAAGGTATTGTACAGTGGAATAAGGTTTCTAAGGCTAGGCCAACATACCATCAAGGCAATTTAAAACCACATTCAACCATTAAAATAAATTGTGACACCTTAAAAACAATTATAAAACTTCCCAAAAGATCATGTAGATACAAGACCGTGCAAGCATGAAAATGCAACTAGATTTACAAGCTTATTAAAATTGGACCTTAGCATTCTTAAAACATTCATGGGTGACCATAACCAGCCCATTAACACTTACATATCAGATTTATGGATTCCTTTGCAAACTATCACAAATCAAGATTTTCAATAGATAAACTATGCAAATTAAGACACTTCTGTAAATCTAATCTATTGCACTTTCTTTAATAGTTTTGCATTGATTATCGGATCATATCTGAAGTTAACATATACATCCATTCAATAATGAATAACAACAAGTACAAAGCATCCATCTATAGCCACTAATTCATACAGAAAATTAGATCTACTATTAGCTATCAATTTCACAACCAGGTCATTCGGTAAGCATCCAATTCCCTGCAAAACCAATTGTGAGTCTCGAATAAAAAGAATAGAATCTATATGGGGCACTCTATAGTCACCAAGGGCGCACTAACATGCTCATGTACAACCATGCAACATCAGATAATCAAATCTACAGAGAAACTATCAAAACAATCCAATTTTTAAGTAGTGAAACTCATAAACTAGTCATTGAGACTTAGCAATTTCGACTGTAAAAATCCAACACGGATCAACCCAGCCACAGAGGATGCACTTGCAGGTTAAGATACAACAAATAAACATGCAAATCAATTACTACAGCTGCAATCAAAATCATAGAAAAAATAACTAAGATTTTCCACTAGATCTCAAGCAGTAAACCGAGCAACCTACATCTGATCATCAAGATAGAAATTCACATGCATAAACACAGTTAAACTCATCCATATAGGGTGCAATAACAACACGGAGAACAAAATATAAACATATATTTCAATTAGATTTGATTTAAAGAAAGTTTAAGCAAGATCCCATGAGGAAAATCCATCAATTTGCACAAAAATCACTTTCACAAGTAAATATCAACTCAACTTCCATGCCTGCAATAAAATAACAAATGTTTCATATAAAAATATGAAATAACATAAAATGGGGCACTTATCTCTTTAATATGCAAATGCCATCAACTGGACCATGTTCTACCCAGCCTTAGGCACTCGCAAACCAGATCTCACATTGGCAGGCCACCCCCGACCAGAGGCCACATACCCACAACAGAGGTGCACTCAAGGATAGCTCAAGTATCAGTTTGAGAAGCCACAAATCAATTCCTCACCACCTGGTTTCTCCTCCACCCCACTACCGGGTGCAATGGTAATCCCTTCGCCCCCTAGGTTCCTTAGGACATCGCCATTCACCATCGGGATTTATGTGCAGGTCCAGGATAGAGACAAGCAGTGGACACAAAGGAACTATAACAGAGTTGTCTAGCCTTGCCACAAACACCATCCAAGATCACAGTGCTTCAAGCACAAGGTTCATTCACATAACATAGTATACATGGCTTCCCAAGATCACAGTGCTTCAAGCACAAGGTTCATTCACATAGCATAGTATACATGGCTTCACAAGCTCTTAACATCAATGGCATGAACAACCAACAACAACCAACCATAATCAACAACTTAACTATGGAGATCAACCATGGATTTACAGACCAAAGAAGGAAATTCTAACCCAAGGGAGTCAAATCAAACCAAGGTAAATCAACTTGAGTCAACCCAAGGGGGGTTAAATCAATCACAAGAGGCTAACTCGAATCCAACCCAACAAATTCAAATTTCAAGGAGAGTGGCTCCAAGTCACTCCAGTCAACTCAAATTCATGTGGGGACACTTCATCCATGTAGAGAAATTCAAAATAGTGAGGTGAGGAGTTACACAAGCCAAAGCATCTTCCCAAAATAGCAAAGGAGGGGTTACACAAACCAGGGCTAAAAATATCAAGTGAGGGTGCACTTGTGCAAGTGGGGGTTACAAAACCAAGTGTAACCTCCAAAAAGGAGTTACAAAACCACCAAAGGGGATCAATCAACAAGTGGAATCCACCCAAGCACCAAGGAGCGTGCATTCACCAAGGGAGGCCCACTAAATCATGAATTAGGCTCAATAGTACCAACATAGGCTAAAATAATCAGAAGTTGGGTGATCATCAAAAGTTGGGTGAATTAGGCTCGTCTTCTTATGCTTATGTTTGGGTGATCATCAACTAATAAATCCACCAAGGTATAAATACAGACTCAAGTCAACCAAACAAGTTCTAAAGTGATAGGAATGTCCCCATTCTCCCTCACATTGTGGATCTATGCCTCCCATACTTTTTTAGTGGTCCCCGTTGTGCTAGTTATTTTTATTAATTAATTATTTACAAAATAATAATAATAATAATATATCTCGGTCCTTAAAGACCATTGTCTTGGCACCTAGTGCCACAATAATAAACAATTCCAAATTACATATGTATGGGGCTTAACACATGGGGTATTACAACACCATCCCTTATATGCAGCTGCATCAAAAAAACCAATGGAGCGAGAATCATCAAATATAGGTCTAGTTTGGAGTTTTGTAGGCTTATGAAATTTCCTCTTGACTAAATCAAAATAAAGACCAATTGCAGATGCACTGACAAAGGAAATCGAAGCTTCTTTACCTTCAAATATAAACCTATTTCGGGCCTTCTAGATAAACCAGATGATCATAAGAGGATTTTCTTTGTATTTCAAATGCTTGTTGAACTATTCATACATTCTATGCAGAAATCGGATCCTTTCCAATCAAACTTAAATTTCAACAACCTGCAAACTTCATTTCAAACCTGCTGAAAAATGAACACTACACAAAAAGATGTGACATTGTTTCTTCCGCTTTATTGCATAATATGCAGAAACCTGGACCACTAAAACCCTTTCTGGTAAGATTGTCCCAAGTTAGAATTTTGTTGTGGAAACATAACCAAAGAAAAAATTTAACCTTAACAAGGATGTACCATTTCCATAACTCCCTGGACCACCATTGTGGCTCCCAAACTATATTGTCTTTAGAGATGGCCTTATATGAAAAAATTGCATTGATTACACCGTTTGCGCCCTTCCAGTCACATACAAGGATATCATCACTGGGCCACCCCTTGGTTCCACCTTCACGCTCAGCACTATCTTCAATGCCTCCATGACTTGCCATCACGCAACTCTTCACTCCATCCTTCATGATGCATGTGCGCCCACTCTCCAGGAAGCCTTCACCCACTCTCCAGGCATCCTTCACCTCCCTTCTTTCATGCTGCTCCACCTGCACGCTTTTATTTACTCCCTCAACCTTCACAATGGTGGTATCATCCCAAGCCTGCACCTCCATTTCCACATTTTCCCTTCTGCACCTAGGCTCCACGCAGCCTGCCCTCCATTCCCATGTTTTCTCTCCACACTCAGCTCCTGCAAACCCTACACTCTCCACGTTTCCTGCGCACACCTCTATCCACGCTCAGCTCCTGCAAACCCTACACTCTCCACGTTGCCTGCGCACACCTCTCTCCACGCTCAGCTCCTGCAAACCCTACACTCTCCATGCTGCCTCCGCACACCTCTCTCCATGCTCGTCTCCTACAAACCCTAATCTCTTTACGCACACCTGCAAACTCCCCTCTCCAAGCTTAGTTCAACCTCCATGCGCAGCATTCTTCCAGGACCCCCACGCTCAGCATTTTTTCCATTCCTTCCACGCTTAACATTCTGCCCTTCCTTACACATGCAACACTCCTTCCTTCCATGCTCAGCATTCCTCCCATACTTTCACACCTGACATCCATGGAAAGCTCCCATGTGAGCAGTTTTGGTCAGAAAAGAGGGTATATCTCCTCTATTGGGAGATCAATTGGTATCATAGCCCCAAGATCCGAAGGAGAAGCAAGATATGCAGTAAGGGTTTTTAGCATCTTTTTTTTCTTTTCTAAGTTTTCATGAATTTCCAATAGATCTCACACCCTTCTCAGGGTTTCCTACAGTTGATGGTGGATTCACAGATCTTATTTCCCAAGGTGCTCACAGGTCTCCACCATAGAGAGGAGATTCACATATCTTCATTCCCACAGATCTCTCCCTCTAGTAAATCCTTTATTTCATAAGCTTACAACACCTCCCGAGTGCATTTCACCCTCTGTACTCAATACAGAGCATACACCAGATTTATCTCAAAAAATTTTTGTTGCCCTTCAATCCTTCATACTCCACAAGATACCTCCTAGAAGAGATCCATTGGCCATTGAGTCTGATTCAAATGCCTCTAATCCAGTCCAGGACCTCACATCTTCTCTCAATGAGTTAATGAGGATGCAACAACAGACCAACCCAGATCCATTCCAGTTAGATACTCGGTTCCATCTCCTGAATTTCATTGGCCAAACCAATGGAGAAGTTGTGGATTCATGGATCTGTATCCTTTCCACATATTTCAGGACTTGCACAGGCCTTACCGAAGAGAGAAAGCTACAAATTGCAGTGTTACAGTTGGAAGGAATTTCTCAAACTTGGTGGGATACAGAGCAGGAAAAGACCACCTTTGTAATAGACATTGGAGCCTCAACATAGGTTTCTTCTTCTCAATCGATCAACACTTGGGCTCGCATGTGTGAAGCATTGCGAGATCGTTTTTATCCACCCGGGTATCTTAATTCTTTATGGATCTGATGGCACCAGCTTCGCCAACTACCTACACAAGGGGTACAAGCCTGTAGCGAATACTTCTCCAAGCTTCGACTGTTGCTCCACATTCCAGACCCAAAAGAGGTATTAATCCTTAAATTTAATTCTGGTTTATTGGTTCAGTTCCGTAGAGAAGTTGAGTTATTTGAAAATTCTACATTAGATAAAGCTTTTCAAAGAGCATTGGCAGTCGAGAGGAAGATATCTCCTCGGGGTGGTACTCCTCAATCTCGTCCCAACCAGACTCCCTCTACTTCACAAACTCTCACACCCAATACTTCATCTCGCTTTCCCTCCACTCGTCGTACCAACCAAAATTCCAATACATAGTGGTGTTCCTTCCACAAGACAAATTCCCACAACACTTCAGATTGTCGTGTTTTACAATCTCTCAAGACCAACAAAACTCTCTACATAGAAGATACTTCATCCCAACCGGTAGATGACATGGATGAGATTTCTCTTGAGAATCCTACTGAAGTAGATCCCTCATTGATCTTAATTATATTTGAAGATTCCAACTCATCGACCCTACCCCTCTTTACTCATAACTGCCAAATAAAACATTCCTTGGCCTTGCTCATCATGGACAACGACAACAAAAAAAAATTGGTTTCACAAGAGCTAGCGCAGCGCCTCCATCTACCCACCACTCCTCACCTGAAACCATATAATCTATGATGGGTCCAAAAGGATGGTCCCCGTCTATTGATTTCTCATCGTTGCTAGGTAAAATTTGCCATCGGTCAATTTAAAGACTCTGTACTATGTGATGTATCACCATTAGATTGTGTTGACTTAGTTCTCGGCCTACCTTACCAAGACCACGAAATGCCATTTATACAGCCAAATATCACCAGTATAAACTTACCAAGGATGGCCACACCTATATCCTTACAACAGCCCCACCCAAACCCAAGCCAACAAAAGAAAAACCCCCTCATGTCCATCTCAACCAGTGTGTATCTCTTTGTCTGGTTCGCCCCATTCAACCAAACCACACCACTCATCCCATCCCAAAATCCATCTCTCCTCCCCTTCAAGAATTTGTCGATGTATTCCAACCCCCACGGGACTCCCCCCTATCGCCACATAGACCATTTTATTAACCTCATCCTGGGTGCTGCTCTACCCAATGCACCTACATACTACCTTGCCCCACGAGAAGCAGAGGAAGTTGAAAAGCAAATGACTGAACTAATCAACTCGGGACACATTCAACCATCATCTTCTCCTTGTGCTTCCCCAGCCTTCGTAATCCCCAAGCAAAACACCCCAAAAATGCACCTTGTTGCTGATTATTGGGCCCTTAACAAGGCCACGTTGAAGATCCGCTACAACCTACCCTGGATTGAGGAGTTACTTGACACCCTACAAGGTGATAAATGGTTCACTATGTGGGATTTGACAGCAGGATACCATCAGGTTCGAATGAACCCAACAGATGTTTGGAAGACAACATTTAAGACCAAGTTCGGCCTTTTCGAGTGGAAGGTCATGCCTTTTGGCCTCACTCATGCACCCGCCACCTTCATGAGGCTTATCAATGATATTTTCAGGAAGCACTTGGGTCAAATTGTGATTATTTACTTAGAAGACATTATGATCTTCAGTAAGTCATGGAACCCCACCTTGAGCATGTTCGTCAAGAACACCAGTTGCAGGTTAGAAAAAGCAGGCATATTTTGGCTAGTGCTCAGTTCCTTACTTGGGATTTCTTTTCGACTCAGAAGGTATTCAACCTGATCCTACCCACATCAAAGCATTGAAACAGTGGCCAACACCTTCTTCGGCCAGTAAATTAAAAAGCTTCCTTGGTGGCATAAACTTTTATCGAAAGTTTGTTCTACATTTCTCTCAGATTGCTCATCTGTTGCATCAGCTATCCAATAGAAATTCCACCTTTGCTTGGAATAAAGAAGCCACTAGCCACTTTGTTCATCTCAAAGAATCTCTATGTTCTTCCCCAGTACTAATTTTTCCAAACCTCTCTCCACCATTTGAGATTGAGTCAGATGCCTCGCAGTATGCTATTGGCGAAGTGCTTAAAAAGGGAGGACATCCTGTTGCTTACCACTCGGAATCTCTTTTAGATGCTAAGAGAAACTATAACACCAATGACAAGGACCTCTACATCCTAGTGCAAGCTCACATGAAATGGCACCATTATCTGTTGGCATGCAAAGGACAAACTCCAGCTCAAGCAAAGTGGATGACATCTGAGATGAGGCAACCTTTATTTCTTCATATTCTCATGGAAGCTGGGGACGCTTCTATATCTAAACAAGGAGGAATTGGGCTACCCCTTGGTTCCACCTTCACGCTCAACACTATCTTCTCTACCTCCACGACCTGCCATCACGCAGCTCTTCACTTCATCCTTCATGCTGCCTATCCGCCCACTCTCCAGGCAGCCTTCACCCACTCTCCAGGCAGCCTTCACCCACTCTCCAGGCATCCTTCACCTCCCTTCTTTCACGCTGCTCCACCTGCACGCTTTTATTTACTCCCTCAACCTTCACACTGGTGGTATCATCCATTCCCTTCTGCTCTTCCCTTTTGTGCCCAGGCTCCACCAACTCTGCACCTCCATTTCCACATTTCCCTTCTGCGCCTAGGCTCCATGCAGCCTTCCCTCCATTCCCACATTTTCTCTCCACGCTCATCTCTTGCAAACCCTGCACTCTCCACGCTTCTTGCGCACAACTCTCTCCACGCTCAGCTCCTGCAAACCCTACACTCTCCACGCTTCCTGCACACACCTCTCTCCACGCTCAGCTCCTGCAAACCCTACACTCTCCACGTTTCCTTCGCACACCTCTCTCCACGCTCAGCTCCTGCAAACCCTAAGCTCTCTACGCACACATGCAAATTCCCCTCTCCAAGCTTAGTTCAACCTCCATGCACAACATTCTTCCAGGACCTCCACACTCAGCATTTCTGCCATTCCTTGCACGCTTAACATTTTTCCCTTCCTTCAACGGACAATACTCCTTCCTTCCATGCTCAACATTCCTCCCATACTTTCATGCCCAAAATCCATGGAAAGATCCCATATGAGCAGTTTTGGTTGGAAAAGAGGATAGATCTCCTCTATTGGGAGATCAATCATTCTCAAAAAGTTTAATACCAACACGGAAAAGTGTGAGGGTAAATGAATTTCATTCTTCTGCAATTATACCTAACATCCCCATATCATTGGCATGATACCAATATCACTGTTGGCAATCATTCCCCATAGGATTATGAGCCTGCGCCAAGTTTACAATATTATTTCCATTAATATGGGCCAATAAAGGATCTGAAAATTTGTATTTTTCCTCACATCCCACAAATGGGTCAACACCAATGATCATTTTAATACCATTGTCGATCTTCCAGAATAGCCATTCACCCATCTTGGGGAAAAACTTTACTAGTCCCTGCCACATAATAGATGCATTGTAATAGGTTCTATTTGGCCTCCTAATCCAATCTATCACATAAAACTTCTTGATTTTTCCTTTAAAACAAGACTCCATATACCATCCCTAAAAAGTATTCTCCAAAGACTCTTTAGGTTCAATGCAACATTAAACCAGTCCAAAATTTTCAAACCCCACCCTCCTAACATTTTTGGAAAAGAGAGCCTTTCCCAAATGGACAGGTGAAACTTATGACTGGTTGAGTTACCATCCCAAAGGAAATGAAACATTCTTCTGCGAATTCCTTGGATAATAACTACAAGAAGCCTTACCAAAGACATCCAATATACCAGAATACTTTCTAAAACTGATTTGAACAATATGTATCTTTCCCCTAGGGATAGCCATTTATATGACCAATTGGAAATCCTTCTTTCTACTTTTTTAAGTAACCAGTACCAGTCTTCAGTTTTATAACAATTCAGTTTAATAAAATATCCAAGATACATGAGCCTTTCATCCAAAGGAGCCATCTAATAAGGGAAAATCTGAGAAATGCAATCGCCCATGTGATGATCAATTTGATTGAGAAGCGTCAAATATTTCTAGTAACTGAAACCCATACCTGAAGCATACAAAAGAGATTAATGATCAAATTGAAGCTTTCCCACTCGGCCAAGGTACCATTCCCAAATAACAATGCATCATCCATGAAAAGAAGATGAGTAATAAACAGACGAGGAGAAATTGTAATACCTTTGAATTTTTCTTGATTGCGAGCTTCATCAATAAGTCTACTAAAGACTTCTATGACTAGAATAAAGAGGAGAGGGGATAATGGGCATCCCTTCCTGATCCCTATGTGGCCTCTTAAGAAAACAATTGGAGACCCATTGATCAATATGGAAAAATTGACAAAAGAGATGCAGGCCATAATCCAATTCCTCATTTCAAATGGAAAACCAATTGTTGGAGGAATTAAATGAACAAAAGACCAATCCACCTTGCCATATGATTTGATTAAATACATTTCATAATCACTGCTATAATTCCTTTAGTATTAATGGAATGGATGCTTTCCTGGGCCACCCCAACAACATCCAAAATATGTCTATTTGAAAGGAATCCAAACTGCTCTTTTGAAATATTGCTCTCCACATATGATTTGATTCTATTAGCAATAATTTTAGAAATCACTTTGTAGATCAAATTGAACAGATAAATAGGCCTGAATTCACTAAAAGACTCGGGTTTATCCTTCTTTGGAATTAATGCTATGAATGTAGCATTCATACTTCCAATCACTTCTCCATTCATCCTAGACTCTTCAACAACCTCCAATAGATCCGGACCCACAAAATAAAAAAACTGAAGAAAATTTTCCATTGTCCAACCATTAGGACCGAGCCTTTATTCCTTGGAAAATTCTTTTAATATGTCCTTGATTTCTTGCAATGCAATTGCATTACCAATACTCCTTCCTTCTTCATCACTAAAGAAACGATGAAAGTGTTTTAGAACCTGCATTTGGGATTCTATAGAAACATTATTGTTTTCCTTGTATATCTCCTTAAAATAAATCAAAGCTTCCCTCTCTAATGATTTCTGATATGAAACCCATTCCCCATTAGAGTTTTTCAAATCCCAGATAGAGTTGTTGATCCTTCTCTGGAAAGCATAACTATGAAAAAAATTAGTGTTATTATCACCCTGTGCCATCCAAATTGCTCTACTTTTTAATCTCCAAGTTTCTTCTTCTATTTTTAACAACTTGGCTTTTTTAGTTTCCAGGTCGACCAACCTTTCCTTCATAGTAACTGAAAACATTTCCTCCTCCATCCCTGCTGACACCGCTTTAATATCATCTTTTGTATTTAGAAGATCTCATTTATTTTCCTTTTTCCTTGCCTTTTCCCAATTAGAGACGTCTTTTTTTTAACTTCAATTTTTGACAAGTATATGCATATGTGATTCTTTCCCTTGCATATCATAAGAATGCCATTTTTCTTTGACCAAATACCAAAAATCCTTCTCCTGAATCCAACATTGATTAAATTTAAAAGGGACATGTTTATTACACTGAGCTAAATCAATTGGAGACAAATCGTCCTGTGATCATATACTCTTGAATCTATTGACCGTGATCTAAACCTACCACAATGATATTTTAAGCTTTCATCCAACATAAATCTATCAAGTCTTTTAGCCACTCCTACTCACCCAAATCTACCATTAGAAAAAGTAGGAGTAATAACAATCGATCTCATATTGATGAGGTTAGCCCCGGTAAAGATATCTCTAAAATATTCATCCAATGGCTCAGTTGAAGATCTAGAACCCCAATATCCTCTATAGATAAATTTAAATTAAGTTCCCCAAAAACAATGAGAGAAGGGTCATTTAATATTCCGAAGGCCACAACTCTATCCCATAAATCCTTTCTCTGGTTATACGGACCATAACAATTCATAATTTTTATCCCCTTATCTTCCCTCTAATCTTCCCATACAGAAGGATGCCTACATAGGTAATGAAAGATTTAAAAGAAACCTTAAAATGATTCCAAACATATAATATCCACCCTGATAATCCATTAGCATCAAGACCACACTCTTCCCAATTATAACAAATATTTAAGAAAAAATCACATGCATTCTCTCTCGAAATCATAGTTTCTTGGAGCAATAATACATCCAGATTGTACACTTCCATAATTCTCTTCAGGGATGCTCTTTTGAGAGAGATTCCAAACCCATTGATGTTAAAGGAGATAAGTTTCATTGATCACCCATGATAGGGGGAAAACATGTTGTAAGAGACCCATAACGAGAAGAAGAAGATGACCTCTGATTAAAACCCTGGAAACATAAGTTATAGAAGAAATACTTGGGTTGACAAATTTCTCGGACAAAATGTAAGGGTCTACATTGATAGAACTTGCCTCCTTACCCTTTTTTCCGTTTTTCTTCCTGGTGAAAAAATTCTGACTTCTGAATGAAAAGATTGGGAAGACATCTTCCTTTTTAGACAGAATACCTGAGAACTTTGAAATCAGAATTTTGACAAAGGGATCAACATCATATCGATTTTCGAAAGAACCTATCGAATGGGGAAATCCCGAAGATAATCCAATTGAAACATCAATTGGAGAGGATGACAGAACACAGGGAAGAGAAGTGAAAATATCAGAAGAAACAACTGAGGCAGAGGGTATCTTACAACCCTCCCCCCTCTGATCTTTCGGACCACCACTGTTGTGGAAAAAATTGCACAAGTGTGCATTCATCCACTTGGTAAGGGGTTAGGCCTTGTAGGATGCATTAAGCCCTTAGTCCTTGGAGCCCTTATGTGGGTTGGTTAGTTGTCCTCCAAGTGATCCTACAATAGATTGTTAATGGAATTCACATAAAACAAAGAAACTTGAATAAAATGTAAAATAAAAAGAGATGGAGGGAGAATGCAAACTGCAACAACAATCCAAGGTATGCCAAACTAGTTTGTATTTCCCAATGGTCAAGTTGTACAACACCTAGGAGGTGCGGGATTCAAGGGAAGCCAACAATCTCCCTTAGGGAGGCCTTTTTCATCCAAACTATATGCTAAGTGAATTGTAGAACAATGGAGAGGAACTCTTGCCCCTTGAAGGAAGGTGGTAAGGGATCTTGGGAATGCTTACAAAGGTAGGAAGAGGTGGGCTATGAGGAAGCTTCAACACAAATCTAGCAGCATAACCTTGCTCTTTATTTCTTTCTAAAAAATCCATGCCAATGGCTTCCTTTTATAGGCCAAGACGTGGCCAAGGAAAAACTAGATCCAAATGTGAACACATACACTGCACGAACTAGTTCCAAGGTACACCAAGGGCGGCATTTAATTCCACCAAGTGTGTGAGGATCCAAATTCGAATCCTTGGAGGTGATAGATCCTTCATTGTGCCGCAGGAAGTAGGTGGTCCCGTTGTTTTGACAGTAGCACAACCTTAATGAAGAAAATTTGTGCGATACCGTGACCTTTATGAAGAAAAGCCGCGCAATATAGTAGTGCAGGTACATAGTCATAAAATATTGTGTGGTAGCATGACTTTGAAAGGAAAATTCACGTGAGTGGCCCTAAATTCATTCCTTTTGTACTCTGAGGCTCAAACTGTTTTGTGGATCTCTTGAGGATTTCTTTGGTGAAATGCATTCTTTATTTTGATGACGCCTTACTGCAAGAATCGTCGAAATGTCACATATGTGTGATATTTAGGCGTTAATAGATGCCCTCGAATGTATGTGGTTCAGAAGGTATTGTAGAGCTGATAATGCATCATTTTTTCTTATGTTTCTCTCCTATTCTGTAGTACAAAGCATATGTGGACAAGAGGGTCTTCCCATGGGGGAAGATTGTTGGTGATGATCGTTGGAGTTGTAGTAAAGAATAGTTTTTTATACAAACGATGCGGGCATATACCCATGCTCATGAAATGATATCAAGTTGATTAAAATAAGAGAGGACCAAGGGGTCACTCGATTATATTGTTGAAACATGGATGAAGGCGGATTCGATCTATGTGAGGGTAAATAACCCAAGAACTGTTGCAGAGTTCTGAATAAGCAGTACTGTTGGTGATCATGATAATCCCACGGGGGTGGGGGACCAGTGTGGTGGTGAAGTTGCTTGAAATAAATTCATATTTCCAGAGGGGTTTCTATCATGGTTTGCAAATGTGAACACTACTACCTTCAAAAGTACGTTTCCCCCTAATGTGATAAATGTTTTGACGTCGAGGATAAGGGAAACCACTAGGTTAGGGAGAACTAATGACTCTCCCTATCAAGTTCGAGGTGATCCCTTATAGTGATTGAAAGGGATCCCAAGGTACAACTACAACTGCTGCAACTCTCGGAATGTAGTGTTTTGACGTCGACGAGAATTGAAGTACATGATAAGTCGATCAGGGTCTTATACTGAGAACCAAGATCGTATTGTAACCAACTAGTGGATGGACAGACTTGACACAAGACTTGATGATAAGCGTGGGGCTCATAACTTCCTTTGATCGATGTAGACATGGGGAGTGTGGACGACAACCTTCCTTTCGGAATGGTACAGGTTGAGATGGAGGGAGACAAACTGCAAATGAAAGGGCTTTGATGGAGACACAATGCAGAGAGTAATGGTGACCGAAAAAATATGTACTATAGACGATATTGAGACTCAAATACATCGAACAAAGGTTACCATGGGTTGCTTCCAAAAGAATATGGTGTTCCCGCTATGTGATGTGATGGGGGGACTATTTGTACATAAAGAATAATGGTGTCGTCCCCACAGTTTTGGGGGTATCGGGGACCAATTTGATGATGGGTGGGATTCCCACGGTTTTGAGTGAATCGGGAAATCAATTTAAAGATGGGTGAAGTTCCCACAGTTTTGAGTGAGTCGGGGAACTATTTCCATGATGATGTGAGGGTTATTTTGCAAGTGCAAAGACGGGTTCCCCATGAATCAATGCCATGCAGTTTGTTCCTGCGGGAATAACTAAATAAAATTGGTTGCTTCAAAGGGTGGGGGGGCCCATTGGTGTCTTGGAAGGGGTGATGATATGAAGAATATTGCAGATGGTAGATTTCTCATGGAGGTATGAGTGGTCAATTTCGGTTCTTGATTGTAACTTTTGCCGAGGAATTTGGTGGCATTGATTGCTGAAGGTGGGGGAGTAAATGCACAGCTCTAAAATGATGAATAGAGGGTTCATTGTTTTCAATGTTTATCAAATTTCTCGGAGTTGTGGAGGGGGTCAACATCACGGGTGTAAAAATATGACTAGAAGGTGATGGTGCGCACACCCATGGGGGGGGAGAATGCTACCCACGGTAGTGAGATTGATGGCATATCATTACAGAGGGGTGGGACCCTATGGTTATCAACGGGAATATATGGTGAGGAATTGACTATATACCATTTTTGAAGTGATACCTATGATAGATGTCTTGCGCCATTGCTGATAGGGTTGAAATCTCAATGTCTGGGTCATTATCTTCCAGACATGATGAAAATACCCAAGTGTAATAGAGAATATGACAAAGGTATTGAAAAAGTAGAAATAATAACTAGAAACATAGTGCACATTTCTCTGATGTTTAGGAAACTTGCGGTGGTTGCGGAGGATCCAAGTCTTCGTTGGAAGGTGATGAATCACTACACGTGAGGATGTTGTCCAAAGGGGATTCAACGTCGATGGTGTCCGGCAAGGTGGATACTACCTCCTTGGTTCGTGGACCATGTGGTTTTGCACTAAGGGGAGTGATTTGACCTTGGCATCTCATTAGTTTAAAGAGAGCTTATCATTCAGCACGCAGGATGGGGCATTGGAACGGTAAGTGAGAGGTCTCGCCACAAGACCAGCAGGGTCGTGTTACTTGAGCACATAAGTGTTCTTGAAACTTCAGGGAGTTGACTTGATCCAAAATGCAGGTGATGGTGATAGGAGGAAGCATATGTGTGTAATTCCCACAGGAATAGAATCCATCATGTGGTACTATCATCGTAATATTGGGAGGTTGAGGATCTTAGGGATTTATAGGCTCCACAACTGGGGATGTTGATGAGGCGGCTAGTGTGGGAGGCATTACCGATATTGTTGCTGATGTAGTGACCACATTGATAGATGATGATTCCTGGGTTGAGGAGGGGGGGTCCTCAATCGTCCTTTGAGTGAGGCGAATGGTTTCCAAAGCATCCTGGAATTGAGGGAGATCTAGGAAATGGTGTGTGTAATGTCCATATTGAGAACACATCGTGCATGTATGATTCGTACGCAGTGTCTTGGACTTAGGTGTGGGAAAGGAAGATGTGCCCCCTTTTACATTCGGTAGAGCATGGGTTGCGCTAACAGGAGTGTTATGAAAGTTTCTTAGCTCCGGCAAAGTGGGGCACAGGTTCGTCGTGTGGCCTTGTTTCCCACAAAGAGAACATGGTGGTGTGACTCTTTGGGTGGGAGTATTGGTCATTATTGGGGATTTTAACCATTGTTGGTTGATGCCCCCGACTTTATGTTGAGCGACCTTCGACAAGTTGGATGTAGGGTTTGGTAATAAGGTACCTTTCAACTTTGGTTGTTTGGTGCCCCCATTAGAGGTCTTTGTGATGACTGGTTGTCATTTAGTCACAAATGTCATAGGTTGGGATGTCCTAATGAAATTTGTTACAATCCCTGTAGGCATAGCAGCCGAAACAAGGACAAAATCATAGTGAGAGACTGGTTTAGAATCCATTTATGGGTAGGGTGGTGTAAGGTACCATACTGGAATACCCAAAGTGAGTCCAGGTAGAGTTAACTGAGCTATAACTATCATCCCTTGTATGCCTATGGGAGGGTACAAGAATGGGATTTGGAATATTGGTGGAACCAATGGACTCAATGTGTGTTTAATGCTATGAATCAGTGGTGGTGTTGAATATGGTGTTGAGGGGGAGGTAGCTCTATTTTCAGCAGTGAAAATTGTGCACATTAGGCCATCAGTTGATATGGGGATATTGGGTGGTGGTTCCGAATATACTCCTAACAAATTGGAGTCCTTATAAATGTCGGGGGAAATGTCGACATACGGTTGATCAGTTCCAGCGATAACTGGTAGGATGTTGTCAGCGTTGCTAGTGGTGTTGGGGTGGTAGTAGTTAAGCTGGTTGAGGGTGACAACCTTCCCATTTAAGGTAAACATCACGATTTGGAATACCGAGGAGGAAACCGCCTTCATGCCATACATGTAACTACGCCCCAAGAGGATGTTGTAGTCGAGTTCGACGTCGACTACCTCGATATCGATCATAACCATATCCCCCCCCAACTCGATGGGGACATTTTGGTACAATCCTCTTGGTTGGGATGGTCTCCCATCATATGCACAAAGAGATATAGACGAAGGGACAATATTTTGTGACCCTAAACGTTTCCACACTTTAGCAGACATAACGCAAGTGAATGTGCCTCATCGATGATGCAATGATGAATCATAACATTTTTTACTGTGACTGGGACTTGAAATGTGACTGAAGAGGGTAGTCACGGTTCACCTTTGTCGAGATCAAATGTCATGAGATGTGCATCGAAAGGATCGACAACACTAAGTGCATTTAGTAACGCCTTTCACTGAGTTGGGCATGACTGAAACACCTCTAATGTGGACATGGCTGCAAGTGATTAATCCAAGTCATTCACAATACTGTAATTGTGGGCGTCTTTCATGTGAGAGTTATTATGGGTATGCTGAAGTGGAACCTTGGGAATTCGCGGGACTTGTTCGATACTTGGGTGTGGTATTTGCATAGCCCCCCCCAAGGGGATAGGGATGTCTTCCACTTGGGGAGATTTAGGCCTATCATAACCTTTGGCTCAAGTATGAATATTTACATCCAACATGTAGATATTTTGACAAGATCCATTACTGGGGGGGGGGGGGGGGGGGCGAGGATCTTGTTGTTGTGTAACGAACCCTGGGTTCACAAAGGGTTGTTGTAATATAGTGGTTGGGGGTTGGGGATGGTTTTCAATATGAGGAGGATTTTTCATTTTCTTCTTTTTGGATTCCACTAATTGTTGGCAGTCAAGGATTAGAGGGAAATGATAAGTGTAATGACCCTATTCTATGCAAATTGAGAAGTAGTGATTGGTCCTCGGGTTAGTGTTTTTCCCTTGTTTGGGGGGATTATTAGTCACTATGTTTTGATTGCATGCATTTTGTTTTTTATAAGGAGGGGGGTTTCCCCCTTGCCCTGGCTGTTGGTTTTGCTTGTTCTTCCCTTTCTTCTTCCCCTGAGTCTGAGGATTATGTGTTTTTCGGTGCTCAATTGCTAAAATTATTGAGCTTGTTGAACATAAGAAGGTTGAACCATGTTCACCCCCATGTGGGGTGCAGGTTGCTAACCAGTTGGCAATGGGAATGGATAATAAGGGTTATACCCTGGGGGTGGGATAAATGCGGTTTGCGCTCCATAATATGTGGATGTGGGAATGGCTTGTGCCATTGGCGGTGAAGGAATCATTGTCATTTGGATAACGTTTGGATAAGTAGTACTATAGGGTCCATATTGTAATTGACCAACTGGTGGGGTTGGTACCAATGTACGGGGGTACCGATGTAGGTGGCATGGTTGGGTATTTTGGAGCCATATTAAATGACATTGAAGTGGTAGGAGGAACCTTTCCTAAGTGGTAAATGGACCCAATAATCCCATCCACCGAATGTGACGAGCTCACAGGTGTAGGATCCAATGATCGATGCTAAGGAGCATCAGGAAGGATAGTGTAAGGTAGTCGGATTGTGCATATATGAGATCGAAATGTTGGTCTTTCATAATAGCCTCTTCCTTGCATTATGGCATGGAGGTGGTGACATCTCTGGCCATGGAAGGTTGGAGTGATTTGATAAACCAATCCAACAAAAAGGGTGGTTGTATTTCAATTTTACACAATGTACGACGCCTATACCACTCATGGATGCGGTCCACGATGTGAGTTGATGTATTTTGTTGAAACTTCGTGAGAATATAGAGACTCGGGTCATGTCGAATAAGAATCTAGAATTAAGTGAGAAATGCGGTGGCCAATGTCGCAAAGGTGGCATGGGTCGCTCTCTGTAGGCTTACATGCCATTTTGTTGTCATTATGGTGAGGGTACGTTGAAAGAGGCGAAGCCTCGTAGGATCATCCACTATGCTGTTAAAATAACACCATAAGTGGAAGGACATGACATGGTTGGCGGGATCATCCCCTTGCTTTCCTTCGAATTTGGGAATGTCGAAGGGAAGTTTATATGGCATAGAAAGCCATGTTAAATCATGTGCAATGGGGTCATTGATGAGTTTGGACAAATCATGGAGATTTAAACTAGCCATGAAAGGTAGAGTAGGGGGATTTGGTCCTGCCATTATGTGTTGGGTGTGATTTATGTGAGGGTGAGACCTAGGTGGTGTTGAAAACAATGAATGACCTCATATGAGAGAGTAGGGGTCAAAGGGGTCCAAAGGGTTTCCGAGAGGAGACGTCAGTGGAATACCTCTTTGATGGGGGGAGGTGGAAATGTATCTCTATTCTCTCCTACGGGAGGAAATGAGGGTGATTCTCTTCCATCGGTGGAGGAGGTGGCGTAATTAATAGTTTCTCTGAGAGGATAAAATGTACCTAATTATGGAAGACCTTGCCTAGATGATCCTATCACTGTATCTTGGGAGCGGCCCCAACTAGAATATATGTCGCATGAATCATGAGGATATGGTGTAAAAACACCCCTCGAGAGAGGGGATAGGCCTTGAAGTCGTAGGGACTATCTCGGGATGTTGTTTTGTTCCTCTATGGTGAAGGATTTATGTCAATTGAGAGTTATGGTTGAATTAAACACAATTGAACAAATGCAAAAAATATGCCAACCACAACAGATGCAATATGGTGCAAAACATGAGTGATATGTGGAAGGTCAGTTTTAGTGCAAGAGTTCCCACATGTAGGTTATTTTTAAATTACGAGTTAGTGAATTTGTATTTAAAAAGAGAATAAATGTAAATTCCCTAAAAGTACCCATCGTCCTTCCTCTCAACTGTAATTGGGCCTCCCAAAAGCACAAGTGATGATGATGATGGTATCCACACACCAATTGACTAGTGGAGGTAACAAATAGTTAGTTTTACCGATGATGGGGCCAATGTTCCAATAGAGAAGAGTTGCCAACACCTACCAAAGGCAATAGCTAACTTCGGGAGTCAATTGCAAGCGCAATTGCTCCATGGTGATATCCTAAGTTTGGCCACTAAGATACCTTGCGTCAAGTGTCGATCAGTGGCTTGGGCTGCACGGTATAGTGTCGTCTCCCTACAATGAGTTGAGTGAATCGTAGGGGAGAGAAGGAAACTATACCTAGGATTTCATCTCCTTGGTCACGACACACTTATGATCCAGGTTTTCTTTGAACACTTGCGTATAGCAGGATTTTGTAAGTACCCTATGAGTAAACAATGCTATATTTCAAAATATTGCTAATGAAACTAGATTGGTGGGCATTAATGGATGCCTAGCACAATCAATCCTACCTAACTAAAATGTTATTTTTTGACCTCCTGTGGAGGATTTTAGTTTGTTGGAAAATTACACTGTTAATTTTAAGGGAGTTTTAATTTTAGTTAGGGAGTGTAAGAGAGGTATTTCACAATTCCTACCTTTCTGATTCACCAAGCTCACAAGAAGTGTGAGGTGAAGAGCATACTTGGATCAGAAGAGTCTTTAGGTCTCTTAGTGTGTGCTAGTGGTGCAAACACATGTGATGAAAGCAAATCGATTGTCGGCAATGTTATTTTGTGACATCCTGTGGAGGATTTTAGTTGGTTGGACAATTACAAAGTTAATTTTAAGGGAGTGTTAATTTCAGTTAGGGAGTGTAAGAGAGTTATTTCACAATTCCTACCTTTCTGATTCACCAATCTCATAAGAAGTGTGAGGTGAAGAGCATACTTGGATCAGAAGAGTCTTTAGGTCTCTTAGGGTGTGCTAGTGGTGCAAACACATGTGATGAAATCAAATCGATTGTCGGCAAATAAACTAGAATAATATATAAAATAAATGAAAAAGTAGATGTACTTTTAACTCTAAAAGATGCTCAAGGTGCTTTGCAAATCAAAATTCTAAGTAATTAAAAAGTGTGCAATGGAGTTTTTTCACACTTCTCACCCTTTTCTGATTCACCAAGCTCACAAGAAGTGTGAGGTGAAGAGCATACTAGGGGAGGCAAGAGTCTTTAGGTCCTTTATTGTGTGCAAAAAGTGGATTCTACACTAGTTTTGATCCTAAACACATGTCAATTGTGCATAAACAAGAACAGTCTTGAAACGCTAGGTAAGTTCCGAGAGAGACGAACTCTTTACTCCCCAATCTTGGTCTATGTGGACTAATTACTAAAAAAGTAAGTAACTATTGCAAATTAACTTAATTTGAGTTCATAGGTAAGCAGCAATGGGCTTGCCAGATTGTAGAATGCGGATAAAAAGCAAATCAAAAGACTGTAGTGCGGCCAAAAAATACTCTGTCGTGCGGTAGCAAAAAAAAATACAAAACAGATGTGTTGTAGCACAAGTAGAACACAAACAAGGTGCGCGGATCAACCAACGGGAGGTCGCATGGGTAGCGAACTAATTACCTGCTCTTTTAGTGCGATTGTCGAAGGTGTTTCTGTGATGGTAGCACGACCGAGAGGCCATGAACCACGCTACTATGTAAAAATTAATTGTGGATAACAGGGATCCAAATTCTGGAGTAGGAGCTGGTAAACCTTATCTCCTACAAATGATAAATACCCGAAATTAATTACAGCATAAAACAACCTAGTTTAAAAGAAATAAACAAAAATAAGTGGAGTCTCCATTAGAAATGTTGTGGAAAAAATTGCACAAGTGTGAAATCATCCACTTGGTAAGGGGATAGGCCTCGTAGGCTACAGCAAGGCCTCAGTCCTTGGAGCCCCTGTGTGGGTTTGTTGGTTGTTCTCATCGTTGCTGGGTAAAATTTGCCATCAGTCAATTTAAAGACTCTGTACTATGTGATGTGTCACCATTAGATTGTGCTGACTTACTTCTCGGCCTAACTTACCAAGACCAATGAAATGCCATTTATACAGCCAAATCTCGCCAGTATAAACTTACCAAGGATGGCCACACCTATATCCTTACAACAACCCCACCCAAACCAAAGTCAACAAAAGAAAAACCCCCTGATGTCCATCTCAACCAGTGTGTATCTCTTTGTCTAGTTTGCCCCATTCAACCAACTCACACCACTCATCCCATCCAAAAATCCATCTCTCCTCCCCTTCAAGAATTTATCGATGTATTCCAACCCCCTATGGGACTCCCCCCCTATCGCCACATAGACCATTCTATTAACCTCATCCCGGGTGCTGCTCTACCCAATGCACCTACATACTACCTTGCCCCACGAGAAGCAGAGGAAGTTGAAAAGCAGCTGACTGGACTAATAAACTCAGGACACATTCAACCATCATCTCTTCCTTGTGCTTCGCTAGCCTTCGTAATCCCCAAGAAAAACACCCCAAAAATGCACCTTGTCGCTGATTATCGAGCCCTTGACAAGGCCACGGTGAAGATTCGCTACCCCCTACCCTAGATTGAGGAGTTACTTGACACTCTACAAGGTGCTAAATGGTTCACTAAGTGGGATTTGACAACAGGATACCATCAGGTTCGAATGAACCCAACAAATGTTTGGAAGACAACATTTAAGACCAAGTTCGGTCTTTTCAAGTGGAAGGTCATGCCTTTTGGCCTCACTCATGCACCCGCCACCTTCATGAGGCTTATCAATGATATTTTCAGGAAGCACTTGGGTTGGATTGTGATTATTTACTTAGATGACATTATGATCTTCAGTAAGTCATGGGAACCCCACCTTGAGCATGTTCGTCAAGAACACTAGTTGCAGGTTAAAGAAAAGCAGTCATATTTTGGCCAACGCTCAATTCCTTACTTAGGATTTCTTTTCGACTCAGAAGGTATTCAACTTGATCCTACCCACATAAAAGCATTGAAACAGTGGCCAACACCTTCTTCGGCCAGGAAATTAAAAAGCTTCCTTGGTGGCATAAACTTTTATCGTAAGTTTGTTCTGCATTTCTCTCAGATTGCTCGTCCGTTGCATCAGCTATCCAATATCAATTCCACCTTTTCTTGGAATAAAGAAGCCACCAGCCACTTTGTTCATCTCAAAGAAGCTCTATGTTCTTCCCCAGTACTGATTTTTCCAGACCTCTCTCCACCATTTTATATTAATTCAGATGCCTCGCAGTATGCTATTGGCGCAGTGCTTAAATAGGGAGGACATCATGTTGCTTACCACTCAGAATCTCTTTCAGATGCTAAGAGAAACTATATCACCAATGACAAGGACCTCTACATCCTAGTGCAAGCTCTCAGGAAATGGCGCCATTATCTGTTGGCATGCAAAGGACCAAATCCATCTCAAGCAAAGTGGATGACATCTAAGATGAGGCAACCTCTGTTTCCTCATCTTCTCATGGAAGCAGGGGACGCTTCCAGATCTAAACAGGGAGGAATTGGGCCACCCCTTGGTTCCACCTTCACACTCAGCACTATCTTCTCTACCACCACGACCTGCCATCATGCATCTCTTCACTTCATCCTTCATGCTTCCTATCCGCCCACTCTCCAGGCAGGCTTCACCCACTCTCCAGGCATCCTTCACCTCCCTTGTTTCACGCTGCTCCACCTGCACGCTGTTATTTACTCCCTTAACCTTCACACTGGTGGTATCATCCATTCCCTTCTGTTCCTAGACTCCACCAAATCTGCACCTCCATTTCCACATTTTCCCTTCTGTACCTAGGCTCCACGCAGCCTTCCCTCCATTCCCACATTTTCTCTCCACGCTCAGCTCATGCAAACCTTGCACTCTCCACGTTGCCTGCGCACACCTCTCTCCAAGCTTAGCTCCTACAAACCCTACACTCTCCACGTTGCTTGCGCACACCTCTCTCCATGCTCAGCTCCTGCAAACCCTACACTCTCCACGTTGCCTCCGCACACCTATCTCCACGCTCAGCTCCTGCAAACCCTAAGCTCTCTACGCACACCTACAAACTCCCCTCTCAAAGATTAGTTCAACCTCCATGTGTAGCATTCTTCCAGGACCTCCACACTCAACATTTTTGCCATTCCTTCCACGCTTAAAATTCTGCCCTTCCTTCCACACAATGTACCCCTT
This sequence comes from Larix kaempferi, assembly GCA_027924585.1. Taxonomy (NCBI): domain Eukaryota; kingdom Viridiplantae; phylum Streptophyta; class Pinopsida; order Pinales; family Pinaceae; genus Larix; species Larix kaempferi. The sequence continues at coordinate 1,835,120 of BSBM01000660.1, read as the reverse complement.
CCTTCCATGCTCAGCATTCCTCCCATACTTTCACGCCCAACATCCATGACAAGCTCCCATATGAGCAGTTTTGGTCGGAAAAGAGGATAGATCTCCTCTATTGGGAGATCAATCATTCTCAAAAAGTTTAATACCAACACGAAAAAGTGTGAGTGTAAACGAATTTCATTCTTCTGCAATTATACCTAACATCCCCATATCATTGGCGTGATACCAATATCAATGTTGGCAATCATTCCCCATAGGATTATGAGCCTGCACCAAGTTTACAATATTTTTTCCATTAATATGGGCCAATAAAGGATCTGAAAATTTGTAGTTTTCCTCACATCCCACAAATGGGTCAACACCAATGATCATTTTAATACCATTGTCGATCTTCCAGAATAGCCATTCCCCCATCTTGGGGAAAAACTTTACTAGTCCCTGCCACATAATAGATGCATTGTAATAGGTTCTATTTGGCCTCCTAATCCAATCTATCACATAAAACTTCTTGATTTTTCCTTTAAAACAAGACTCCACATACCATCCCTAAAAATTCTTCTCCAAAGACTCTTTAGGTTCAATGCAGCATTAAACCAGTCCAAAATTTTCAAACCCCACCCTCCTAACGTTTTTGGAAAAGAGAGGCTTTCCCAAATGGACAGGTGAAACTTATGACTGGTTGAGTTACCATCCCAAAGGAAGTGAAACATTCTTCTACGAATTCCTTGGATAATAACTACAAGAAGCCTTACCAAAGACATCCAATATACCAGAATACTTTCTAAAACTGATTTGAACAATATGAATCTTCCCCCTAGGGATAGCCATTTATATGACCAATTGGAAATCCTTCTTTCTACTTTTTAAAGTAACCAGTACCAGTCTTCAGTTTTATAACAATTTAGTTTAATAAAATATCCAAGATACATGAGTCCTTCATCCAAAGGAGACATCTAATAAGGGAAAATCTGAGAAATGCAATCACCCATGTGCTGATCAATTTGATTGAGAAGCGTAAAATATTTCTAGTAACTGAAACCCATACTTGAAGCATACAAAAGAGATTAATGATCAAATTGAAGCTTTCCCACTCGGCCAAGGTACCATTCCCAAATAACAATACATCATCCATGAAAAGAAGATGAGTAATAAACATACGAGGAGAAATTGTAATACCTTTGAATTTTTCCTGATTATGAGCTTCATCAATAAGTCTACTAAATACTTCTATGACTAGAATAAAGAGGAGAGGGGATAATGGGCATCCCTTCCCGAGCCCTATGTGGCCTCTTAAGAAAACAGTTGGAGACCCATTGATCAATATGGCAAAATTGACAAAAGAGATGCAGGCCATAATCCAATTCGTCACTTCAAATGGAAGACCAATTGTTGGAGGAATTAAATGAACAAAAGACCAATCCACCTTGCCATATGATTTGATTAAATACATTTCAGAACCACTGCTATAATTCCTTTAGTATTAATGGAATGGATGCTTTCCTAGGCCACCCCAATAGCATCCAAAATATGTCTATTTGAAAGGAATCCAAACTGCTCTTTTGAAATATTCCTCTCCACATATGATTTGATTCTATTAGCAATAATTTTAGAAATCACTTTGTAGATCAAATTGAACAAATAAATAGGCCTGAATTCACTAAAAGGCTCGGGTTTATCCTTCTTTGGAATTAATGCTATGAATGTAGCATTCATACTTCCAATCACTTCTCCATTCATCCTAGACTCTTCAACAACCTCCAATAGATCTGGACCCACCAAATCAAAAAATTGAAGAAAATTTTCCATTGTCCAACCATTAGGATCGGGGCTTTTTTCCTTGGAAAATTGTTTTAATATGTCCTTGATTTCTTGCAATGCAATTGCATTACCAATACTCCTTCCTTCTTCATCACTAAAGAAACGATGAAAGTGTTTTACAACCTGCATTTGGGATTCTATAGAAACATAATTGTTTTCCTTGTATATCTCCTTAAAATAAATCAAAGCTTCCCTCTCTAATGATTTCTGATATGAAACCCATTCCCCATTAGAGTTTTTCAAATCCCAGATAGAGTTGTTGATCCTTCTCTGGCAATCATAACTATGAAAAACATTAGTGTTATTATCACCCTGTGCCATCCAAATTGCTCTACTTTTTAATCTCCAAGTTTCTTCTTCTAGTTTTAACAACTTGGCTTTTTTAGTTTCCAGGTCGACCAACCTTTCCTTCCTAGTAACTGAAAACATTTCCTCCTCCATCCCTGTTGTCTCCTCTTCAATATCATCTTTTGTATTTAGAATATCTAATTTATTTTCCTTCTTCCTTGCTTTTTCCCAATTAGAGACATCTTTTTTTTTAACTTCAATTTTTGATAAGTATATGCATATGTTATTCTTCCCCTTGCATATCATAAGAATGCCATTTTTCTTTGACCAAATATCAAAAATCCTTCTCCTGAATCCAACATTGATTAAATTTAGAAGGGACATGTTTATTACATTGAGCTAAATCAATTGGAGACAAATCGTCTCGTGATCATATACTCTTGAATCTATTGACCTTGATCTAAACCACAATGATATTTTAAGCTTTCATCCAACATAAATATATCAAGTCTTTTAGCCACTCCTACTCGCCCAAATCTACCATTAGAAAAAGTAGGAGTAATAACAATCGATCTCATATTGATGAGGTTAGCCCCGGTAAAGATATCTCTAAAATATTCATCCAATGGATCAGTTGAAGATCTAGAACCCCAATATCCTCTATAGATAAATTTAAATTAAGCTACCCAAAAATAATGAGAGAAGGTTCATTTAATATTCTAAGGCCACAACTCTATCCCATAAATCCTTTCTCTGGTTATACGGACCATAACAATTCATAATTTTGATCCCCTTATTCTTCCCTCTGATCTTCCCATACCGAAGGAGGCCTACGTAGGTAATGAAAGGTTTAAAAGAAACCTTAAAATGATTCCAAGAATCTAATATCCCCCCTGACAATCCATTAGCATCAAGACCACACTCTTCCCAATTAAAACAAATATTTAAGAAAAAATCACATGCCTTCTCTCTCGAAATCATAGTTTCTTGGAGCAATAATACATCTAGATTGTACACTTCCATAATTCTCTTCAGGGATTCTCTTTTGAGAGAGATTCCAAACCCATTGATGTTAAAGGAGATAAGTTTCATTGATCACCCATGATAGGGGAAACATGCTCTAAGAGACCCATAAGGAGAAGAAGAAGACGACCTCTGATTCAAAACCCTAGAAACATAAGTTATAGAAGAAATACTTAGATTGACAAATTTCTCGGACAAAATGTAAGGGTCTACATTGATAGAACTTGCATCCTTACCCTTTTTTCCCTTTTTCTTCCTAGTGAAAACATTCTGACTTATGATTGAAAAGATTGGGAAGACATCTTCCTTTTCAGACAGAATACCTGAGAGCTTTGAAATCAAAATTTTGACAAATGGATCAACATCATATGGATTTTCGAAAGAACCTATCGAATGGGGAAATCCCGAAGATAATCCAATTGAAACATCAATTGGAGAGGATGACAGAACATTGGGAAGAGAATTGAAAATATCAGAAGAAACGACTGAGGCATAGGGTATCTTACAACCTTCCCCCCTCTGATCTTTCAGACCACCACTGTTGTGGAAAAAATTGCATGGAAAAAATTGCACAAGTGTGCATTCATCCACTTGGTAAGGGGTTAGGCCTTGTAGGATGCATCAAGCCCTTAGTCCTTGGAGCCCTTATGTGGGTTGGTTGGTTGTCCTCCAAGTGATCCTACAATAGATTGTTAATGGAATTCACATAAAACAAAGAAACTTGAATAAAATGTGAAATAAAAAGAGATGGAGGGAGAATGCAAACTACAACAACAATCCAAGGTATGCCAAACCAGATTGTATTTCCCAATGGTCAAGTTGTACAACACCTAGGAGGTGCGGGCTTCAAGGGAAGCCAACAATCTCCCTTAGGGAGGCCTTTTTTGTCCAAACTATATGCTAAGTGAATGGTAGAACAATGGAGAGGAACTCTTGCCCCTTGAAGGAAGGTGGTAAGGGATCTTAGGAATGCTTACAAAGGTAGGAAGAGGTGGGCTATGAGGAAGCTCCAACACAAATCTAGCAGCATAACCTTGCTCTTGATTTCTCTCTAAAAATTGCATGCCAATGGCTTCCTTTTATAGGCCAAGAAAAAACTAGATCCAAATGTGAACACATACACTGCACGAACTAGTTCCAAGGTACACCAAGGGGGGAATTTAATGCCACCAAGGGGGGCATTTAATGCCACCAATTGTGTGAGGATCCAAATTCGAATCCTTGGAGGTGATAGATCCTTCATTGTGCTGCAAGAAGTAGGTGGTCCCGTTGTTTTGAAAGTAGCACAACCTTAATGAAGAAAAATTGTGCGATACCGTGACATTTATGAAGAAAAGCCGTGCGATATAGTAGTGCGGGTACATAGTTATAAAATATTACGTGGTAGCATGACTTTTGAAGGAAAATTCACGTGAGTGGCCCTAAATTCATTCCTTTTGTACTATGAGGCTCAAACTGTTTTGTGGATCTCTTGAGGATTTCTTTGGTGAAGTGCATTCTTTATGTTGATGACGCCTTACTGCAAGAATCGTCGAAATGTCACATATCTGTGATATTTAGGCGTTAATAGATGCCCTCGAATGTATGAGGTTCAGAAGGTACTATAGAGATGATAATGCATCATTTTTTCTTATGTTTCTCTCCTATTCTGTAGTACAAAGCATATGTGGAAAATAAGGTCTTCCCATGGGGGAAGATTGTTGGTGATGACCGTTGGAGTTGTAGTAAAGAATAGTTTTTATACAAACGATGCAGGCATACCCATGCTCATGAAATGATATCAAGTTGATTAAAACAAGAGAGGACCAAGGGGTCACTCGACTATATTGTTGAGACATGGATGAAGGTGTATTTGATCTATGTGAGGGTAAATAACGGAAGAACTGTTGCGGAGTTCTGAAGAAGCAGTACTGCTGGTGATCATGATAATCCCATAGGGGTGGGGGACCAGTGTGGTGATGAATTTTCTTGAAATAAATTCATATTTCCAGAGGGGTTTCTATCATGGTTTTCAAATGTGAACACTTCTACCTTCAAAAGTACGTTTCCCCCTAATGTGATAAATGTTTTGACGTCGAGGATAAGGGAAACCACTAGGTTAGGGAGAACTAATGACTCTCCCTATCAAGTTCAAGGTGATCCCTTATAGTGATTGAAAGGTATCCCAAGGTACAACTACAACTGCTGCAACTCTCGGAATGTAGTGTTTTGACGTCGACGAGAATTGAAGTACATGATAAGATGAGGGTCTTATACTGAGAACCAAGATCATATTGTAACCAACTAGTGGATGGACAGACTTGACACAAGACTGGATGATAAGCGTGGGGCTCATAACTTCCTTTGATCGATGTAGACATGGGGAGTGTGGACGACAACCTTCCTTTCGGAATGGTACTGGTTGAGATGGAGGGAGACAAACTTCAAATGAAAGGGCTTTGATGGAGACACAATATAGAGAGTAATGGTGACCTAAAAAATAGGTATTGTAGAGGGTATTGAGACTCAAATACATCGATCAAAGGTGACCATGGGTTGCTTCCGAAAGAATATGGTGTTCCTGCTATGTGATGTGATGGGGGGACTGTTTGTACATACAAAATAATGGCGGGGTCCCCACAGTTTTGGGTGTATCGGAGGACCAATTTGATGATGGGTCGGATTCCCACGGTTTTGAGTGAATCGGGAAATCAATTTAAAGATGGGTGAGGTTCCCACGGTTTTGAGTGATTCAGGGAACTATTTCCATGATGATGTGAGGGTTATTTTGCAAGTGCAAAGACGGGTTCCCCATGAATCAATGCCAAGCAGTTTGTTCCTGCGTAAATAATTGAATAAAATTGGTTGCTTCAGAGGGTGGGAGCCCCATTAGTCTCTTGGAAAGTGTGATGATATGAAGAATATTGCAGATGGTAGATTTCTCATGGAGGTTTGAGTGGTCAATTTTGGTTCTTGATTGTAACTTTTATCGAGGAATTTGGTGGCATTGACTGCTGAAAGTGGGGGAGTAAATGCACAGCTATAAAATGATGAACTAAGGGTTCATTGTTTTCAATGTTTATCAAATTACTCGGACTTGTGGAGGGGGTCAACATCATCGGTGTTAAAAGATGACTAGAAGGTGATGGTGTGCACACCCATGGGGGGGAGAATGCTACCCACTGTAGTGAGATTGATGGCATATCATTACAAAGGGGTGGGACCCTATGGTTATCAGCGGGAATATATGGTGAGGCATTGAATATATGCCATTTTCGAAGTGATACCTGTGATAGATGTCTTGCGCCATTGCTGATAGGGTTGGAATCTCAATGTCGTGGTCATTATCCTCCATACATGAAGAAAATACTCAAGTGTAATAGAGAATATGAAAAAGGTATTGACAAAGTAGAAATAATAACCAGAAACATAATGCACATTTCTTTTATGTTTAGGAAACTTGCGATGGTTGCGGAGAATCCAAGTCTTCGTTGGAAGGTGATGAATCATTACACGGGAGGACACTGTCCAAAGGGGATTCAAAGTTGATGGTGTCCGGCAAGGTGGATACTACCTCCTCGGTTTGTGGACCATGTGGTTTAGCACTAAGGGGAGCGATTTGACCTTGGATTCTCATTAGTTTGAGGAGAGCTTATCGTTCAGAACACAGGATGGGGCATTGGAACGATAAGTGAGAGGTCTCGCCACAAGGCCAGCAGGGTCGTGGTACTACATAAGTGTTCTTGAACCTTCAGGGAGTTGATTTGATCCAAAATGCAAGTGATGGTAGTAGGAGGAAGCATATGTGTGTAATTCCCACATGAATAGAATCCATCATGTGGTACTATCATCGTAATATTGGGATGTTGAGGATCTTAGGGCTTTATAGGCTCCACAACTGGGGATGCTGATGAGGCGGCTAGTGTGGGAGGCATTACTAATATCGTTGCTGATGTAGTGACCACATTGATAGATGATGATTCCTAGGTTGAGGAGGGGGGGTCCTCAATCATCCTTTGAGTGAGGTGAATGGTTGCCATAGCATCATGGAATTGATGGAGATCTGGGAAATGGTTTGTGTAATGTCCATATTGAGAACACATTGTGCATGTGTGATTCGTACGCAGTGTCTTGGACTTAGGTGTGGGAAAGGAAGATGTGCCCCCTTTTGCAGTCGGTAGAGCATGGGTTACACTAACGGGAGTGTTAAGAAAGTTTCTTTGCTCCGGCAAAGTGGGGCACAGGTTGGTCGCGTGGCCTTGTTTCCCACAAAGAGAACATGGTGGTGTCATTCTTTGAGTCGGAGTATTGGTCATTATTTGGGATTTTAACCATTGTTGGTTGATGCCCCCTACTTTATGTTGAGCGACCTCCAACAAGTCGGATGTAGGGTTTGGTAATAAGGTACCTTTCAACTTTGGTTGCTTGGTGCCCCCATTAGAGGTCTTTGTGATGACCAGTTGTGGTTTAGTCACAGATGTCATAGGTTGGGATGTCCTAACGAAATTTGTTACAGTCCTTGTAGGCGTAGTAGCCGAAACAAGGACAAAATCATAGTGAGTGACTGGTTTATAATCCATTTATGGGTAGGGTGGTGTAAGGTACCATACTAGAATACCCAAAGTGAGTCCATGTAGAGTTAATTGAGCCATAACCATCATCCCTTGTACGCTTGTGGGAGGGTACAATAATGGGATTTGGAATATTGGTGGAATCGATGGACTCAACATGTGTTTAATGCTATGACTCAGTGGTGGTGTTGAGTATGGTTTTGAGGGGGAGGTAGGTCTATTTTCAGCAGTGAAAATTGTGCACATTAGGCCATCAGTTCATATGGGGATATTGGGTGGTGGTCCTGAATATACTCCTAACAAATTGGAGTCCTTATAAATGTCGGGGGAAATGTTGACATACAGTTGATCAGTGCCAGCGATAACTGGTAAGATGTTTTAAGGGTTTCTAGTGGTGTTGGGGTGGTAGTAGTTAAGCTGGTTGAGGGTGACGACCTTCCCATTTAAGGGAAACACCACGATTCAGAATACTGAGGAGGAAACCGCCTTCATGGCATACATGTAACTACACCCCAAGAGGATGTTGTAGTTGAGTTCGACGTCGAGGTACATCTCCTCCCCCAACTCGATGGGGACATTTTGGTATAATCCTCTTGGTTGGGATGGTCTCCCATCATATGCACAAAGAGAGATAGACGAAGGGACCAGATTTGGTGACCATAAACGTTTCCATTCTTTAGCAAACATAATGCAAGTGGATGTGCCTTCGTCTATGATGCAACGATGAATCATAACATTTTTTACTGTGACTAGGACTTGAAATGCGACTGAAGAGGGTAGTCACGGTTCACCTTTGTCGAGATCAAAGGTCACAAGATGTGCATCAAAAGGATCAACGGCACCAAGTGCATTTAGTAACACCTTTCACTGAGTTGGGAATGATTGTAACACCTCTAATATGGACATGGCTGCAAGTGATTAATCCAAGTCATTCACAATACTGTAATTGTGGGCGTCTTTCATGTGAGATTTATTACGGGTACGCCGAAGTGGAACCTTGGGAATCCACGGGATTTGTTCGACTCTTGGGTGTGGTATTTGCAGAGGCCCCCACAAGGGGATAGGAATTTATTCCACTTGGGGAGATTTAGGCCTATCATAAACTTTGGCTCAAGTATGAATATTTACATCCAACATGTAGATATTTTGAAAAGAGCCATTGCAGGGGGGGCAAGGATCTTGTTGTTGTGTAACGAACCCTGGGTTCACAAAGGGTTGTTGTAATATAGTGGTTTGGGGTTGGGGATGGTTTTCAATATGAGGGAGATTTTTCATTTTCTTCTTTTTGGATTGCACGAACTATTGGTAGTCTAGGATTAGAGGGAAATCATAAGTGTAATGACCATATTCTATGCAAATTGAGAAGTAGTGATTGGTCCCCGGGTTAGTGTTTTTCCCTTGTTTGGGGGGATTATTAGTCACTATGTTTTGATTGCATGCATTCTGTTTTTTCTAAGGAGGGGGGTTTCCCCCTTGCCCTGGCTGTTGGTTTTGCTTGTTCTTCCCTTTCTTCTTCCCCCGAGTCTGAGGATTCTGTGGTTTTCGGTGTTCAATTGCTCAAATTATTGAGCTTGTTGAATATAAGAAGGTTGAACCATGTTCACCCCCATGTAGGGTGCGGGTTGCTAACCAGTTGGCAATGGGAATGGATAATAAGGGTTATACCCTGGGGGTGGGATAAATACGGTTTGCACTCCATAATATGTGGATGTGGGAATGGCGTGTGCCATTGGTGGTGAAGGAATCATTGTCGTTTGGATAACGTTTGGATAAGTAGGACTATAGGTTCCATATTGTAATTGACCAACTGGTGGGGTTGGTACCGATGTAGGGTGTACCGATGTAGGTGGCATGGATGGGTAATTTGGAGCCATATTAAATGGCATTGAAGTGGTAGGAGGAACCTTTCCTAAGTGGTAAATGGACCCAATAATCCCATCCACCGAATGTGACAAGCCCGCAGGTGTAGGATCCAATGATCGATGCCGAGGAGCATCCAGAAGGATAGTGTAAAGGTAGTCGGATTGTGCATATATGAGATCGAAATGTTGGGCTTTTAGAATAGCTTCTTCCTCAGTTTGTGGCATGGAGGTGGTAACATATCTGGCCATGAAAGGTTGGAGTGATTTGATAAACCAATCCAACAAAAAGGGTGGTTGTATTTTAATTTTACACAATGTACGGCGCCTACGCCACTCATGGATGTGGTCCACGATGTGAGATGATGTATTTTGTTGAAACTCCGTGAGAATATAGAGACTCAGGTCATGTCGAATCAGAAGCTAGAATTAAGTGGGAAATGTGGTGGCCAATGTCTCAAAGGTGGCATGGGTCGCTCTCTGTAGGTTTGCATGCGATTTTGTTGTCATTATGGTGAGGGTACGTTGAAAGAGGCGAAGCCTCGCAGGATCGTCCACTATGCTGTTAAAATAACACCATAAGTGGAAGGACATGACATGGTTTGTGGGATCATCCCCTTGATTTCCTTCGAATTTGGGAATGTCGAAGGCAAGTTTATCTGACATAGAAAGCCATGTTAAATCATGTGCAATGGGGTCATTGATTAGTTTGGACAAATCATGGAGATTTAAACTAGCCATGAAAGGTAGGGTAAGGGTATTTGGTCCTGCCATTATGTATTGGGTGTGATTTATGTGAGGGTGAGAGCTAGGTGGTGTTGAAAACAACGAATGAACTCATATGAGAGAGTAGGGGTCAAAGGGGTCCAAAGGGTTTCCGAGAGGAGACGTCAGTGGAATACCTCTTCGATGGGGGGGAGGTGGAAATGTATCTCTATTCTCTCCTAGGGGAGAAAATGAGGGTGATTCTCTTCCGGCGATGGAGGAGGTGGCGGAATTAATAGTTTCTCAGAGAGGATAAAATGCACCCAGTAATGGAATACCTTGACTAGATGATCCTATCAATGTATCTTGGGAGCGGCCCCGAATAGAATATTTGTCACATGAACCATGAGGATATGGTGTAAAAACACCCCTCGAGAGAGGGGATAGGCCTTGAAGTCATCGGGACTATCTCGGGATGTTGTTTTGTTCCTCTATGTTGAAGGATTTGTGTCAATTGAGAGTTATGGTTGAATTAAACACAATTGAACAAATGCAAAAAATATGCCAACCACAACAGATGCAATATGGTGCAAAACATGAGTGATATGTGCAAAGTCAGTTTTAGTGCAAGAGTTCCCACATGTAGGTTATTTTTAAATTACGAGTTAGTGAACTTGTATTTAAAAAGAGAATAAATGTAAATTCCCTAAAAGTACCTATCGTCCTTACTCTCAACTGTAATTGGGCCTCCCAAAAGCACAACTGATGATGGTGATGGTATCCACACACCAATTGACTAGTGGAGGTAACAAATAGTTAGTTCTACTGGCGATGGGGCCAATGTTCCAATAGAGAAGAGTTTCCAACACCTACCAAAGGCAATAGCTAACTTCAGGAGTCAATTTACAATTGCTCCATGGTGATATCCTAAGTTTGGCCACTAAGATACCTTGCGTCAAGTGTGGATCAGTGGCTCGGCCTGCATGGTATAGTGTCGTCTCCCTACGATGAGTTGAGTGAATTGTAGGGGAGAGCAGGGCAACTATAACTAGGCTTTCGTCTCCTTGGTCACGGCACACTTATGATCCAGGTTTTCTTTGAACACTTGCTTATAGCAGGATTTTGTAAGTACCCTATGAGTAAACAATGCTATATTTCAAAATATCGCTAATGAAACTAGATTGGTGGGCATTAATGGATGCTTAGACCAATCAATCCTTCCTAGCTAGAATGTTATTTTTTGACCTCCTATGGAGGATTTTAGTTGGTTGGAAAATTACAAGGTTAATTTTAAGGGAGTTTTAATTTTAGTTGGGGAGTGTAAGAGAGGTATTTCACAATTCCTACCTTTCTGATTCACGAAGCTCACAAGAAGTGTGAGGTGAAGAGCATACTTGGATCAGAAGAGTCTTTAGGTCTCTTAGTGTGTGTTAGTGGTGCAAACACATGTGGTGAAAGCAAATAGATTGTCGGCAATGTTATTTTGTGACATCCTGTGGAGGATTTTAGTTGGTTGGACAATTACAAAATTAATTTTAAGGGAGTTTTAATTTCAGTTAGGGAGTGTAAGAGAGGTATTTCACAATTCCTACCTTTCTGATTCACCAATCTCACAAGAAGTGTGAGGTGAAGAGCATACTTGGATCAGAAGAGTCTTTAGGTCTCTTAGGGTGTGCTAGTGGTGCAAACACATGTGATGAAATCAAATCAATTGTCGACAAATAAACTAGAATAGTATATAAAATAAATGAAAAAGTAGATGTACTTTTAACTCTAAAAGATGCTCAAGGTGCTTTGCAAATCAAAATGCTAAGTAATTAAAAAGTTGGAAATGGAGTTTTTTCACACTTCTCACCCTTTTCTGATTCACCAAGCTCACAAGAAGTGTGAGGTGAAGAGCATACTAGGGGAGGCAAGAGTCTTTAGGTCCTTTCTTGTGTGCAAAAAGTGGATTCTACACTAGCCTTGATCCTAAACACATGTCAATTGTGCATAAACAAGAATAGTATTGAAACCCTAGGTAAGTTCCGAGAGAGACGAACTCTTTACTCCCCAATCTTGGTCTATGTGGACTAATTACTAAAAAAGTAAGTAACTATTGCAAATTAACTTAATTTGAGTTCATAGGTAAGTAGCAATGGGCTTGCCAGATTGTAGAATGCGGATAAAAAGCAAATCAAAAGACTGTAACGCGGCCAAACAATACTCTGTTGTGCGGTAGCACAAAAAAATACAAAACAGACATGGTGTAGCACAAGTAGAACACAAACAAGGTGCTCGAATCAACCAACGAGAGGTCGCACGGGCAACGAACTAATTACCTGCTCTTTTAGTGCGATTTTTGAAGGCGTTTCTGTGCTAGTAGCACGACCGAGAGGCCAGGAACCACGCTACTATGTAAAAATTAATTGTGTCTAACAGGGATCCAAATTATGGAGTAGGAGGTGGTAAACCTTATCTCCTGCAAATGATAAATACCCGGAATTAATTACAGCATAAAACAACCTAGTTTAAAAGAAATAAACAAAAATAAGTGGAGTCTCCATTAGAAATGTTGTGGAAAAAATTGCACAAGTGTGAAATCATCCACTTGGTAAGGGGCTAGGCCTCATAGTCTACAGCAAGGCCTCGGTCCTTGGAGCCCCTATGTGGGTTTGTTGGTTGTCCTCCAAGTGATCCTGCAATTTGCTAATGGAATTCGCATAAAACAAAGAAACTTGAATAAAATGTGAAATAAAAAGAGATGGGGTGAGAATGCAAACTCCAACAACAATCTAAGGTATGCCAATCCACTTTGTATTTCCCAATGGTTAAGCTGTACAACCGTTAGGAGGTGTGGGCTTCAAGAGAAGCTAAAAATCTCCCTTAGGGAGCCTTTTTTCCTCCAAACTATATGCTAAGTGAATGGTAGAATAATGGAGGAACTCCTGCCCCTTGAAGGAAGGTGGAAAGGGAGCTTGGGAATGCTTACGAAGGTAGGAAGAGGTGGGCTATGAGGAAGCTCCAACACAAATCCAACAACATAACCTTTCTCTTGTTTTCTCTCAGCAAAATGCATGCCAATGGATTCCTTTTATAGGCCAAGAGGTGGCCAAGAAACAACTAGATCCAAATGTGAACTCATACACTCCATGAACTAGTTCCAAGGTACACCAAGGGGTCCATTTAATGCCACCAAGTGTGTGAGGAGAGGAATTCGAATCCTTGGAGGTGATGGAGCCTTCATTGCACCATGGGAAGTAGGTGGTCCCATCATTTTGACAGTAGCACAACATTAATGAAGAAAAGTCATGCAATAACGCGACCTTTATGAAGCAAAGCCACGCAATACACTAGCGTGGGTACATAGTTATAAATCTTGTGCGATAGCGTGACTTTTGAAAGAAAAGTCACGTGAGTGGCCCAAAATTCACGCCTTTTGTACTTTGAGGAACAAACTATTTTGTGGATATGTTGAGGATGTCTTTGGTAAACTGCATTCTTTATGTCAATGACGCCTTACTGCAAGAATCGTCGAAATGTTGCATATGTGTGAGATTTAGGCGTTAGTAACCACCATCCTGAATAAATAAAACCTCATAATCCCTTCTGAAAAGGTCCATCAAAGTTGACATTACAGGTTCAAATTGAGATCCCCAATTTCTATCTAGACCTCTTATCCTAGCATTACCCTCCATCACCCTGTTGACTGATAAAGCATTTTCCATAACATAATTAGATGCCTTATTTGGGTAAACCCCTTTATCGAAAGATCCAAAATGGAAATCAGGGGAAGGGAAATGTTCATGGGAGGAAACAACTGGTAAGGAAGAAATCATAGTTGAATCCATTAATAAGGGAATAGACCCCAAATTAGACCCTAAAGGATTCCCCACAGGGGTAGAAAAACTCGTAGAAGGATCCTTCCCATCCCCACCATAATCTATAAATTTTAAGTGGGATCTCAATAAGTCCCCTACCAATTATTTTGGTAAAAATTTAAGAACAAGAGGCAAGAAAATTTCAAACTTATCCATTAATTATTGAGCAAAGGAAATATCCAAAGGAACAAGTGATAAATGAACCGCTAATGAATCCAAATCTTGGGACGAATCATCCTACGAAGATCCCTTCGTCGATGAGTCCATAAGCATAGGCTTTAGCCTCGTCGAACATTTCTTTCGAAGATGTCCTGTCTCTCTACAAAAATGGAATCTGAAGGGGATTTTCCAATAATCAAATCTTTACTTCCAAGACCCATCTAACCAAATGATTTCAACCTTTTCCGGCAATCCCTCAGCCATTTTTATTTCCACTAATATTCTGGGCATATTTTTACCAAAAGCTAAGAGGGTTTCTTCCTCCACTAAGATAAAATAACTAATTGAATTACCAACCTCCATGAAAGCCTCCAAAGTCCAGAATTGGATTGGTAACCCCAGCAAAAGAAACCAAAGATTTCGATGCTATATTTTCTCCTTCCACGGATCAAAGCCAATGTGCCATCTACTAAAAACCAAAGACCCTTTTCCTATAATCCATAATTTTCCAAGAATCAACTGCATACTTTCGATCATAAGGAACTGGAATCATATCCAACCATTCACGAGCATACTCACCTTAGGAATGTAGTTGATTAAGGGTTTCCAATAAGATTTCATCCGATCAATAATTTTGGCCCAAGACGTCTTAATGCATTCAAGCTTCCCTAAAAGGTCCCTCGAAGCTAGACTAGTGACTCTATCTAAAGTAACATTTTTCCCCAACACGCACAAGGATTTATCCCTGGCCTTAAAAGATTTAAGAAGAAGGTGAAACTTTGAATGTGGACCTGTTACCCAACGACGAGACTTTTCAAGAACAAGACAACCATATCCTAATTCACCGGACTTCCCAATAGGGATCTTGTCTGGAAAATCCTTCTTATGATCCCCTGCTTGTTTCAAATCAGTAAAATATTTCACCTCTCAATCAGGTATTTGGACTGCCTTAAACAAAACTTTCATACCTTGATTTTGAACCCTAGACTCTAGAAGTGGAGTCTCAGTAGATAACAAAGGTCCTGAACCGAATTTAGAGGCCTTTCGAGATGCCAACAAAGAAAATTTCACATCTAAATTAAGGTTTGAGTGAAGACAAGGTTTCCAGAGCGAAAACCCTCCATCAAGACTATCTCTATCATTCAAAAAGGAATCCACATTCAAGTCACTATCTGAACTGACATTGATAGGGACATAAGACTTTTCCACATGTTGTAGCTTTAATACAGAATCTAACACATCCCCAGTGAATAAATATGATTTGGATCGGACACCTAGAGGAGAGCCGCTCTTGGGCCTAGTTGGCCCAACATGTTACCCCACATGGAAAAGAACTCGACATACCAAAAATAATCAATGACTAAAATAGATGCTCAAAAGAATTTCCCACTTTTTTCTCTTGGTTGGTACTAGGCCCAACCATGTAGGTGGGCTTAACTCCAAGTGGCCTACAAAATTTATCCAGACCTAGCTAGGGTTTTGTAGAAAACCACACAAAGGAAAAATTTATAAACATGAATATAAGTTCAAATAGTTTAAAATACTTTTTATTATAAATGTTTACTAGCATTAACTTATTCAATATATTGTTTTTTGATTTAAAATCAGCATAAATCTATCTTAAAGTCGTATCTATCAAGCATCGAGAGGGATCCAATCTCTTGAGGTGTAATTTTTTTATTATTTTAAACTTAAGAAATTTGATCCCTCTCTTAACACATTCAATTTTAAGTTTTAATTTTTTATTTTATAGGCCGACATGGATTTTTTTAATTACTTTTCATATTTTTTTATGAAATTAAATATTTTTTAATTATAAAAATTATGATAAAAAAATTTAAACAAATTTATTTTAAAGATTTGATGATGATGATGATGATTAACATCCACTCAGACCAAGTTTGGTCGATTGAAACTGAAGAAGAAATAAATTACTTGTTTTACTGTAAAATTGTATTTCTATGCTCAAAAAGCTTAGAAAGAAGTGTATCGATGTCACTATAGTCTTGACAAGTTAGGAGATTATAGAGGTTATTATTATAATAAAGAGTGTGAAACTCCAATCGAATGTGAGTGTATGCATGAAACTCTAAGAGAAAGTGACTTTCATCCTCAACTCTCTTAGTCTTCCTCCGAGGGTGTTTTAGGAATTGTCTAGCACCTCGTTTCACTACGCGGCTCATGAGAGTTCATTCTTATTTTGGCTATATTAGTTTTCTTCTTCAAGTTAATTAAAATAGAGAGATATTTTTTATCTTCTAGGTTAGGGTTAATGACCTCCTTATAGTATCTTAATTTATTTTTAACCTCTAAAACCTTTTAGCCCCACATTTTCTCTTTAAATTTAGATGTAATATTATTTTTAATGTTATTGATCATTTGCAGAGTGGAATTCTCGTCATTGCTCCAATGGTTTAACCAAGTCATGGTATCTTTATGTCAACCTCTCTTAAGCCGAAGTGGTCTTCACTGAATTTTAAAACAATTTTAAGAAGTTTTTATTAATAATATAATAAAGATTTGTAAAATAATGTAACGAACCATGTAAAAATACCTTAAAATATGGCAAGTTTATTTTAAAGTTTTATCAATATAATAAAGATTTGCATAATAATTTTTTTAAGCATTTTAATTTTAACTTTATAAAATATAAAAGAAAAATAGATATATAAAAAAGAAAATTAAAGTAATGAATAACAAAAAAGTATTATTATAAGTAAAATGCTATAAAGAACCCTGTAAAAATATTTTAAAATATTAATATTAATAATTATTATTTGAGTATATTCAAGTTAAAAATGTTAAAGAAATTAGATAATTAATAAAATAAGATAATTTGTGATTAAAAAATTTTAAAAAATGGAAAAAACAAATAAAATAATCTTAAGAGTTTGCGCATATTATGGGAAACCTATCCAATGAGGTCCAACAACTTGATCCATGACCAAGGCGGAACTTAATCCATGACTCTTTCTTTGTAACTCATGGCACCTATTAAACTTTAAATTATGTATATTATAGAATAGATTAAGTGTAAATTAAACGTAAATTGTAAAATAAACTAATTTTTTTACTTATAATTATGTGTATTAAACAAATCATGAAGTATCTAGTCCTTGTGGCATCTTCTTCTCGGCGTGTTGTTATTCTTTGGATACTATTTTCTTGACAGGTGATGGAATTATAGAAATGAAATTCCATCCTGAGAAATCAAAACAATCTTCATCGAAGCTTTCAATTTCTTATCGATAAAGCAAGGAGGAGAAATCTTGACATTGTAATTTCAGAAAGTGACTAGCTTGGAAGATTGGTTTTTGTTTTTTTGTTTTATAATCTCCTTAAACCTTGGCCACAGATATTTTGCCTCATATACTAAAGCCTTACTTCGTACCCATGATGTTTGTCTATATCAAGACATGAGACTAAAGCCTTACTTGGCACCCATGATGTTTGTGTATATTAAGACAAGAGAATTTGCATTTTGGGGGTAAATTAATGGTTGCCCCCCTCATCGAGTTAATTTTCCTTTCGACCAATCTTCAAGGAATGTCTATGCATTGCGAAGCTCAAGAAATTGAAGGAGAATTCATAGCCATAACAGATGCCAGCATTGATTAAGAGAGGGAATATATGAAATTAAATCATGTTTATGTGAATTAATATATGGAAGTAAAGAAGATTTTGATCAAAGTTCTTACATAATTTTAAACATACAACCACCAAAATCAAAGAAAAGGCATCCAATCCATGGTCTCTTTTTTGGTGTGAACAGAGTAATCAATGAATCAAGTAATTGACAAAGCGGCTATTACTAGCACATCCACATGAGTAGTAGATGGAGAATGCCAATAGGGATTAATATCCCAATTGAATGCGCAAATTTCCTTTTACTTAAACTTTTTAACAAATTTTAGTGTTTTGTGGTGTTTCCTTTTTTTCACACACACACACACACACATATATCATGTTGATTGATACGATGGCTTTAGATCCAGGGGAGGGATAAGGTCAACCTAGTCTATCCCTGGGGTTTCCCATAGGCATCTTGGTACAATCCCATCATTATGTGGATCATTCTGTACCCCAATATTTTCACTCATCCATTCCCCGTCATGATTTTGACTCTACAGGTCATTGGTCCCCCACTTCCGCCACACACCTTACTCATGGCGTTGATTTCAACTACCTCCTTGACACCCTCTATCCCACCAAACCCTCACTGACTCGACCATGCTCAAAATTGTCCCTCCTCCAGCTCAACCAACCCCTTTTCCTCAAACCTCGTGGACCCCCTTCACCCAAACCTGGGAAAGAGACCTTAGAAACATAGGACACAATGTATCAAAAAGAAAAAGGATGAGATGAAGGTGGTAATCAACCCTGGATTCATAAAATACAAGACCCTACTATACATTGAAATGGCGCTAATCGATCGTTTTCATGCATGGCAGTTCACAAACCTGGAATTGCATACATGGACAACAAAAACATGGGAACCAATACTAGGTTACTCCTCGCTAATACATGTTGGTGCTAGAGGTTACATCACCTTTGTTTTTAGCTTTGTAGAAGGCATATCAATGATAGCAATGGAAGGACCATGGTTTTAGGGCTCAGTCGCACTTACACTCTTTAGATGGCACAATGGTTTCGATCCTATTCAAGAAAAAATCCATACAGTGGCTCTTTGGGTTAAACTTCCATGCCTTCTGCTCGAGTATTGGGAACCCTAATATTTAATATTATTGGGGATACCCTTGAAAAAATCTTGAAAACAACACCAGAGACAAAAGTCAAATCCTCCATGACAGTTGCTCATATCTATGTCGAAATGAACATCTCTCTTGGTCTACCGGATATGATCCTCATCAAAATAGTTGAAAAACACTTCATGTAGATATTGGATTAAAAAAATGTGCCTTTTCGTTGCACACAATGTAGGTCACGTGGGCATCTAAAAATCAGCTTCCCGTATATAAAATTAGGCGAGGATGTTGGTGAAACCCACCTTGTAATGAGACCCTCGGACTTTGGCACAAAATCACTAACACGGGAGGATGGGGAAAAAGGAAGTTGGACTTCTAGGAAAAGCATCATGAACATCTAAAGGAATCTCAATCCTGCATGGGTGAAGAAATTGCAAGGGTGAACGAGTAACTTTCAACTTGACTTAATGATTTGGAGGAACGTCTCAAAAAGGCACACTCAATCACACAACCACCACTCGAAGATCTAGTACCACCCGCTCATAGCTCGTCCAAGCCTACTAGTATTCACAGTTCAGTCTCCTTATCATCAGACACAAATTCCTTGGATTCAGGTGATCACACTCCACATATCTCTATGAAAGACCATTCGTCCTCAAGCAATTTATCATCTCCTTCTCAACCGCGGAGGTATTACACTTGTTCACAATCAAAATTGCCTATAGCACAATCTAGAGGGTTATGTATGTCATTACCCCCCCTATTGCAATCTTCTAGAGGGAGGAATCCATTCATCATACATTCTCAGGAAACTGCGAAAAATGATGTAATGGAAAGAAGGCATTTAAAAAAATTTGGGGCCCTTAGCAAAGAAGCACCCAAGGGGGTGAAGAAATGATCAATGTCTCCAATATCATTAGAGGCCTAGTGTCCACCTCCAAACAAAGGGCCCTAAGATGCTTGGTACAAAATCGATTCTCCCTCTATTCTCTTCATTCAAGAAACAATGTGTACTGCCAACTCTTCACTCAAAATTCTTAAGAAGGTTTTTCCAGATTGGTCATTCTTAACCATTGATGCAGTGGGAAATATTGGAGGTCTAGCTATGGGATGGTCATCCTCTTATGTATTTTTATCCTCAGTAAGTACCCCAAACTATATTCTTTCCTCTACTAATGCATTACCTCTTACTCCCACTCTGTACTTGCTCAACATTTATGCTCTGACACACGACCATAAACCATTTTGGGAATACCTTTTGATCTCCTTTTTCCTTTCCCTCCCCAATATGATAACTGGCATATACCTAAAATTCACCATCTACTCAAGTGAAATGTGTGGCTCCACTGCTCAGCGTCATATTTTTTTGAGTCCCTCATCATCAAACACCATCTAGTTGATATCAAGCCTATTGACCTTATCCCTACATGGTCTAACCACATTTTTGGCTCTGATCATATTTCCAAACGACTGGGCCGATTTCTAATCAAGGACTCCTTCCTCTTAACCCTACAAGCTTACAAATACTCTACCCTCAAATATGAACACATGGATCATCATCCCATCTCTCTTGATCTCTTTACAAACTCTTCAAATCCTCTTTCCCCCTTCAACTTCAACCCCCTTGGATACAATATGAGGATTTCAACTCCATTGTCTCTGCACACTAGGTCCCAATATCAACTCAACCTTATTGAATGGAAATGGAACCTATCCATCAAAACCTCCTTCATGTCAATGGAAAGGTAAAATATTGGGATCACAACACATTTAAGGACGAGGATCAGGAACTACTCACAATGGAATCCTAGATAGAAAGGAATATGGACTCGACCATGTCCTCACACATGGACAATGATACCATAGCTGAGCTAAATTCCCTATAAAAGGAAAAAGCTTGATTACCGGCTTGGAAGGAATCCAAATGGAGGATAAAGAGTAGATAACTCTAGCTCTTTGAAGGAGAAAACAATACAACTTTTTTTCACAAGTAGACAAATAGCAGATGAGCTATGAACTTTGGAAAGTAAGAAACCGACACAGACAAGAATGCATAGATTTCATATCTATTTCAAGAGAAACGATTGAGTATTACAATGGACATTATTCAAAGACCCTAGAGAGAATATTAGATATGTGTTGGCAATATCCACCTTCTTTGGTAGTTGGATATCCAATGAGCAGAGCGATCAAATTCAAAATCTAGTTTCAAAAGATGAAGTACACGATGCACTCCACCCTTCACAGGATGGAAAGTCACCAGGAACGGATGGATATATAGTTGAGTTCTTCATACACTTTTGGGATCTTATGGAAAATGACCTTACAACTATGGTGGAAGAACCACGACTATCAAGTCAAATTCATCCACCTATTAACTCTACTTTTATCGCAAACATCCCAAAATGTGACTCCCCTGAGGGATTTGATTTATACCAACTGATTTCCTTATGCAATTGCATTTACAAGCTTATTTCCAAAGTTATTAGTGGACGGTTCAATTCAATCCTCTCCACTAATATCACCCTTGAACAATATGGTTTTCTTAACAACCGAAACATCCATGATGCCATAGGGGTTTCCCAATAAGCTCTCCACTTGATCAAGATTAAGTCACAGTGTACCTTCATGCTCAAGATCACATTACAAGAAAAATACCTTATAGCAAAGGTTTTTAGTGTTACAAGATTGGCCAAAATTGTCCAAAAAACCTCCGCTACAACCTCCACCAATGGTACTAGATGGTTTGGTGGAGGTTTTTGCATAAACTTATTATAACTAAAAGAAACTCAAGGGTCAGAGGGTTCAACGGAGGTTTTTTCATCGATGCGCTTTATTGATATAAGTGCATTGGTGTTATCTAATACATAACACACCGGTGAATTTAAATACATACTATCACTAGTGCATACCTAAATTTTAATCACATTGATTCTTTATAACATTATATGCACCGGTTCTTTTTAATAAATATCGCGCTGGTGCTTATAAAATTTTCTAATTCACCGGTGCTATAAGGGAATGAAAACACACTAGTGAAGTTGACCGGGACGTTGATGTGTGGTGCTTTTTTACAATCGATGGTGCAGTCACAATATACTGGAGCACTAGTGTGATTATATATAGAAAGAACTGGTCTATAATAATAAACATGCATTAGGGCATGTAACAAATAGTTTGTTGCACCGGTGTGCTTTTGTTGTAAAATCACCAGTGTGATTAAAACAATCAAAAGCACCAGTTATTTTCTCTTTGGTGAATAGTGATTGGTGACAATGCACTGAAATATCTATATTTTATTTTTATTGTTTTCAATTCCTTTATTTTTCATAAATTAAAATATTTTTTCTAATGGTATTCATATAATTTTAATTTTAACTATTGCGTTTGGATATGATGTTTGGACCAATTTGTTATATAATCAGTTTTGCATCTATTGTAAAATTTAATCTTCCATATATTTAATCGACGATGTAACATTTCATAATGGCATTGGACAATGCAATAGAATAAGAAACTTTATTTTATTATTTATGAATAAGAGGTCCTTTGTCATACAAAATGGGACAACATAAAGGTCCACAATAATCAAAATGTCAATATGTAATTGTTACACTTATTGGTAACTTGTTGTCTTTTGAATTGGTACACTATATCCAGTACATTTTACAAAATATCTTATTTTCACAAACAATTATCTCAAAATATACAACATCTTGCGTTAATATCCAATTATATTGATCATCATTCTTCATTGGAATTGTTGTCAGTGCTTGAGCTACTTGCATGACTTGGGTTATTTGGCCAAATGTTTTGTTGATTTCCCTGATTGTGTTCCTCCTCTTCAACTTCCATCTACACACATAAAGATAAAGTGTAATGAGTGTATCTACATTGGTGGGCATAATGCAAATTAAAATAGATAATATGCATGAATGTAAATTGAAAAGCATATCATAGAAAGAATTGAGTCCTGAATGATACACATTCTTTCAAAACCAAATCTCACGCCGTCTCTCAACAACTCTTATGTTGGCTCCACTCCATACTTTGTTTCCTGCAAGTTTTATACCCCATCACAAATCATAGATTTAATATAAAGGATTTTTGTTGTTCCATTAATTATAATATGAGAGAAGTAAAACAACATAGATACTTACAAATTCCACAATTAATTTTTTATATGCCAACATATACTCACAACCCATACTTAACCCAATGTCAATTAATTCTTTTGATGACTCTTCTTTGTATGTTAGCATGTATTTGAAGACAACCAAGGATGGACAGTGTAAACAAAATTTAAAATATAAAGATCACAACCAATATGAAATCTTAAGTTGTTATAAGGAAATCACAATTACTCACAAACTTTGCTATCAACCCTTTTTTTCCTTGTCGTCCTATCTTATGTGCTGAATGGGTTCCATTTTGTTTTCTTTTCTGCAATAAAACAATTGAAAATTAATATTTAATACTAAATTAATTAATTATATTTACGTAATAGAAAATTTCAATGATTACATGCATTTGAAACATGTTGTTTTTGAGATGGCTCCTGTTGCGATGCAATTATGTCCATTTCTTTGACCATCTCCTTGTACACTTTTTTGGACATCTCTACTGGAATATTTCAAATATCCCTTCCACTTTTCATATTATATAACATATCATTATTTTTCCTAAGACCATTCTCTTTATTCTTCTACTCACCCTTTATGTTTTATCTCTTCTCTACAATTGTTTGTTTTATTGTCATTTAAATGGCATCTTTATTTCATTAAAAAAAATAGAGCAAAGAAAAAATACAATACTAAATCCTTAGTCCAAACTATCATTCCCCATACTAGATCCTAAATACAATCAAACAACATAAAATTTGAAAGGAAGTAATCTCATCAAAATTCTCATGAGCATAACTTAATTCCACATAAGGATACACAAGGAGAAATGTAAATAGAAGGAACACGAGCATAACTAGAAAAATTTGGCATTGGTATGGGGAATGAGCTTCTACATTTATGGGTTAATATATGAGTATAGGAAAACGCTTGGAAACTATTCAAGAAATGTGGGTACATTAAAGTCTAATGTTTGTTACTATAACTTGTTTTGCTACCTTTTATGCATGGATATTATATGTCTTGTGATATTATGTTTCATGATATTATTGATTTGTCCTTTTTGTTCTTATGGTTAATATAAGTTTAAATGAGTGTTTACCTCACTAAATATTCATGATAAAGACTGAATCATTGGTTGTCAGTCCCTCGAACTGAAGCAAGAATATTTGTGTGGGTGGTGAACAGTGCATCTTCTTGCACTAAGAACATATTACTACATGCATTGTTCTTCACCACTCACACTTTTTTGCTATTGTATATGCATGCATTTTATATGTTTTAAGAATTTTATATGTACCAGGAATTTAGATTGAATTTTTTAACTTATACCAAACATGCCACATATAGTCTAAAGCCACGTACACATAGCAATATCTTAAAGAGGCATCCTTCCACCCAAAAAAATGCAATGTCATCCACTTAAACTTGTGGTCTCAACTACTTTCATCCTTATATTTTATTGAAGAAAACTTTACATATTGTAAGAGAAACAATATATGCAATATGTATAGAGGAGAATATAGCACAATAAATCATTTATGCTTTATTGAGATAATGGTTGCAATTAGGCAAAAAATGTAGAAGATGAAATCTCTTTTGCATCTCTAACTAATAAGTAGGTTTTAGCATTGACTTGGGCACATACTTCATCTGAATACATATTTTGAAAGGACATAAAAAAACTAAGACCATTAAAAACAAACTTTCAACACAATTTCCAAATTGAAAACATACCTACAACTTGAATAAAATGCCATGATCCATCATAAGTTGAGAGAATAAGTCAATGTGTGTCACCAAGAAAGGTTGTTCTCCAACGAATGGAGAATTTGTCCATGATTACAAAAATTGTGTTGAATGATACCTCAATGTTGATTACACTCCTTAAACATAAACTTAACACTTTCCAATTTGGAATAAATAGGGAAATATTATCGACAAATCCACTATTTTTCAACTAGTCCTTAGCAGGAATCCCTAAAGTCAAGATCAACCATGAAAAAAAATGAGTTAGCTTGAAATATTATAAGATAAAACCTTAATTAACCCACTAATACATTTAAAAATTTTGTCTGATGAACACCACTCAGCATTAAGGGAGGATTCCAACACCCACTTCTTATGCAATAGAATCTATTGTTTATTTTATTCAAAGAACAATATAGGTTTATCATAAGATAATTGCCAACATTTCCAAATTGGGCCATGAAGAGACTTATTCAGTTTATCAAAATATTCCACTGGGTTAATATATTCTAATGTGCTAAGATATTCTAATGTGACAAAACTATATTTTAATATTGTCTAGTCTATAGTATCGATTCTTGGTCGAGGCACACCAAACGTTGACCAAACATCATTATTATAGCTTCAATGTCTAATAGACGTCGCTTAAGAGATGTTATTTCCACATTGGAGACATCCCTTAGGTGACATCTGGGACATGGAAGGAACATCTCTTAAGAAACGTCCAGGTGACATTCTTTCCATGCCATGTACATCTCTTAAGATACATCTCCATTGCGCATTGTATGTCGCGTCAACAACGTCTATTCCAAGTTGTAGATGTCCTTTAAGGGGTGTCCATTCCACGTTGGATACATCCTTAAGTGGTGCATCCAATGTGGAATATACATTGCTTAAGAGAAAAAAAAAAACATGTTGGAGATGTCTCTTAAGGGACGTCTATTCCACGTTGGAGACATCCCTTAAGCAATGTTTCCAACGTGGCATAAACGTCTCTTAAGAGATTTTTCCAATGTGAAATAGGCATTGCTTAAGATACGTTCAAACAAGGTATGTATGTGAAAAACACATCTCTTCTCTTGACATTTGTTCGACATTCAAATATTCAAAAAAAAACTTCATCCCAATGGTGTATCATTGTCGTTTAACAGTTTTCCTTCCGACATTTAAAAGACACAAAAAAGCATTGAACGTGAGTCAAATTTTGGTCCAAATGCAGTAGAAAACGTGAATATGAAAAAATATTATATTCCTTTCCATGGGGTGGAAAATGATTAAGAGAGGCATAATGTTGCTTCAATTATTTCTCATTCATCATATTTATTTCCAAGAAGGTTTTAAGTACATGGGAATTTTCCTAAAGCCAAATGATTATGAGATTAATGTTTGGAAATGGCTCATAGAAAAAATTAGAAAAGAGAGTAAACTTGGGTGTAATAGATGGCATTCCAATTGTGGGAGAGTAATCTCAATGAAGTCTATGATGGAATATATTCCAATAAATTAGCACTCTTTGTCTTACATTTTCATGGAATTTTGAAAAATATTAGGAAGACAATATTCAATTTTTTGTCAACTGAAAAAAGAGAAAAAGAAGGTATCTCTTCATGTAAATGGCATGACATAGATAAACCAAAGGATATGAGGGGTTAGGGCCTTACAAATATTCACCACTTTGGGAAGGACTTTCAAACAAAGAATGCATGGAGGGTAATCTCAAAGGATGAACTACAAACTAAGG
The DNA here is from genome assembly GCA_027924585.1 of Larix kaempferi. NCBI lineage: Eukaryota > Viridiplantae > Streptophyta > Pinopsida > Pinales > Pinaceae > Larix > Larix kaempferi. The sequence continues at coordinate 1,808,553 of BSBM01000660.1, read as the reverse complement.
TCATAATTCAAAAATACACTTAACATCATAATGATTGAATATTGGATTAGGAACCCTTAAAAAACATTCGTATAATGCCTTTATAGTATGGAAATCCATCATTTTCCTTTCCTCTTGTTGAGGATTGGTTGGCTGGAAGGTGGGTAATGGAGAGAAGGTTAGAGTAGGTTTTGATCCATGGTGGGGCGTGGGGATGTATACATAGTGTCTAAAAATATTATTGCATCTCTTTAAGGGAATGACATGTTAAAGTTACAGCATCATGAGTAATTCTCCAAGTCAATCTTGTGTGTCAATATTGAGCCTTATGCATCGAGGTAGTGCGTTATAGGATCCTGAGTTAGACTCAGGAAACTTGGAGAAGAATTTTGAGTTGGACTCAAGAATTAATAATCCTCAAGTGTTGATTTAAGTGCTTTGTATGTCAAAGTGATGGTGTTGTACAGTCTTGCTTGTCAAGACTAAGGTCTTATATGTCTAGAAAGATCCTCATGTGTTGAGGTAATGCTTTGCATGTCGAAGCATGAATGGTGTGTGATGTAATACTAACCATGGTTGAGCTATTAAGTCTCCTCTAGAGACTGGCCACCTCTAGAGTGAATTACTTTAGCATATGACCACTTGGAATGATAGTAGAACAAGATGATCACATAATTAAAAAAATATCCTTAGTATATTTGATATGATAGATAAATTAAAGTTGGAACATGTGGACCATACAGATAAGACGAGAGATAAAGATAAGATGTGATAAGATAAGAGAGAACACGATTTGCTCACTTCAACAAAGATAAAGACTTCAGTTAAATAAGAGAGAATTCGAATTGTTAAACTTCAATGATGTTAACAAGAAAGACTTCAGTTAATTAAAGGAGAATTTGAATTGTTCACTTCAATGATGTTATCAAGAAGGAATTCAGTTAAAATATTTAACTAAGTGTTAATAAAGAAGATCTAGCTAACTAAAGTGTTTTTCATGTCAACACTTGATTTAAACTAAAAGACAACACTTAAGTTGAACTAAAAGACATCACTTGAGTTACGATACTTGAGTTGCGACACTTGAGTTAAGATACTTAAGTTACGACACTTGCATGACGACACTTGAGTTAGCCACCTAACTAAGTGACCTAGCATGCAGATTAAGGGCAAGATCATCCTGAAGTCAGCAGATAAAAATAGAATACAAAGCATGAGAAGTATGGTATATATATGTTATGCAGGATTGATGAATTCAATGTGAGAGCAGAATCTCTTCTCTCTTGAAGGAAATTCGTTTTTTTTATGCATGTGACCAAAATCAACGAATTGGTTTTGTGTTGGATATTATTCTGAGGTATATTATTCCATATTCTCTCTTGCTCTGTGATTGCACCAGATGTTCTTGGTATTTCTCTCTGATAATGCACCAGGGGTGCTTGATGTAATTTGTTCATTTGTAAAGACATTCTCTGCTATCTATCAATATTCTAAGGAATATTTTACTGGGGTTTTGTCCCTCAAGTAATAGAGGGTTTCCCTAGGGTGAATACCATGTCTCATGTGAATGGTTATGATTTTGATTATTCGTTGGTTTCAAGTACTACTATAATTCCACATTAAGATAATAAAAAATTAACACGGTATCAGATCTCAGGGTGTGAATGACCTAAGTTTTGCAGTCAATCTTGAGCCTAGATTGATCATGCGTGAGCACAGTACTTGAAGAATAATGGCTTCAATCTTAGTAACACCGGAAGATAGAATTGAAGGAACTTTGAACTTCAATACTTGGAAGGCAGGGATTTTGAATATCTTGGAACAACATGATCTATATGGATACATATCCAATTTGTTGAAGAGCTCACTTCTAATGTTGGGTGCACTACTTTCAAGAAGAATCAAGTCAAATAAAAAAGAATCATTTATGATTTTGTGAAAGAAAATTTGATGCTAGTGATTACTCCATTGAAGAATGCAAAGGAGTGCTTCAACACTTTGACAAATATTTATGAGAAGAAAGATCCCAATAAGAAGAGAGCCCTAAAGAACAAGCTTTGTAATATAAAGATGGAGAAGGAAGAATATGTTGCTTCCTTCTTCACAAATATCTCTTAAGTAAGAGATCAACTCATGAGCATTGGAGTTATTGTCGATGATGATGATCTTATTCAGACTATTTTCGATGGTATTCCATCCTCATGGGAGACATTATTGGCTGATGTTAATGGTCGATAAGTGAAACCAAACTTTGAAATATTATAGCATTAATGCCTTCAAGAAGAAGGGCAAATTCAAAGCATAATTTCTTCCTCCAAAGAAGAGAACCTTGCTCTTATGGCAAGGACAAAGAGAGGAAAGAAATCATTTTCTCAGAAGAAGTATCCTTGTCAAAAGTAAAAAGAATACAACAAGAAATTTGATAATCCTAAATTCAAATGCTTCAACTACAATAAGAGGGCCACTTTGCAAGAGACTAATGTGCAAAGCAAAGAGGAAAGTTCAAGGGTAGATTCCATGCTTCTACTGCTACAAAAGATGAACCTACAAGAAAGAATTCTTCAAATGATCAAGAGACAAGGAAGGAGTACTATCTTGTCTCAGCTCTAGATGGATCCATTACCACTAGTGTTGAGACATGGCTAGTGGATAGTGGCGCATCAAAACACATGATTGGATATAGGAGTGTTATATCATATCTAAAGGAAAAGAAGTTCTCCTGTCAGGTGGAGCTTGGAGATAATACCACCTATTTGATTGAAGGATTTGGATCCACTTCCTTTTAGTTGAATTCAAGTGATGTACTCCATGTTGACGATATTCAGTATGTTCTTGGTCTGAAGAAAAACCTCTTGTATGTTTCATTTCTAGAAGATGAAGGTTTAAAAGTAATATTTATGGACAACAAAGCACTCTTGTGGCCTAAGAATTTAGACTTGAATTCTGTAGCTGTGATTGGATTTAGAGAGGGAGGTCTCTACAAAGTTCCTGGAAATTTCACTAAAGCCATGATCCATGACATAGTCAGTCCTTGTGAACTGTGGCATAGGAGGGTTGGCCATATTCATTTCAAAGCGCTACCTGTCCTACAGAAGATGCTAAAAGGTATGAATGTATTTCAATGTGAGCATGATGTTATTTGTAGAGGTTTTTCTCTTGGTAAGAACATCAAGAAAATATTTCCAAACAGTACTAGAATATATAAAGGGATCCTAGACTTGATCCATTCAGATATATGTGGTCCCATGTATGCACCATCCTTGAGTGGTTAGATCTATACTATGTTCTTTTCATAGATGACTTCTTTCAGAATTCATGGATCTATTTTTTGAAGCCAAAGAGTGAAACTTTCAACAATTTCAATAGTTTAAAGCACTGGTTGAGAATCATACTAGAAAGCACATTCGTGCTTTGATATCTGATAATGGAGGAGAGTTCGAGTCTCATGACTTTAATGACTTTTGCAGAGAGGCAGGGATAAGAAGATAGATGATTGTACCTTACAAACCCTATAAAAATGGGGTTGCTGAAAGAAAGAACATAACAATATGTGAGGCTACAAAATCTATGATGTGTGATCAGGATCTGCCCACTTCCTTATGAGCAAAAGCCTCTAGCATTGTTGTTTATATACATAACATAATTCCTCATGCTATCTTGGGAGAAAAGACTCCTGGAGAAGTTTTCACTGGTGAAAAAACAAATGTTGGACACTTGAATATTTTTGGTTGTCCTGTCTACATTCATGTACCAAAAGAGAAGAGGAAAAAGATGGATCCATTCAGAAAGAAAGGCACATTTATTGGATATAGTGAATCCTCGAAGGCTTATAGAATCTATGTTCCGGGACAAAGGCACATTGAATTCAGTAAAGATGTAGCATTTCACGAAGAGGCTTCCTTCAAGTTCTCTAAAGAACTTCAGTGTGATTCATATATGGAGGATCATGGGACTCCCATGATGGAGGATCCAAATTCTGATTCTTTTATTTCAGATGTTGAGAGGGATAAGCTAGAAGAGTCCTTAGATCCTCTTAATCTTGAAGAGCCAATAGAATTGGTAGAAATATATCTCAATGAAACTATTGCTAAGATGAGATCTGCATGGTGTCGAGACATTCTGCAAGAGGCAAAAAAACATAGGGCACCACCATGAACATTCAGAGAGTGAAGAGACCTAAAATATTTTCAGAATATGTAGTTCAGATGAGTCACATCAATGACTCAGAACCCGCCACCTATGAGGAATATTCTAAGCAACAGGTATGGAAATATGACATGGTGGAAGAGTAGAAATACATCATGCAAAATGATGTGTGGGAAGTGGTTCCTAAACCATAAGGGAAGTCTGTAGTAACTTCCAAGTGGATTTATAAAATCAAGCATGCAGCTAATGGTAGTATTGAGAAATATAAAGCAATATTTGTGGCTTATGGTTTCTCACATAAATAATGGATATAGTATGATAAGATATTCACTCCTGTGGATAGGTACACCACTATTTGAGCCATAATTTCCCTTGCTTCAATTATGGGGTGCAAACTTCACCAGATGGATGTGAAGACTTCCTTTTTCAATGTTGAAGTTGAGGAAAAAGTATACATACAACAACCTAAGGGTTTTGTAGTTCATGGGAAGGAGTACCATGTATGCAAACTTAATAAATCCTTGTATGGGCTTAAGCAGGCCCTGAGGGCTTGGTATTCAAGGATTAACAACTATCTTCAGAGCTTGGATTTCTCCAAAAGCGAAGCTGACCACAACTTGTACTTCAAGATTGTAAAGAACCAACCTCTAATATCGATTCCCTATTTTGATGACTTGTTCCTTACTGGAGAGGAACAGCATATAGCTTAGTGCAAAAGGGATCTCACTTCAGAGTTCAAAATGAAATACTTAGGTCTTATGCATTATTTTCTTGGTTTAGAATTTTGGCAAAGGAAAGATGAGATCTTTCTTTCATAGGGAAAGTACACAATTGATGTGTTGCACAGATTTGGTATGATGGATTATGAGTTCATGACTACTCCAATGATGTCTAGTCTGAAGAAACTGCATGATTCATATTCTGGATCGAATCTAGTGGATCCTACCATGTATAGACATCTCATTGGTTCCTTGATGTATTTGATACATACTAGACCAGACATTTGCTATGTTGTGAGTATCTTGAGTTAGTTCATGTCTGATCCAAGACATATACATTGGGTTGTTGCTAATCATGTGCTTAGATACCTTTGAGGTACTATTGCTTATGGAATTAGATATGCTTCCAATGGTGGAGTGATGCTACTTGGATATATCGACTTTGAATGGGGTGGTAGTATTGTGGACCAGAAGAGTACACCTGGATTTTGTTTTAGCTTGGGATCAGCTATGATCTCTTGGTCCAACATGAAGCAGGGCTTCAATTCCCAGAGTACTACAAAAGCAGAGTATATTGCAACTAGTACTGCTTGTCGAGAATCTGCGTGGCTTAGGGAGCTACTTGTTGGGTTATTAAATGATAAGCTTGAGACTATTGACATTCAATCTGACAATCAAAGTTGCATTAAGCTCTCATAAAACCATGTGTTTCATGACGGGTCGAAACACATCAAGATGAAATACCACTACTTCAAATACATGGTATAGGTACTTCCAAGAAAAAATTGGTATGGTAGAGAATTCCTCCCTTGCTGAGATGGAGTGTTAAAGTTACAGCATCATGAGTCATTCTCCAAATCAATCTTGTGTGTCAAGATTGAGCCTTGTGTGTTGAGGTAGTGCCTTATAGGAGCTTGATTTGGACTTAGGAAACTTGGAGAGGAATCTTGAGTTGGACTCAAGAATGAATAAGCCTCATGTGTAGAGGTAAGTGCTTTGTATGTCAAAGTGATGGTGTTGTACAGTCTTGTTTGTCAATACTAAGGTCTTGTATGTCAAGATGGATCCTCATGTGTTGAGGTGGTGCCTCATGTGTTGAGGTAATGCTTTTCATGTCGAAGCATGAATGGTGTGTGATGTACTACTAACCATGGATGAGATATTAAGTCTCCTCTAGATATTGGCCACCTCTAGAGTGACTTTAGCATATAACCACTTGGAACGATAGTAGAACAAGATGATCACATCATTGGAAAAATATCCTTAGTATATTTGATATGATAGATAAATTAAATTTGGCACATGTGGACCATGTAGATAAGACAAGAGATAAAGATAATATGTGATAAGATAAGAGAGAACTCGGTTTGTTCACTTCAGTAAAGATAAAGACTTAAATAAGAGAGAACTAGAATTGTTAAACTTCAGTGATGTTAACAAGAAATACTTCGGTTAATTAAAGGAGAATTCAAATTGTTCACTTTAGTGATGTTATCAAGAAGGACTTCAGTTAAAAGAGTTAACTAAGTGTTAATAAAGAAGATCTAGTTAACTAAAGTGTTTTTCATGTCAACACTTGAGTTAAACTAAAAGACAACACTCAAGTTGAACTAAAAGACATCACCTGAGTTACGACACTTGAGTTGTGACACTTGAGTTACGACACTTGAGTTAGCCACCTAACTAGTGACCTAGCATCCAGATGAAGGATGAGTTCATTCTGAATTCAGAAGATAAAAATAGAAGCCAAAGCATGAGAAGTATGGTATATATATGTTATGCAGGATTGATGAATTCAATGTGAGAGAGAATTCTCTTATCACATTAAGATATAAAAAATTAACATGACTTTTATAATGGTTCAAGAATCATAGTTGTAACTTATCACCATTTGGTAGCAAGAATGGAAGCACTGAGACCTTTCAGGATTAAAAGGGTTGGAAAGTGAATAGTGGGAGGCCTATATTGTAAGATTAAAAGTAAGACATTTTCATATTAGATGATCTTGTGTGGTAAAAAAAAAACCCTTAGGGGATTGCACTCCTAGACTAGGGTATAAATCCATGTCCATTAGTGAAGTCCGAGGGGAGAGTCCGTCATGGTGGAAGTGATTATGGAAGATAAGATCACCCTTAAAAGTTAGGATTTTTATGTTGGTGGATATTATGATTAAATCATTTACTTGAGAGGTTTTGCATAAAATAAACTATTAAGGGCCTAGAAGGTGTAATTTATGAAAGGAGGAGGATGAAACTATAAATTATTTTCTAGTATCGTGTACATACTATTGTCAATATGGGAAGAAGTGTATTATGTGATAGGTATATGGGGTGGATGACAAGGGGAAACTATACACTACAAGGAACAAACCAATTGGAGGGGGGTTTTATTGAACCTCTTTTCCATTCTCTTTTTATAATGGAGATTTCTAGCAAACGTGAGGGATGATAGGTTTCAATAGATGTTTTTTCTTCGGTGTGATTAAACCATGTTTCCTCCCTTATGAATTTTATTATGTGACTTGCACCAGTTCATAATCCTACCACAAGCAATGAGGTAGGCTGAAATATTTTATAAAACATATTGACCATATTTTCAAAATATTCTTGTTGTTTACCATTCATATTTCATGGCACTAGTGTATAACCATACCATGAAAACTGAATTAGGTTAAAATATTTTATATAAAAAATGTGTCATTTGTTCAAAAAATAATTTTCTATGCACCATTTATATTTAGTTGCACTAGTGTGTAACCATACCACACACACTGAACTAGGTTAAAATATTTTATAAAAAATATAGGCCATTTGTTCAAAAGATGGTTGTGATGCACCAAATTGATTAAAGAACATCATTTCATAACAATGCTAAGTGCATTTTTCTAGGTCTATGATTTTTCAAAAAAAAAATCATTGCAACCAATACATTTAAATGCACTAGTGCATAACCTAACCATGCACATTGTGCTAGGTTATAATATATTAAAAACATCAATCATTTAAAAAAAAACTAGCCAGTGCACTCAATAGACTTAATAGCACTCCGAGTTGGCAGGTGTAGGGGGGGGTCCTTACAGACTCGATGGAAACAAATTGAATGACTATGCTTGGGGAATTGGAAAAAGAACTAATAACGAAGCTGAGTGGTTAGCATTGATAAAGGGGATGGGCATTGCAAGAAGTGATGATATAAAGGACCTAGTGGTATTTGGAGACTCAATGATGGTGATTAGGAAGCCGGAGCTTTAATCAAACTCCGTCGGAAACCTGTCACCATGATGCATCAACATTTCATCCTACTGGCTAAATATTTTCACTCCCTCACATACCTCCACATCCTAAGGAAAAACAACCAATCCGTCGATTCCATGGCCAATGTAGGAACTGGTTTGAATTGTGGGCATGTTCTTATAAATGGTAGACTTGAGTTCCTTAATCTTATTAACCTCTTAATCCTCACCCCCTCCTCCCCCATGACCATCCCATCGACTTCATTAACTCCCCATATCCATCCTAGATTAAACGCCCTCCTCCCTGAGTTGGTGGCTATCCTTAGCACATCCCACCTGGCTCGCATGCGTGAATTTATGGTGGATGACCTCCAAGGTGATGGCCAGCTATAACATGCAAGGTGGCGAAGCCTGCTCCATGCGAACCTCTCTGCGTCTGTGCTTCCCGTTTCTTTGTGCCAATCCCTCCAGCGTCGTCTTCGGTAGTCTGTTGTCCCCACCAGCCATGGAGCACTGCAACCAGTTCCCACCTGCTCAGCACTATCGAAAATGTAAGAAAAATTCTGAGGGGCAGCCCGGGGGGGCCTGCAATGGCGATCTGAAGAGATATCTCTCTGACCTCTTCCATGGCACCGGTGGCAATGACCACTCTAGGGGTGGTGTGACTAAAATGGCTTGCTTCAATCAGCTTAAGATGGATGAATATGGCAGCGAAAGAAGATGGGTGCCCCTTGAAACTGGTTATGGACAGGGCAACAAGAGTTTGGCACAATTCCCTGGATGTGAATTCGTATCTGGAAAGACCTCAGACTCTGGACTTCACTCGACTCCATTTGATTTCAGTCATGGCATAACTCCACAACAATATTGTGGCAGCCCCGATGAATTAGGGGGTAAGACCTGGAAGCATGCTAATGGCGACATTGGGGGACTGATCAGTCTAGATTCTCCTTAAGGGCAGGGAAGTCCCTCCCCTGAACTTCAGTCTCATCTTCAGGACCTGGATGCACAAGTGCATTGGCTCAGAGGAGATCTCCAGGACATGAAGAAAGCTATCTCCCACTTGGCCACCTTTTTCAAATATCCAACTCATAAGTTCGTTCAAGCACTGGTAAGACAAAAGACTATTTTGATAAATTGATGAACAAATATGATACATTCTACAGCTGTCTCTGAATTGTAGAAGCAAAGGTGGATTGTGTTAGGACCAGCAGTGGAAACAGTCCCTCAGTCATCCTGAATTCAAACGATGGAAATATAGGCACAGCCACGGGAAGCAAGGACAAAATATCCCGAAATCAACATGAAAATTAGAGCTCTGGGTCTGAGCTGTTATATTTTGGTATGGCGTTTATATTACTAGTTTTATGTTCTATTTATGTTGCACCCTGTTAAGGCAGTTCATTTTTATCTAGAGTTGTAATAGTTCTGCAAGTTTCTCCAAATTTAATAGGCATAAGGTCGATTTTGAACTTCAGAGGCTGGAAACCATTGAGACTATCTTGACAGCTCTGTTTTTTTGGGAATAGCCTCCCCATATCTATGTAATATGCTCCTTCTTTTTAATACAAAGCTTTTATCCGTTTGTGTAAAAAAAAAAAAGACTTAATAGCACTGGTGCGCAATACTGATATACCCATTGAGTAAGGTTAAAATATTTTACAAAAATTATCGACCACTTTCTAAAAATTATTTTTATTGTGCCCTATAAAATTAAGCACATCGATGTGTAACAATATTGCGTAGATTGATGTAGGTTAACAAAAACATTAAAAAATATATAATCGGTGCACCTTATGCCTATACATTCACCAATTCTAGATATTAGGCACATCGTGGTAGGGTAAAATTAAAAAATATCAAGTTTACTTTTCATTTCAACTATCATTAAGTGCTTCACGCCCATATAAGCATTGATGTTCAATATCCCCATACAACCACTCCATTCTATGGTGATACCGAATTGTCATATTTCTCGATTCCTTCACTTTCATGGTGGATTTGTGTTTGTTTACAAAATTTTGCAAACGATATTAAGTGCTTCACACCCTTATAAGCATTGATGTTCAATATCCCCCTACAACCAATCCATTCTATGGTGCTACCGAATTGTCACATTTCTCGATTCCTTCACTTCCATGGTGGATTTGTGTTTGTTTATAAATTTTGCAAATGATATTAAACTTTAATTTTTTTCTCTATGAGGCAACCATGAATCCTCAATGGATAAGAGACTAGGTAAATTTATTGTAATCCCTTAATTTACATTTTCAATACTTTCAAATTTAAAATTAGGCTTTAATTTAGTTATCTTTTAATTTCATTTTTTGAAAAATTATCTGCTAGTGTGGCATTGACATTTAGCTCGCACAAAATGTCAATACTCTTTTAGGTCACACTAGTAAGTGGTGCTCCAATAAATTCTAATCACATGAAGTAGTTATGTTTAACAAGCAAAAAATATATATGCACCAGAAGTAATGCTCCACCTAATATTAGGCACATCACCAATCCTCAGTAACTTCACTAGGGATTTCCAATGCATACATAGATAAATAAACACACCAAGTTGACCATCACTAGTTGGTGGTTGTCATGTCCCAAATTTGGAATTGGGTCACAATGGCCTAATCACATTAGCCATATTCATTAGAGTTTGTAAAATTGATGTTAAGGGTCAAATAATTGCCAAGGAGGAAAATTACTAGTTTCCTAGGTTTGGGGTGGAAGCTTTGGGATTTGGAATAAGGGGGATAATAAATGATGTTTAGACATTAGAAGGGTTCAAGTATTTAATAAATAGAGTGAATAAATAAATTCAAGAGAAATCCTAGGTGACAAATGGTTTTGGAGACATATGGAGGATGTGGGACCCACACTAGCTTGATTTTTCATAATACATGGTATCTCCCTTTTGCAAATTCGAATTAATGGGAATGTGAACACTCTTGGGTGAGTTGGTAAGTCATAACACATGTCATTGAGCATATTAGGTCGAATTGGGAAGGATTGGTAACCTCCATGGAAGATAAAGAGTCAAAGTGGAAGTTTGTGGACACTTGGGCTAGATTCCCTAGCCCCTATGACACCAATGATGGAGCATCTATGACAACTATGACAAATTGCAGACCTGACCTCTGACATCTGACCACTATGACATGTCAACCCCAAAAATAGGCTCAAGGAAGTCGAATTTGGGAGTTGGAGAAGCCAAAGAGACTCAAAATCGAATTTGGGAGAAGATGGAAGGTTGGAACTAGGAGACAAGTGGCAAATGTGGAATATTTCCTAAATGGAAATCTATTGAATCTATTGAGAGGATTTCGACCCTTAGAAGGCTAATGTTGGTTATAAAATGTAGAAATGAAGTATGAGAATGGCTTTTGATCATTTGTAGAATTTGCAATTGCATTTGTGAAGAGGGAGAGCTAGTGGATGACTAGTTTCTTGCCTTAGCCAATTTCGAGGGTGAAAGATTCCCATCCAAGTTGGCAATTGGAAAGGCCATTCATACCTTTCATTTGTATCTTTAATGGAGTCTTTATTTTCAGGTGTAAGCTACAGGGCAGCTCATGGTTTCTTCTATTGCAGCTCACTCCTTCAACCATTTCCAGTTTTGATGGCATATTCTTGATCCTTGAGGGAGGGCGTTTTTGGTGAGCTATTGTACTCTTTGGGGAAGCTTTTAATGCCCCATTTATTTTTTAATATGAATTAAATACTCTGTTCTTCATCTCCAAAAAGTTTCAGGTCGAAATTCCAAGTAGAAATGTATAAATCTTATTTTTAATGGAAGAACAATGCCATTTCCCCACTACCTTGTTGTGAACCAATGTATTGATGATGATTTCGAATGAATGGATGATTCTATGATATATTTGTGATCAATATACTACCATGTATGTCTTCTACAAGTTTCATGTACTGTACTTGAGAATTTGAAGCATTTTTACTCAGTTTAGTTCTATTGGGAGGTGAAATAGTGCCATTTCCCCAAGGGTCAAATTGGGGAGTTTTGCAGTTGAATGGGAGAGGGTGAGAACAGTTGTAATAATCCATTAATGGTGCATATGAGACTTTAATAAAATAATTAACACATTACATACCTCTGTTCATAAATTTGAGTGGGTTTGGAGGCATTTGGGAAGCCATTTTCAGTACTTACCCAAGGGGGATTTGAACCCCAAATCACTAGTAAAATTGCATAATTGGTCCAGAATATTAAGAGAGTTTGAAGAGGTCTTTTGGTGGACATATTTCATCCATAAACATCATATTCAAGTTCTAATATCATTCATACACCTTCCTTGAAGATTTGAAGGCATTTGGAGTCAATTTGAGACCTAGAGGCCAATACTAGTCAAAGGAAAATCACTAGTAAAGTTACCTACATTGATCAGAATTGAAAGAAGATTTGCAGAAGTATTTTAAAGGTCCAAAGGCATCCCTGAAACACATACTTATGTTCTAATATCATTCATATACCTTCTCAGAATATTTGGGATCATTTGGGGCAAATTTGGGACCTAGAGATCCAAACTAGTCAAAGGTCGAACTAGGGAAAAAAGTGAAAAATTGCAATTTTAATAAAATTCTTAATAAGGGACACTACAGTGGTTCCCATATATGTATCACCGATGCATGGTTATTCTAGAAATTATAATCTCAAAAGAAAATTATAAGAATGTGTGCATGAATTTCCTTTGATGTGATAATGAATGTACGAATGAACCAATAGCGATGGCCTATTATGTTGTGATACACCACATACCATTTATAAAAATTCCAAGGGATGGTGGTGATCTAGGCCATTTCTAGTGCACCATATTTATCGATACATTAGAAAATATTCTCGCATGCCAAAAATGGTGCACTATCATAAAACTAGTGCATTGATAGGTAAATCACATGTACAAATAATGATTATTTTTAACTCATTGGTGCAATAATTATTAATAAGAGAATCATTATGGGCGCATTATTATATATATATATATATATATATATATATATATATATATATATATCACATTAGGTGAAGTTATAGCACACCATGAATGGTTCCTTTAATTTTTTCCAGGAAACAAAGCTTTGGGAAAACCCCCAGGTACTTCCTCTCATTTTTAGAATGGTATCCAAGGTAAACCCTAGATTCTTCAGGGCACAAGGGTAGGTCAACAAGGGCACAAATCCATTACAACAATATTCCCATTATGAGCTCCACATGTCACTTACGGGAATAGAACTTGGGTGGGGAGGATAACACTCCACCCCACAACCACTTGGGATACACCCAATTGAAAAATGGTACCTTTGATTTATTTTTTAAGTTCAATATGTAATGATTATTACAAATTGTAATTTTGTGTGTGCATGAACGCATGTGTGTGTGTGTGTATTTCTAATGACATTTGTAAGTGATTCGAGGACAACCATGGTAGCATAAGGTTGATCATTATTCCTTCATATATACATGGAAAATCTAAGAGAGCGAGATGAATATGTTCCCTCATTCTATTATGCCTTAGACTCATTTCCTTTTGATGGATGTTTCCATCCTCAAGTTCTATAAGGAATATAAATTCCTCAAGGGGAGCACAAACTTATTGATGTAGTTGATCTGTCATTGGGAACATATTCCATTCAGTGGTACCAACCCATAGAGGAGGAATTTTATTTTTATCATCATGTTTTCTAGGAGGGGGGGATTTTCCCCATTTCCTCAATCTATTGCATGGCATTACATGAGAGAGTCAATTGACATATGTACATAGATATCTTAGAGATGACATCATTGATCCAAGTGACTTCTATTTTGTGGGGGCTAGTCAAGATTTTATTATTTCAAAGTAGAGTAGGTTTCTCAAGTGACTTATCATCACAACAAAACACCATATAGTTGATGGATTGGTTCCTCTATCTAGACGGAGATGACCCTAATGTTATACTAGTAAAAACAATTGTACTAGCCTCTCTTCCATGGAATCCAAATATGAATCTCTTAACCTCGATGGTTGCTTCTCCTAAAGGTTCTTTGAAGGAAATGGAGCTCTTCCTTCATATTTCCCCTTACATATTAATCATTTTTTGGGCCTTCCTATCCAAACTCATTGTATTAGACATGGTAATAGATTTCCACATCATGAACTCAGCCTAAAGTAAGGGATAAAGTTCACAAAGAAATATTTCATCTTGTCTCTTAGTTTATACCATATAATACACATGATAAACTAATTCCAAAATTTACATGGAAGGGATTGATATGCAATTTGGTTTCTTCATTAATCCACCGTAGCAAGATGTCCACTCTAAGGAGACTCATCGATATTTGGGCCTTAAAAATCTCAGGATATGTGTCTGGTTTCATCATAATTGTAGCATCTAATGGGGCTTGAGCAATTATCGTGTCATCCTCCTTAGTAGACACCTCAATGTCCCCTTTGTATATTCCTCATCCACCTCCTTTAGTTGCACTTAGGGTCACCTCATCGACTTGAAAATAACTCCTTTCAAACCTCGCAATCAAATCCTTCAAGGTGCAATAATTCTAAGTAGTATGTGTGTTTTCTCGAAAAAAGTCACACATTGCAAGGGTAAGCATAGACATGTATCTTTTCAACATCATCCAAAGTGTGGGTGGATGTCTACATGTTGTACATATTTCACAGTATTAAGTTTCCATGTTACCAAGGAAATGTGTGGGTGGAGTGGGCATTGGGTTAGAACCTACTATCCCAAACATAGAGTTGGATAGTCATTTTCCACATTTCCCTTAGTTTTGCAAACAATGAACCACATTTGTTCCTTCCCCACCTTGCCGCAAATCATTTCTTGAATATACTCTATCAACATTATGATTTAAGATTGAAATTGAGTAAGTTTAGATGGAGCATTGATCATAAGTATGCATGTGGAAATTGTTATTATTATCCCTTGGTATCGATTCATGGACTCGATCTTAATTTCTTGAAAAGCCACTATTTATTTGCCTCTTTGAGGGAGAAACCTTGCAATGAACTAATCTCCAATACAATATACTCCAATACATGTTTCATAAGGAGGAATTTATCCTTATTTATAGCTAGTTGGAAAACCTAAATCATAACTAAATGCTAACTACCCTGAGTGGGGCTTCTCTAATGAGGCTGCATTACATTGAATGGCCACCATAACTACACTATTATTACTCTAATGGACCCTTTAACACCCATTACACCTCTGGGGAGGATCCCACCACTCCATTCCCCCTTCAAGAAGCATTTCCCTCAATTATTGTGATGATGATATACAACCATAAACTAAGGTCTCATGTATGAGTGTTGCCCTCAATGTTGAATTAGTCTAAGAAGCTCATCTATAAACTTGGGTCTCATGTCTAGGTACTCATGCATCTCTAAACTAATGCCACTTGAGCTCAATAAATGACTGGGTACTATGCTACAAATTCCCACCATGGTCATATGGGTACAAATAAATAGAATAATCTACATCCAAAAGATAATTTGCATAGCTAAAAAGGGTCAGTTTTGGATTTGGAAGAACCACTACAACTGTAGAATGCTCATACTAGAAATTGGTAAGCACCCTTTGATCATGCCTTCTCTTATTGAGGTTCTCTTCACATGGTGGAGTAGAGTCATAAAAAAAATCTAGAATTAGTTTCCTCCCATAAATTACAATTGTCCATATACCACTCATCACAAGCCTCTTCTAAATCACACCAAGCTTGTATGTCTCTTTGTATACTCTCTTATGATGAAAGGATATGTCTCACTAATGATATTGATCTCCTCAATAAATTTATATTGTCGGTTCATGCCTACAAGTTTCTCACCCATGCCATTTAATCCTCCCTACTCATGTTTCTCAGTAGTGTCATTCTTGGACCCACTAAGGTCTTGAGGCCACAATTTTTAAATGGTCATTACTTCCTTAATATTGATCAAAATCACTATCATGACCCTAATTTGGAAATGGAAATACCATTTTTCTTGTAATGGAATTGGTCCTACTATAATCAGGTTCATAAAGAGAGACATAATTGTGCTTCAAGAATTTACCTTGAGGGTTTTAAGGCCCCAACTTGAATTGGGTATAACTTCCACAATACTTTTTTGAATATCTATTATGACCCTAATTTTGAAATGTCATGACCACTCCACTTCTACTGGCACTAGTCTAGCTACAATCTGGATGCTTTGTCAAAAGGTGTATGTTTTGCACTACTTGCAATCGTCACAAAAAAAAACATAAATTAGATTATTGTAAATCAACAATATTTTCCCTTCCTGATTTTTAATTAGAGTTTTTTTTATGAAATCATGTATTTTTTAAAATAGAATTTAGATCTAGATTTTTTTTTCTTCAAATCCTACACATAAAGATTAAAAAATGGATCTAAGTGTCACAACCCTATTTTTCCTCTTAAATGTTTACAAAAAAAATCTTCCCCTTTTGGCCCAAAAAGATCTTTGATACTACTTGGTATGATCATTATCCCTCAAATTGAATCACAAACAATATGCCATAAATTTGTAATTCTTCATTCAATATCAAAACCCTTGAGGTAGCGCAACACCATACAATGATCCTTTTATGAAAGGATCAAGTCCTATTCACTTTCGTTTTCAAGGGGGAACCCTCCCAATGAGATAAGCTCCAATATTACAACATACTTGAATACAATCTTCATATGGAGGGCTCCATTCTTATTTATAGATAGTTAGAAAACCATAATCATAACCAATTGCAAACTATCTAATAGATCTTTTTTAACGAGGCCATATGGCATTTATTCAATGCTAATTACCTAATGGGCCTTATTTCATAATAATAAACATAGTGGACCTAATCCACCTTATATTGAATGGCCACCATACCCACACTATTATTACTTTAATGTTCCCTTTGCCCCACATTACACCCCTAAGGATGGTCGCATCACATTAATTACCCCATTTAGGTACTTCTGTAGGTGTTTAATATTACATTAATTATTCACTCTATGTACATTACATGTTCCTACTACAAGATCCATCGAGTTCCCTAACATTATATATTAGTGGAGGAACAAAACTTGAATTCACAAAATTCAAGAATAAAATCAAACTAGTGAAATTAGCAACAAAGTTACTTATTCCTTGCCTCTTAGAATGATTTAATGTATTGGTTGTGCATAACCTAAATTGTTTTCATAACCATCAACCATCACAACTTCTTGTTTTTCCATGATAAGGTTGTAAGGATATGTAGTGATGGAAAGGGTCCTCCATGACCTTTAGTAGGTCATTATTGTTGTTTCCACTCATAAGTAACCCCTTTTGGAAGAGGTGATATTTTTACCAATTTGCAGAGGATGTGAATAGAACATACAACTGAGCTTCATTGATGGTCGTGTCTCCAAGAGTTGAGGTGCCCTACAAGCTAAACGAAAAGAATGGCATTCTCATATGGTGCATTGTGTATTGGCCTTCTCATCATGTTTGGTTTTTCCATAGCCCTTACTTATGAGGACCCCTCATTCCTTGAAAGTGGAAAATTGTGATGTGCAAAGGATATGTGAACCTCATAGACATGTGGCATATAAGACTAAAACCACTATCATACTATTCCAAGGCCATCTTGTTGAGGTCACAATAATTCTTATGCATTTCTAAGATATGAGGAATATAATCAAGCATGCTTCTAAATGAATAATTTCCATCGCGACTCACTCTAACTTTTCATTCAAATCTCTCATTAATTCTTACACCATGTCCATGTTGCTGAATTCATCTTTGCTTTTTGCTAATATGATAAGAAATGCACAATCAACATTGGTGATCATTCCATTCACAGAACTTCTCATGGAAAAATTGTATGGTATCGCCATTTACAAAACATTGACCTCAATATTGATTTCAAGATACTCATAAATAAATAATGAAACAATTTTCCTACCAATTTTCAATGAAGCCATAAATAATGAAACAATCCATTATTGAAGTCAAAACAACAAGTTCCACTGGATTAGAATGCCAACACCTGATTTTTTGGAGAATCAAGGTATGGCCAGAAATACATCCATTCAAGCAATATATAGTTAAAGTTGACTACTGAGGAGCGAGTGTCACAAAGCAAGATTTGAACCCGGGTGGGGAGGAGAACAACATTCCTCCCAACCACCCAATATACATTGTTTATATATATATATATATATATATATATATATATGTATATGTATATATATATAACCTTAGTTAAACAATAAAATGCAAAATAATATTTATATTATGTAAATAAAATTTTAAATTTTGAAATATTTTGATTTGAATTTGAAGAGATGTTTAAAAATTAAATCTAATAAATAGGAGTTGGCTAATCGTTCTATGTTTTGGATTTTTTCGATCATTTTTGTTGGATTTTGATAATGAAATCTTTGTTGAAAATGTGATTTTTCATCATTCAAATTGAATTTTTGATTACAAAAATGGATTCAGCGTCCTTAAAAACCCCTGGACACCTTGATTATGTAATTCCAACAATGAATATTTACAATTTCAACAATTTTATCTAGAAAAAAAATCACCAAAAATATAATACATAGCCTACACCCAATCAATTAATATAAATTAAACCACTTCAAAGCGTTTTTATTATATTCTTAATTTGGCAAGGAATGAAAAATAGGTTTCTCGTTGTAAATCAATTCATCTAAGTACTCAAGACCTCACGCTTTCTTAAGGTGCATGTCTCATAGTACTTCAACAACTCATGCAACATTACGACATAACAAGGACCATCAATTACTATACAGACATTATGTCATCATTAGTGATGACTTTTTGGAGGTCCACTCAGGAATAACATCAATGCTTAATTTTAAATTAATTAAATTGACACAAAATAATCTCATTATGGACCACAATAATGATAAACTTCAAAGAATGTACAAATATTTTAAACATGATTAATTGGTATTCAAACTTTTCATAAATGGTAGCATTAGTATGTAGTTACATGGATGGTATATATATGCATGCCTGCGTCATGCCATCTTAGAAAGAAAGGTGGTATTTCTTCGATATCTATTGTTTATAGAAATATTTTGCAAATAATAGATTTTTTAAGGTGGTCAAACAACTTCTTTTAGATACTTAACATTATATTTTAAAAAAATGTAACATTATATTAAAAAACTTCGTGAATAATTCTATTTTTTTACAAAAATGGTTATTGAAAATTTAGTGAATAATTTTATTTTTTAACATGAATGGTTATTCTGTGATAAAAAAAAATGTGGGTTACGGCTTAATCACATTTTTATTGGATATAAATTGAGATGTTGAAAATATGTCCAAAACAGTTTTGAAAGTAGGATAGCATCTAAAACTATTCCTATTATTTTCTGAAAGAGTTGGTATACAATTATACAAATTATCTTAATAAAGATATAAATTTATAAAACATCAAAAAGTGTTTTACAAACTAAACTTGCCTATGAATGTTGGGTCTTCCTTGTCCTGCTACAAAGGCCAAATTGGAAAGCTCTTGAGAGTTTTTTCAACCGTGTTTTATTCCATTGTTGCTACACCTAGTGACCCAACTGATGCTTCGCAAGAGATCACATTCACGAGCTCTTTGAAGCCAGGTTGCCTTTGTTGCCTTATCCTCCAATTTTTCTTTATGGATTTCATAATCAACTTCCAACATAAGAATTTTACTCTTTTGCCTTTCTATTTAAGCTTTATCAAGAATTGTTGCGTACAATTTACTTTTATTTCCCTTACATTCTTAATTTCTCAATCATTTCTACACACCTCCCATTTTCTTAAAACGTCCACATAGAATATTGCTATTCATCACTAATTCTCTCACAAGGTTTAATGGCCCTTTGCCTCTTTGGAGATATGTTTGTACACAACAACCTAAATGGCTATGGGAGGCCATTATTCTTAGTCTTCTTCCAATCCACAAGCCCTTTACTATATTATAGAGATATAATTATGATTCGTGTCCACTATTCATGTTGGCAAGAATTGTGCCAAACATGGAAGACAAGAGAGCCAAGACTAGGTCCAGACTAAAATATAGAATTGATCTGAAATGCAACTTAACCAATTTACTACCAAGAACCAATCCCTTACCAAGGCTCCCTCTAACCTATTATATATGCACTTAGGGAACTTCCACATCAAAGCTACAGTACCCACTATTCATGTTGGAAAGAACCGTACCAAACACAAAAACTGAGAGAGCCAAGACCATTCCCAGACCAAAATAGAATTAAAGAGGGTTACCACTTAACCAAATTGCTACCAAGAACTAGATGCTTTATAGGGTGCCCACCATCTTCTTGTGTATGCACTTGAGGATTCCTTGGCTTGCAAAATACAAAGGCCTTCTCATTAACATTTAGAATTCCCCGGGGGTGGCAGGAGCAGGAGGGGTCCTCTTGGACCCTGATGGGAAAATATTGAAATCTTACATCTGGGGTCTAGGTAGAAAATATAATAACCAAGCAGAATTGATGGCCCTTCTGAAAGGAATAGAGGTTGTAATTAGATGCAATCTCATCGACCTCTTAGCCTTTGGAGACTCCATAATAAGGATTCAAGAAATGAGGAATCCTTTCAAAGATGACTCCTCAAGTTGCAAAAGAATTCAAAAATGTATTGTAAACCTCCTTTACCATAAGAAGGTGGATTTCCTGCATATAAAAAGGGAAACAATGAGAATGCAGACCGAATGGCCAACTTGGGAACTTGTCTTGGTCAAGGAATGATAATGTTGGATGATCTTCCTCCCACAAGGTATTGGATCCCATGAACTACACCTCCCCAAATTTTTTGTGTGTGGAATATCTAAGGATTCAAACAAAGAAGTTGGGGCTAGCGGGAGGTGGAGTCCCCATAAAGACTTATATCCAAATTGGAGGTTCGCATTACAAGCCTGTGGCGGTAGGAGGGAGGTACGAGCCATCTGTTAGCTCTATTCTCAAGATGATGGTATGGCATTGCTACAAGGCTGGCAACATTTTTTATGGTGGGCTCATTGAATATGGATCTCAGTTCGTAGGAGCTAGTCCCTTCACCATTAACTATAGTCTCCTTTACACATGCAAAGCAATGTTTAGTGTTAGCCTCTGTCATATGGTTCTCATAAGTGGCTCTAGCAGCTTTGAAGGAGGTCTATTTGTGGAGGAATTTTGTTATGAGCAGAATCTGAGCTTAAGCATCTCCTCGTCAATACAGGAAGCAAACTAAATCCTGTCCTTGAGTGTTGTGAGAGATACAACGCAAGAGTGCTTCTCGGTTGACAGTGTTGATTCAATGGCTTCCTGGAGGGAAATCTTCTCCAATTTCAAATGGAATCTCGAGGACTTCAAGAAAATGTTGAGGGTGGTTCAAGAAGGAATTGGAGGAATTCTACAAAGGATAAAGGAGCTCATGGATGAAGCCAATTACAACAACTGCAGACTAGCTTGCATGGAATCACGAATTGATGACCCAGACGACAACATGAGGGAGCATATGGCAATGTCTAAATAAATAAGGAAGGATATTCAACATATTATGTAGTTGTTGTAGGGTGTCTACGGCCAAAATTCTCTCTCAGATGGGGCTCGTCCTTTGAATGCCAATTCAGTCAATCATCCCTTCTTCGGACCGTTTGGACATGACTGAAATGTTTTCGATCCCTAGTTCTTTTTTATTTCGAGTCTAAGATAAAAATAAATAAAAATTGTACTCTACTTTGTAATCAATTTGTAAGATTCTATATTACTCATAGTATAGTTTTTAGTAGGAGCTCAACATGAGACCTCCTTGGAATTTTGTAGACAGATGATAGTTCTGTAGGGGAACTCTTGAAAAATATCTACAGATCTTTACTCCCTTTTTTTGAATGCTCATAGATGTAAAGTATTGTTGTGCTTATCATTTTAATATAAAACCTTTCCAGTTTCTATTTAAAAAAAAACATTTAGAATGCCAACAAGGATCTAGGCTCATATCCTAATCACCATGACCAAGGGAGCATCCTAGTTGATCTTGCCCTAATCTACAAATAATGAGACAAAGTGTCTCTAGGCTAGTTCACAAGGGAGATAATACCACACAACTTGAAATTCCCATCACCTTGTTCCTCAGTAACCCCTTTTTTTAAAGCACAAATTGGAATTTCAATTACCCTAATGGAATTTGAATGATCCTAGTTGAATCAGAGCCTTCCAAATTACATCCAAGTGTCCCTAATGTCGGTGTTGGGCCATCCACATGTACTAATTCCACCTTAAGATAGGCTCTCAACTCATTCCAACTCATTTTCCACTAAAAATGGTGGTTTTGAGGGCTCATGCACCCTTCCTTCATGCAAGGTGTGTGTGCACACTCCTTTCCCTCCTGCAAAGATCGCGTGCCCTAAAAAATACTCAAAACCATAAAACCTCAAATATTTTAAAATGGAATGGTTGGAAAAGTAGTTTGCATGTGTTACTTCTCGAAACCACCTTCCCAACTGTTTCAACCATGTCTAAAAAGTATACATGAGACATCTACGAAAGAGATAGGGACATCAAGCATCTATAATAAGGTTATGCTAGAAGATTCTATCCTTGAATCCTAGATTTTTTATGTCCATTCCCCCTCAAAAACCCTTGAGTGAGACCCATTCATTTGTTTAGCTTTCATACTTTGTCCAAAAGGGAGTTTGAAGGAGTTGGAGGAGCGAAGGAACTAGTGGCTTGGGTGTAGAGAGTCTTAGACAACATGATCTAAATCTTAGGGAGCATATAGTCTAAGTTCGGATGTAAAATTAACAAAGCCATATTTTTTTAAGTGTAAAAGGGAGCATGATGGACATGTAATTAATGGAGTTAGTTATTCAAAGTTGACATGGTCAATAAGACATCTTATAAAAAGGTAGTAGGGAGAGAGTTATAATAGGGAAGAAGAGTTCATAAACTTGGCATCATTGCATGTAATGGTTCATATGAATAGAATCCTTCTTCTCCAACTCTCCCTTGTGTTTTCATGGTGTCTTTCATTTATCTAATTTTGTTCATGTTCCTTCTATGAATTTCTTGGTAGTTTACATATTTTCTCTCCTCCTCTCTCGACATTCAAGTCTTCCAAGTCTCAACCCTCAAGATTTAGATCATTAGAATCGGTGCAGGTTACCACCCCATGGATATGAGGGTTTGAAGCATAGTTCGGGTTCAAATATATGCAGGAATATCCATCCTCCTTTTGGCACTCTCGAAGTCTATTTGTTGGTCCATACACTGTAAGCATCACAGTTGGTCCTCATGCACTACATGGTTTTTCTACTCTCATATATTCGTTCACCATTGCAGGAGAATCATACATCAATTGCACTGCATCCATTGATTTGAAACATTTTTAGAAACCTTGGAGGGTTTCTATGTTGGAGTCAGAGGTTCCATGATATCTATAAGATCCCATGTTGCTCTACAAACCCTTGGCATTCTTTGTGGCCTTCTGCAATCTCACATAGAGAATTATTTTATCTTTATACAATTATGGAAAAAAATTAATTTAATTTTACACGCATATTGAATCTTGGGTGACCTCATTCCATCCCTTTCTCAACCTAGTTGCAGTTGTACGACCGCCATAGAAACTCAATGATGGACAGATTGGAGGCCAAACCACCTCTACAAAACTTAGACGAATGTTGCGACCTCTATAGGGATTTTCATAGGGTCTATCATATCTCATTGGAAATGTATCTTCATCATCTCAAATGGTTATTTCATGGAATTTTGTTTTATTTCCTGGTTTGAGAGATATCATTGATTGAAGCTTTGCATATATTTGTCTCAAGACAACCGCATGCACCCTCAATTTTAGAAACTATTTTCTCAATCATCAAGCTACTATATAAGGAGTTCTATATATTGATGGTAATACCTCTTAAATATTTCAAATGGGTCTTTGACATAATTTGATTTTGTTGCTCGTAGCCAAAGTTATGAACAAATTTGCAACTAGACATCAACTGCACCAAAAGTCACAAATTTGTCAATACTTTTAAAATTTTTGAATTTAGTAAATCTCATTGAAATTTGATTTTTACCATTGTAATTTACTGGGCATGTAAAGTTCCCCAACTTTAATTTGGTACCAAGATAAATATTGATATTGTCATTGCCAACTTGGTTATGGGTCATCCACAAACCCATGGTTACGGGTAAACCACACGAAACCCCAATTTTCATTGGCAATTGGCAAGTGTAAACATATTAGTACGATACATAACAGGGTCTCATTTTTCTTTCCTGGTGAAATGATGGGGACCACCATTTATCAAGGGGGGAGGAATGATTTGAATTTTAGGGGGACACATAGTCTAAGCTCGGATGTAAAAGTCATAAAGCCATATTTTTTTAAGTGTTGATGGACATGTAATTAATGGAGTTAGTTATTCAAATTTTACATGGTCATTAAGACACCTTATAAAAACGTAGTATGGAGAGAAATATAACCAGGAAGGTCCTAAACTTGGCCTCATTGCATGTGATGGTTCATATGAATAGAACCTTTATTCTCCAACTCTCTGTTGTGTTTTCATGGTGTCTTTAATTTATCTATTTGTTTCCATGTTCCTTCTATGAATTTCTTGGTAGTTTGCATATTTTCTCTTCTCCTCTCTCGAAAATCAAGTAAACACATACTTGTTGTCATTTCATCAATTAATAAAGATCTATTATATTTTCCCCCTAATTCCAATGTTCAATCTTGATTATTATTGATTCTTAGTGGTGTAGGAGGTTTAGTTTTTTTTATGAAATAAGTAGGATTGGCCAATGTTAAGTTGATTCAAGATTTGATTTGTGTTTTCATATTCTCATAAGATTTTAGGAGGGCATTCTTCAAATGAGTGTGCAGGTTTCAAGATCTATCAATTGGAGTGCTTTAGAGCTTGTTCATGAGAGGAAACTTAAGGTCAACCTCCTAGATCCAAGTTCCTTCTTATCTCTCACACTCAATTGATTGTGTTTCTCTCCCTCACTTCTTAGATCAATGACATAGTAATCTCTCCCTTGCTCTATGATATTTAGACCTAGCTATTCAGTGGTTTTTCCCTAGAAAAGAACTGGCGGCTCTACTGGGGAAGAAACATTCTATATAGGGCCTCCTTAGGACTAGTATTGCAGCTTTACTTGAGCATTTAAGAACCTTTCTATGTTTACAACAAACGTTTTCTTGATTCAAGTTGAAAAAATGCAAGTTTTTGAGTTTTTTGGAACTTTTAGCAACCTATAGGAAGTATACGATCTTTTCATAAGACAGAGAAGTATGCACATGCATTTATCCTTCTTGACAGAAGCGTGTACACTCACATTGGCTTGTTGATCGATGTATGTGCTATGAAAAAGAGGGTTTTGGCCTATTTTGCTATTTTTTCTCTGGTTGTTGCTGTGTTGGGTTTGGAAGGCCATTTAGGAGCTTGTAGGTCAATGTTTTTGTCTATTTGGAGTGCTTAAAAAAAAATTGATTGGTTTCATTAGGTAAGAAGAAGAAAAACTTTGGTTGTTTAGTATTCTCTTTGTCGGTTTGATTGCATTATTGTTTTACATTTATCCTTCTGGGTCCTGTAAGAATCTATTAGGTATCTTGATACCCTTGGGAGTTTTTGTATATAAAAGAAGAAGACTAAATGGATTTCATTAGCTTGTTCTCATGAGGGTCATAATGAATCTTGTGCTTTGGTGACAACAATTTCTTTTAAAAGTTGCATCTTGGTTAGGTTTAAAAGGTTTTTCTTGGTCCTTTTGCTTGTTGTAAATGGTTCATTATCAAAAATCTCTTTCAAAGTTTGAAGTGGTATTTCCCATTTGCAAGTAATCTCTTTCATATATTTTTCATTTGAGAACATCATCCTTTTCTCACTTATGAATCTCTCTTAGTAACAACGACCTTTAAAAGCATCGTAACTAAAATGAACTAGACTTATTTTTCTTTGATATAAAACCTACAGTAGTCTAGGTTCTAGGGCCTTGGTTGTCGTTGTGAAGAGTAAATTCTCCAAGGCCATGTAAAAAGAAACTAGGACCTCACTACTTGAGATAAAATCCACTAATAGCAGTAGACATTTGCTAGGAAAGTGCACCTAAAATGTGCATCAAGCATGGGGTCAAGCTAAGTAGGAAATCAATATTATCCCCTCATTTCTTTCTTGGTGGGATATGTGAGTTTGGGAGCTTTAGGTGAAGTGGAAAGTCTTTGGGGTGACACTTATCTTTGAAATTTTGGGTCTAGAACTTGTTACCATGTTCCCTACCCATTCAAAAACACTTGACCCATGACTATTCCACCCAAATTTCAATTGAGAAGTGGTGGCCATAGTTTCTTGTCATAGGTTTCTCCTGAGTGACTACAAGCGGTAACTACTTGTGGCTCCTGAGACAAACGCCTAACATATTCCTGAGCTCCCCTAGAGGATTCCCATCTTTGTGAGAGTACTTACACCTTAGGTGATTGTTGTGAGAGGATTACTGTAAATATATATCACACCTTCGTTGGTTGGACTTGATTCCTAATCATCCCAATCTAACCTTCAAAAGGCATGTGTTCTACTCTCCATTAATTGAACTCAAAACTTAACCACCCTGGTTTTATTTTTGGAAGAGTGGGTTTGCTTGCTTGTATCTTCTAGAGTTTTTTATAGGAGTGTGTTGATTGTAATTTTTCGACCACTTAGAAAGCCTTAGAGATTTTATTTTTGAATTGGAGGATATGGATAAATTTCCTGAGTATACCAACCAAGGGACCCTTGTGAAAGGGTATCCTTGTGCTTTTCCTTTCGTTGAAAATGTCATGCTCCCTTAATGGCCCCCTGGAATCTTCTTGGATTCGTCGTGGGGCTTCCAGTTTGGTTGTTTTCCACTCCAAATGTCCTTAATGCTCTCGATGCTTTTTAAAATAAGCCCTAAATGTCAAGATCATCAAAACCTTTTTTTTCTATGCCAGTGAAATATTTTCCTCCTTCTACCTCATCTAGTGAAATTCTATCTCCTAGTAACCAAAAATAAAATAAAAAAAGAATAAAAAGATGAAGAATAAGAAGAAGACGTGAGTATAAGGGGGCATGCTACCAGCCAATGCAAGTCACAGCGGAGGAAATTCTCCAACCAATCCAAGTCATTTTAGGGGAAATTCACCAGTTACTAGAAGTTGTAACAAAGACAAGTCACTAGTCATTGCAAGTCATACTAGAGACTTGCAACCAATTGCAGCAAGTCATGTTGGGGGAAAACAACCAACTAATGTGAGTCATGCTAGTAGTATTGATGTTGTTGAGAAACCTAGATTAATGGGACACAATCCTATTTTATCTTGTAATATTTGAAAGGGATATCACCTTACTCACTTGTTCCCTTTTATTCTATAGGTACAAAGATTGTGGTCCTTATCTCAAGGATATTTTCTCCTGAAAAACCTATAGTTTCCCAATAGAGCATTCAACCTTTGGTTGATAAAGTGGTTGAGTCAATGCAATTTTTTACCAATCCCACTCTTCCCTCAAAGAGAGCCAATATTGAAGAGTTCAAACCGATGCAATCTTCAATCGATCCCACTCCTTCAGAGAGTGCCAATATTGAAGTGGTTGAACCAATGCAATCTTTGGTCAATCCCACTCTTCCTGTGAATAGTGATGTGATTATCGCTCAATTCTTTTTGACTGGAAATTTAGAACCTTCTAGACAAGGAGGCACTATGTTCACTTTGAATGACCCCCCACCAAGCTTTAGGATTGCTTCCTTTGATTGGAATAGTCTAGCTAGGCCTCATCTTCCTTCTTTTGCACCCTTCAAATAAGGGTCCAAGTTAAACATTCAATAGTTTTTTGATGTATTGTAGATGAAGGATCCTTTGTTAGTATTTTATTGCATATGGTTGGAAAGGTTTGGTTCTCCAAACCTTGTGTTAGTTGCCAGTCCACTACTATCCTTTGATAAAAAACCTATTGAACCATTGGGGTTGCTTCCTCAATTTCCTATTTTGTTAGGTGTGAAGATCTTAGTCAATTTTGTTTTTATGGAAGGCCTATTGGAATTTAATATGCTCCTTGGGAGTGATTATGTATATGCTATGAATAATGTGGTGTCTATGCTTTTTCATGTGATGCATTTCCCTTGCAATGGAGGCATTGTCGCTATTGATCAACTTGATTTTATTGATCCTCCTCTTTACTCGAATTTAGATCAAGTGCCCTCTTTGTTTATTTATAGTGTTTTACTAGACACCCCCCTGCCATGAGTGAATTATGTAGCCTCATACCCCATATGTTCAATTGCTTCTAAGAAAGATCCTATGTGTTCATGCTCTCCTTTTTGGGACTTGGTTTTAGTATTTTACTAGGAGATTTATCTAGTGGGACCATTGGAGCCCGTTCTCCCCTCTATTGGTCCAACTGAATGTTTCAACATATGTTCTCTCTAGGATGATATCCTTCCCTCAGATAAAGCTCTCCTAGAGCCTATGATTAATTCTAACATTCCTTTGGATATGTCCATCCTTTCCAAAGATCATCTCATGGGATTGGACTCAATTGTAATCAAATCCAACCCTAAATTTCCATTTGAGTCTGATCTGAATGTTTTTGGATCCTTAGAAAATGAAATTTTTGAGTCTTTGGACTCTACCATTGAGCTACAAGTTAGTGTTCTCGACGAGTCTGATTCTTTTAGTAGATTCTTAGACTCATATGATGATGAGTTTGTTTTTGTAGACTCCATTATTGGTTTCAATTTTTATTTTCCTTATGAATATGATCTTAGTGATTGTAGATCCTCAGGCCTTGATGTTTATGAGTCTTCATTGGTAGACTCTATATTGGTAACGAATATTGTGGAAGACATTGATGTTCACAATATCTTTATCAAAGTAAATAATATCAGATATTTCTTTTTATATTTTGTATATCTGGTCACGGTATTGTTATTTCTTGGATACATGATTTAAAGATGGATTCTTGGTTGCTTAGGGAACATGATTGGCACATTATTCGATCTGGTCAAGTATATTCAAAAGCTTGCATATAGGTTTACACCTCCCATCTGTTATGATTTGATCCTTTTTCCACCCATATTTTCCATAGGGTTGAACCTATTGGATATTGGTGCATTATCCTTCTCTATTTGTATTTTGAACCAGGCCAACAAAAGAGCATGCCTAACATGGGACACTATAGTTAGAACCCTCTTGTTTTTTTGGTCCCCATGTTGATTTTTTCTCATAATATTGGGAGCCTTTCTAGTTTTACCATAACATTAAGAAGAAGCCTCATGCCTTTCTTTCTCTTCTATTTCTGGCCATTCCCTATAAGGCTCCCATTTTTTTTCATTATGAATTTTCCTTTTCTCACTACTATTTGCACATATATTCCTAACACTTTGGTGTAGCTTTCATATTGCCATTGCATTCATTATGTTGCTTATCACCAACATCTGTTGCATTTGCATTTTGAACTTTATTCTTGGAAGAAACATGTTGATGTGTGTCCACCTCTTTCCCAACACCCTTTTTGAATTTTTCTTTGCATAGGTTTATTCCATGGGCTTGGAACATAGTTGCATGCTTCGCGACACTCGTTTCTTCCACTGTAACATAGCATTCTTGTATTCCTTTTCAGGATTTTCTAACATGAAAAAGATTAAAAAAATCAAATATTTATAAAAGAAGAGAGAGGGGGGAAATATGTTAGATCTCCATTGTTATCATGGCAGCAAGTTATTTTTGTCACCCTTAAACAAAGCACTAGTTTTGAGTCTTCTCAACAAGTTGGGTCTTAGTATAACCTTAGGAAATTGAATCATGATCTGAGAGTTTGTACTCCTTCAGTTGGTTATTCATCCAATCATTACATAGAATCTGTTTATGCCTCATGCGTTGCATATTTATATCATTGTTCCCTTTGTGTCAAATGTTTCCCAGGTCACTATTGTGTTGTGTTGTTGGTCAAGGGTTGTCGTTATCCAATGTCGGACATTCCTTAGTTTCCTGAATATGCATGTCGGCCTTCCATGTTTTCAATTTTTTCTTAGTTTCAACATCATAACCAGTGTTTGAATTGTGCTAGTGTAGAAGGTCTCCATTGACTTCTCATTAGCTGGTCATTTCTCATCGACTACGACACATTGCTCTAAGAGATTGGCCTAGATTTGTTGGCACGTTGAGCCTTCTTTCATCATTGATAGGTTACCTTGTGATCGATAGATGACATCTCCAAATTTATCATTGACTGAGTGGTTTCCCATATGTTTGATGACAAGCCCTCTATTCAAATTTTGGGATTCATACTATACCTTGGATTCCAATCTCATCATTGGTGGAATTCATCACCTTTGTCAATAGCTTCCACTATTGGTTTTTGCTTAGAGGGTCATTCTCATGTGCTATTTTCATCTAGCGCATGTGAGAGACGTACTCGGTGGTGTTTGCATAAAATTTTTGTCCAACACCTTTAAAACAAAATCAACTCCTATCTTGTGTTTGTGTTGGTTGATGGAGGATTCTCTAATGCCTTCCTTCCAATGAATCTTTTCCCATTGAATTCAACCCATTTTTCTATGAGAGACATTTTCAGTACCTTGGGGATTAAATTCATTAGTGGTAGGTTCCCTCGCTATTGAAAGTGGGAATACACAAATGTCCCTTTATAGAAAATTTTACAAGTGTTCAATGACATCACATTTATTCACACTTGCTAGAATGCACTATGTACCTTGTCACCCATTATTATCATCAATGGGTTGTCTCACATTTGTTTATGGTATACATCAATGACCGATAATAAAATGGTATCTCCCATATTGGACTTCCAATCATTATTCACATGGTAAGGATATGTACACAATGATGGTTTGGATTAAAAATCTTAGGTTGTAGTAGCATTACCACGTTTATGTTGTTGCTCAAGTTGCACAAGATTGTACCACACACTCTATGGCATTGATACTTCATGGAGAACCAACTTGTTCTTATCTCAATTCTAGTTTTTTTCCTAGTGATTATTAAGATATATATCCACTTTGTATTTTCTCATGGATATGATCTATTTTTGACATGGATCCACCATGTATCTTTTCATGGCAATGATTCAACATATTATATATTTTATGGTTTTGTAGTGTACTTGATTTAGCGACCATGCTTGTTTCCACATGAGCATTGGTATGCCTTCCTCAAGGAAGAGTTTTGATATGAGAATTTTGGTCTGTGCTTCAGGCACCTTTCATGCCAATTTATAGGAACCTCCACCTAAACCCACTTGAAATAATTCTCCAAGAATTATAATGTATTTAGCGGCCATCAACTACCCTTATGACCTCACACATTAGGGAGCATATATTATAGCAAAAATTGACACTTCATTGACCCTAATGGCACCCTAATGACCCTAATTGCATATGGATGACCATAATGGCATCAAATCGATTCCGCCTCAAGACAAGCTATCAACTACTTCCAACTCATTTTCTACTAAAAAATGGTGGTTTTGAGAGCACAAGCACCCTTCCTTCACGCAAGGTGCGTGTGCATGCTTCTTTCCCTCTTGTAGGGAGCATGTGCCCTGAAAAATAATAAAAAAATATAAAACCTTGAAAATTGTGAAATGGAATGGTTGGAATAGTCATTTTTCGAGTGTAACTCCTCGAAAGCACCTTCCTAACTATCTCAACCATGTCCAAAAATTATAAATGAGACATCCATGGAAGAGATAGGGACATCAAGCATTTGTAATAAGGTTATGCTGGAATATTTTAGTCCTAAATCCTAGAGTTTTTATGTACATCCCTCCTCCCCCCTCAAAATCCCCTATTTCTAAGAATTATTTTTTTTTGTTTCTTTTGTGAGGCCCATTCATTTGTTTGGCTTCCTTACTTTGTACAAGAGGGAGTTTGAAGGAGTTGAAGGAATGATGGCAATATTGACTCAACTGTATAAGGATGAGACAACAGTTTTGGAGGTGCCAACGACAAGATCAAGTAAACACATACTTGTTGTTATTTCATCAATTATTAGAGATATATTATCACCCCCCCCTCGATCCAATGTTCAATCTTTATTATTATTGATTCTTATTGGTGTCGGAGGTTTAGTTTTTATGGTGAACTAAGTAAGATTGATCAATGTTAGTGTTGATTCCAGGTTTGGTTTGTGTATTGTCATAAGCTTTGAGGAGGGTATTTGTCTTTCTGAGTGTGCAAGTTTCAAGATATATTAATTGGAATGCTTTGGAGCTTGTTTGTGGGAGCAAGTTTAAGGTCAACCTTTAGGATCCAATTTCCTTTTTCTCTCTCACACTCACTTGATTGCATTTATCTTTTTGACTTGTTAGATCATTGACATGAATTTGAGTTGCAATCTTAGTGAAATTTGATTAATAATCTCTCCCTTGCTTTGTGATAGTCAACTCTATCTAGTTGAGGAATTTTCACCAAAACACCAATGTGTGTGGGTTTTAGGGAGAATAGTTAGACATGACCTTCAATACCTTTTTATGCATGCAATTAACTAGCCACCTATCTTGGTCTTTAATGAAACTCATTAGAAATTTGATGGGTGAAAAATTAGGTTAGGGGGATGAATACCCTACATCCCTTTTGTTCCAAAACGCCATATTGGATATAACATGTGATGTTATCCATTCTATATACCTGGGATTTTAATCCTTGGAGAATTTGAAAGAAATCATTTTTTCAAAGGCTTGAAGGCTATTGAAGATTTATGAGATTATTCTTCTTAAAACATAATTACGGGGAAGGGAGTGGATGATCATGTATCTAATTATGATGTAGGAAAGATGGGTAATTGTTTCTTCTACATATTTACATAACAAGCATCATGAAGGAACTTAAATTCCCATTTTATTAGATTTTTTGTCGTGAGGACCTTGAATTCCCCTTTCCTTAGATGTTTAGTTGTTGTGTGCCAGAAGCCAACATATGCGTTTTTTTTTTGGAAGGGTGCCACCCTTATGGTCGTTTAAATCACTAACTTTACTCTCTTACTTTTGGATTCAAGGAGCACAATGTAACATTTCTTTATTGTATATTATCCTCCTTTAAAACCCCACCTACGAGCATCTTTGGCTATAATAGTCTAGGGTGCACCTCCCCAAAGACCCTAGACAAGGAATTTCCATTGGTTTGTTATGTGCGAAGGGAGATTGGGTGCTTTCCAAGCTTGCCATAAACCATTTTCATCCCATTCATAGATTTCTAAGAGGATGATTAGTTGCTTGTTTTACATCTAATTCTAAAGCTTGCTTAGCTCAAAATTGAGTGCTAGGGGTGTCTAT
The DNA here is from genome assembly GCA_027924585.1 of Larix kaempferi. Classification (NCBI taxonomy): domain Eukaryota; kingdom Viridiplantae; phylum Streptophyta; class Pinopsida; order Pinales; family Pinaceae; genus Larix; species Larix kaempferi. The sequence continues at coordinate 1,775,166 of BSBM01000660.1, read as the reverse complement.
CCTTCGATTTTGTCATTACATACTTTGTTCTCACTACCATTTCCTATGATCCATGATATATTGTCTTAGATTAGAGCTACTAAATTTAAATATAACTTCCATATTTGAGAATCCCTTGCTTTTGTTAGTGGTTTTTCCAGGATGAGCATCTGGGTTCCATTTAGATTTTTTTCAAAGGACCATCTTCCACCATGCTCCATTTTATGAGATTAATTGCCACATAATCCCTGCACCAAAGGCACGATTCACTGGCTTTGGCTCTTTTATTACAAGACCTCCATGCTCTTTTGTGGTAGTGGTGGTCTCCCACTTAACTAAGTGAAAGCGCTTAGTGTTGCTTCGACCACCCTACCACAAGAATTTCCTAATGGACAATTCTATTTGAGCAAATATTTTGACAAGCGCTAATGTAGTTGAACATTGAAAGAGGGGGAGGGTGGATAGAACCAAAGAGATGAGGACAAGACAACATGTTAGATTTAACCGTTCTATGCCCCATTAGTTTATATTCTTTTGAATCTTTTGTAGAATATTATTCCAATACATGGATTTAGGATGCATGGTCTAAATCATGATGCCGAAATACAAGAAAGAAGACCACTAGAGTATTAGTGTAAATTCTAAAATTTTGGCGATGTTGTTCATTAAGATGTTAGAGGTATTCCAGCCATAAATGTTTATTTTCCCCTTATTGATATCCCCCCTTAAAGACTCCACATATACATCTAATATTCTTTTGAATCTCTTAGCAATGGTGGTGGACAATCCTCCAATTAGCAACATGTCATCCTCAAATTGGGAATGGTTTATTTCTTCTGTACCTCACACAATAGATATGCCTTGAAGTGTTCGTGTTATCCTCTCAATTTCCAACTTTTTGTTATTTTTAGAGTCAACCTTATCTCAACCGATGAATACAGTGAAAGAATTTAGAGGGGTGCCCATTGACTAAAGGAGCTATCCATGGGTTGCCAATATAGGCTTTAATCCATGTAACAAAATGTTTAGAAAACTCAAAATTGGACATTATATAAAACAAGAAATAGTGCATTACTCGATCAAATGCATTGCCCATATCCATTTTGATAACCATTCCATTGCTTCCTTTCCTTTTGTTGGAGTGGATGGCTTCCTCTACATGCAAAATATTATCCAAGATTTGACAATGTTGGACAAATCCACCTTGATTTTATGTTATGATTGGACGAATCCACCTTGATTTTATGTTATGATTCGATGAAGCATTTTCATGAGTCTATTTGTTGAGAAGTTTGATAAAATTTTGTACAAGGCATTGCATAGAGAAATTGGGCAAAAAATGGTTGAATTATGAGGGATTAGATTCTTTGGGAATGAGGGCTAGAAAAGAGAAGTTTGTAACCCCTCTAACTTTGCTTTTCCTTCTAGTCCATCGCAACATCTTTAGAAGATCATGCTTAATTATGGTCCAACACGTGCATTAGAAGGAGGTAGTGAAGCCATCCGAACCTAGGCCCTTGTCAAGCTGAATACCCCAATTTGCCTCAATCACTTCATCCTCGACAATACCCCCTTCTAGTGTGCTATTGTCTTCATTGGTTATCAATTTTGGGATCCCATGAAGCATTGTTTTGATTTCATTAGAGCTGCCTCATTTTCTGCCATGTATAACTGTTTAAAAGAGGTGAATGTGACATTTTTTACTTCTTCAAAGGTGTTGAGTATGTTTCCTTGTGCATTTATTATTTCCGAGACTATATTTTGCAATCGTCGAGCTTTGGCCTTCTTATGGAAGAAATAGTTGTTTTTGTCTCCTACAAAGAGCAAAAGACTGTGATTTGAGGCACTGATGTTCCTCTTCTTCTATGAATGCTTGGTGAAAGTTTATGTATATTAATCTCTCCTCAATATGTTCATTCCTAGATATTTCTTTTTCCCCTAGCTCATGTTGGAAGGGTGCAAGTTGTCTTTGGGCCTCTTTCCTCTTTAGTGTAGGGTCTAAAAGTTGTTCTTGGCCCATTTATTGAATGCCTTCTTTGTAGCTTTAAGTTTTGATTTCCATATATATCTAGATGACCCTTCAACTTTTGTTTTCCATGCTGTTAAGATGATTACAAAAGCTTTGTTTATGTTAGATCCATAGTGGATTGAATGCAAATTGTAGTGGAACATAGTCTTCTCCTTTACATCTCATAACTGTAATGGCTTATGATATGAGATAACCAATGAGAGAATCTCAAGGTTCTTTTCTAAAAAAATACTTACCTACTAAATAATAGTATAGTTACCAAATGTATCTCTCTTACTTAGGCTTTGACATCCATAAGATGTTTAGCCTCTGAATCATGCATAGTCGCCTAGTGCTGGATGAATTATATATTTTTGAGATCGTTTTGATGTAATGGCTTCTCGCCTCTTATATCTTTGATACAACTTTTTATTCAATAGAAGTTGTTTTTTTCGCATGGAAAAAGATCCGATTCCACGATCAAATCTTCAACTTATTCTTTGAATTGGTCATGAACCAAGATCCTCTTATATCCCCTACGCTAAGAACCATGTTGAAGTCCCCTACTAAAATGTATTTTGCTTATATCGCTATTTAATAAACTTTTATACATATTAAAGCAAAAATGAAGTATTTTCTTTCCGGATCAAACACCTTTCCCACACGAAGCCTTGTCAAATCACCCAGCAACACCTCCACAAAACACCTTTCCCACACACAAAGCTCCGGCCAATCACGAAGCCGAAAATAAAAAATATTGAATTGTTTGTTCGAGTTACTATGCCTTAACGCATATTAAAAAATATCAGAGTTGTTCCATCTATTTACACAATCTTCCACATTGATAAATAGACAATGGCAAGGAGGAAATGACCATGTCGGTGTGAAGACGGATTAGCTTTAACTTTAGACTTTTGAATCTCCTTTATGCAACTACAATTAACCCGAGGGATACTAGCATACAAAGTATAAGCAAAACCAGAGCGAGGAGCAGGAGGAGAGCGGTGGTGCAATGGGCGCTCTTGTAACAGCTGCCATAGCCATTGTTGGGCTCATATTGGGCTGGGTGGCCATAGAGATGGCTTGCAAGCCATGCCTTGAAGCGGGCAGGAACGCCATTGATAGATCGCTTGATCCCAACTACGACCCTGACGATAACCTCGACAGAAGCTCAGGCATCCCCGCCTACCAAGCCCTTCCAGATCAAGAACCCTCTTCAATTTCAGCTTCAATTTCCACGGCTACCACCAAGACTTAAAGGTGCATATACAATCCCTATCCCTAACTTTTTGCTCTCAATTTGTGCATAGCATTGCATTGCATTGATAAATCAATCTGTTGAAGAAGAAGGTTCATCTACAGACCTGTTCATCCTTTTCTTTTCTTTGCAGGAAAAAAATGAATTCAGAAGAAAGATATCGCTTACCATTGCATTGATCTTTTTATTTTATGGAGAGTACGAGATATGAGTTTAAAGTTTTGATGAAGGTTGTTCATTTATGTATATGCCCTTTTAGAGAGAAGTTGTAAGAGAAACAGATCTGATCATCCTTTAAAATCTGTAAATGCAAAGATTGGGTTTGACTACTAGCGGTAGTTATATTTGATTTGGCCACTTTATACTTAAATCTAAGCACATCTGGCTTTTAATATAAAACTGTAGATTTGCTGGAGTCTGCCTCCTGTTTTGGGTTTGGTTTTAAAGAATTCTCACAAATTTGTCTTACCCCCGATTGATTGTGTGCTGATTTGTATGTGCCTGCCAAAAATGTAATTTTGAATTCTTCTATCAGTATTCCGTCTCCAGGGCCTGGAATTAATTACCTGTATGTTCTTTCGTTTTGGGATAAGTTGATGTTGGAGTTCTTTTAAAGGCTGATCTGTCTTGCTAGATTTTGCCATTGTTTTTGGAGAATAATCTGACCACTTAATCCTCCTGACCTTGGTAGATGACATCACCATAAAGCTGCCTAACATTGGAGATGTTCTGTAGTTGATCCTCAAAATGAAAGCTTGGTTATGTTATTGAAGAATAGCATGCATTCATATACCTGACAATAGACTGCATTCATGGATATTCTCCCATCAGGTTCCACTTATTCATCATTTACCATGTTTATAAAGTGCAATTTGACTAGAGATGAAGATAAATAAATAAAAATAAAAATGTCCATGAATGATCAAAAGAAAGGTCAATGGAACTATACAAATCATCTTTACATAAATTAAGGGAACTCATGGAGCATCTCCCAGCTGAATACAAAAGCTAAAAAGATGTAAACAAAGTGCAGGAAAAAAATTCTGTATAGCTATTTGGCGAAGACAGTAATGAAATCTTACATAGTTATCAATTCTGTATAGCTATTTGGCGAAGACAGTAATGTTTTACATAGTAAGAATTGTTCAGGGATTATCTGTACGGTTCTAGGCACACTTGAGTTGTTTCTCAACAAGCAAGATGCATGCTATCATCCAAGGTGAGCCTATTCTGGAAGCAAGCTCAACAAATCTTATAATATATGACCTAGTAGAGATAGGACTTCAAGTCAAAACAGGGGGCAAAGATATTGATATTGGCCTCCAAATATCCCATCCACTCAATCAATGGGTTTGTTTTTCTGTATCTTTGATCCATGTGAATGCCAGATGTCTACATAAGGATCCTGGCTATGTCTGTTATTTATTGTGTTCAGCAAGGATTCAGTTGCCCCAAACAACTTAATTGAAAAAACAACATATAGAGATGTCCTAATGGTAGTACCTCTCAGTGCCATGGCCAGCCTCCTCCCAAGAATCCCACTCTTACATGGGAAATTTTATTGATGAGCAAAATGAATGCTGCATATTCCTTTAAATAATATCTTAGTAGTTAAAGTGCATGGGGGGATCTTAGTAACCTTTTCCTTTCACACATGTCCCTATCGTGAAATTTTTAAATGATGAATGAATCCCTTGGTGAGCTGAGATGGTATCGATTTGCCATTGTGGATCTGCAATCATGAGTAGTGAAACGAATGACTACCTATTCTTTTAACTAAGATCTAAGTAGTCATAGTGTGTGGGGTTCTTAGTAACTTGTTTCTTTCACAAATGTACCTATCTTGACATATTTAAATGATGAATGAATCCCTTGGTGAGCTTAGACGATGTGGGTTCTTTCGTGTTGAGTTATGGATGCTGTAATGACACTTTGTAGCATACCTAATGTCACCTACTCTATGGTTTTGCAAAATCTTAATCCAAAGACCATGCCATAGCACATACAATGCTTATTTTAAGTTAAACATTGAGATTATTCAACTCAAATACTCAATATGTTCATTATGATGCTAATTGTTGTATCTCTATCTTCGTTGTCGTCTATCTTGCCTTATTTAGTAGTGTTGATAAGCCCACTATCACATGGGAGCCTTAAATGGCTTTTGTTGGGCCTGACTTCATATATGTTGATTTTGTTTTGTTAGAGGTGGTAGTGAATTCTTGGTTGGTGGTGGCAACTAAAATGATGGTATTTCCAAGTCTCTTTGGATGTTTGTCAAGAAGATTTTCCACAAGGTAATATCAATATTCCGAGGAAGTCCTACTTGATATTATTGTTACTGAGTATGGTCATGTATGTAGTTCTTATAAAGATAAAACATTTATTGGTTATTATTTTGGTCAGGCACTTTTAGATGTTAATATTAAGGCCTAGGATAAGGATGTTTTGGGAGCCTCATGGTTGGCATTGCATAAACACAAAGCATAACTAACGACGACTTCTTCTATTTTCTTGAGAAAGTGCATGCCATTGCCATTATGTCTTGTGGAACCTAAGTATAAAAAAGTACCTTGGTTGTATTCCCACCTTGGGTAGTGTTTTTCTAATGACTCGATTATGCAACTTTGTTATCTTAAGTGAGTTGGGTTTTTTGCATTACCTATCTAGTTTGGTCCATTCTTGGAGCACATCTTGGTGCCTATTGGTGAATTTATTTGTCGCGAGCCTTATAGAATTCTCAACCCTAGACCCCATAAAAGGGTTTGCCTCCATGTTAATCTATTGAGGTTTGAAGGAATATGTCCTTATATAAGTTCAAGATTAAATGATGAAGCAATATGTTAGGTATATCAATTTGGTGAATACATCTTTCCGTTATAGAGTTTGAATCATAAAATTTGCCATTATCATTTGATGGTCTAGATAGACCCTTTGGTTGCTCCTACCACACAAGTGAATTAGTCATAGAATTTGTAACACCCTAAAATTGGAATTATTAGTAATTTAGAGATTAGTATTATGTAAACATATATTAATATTATAGATAATATTAATTACAAAAAAATAAGAAATAAAAACTAATAAAGATTAATTAACCAAATAAAATTTGCTTAAGTTTTCTAAGCATTATTAGAAAAGGTAATGTGCATGGAGGCCATGTGGCTCTCATGCAAATTATTTCAAATCAAATAAATTATGATTTTTTTTGCATAAATGGGGGATATCTAGCCGACTACTCCACTAAATAGGTTAAACACAACAACTTGTAGATTTTCAATGATCAAGATCTCCCTCCCAATGTGCATTAACAAACCTTATACATCTACTGCTATAAGTTTGGTCCAGGGCTTCCATGGTAGTAGGTTACATAATTTGAAGTTCCACACGAATATATGAAGATCCTCTTTACAAAACTCCAATTATTCCTTCCTTGTTTCAACATATATCTTCTTAGAACTTCCAGTGCATGGATAATGTTTGTTCTAGTACAAACCATTGCATACATTAAGTTTCCAACAACACTTGCATAAGGAACTTGAGACATCTTCAATGTTGGGGACATTGTTATGCAAATGACTTTAAGCCAACGAGAATATGAGTATTAAGAAGTTTACATCTCGTCTAAACCTTTGTAATATCATCTTAAATATATTTGCTTTGATTCAACTAGAGTTTCATGATGAAACAATCCCTTTTAATTCCATGCCCACAATAAAATTTGCAGCACCAATATCCTTAATATCAAATTGAGATGATAGTCGAGTCTTAACATTCTTAATATTTTCCTTGTTGTTTTCGATTAACAACATATCATCAACATATAATAACATGATACATAATGATCACCACCTTGTTTGGTATACACACAATGATCATCTTTTCTTTGTGAAAATCCAACTCCCAGTACATAAGTATCAAAATTCAGATACACGATCCTTGGTGATTGCTTCATGCCACAAGGAGACTTCTTCAACCTACGAACTAGTTTCTCCTTTCCTTTCACCGTAAAACCTTTTGCTTGCAACATATAGATTTCTTATTCTAGATCCCCATGTAGGAATGTTGTCTTCACATCCATTTGTTCTACTCCAAGATCAAGAATAGCAATGACGATAAAAAACATCTAATGGAAGTTAACTTACCAACATGAGAGAAAATCTTACCAAAATTAATCTCTTCATGTGGAAATATCCCTTTGTTACCAAGGGAGTTTCATACTTCTCTACTTTACCTTTTGCATTTAACTTCTTGAACACCATTTTATATCAACTAATTTTCTTGTAGCAAGCAACTTAAGTAAATCCCATGTTGCATTTTTCGTTTGAGGCCTTCATTTCTTCAACCATGGTTTTCTTCCAAAATTTACTTTCCTTTGTATCAACTACCTCCCTAACAATTGTAGGATTATTATCAATGGCATATAAAGAGAAGGAGGCAAGGAAATTAGTTGGATTGCACCTTATCACGTGTATTTTCTCAAATTGTTTTCCTCAAAATTGGGGTTTGAGGTTCTTCCCCAATTGGCTCTGTTCAATTATGTAGCTTAGAGAGGTACTTCTGCAGGATGTGTGTCTAGCTTGCAAGAAGTGGTCCAAAAGGGTTATTTTATAAAGTTAAAGTGACTTTTATATTATAATGACCAAAAAATCAACTTAAGTTGTGTCAATGACAAATTAAGTCACAACCGTAGACCTCAAGTGATCAAGATCTAATCTTGATCGTTAATCACTTTGGAGATCTAGGTTTTGGTATTTGGTCATCATAAAGTTATAAAATGAGATCTAAGGAGAAGATTAGACACATTGAGATAGTGAGAGAGTTCTTGGGTAGTTGAAGAGAAGTTAGCAAGAACTTTTTAGCAGGAAGATGGGGTGATTCCTCTAAACAACAACACACAAATTGAGAAGGAAGACTTGTAGGCCGTACAACAAGCTGCACAACACATGTGAGCTGGGTTGATTTGTTTGCAGAGGATGTAGGCACATACAATAGGTTGCGGGCATTTATTGCAGGCTGTATAGGTCGTACAATAAATGGAAACCATTGGCATGATTTCAAAGCTAGCGTACAAGTTCATTTAATGCTATAAATTTCTATTGTAATTCCTAGATTTTTTTTGTGGGCACAAAAATCAAGAAATCTCTCTTATTTGTTGGTTTTCCCTTCGGGGTTTTTCTAGGGGTGTTTATCCAAAAATTACTGGGTCAATTTGTGTGATTGATTTTCTATTTTTGTTGTGCATTTACTATTTATAAGCTCAATGTATTTCTCTTCATAAAAATAAGATCTGGAATTTTATTGTTTTCCGTGCATATCCGAGAATAAATTAATTTTTTATTGGAACTAGAGATTAAATTTGATCTTAGAGAAAATTAACATGGTACTAGAGCCTCATCTTTGAGAGAAAACCAAAGACTTTGGCACATGTATCTACAGAGATTTGTAAGTTTTATTTTCACCAGGAGATTGCGAGCTCATTGTATCAAATGGCTATTGGCTTGAGATTTGAAGACCGACTGGAAGGGGCATCAAACTTCAACCCTTGGAAAGAAACAATCACATTGCTGTTAGAGGAAAAGGGGCATCAAACTATTCCTATCGATGCAATTCTTTTGGCGGAGTACAATGTCACATACCCCAATTTTGTAAAAATTATGTAATTATTTCATTATATTCCTGAGACATTATGTTAAATTTAATGCTAAGTAGGAATTGATGACTCAGCAGAGTGACTAAAAATGGAATGTAATTCAGAATATTTTATTATTAATAAATAAATTATGGAGACAACAGCATGGGAGAGCTGTTAAAAAGAGGTTACTGGTCAAACTAGTGGATGGAACTAGGTGGAAAGACAAAAGACAAGTGGCAACATCCTCAAACACTTCCTAAGTTGCAGGTGGCAACTTCCCTATATTTGGGGTCATGATTCCCCAAGGAAGTGGAATCAGAGCAGGTGGCTCATTAATGACAGTTAACCCAACAAAGACCTAGGAAATCTTTTAAATAGTACTCAATGAACAAAGCTGGGGGTTCGAATTTGTTCTAGAGGGAGAATGCATTCAGGTGAATGTTATTCAGGAATCCCATTGAGGAAGAGGGAATTACAGTAAGGAAGTTGTTTGAAAGGAATGTTGCAGTAACTTGGTTCCATTATAGCTGTTTGGGATGAGTGAATTATTTTGCTGCACCTAGTTCCAGCCAGGGAGACCAGAGCAAGCTCGGGGGTCCTGAGAAGTGCTGTCTGGGCACTCTCCAGGAGTTGGTAGGGAGGAACAGCCTCCCATTGCTGTTGTTGTCCCCAATGTATACAGGTTCTGCTATTTTATTCCTTTATGATTGTTATTTTATTCTTTATGTTTATTAAATATGAATGGTTGTATGTTGTGTTTAAATTCCTATATGTCGGAGGAGTAATTAATTAGTTTAGTAAATTTAATATCTCAGAATATCAGTAGTAATATTTTTAGAGTTACTGTGTTTTTTTTGGTATCGTTAGTGTGATGTAATATCCTCGTTGTATTACTATTAATGTATTTATAATTTATGCAGTAAAATATTAAATACTTTATGTAATAAATTATAGTTATTATAAACTTAGTTTAATTATATTTGTTGAATAGATATGCAGGGATTACATATAAAGTAATTGTACTCTGTATATTATAAAATTAAATAAACAATAATAGGAACAATAGTAAACTTTGAACAATAAAAATTACAGTATTTATACCCTGATAACTAATATTGCAGAAGAATGATAGCCACGGTCATGTTATGTATAACAGGGTACAAAACCTAAGACAGGAATTTTAACCAGTCTCAATCTATTATTTAAATCAAACACACACCCTAGCTAAAGACTATCCAGTTTTTACCTATCAATCAAATCCATGTGCAAAAACCCTAACAGAAATTCATCACAAAGAAATTCATCAACAGTTAAATACACTAGTTATTGTTTTAGAAACAATAGAATAAACAGAACCATAGCTAGCTCGATATCGAGCTTAAGCATTATAGTATTATCCTTAAAACTTTCATGTACCAACAGAATCATAATCGAAAGAACAGAACAATATTTTAGCTCATTTATCAAGCTCAAACAGCATAGTGATAACATTTCCTTTTTACTTTCAAATAACAGCAGAGGCAAAATCGTAATGACAGAAAGAACAACTAAACCATGTCACAACTGTAAATTTTGGATTGAACCCTATCTTACCATTTCCTACCAGTGTTATAAACGCTAAGATTTAAGACAATGAATTCACCTACAGCCGTGTCACAAATTCACAGAATAAGCGTTTTAAAAACTTAAAATTTACTTACTACTGTAAATAACATTGAATGAAAAACGCATACAATAAACAAGCCAATATACAGGAAACGCTTTATATTAAGTCAACTTAAAAAACCTGGGTGTTAAACCTGAACCATTTTAAAAGTGCTGTAACGAAATAAAAAAAAACCTTGAGGCCGTAACCTCATCTTCAGACAGGCTCGCAGCCTTGTCTTCTTTTCTTTTTATACATTAAATCTTCTGTAGCAAACCCTATCTATCTGATCCGGATTTTATGAGCAGCACGAAATGAATACAGATTATTATCAGATGCTTAACACAAAATAGCAGAGATACAGTAAAACTGGTTTTCTATTCAATAAGGAAATAAGCTAGAACTGTAAAATGCAGCGGAAAACAAGCTTGTTGGAATCGTGGCGGCTTATCTCTGAGAAGAGATGTGACGGCTGCGCTCATTTCGCAAGAAGATGGTTACAATGAGGCTCCCAAGGCCTTTTACAATAAACAGGAATGTCAAAAACACTAGAGATCCAAAAACCTAACACTAGGAGATGAAGCGCCAAAAGTCATGTGGGCCCCGTTTGGGTAAGTTAGTACATCAACTTCCCGGGGTCGTAACTTTTGCATACGATCTCCGTTTGGGGCGCTCGGTAGCCCGTTGGAAAGGTCTATCCGAGATTTACAACTTTCAAATGGGACCAAATGTATATTGGAGGCAACCATTTGGCCCCCCGAATTGCCAAAAAAGGTCCTTTAGGGCCTCAAAACAGCCCCGGAAGTTCAGGACCCGAAAAACTGCTAAAAATAGTACAATACCAAAATTGCCATAAAACTGTTTTGAGCCAGTTGGATAGGTGGGTGGACACCAATATCCACCTGGATCAATCCTCCCTCCTTGGGAAGCAATGGTCTCCATTGCGTTGAGTTCCCCCATCAGATGAGGAAATTTCTGCTGAATTTGGCCTCGGGTGAGCCACTTGCCTTGGTGCAGGAGTTGCCCTGCTTTGACAACTCGATAAAGCTGGATCCTTTGATGTCGAGTTCCCTTGATCCGTGTGTCTGCAATATGATCACTGGATGCTTGTTGTAGGCAGTCAGGGTTGAGCTCTGTTGGTGTCAACTTCTCTGCTATCTCGGAGGTGTCTAATAGTGGTGGGAAATATGGCCGAAGGAGAGCCACGTTGAAGACTGGATGCAAGCCAAGGAAGGGGGGAATGTTGAGCTCAAAAGCATTGTCACCCACCGCCTTGGTGATGGTGTACGGCCCATAACGGAGTGGGCGAAGCTTTCGATGGGGCCCTGTAAGGCGTTCTTTCTGCAAATGCAACCAAACTTTGTCACCCACCTGAAACTTATGTGGCACCCGATGTTGATCATGGCGCTGCTTGTACTTGGCATTAGACTTCTGTAGAATATCCTGAACCTGTTGGCGGATACACTGGATCCGTTCAATGAATCGGGCGGCTTTGTCAGCTTCTAGGGACGAGTTGGTCGAGGTGGTCTCAAGGGGAAGTGCAACATCCATGGGGCCCAATGGTTGGAATCCCAACCCCACCTGAAAGGGGCTGTGGCCAGTTGAGCTATGCAGGGCTCGGTTGTAGCTATGTTGGACATAGGGGAGACTCTCATCCCATGTGCGGGGGTGTGTTGAATTGTACATGCGAAGGATATGTACGACCATCCGGTTCACGACCTCCGTTTGTCCATTGGTCTCGGGGTGGAAGGCAGTGGATTTGGTGAGCTTGGTATCCAGCAGTGACCAGAGGCTTGACTAGAATGAGCTGAGGAACCGACTGTCACGGTCTGAGATAATGGTCTGTGGGATCCCAAAATGTACCCATACTCGTTCAAAGAAGAGCTTGGCAGTGGCTTCTGCTGTGATGTTCTTCTTGCAAGCGGCTAGAATCGCCATCTTGGAAAAGCGATCAACAACCACGAAAACACAGTCATTTCCCCTCTTGGTGGACGGGAGGCCCGACATGTAGTCCATTGAGATGGATTCCCACGGCCTGTCAGGAGTAGGCAGAGGGGTGTATAGGCCCTGTTTCTTAGTGGTCGGTTTGGCAATGGCGCAAGCGGTGCAAGACCTGATATACTTGCTGACATCCTGTCGAAGTTTCGGCCAGTAGAAATGTTTCTGCAACACTGCCACTGTCTTTTCGACGCCAAAGTGTCCCGCCACCCGACTGTAGTGAGCTTCCCAAATCAGCTTCGCGCGCTCGCTTGATGGAACGCAGAGATGGCCAAGACGACACAACAACCCGTCCTGAAGATGGAAATTAGTAACCACTGAGTTGGTGCCCAACATTTGATAGGTGGCGGAAAAGTCAGGGTCTGTCTCGTAAAGGTGGGGCCATCCGGAGGTCTCATTGCCACAAGAGTCTAGCACCGTGGTAAGTTCCGCGACTGGAGGTCAACTGAGGCAGTCAGCAACTCGGTTGGTACTCCCTATTTTGTATTTGATGTTGAGGTGGAACTGCTGTAAATATGTTGACCATTTCTGATGGCGGTCATTCTGCAACTTTCCTTGGGTCTGCATGAACTGTAGTGGCTTGTGATCAGTGTGGATGACTGTCTCCTTCCCAAGAATGTAATGTCTCCACTGGCGGCAGGCTTGTACAATGGAGTACATTTCTTTGTCGTAGGTAGGGTACTTGCGGACAGCATCTGAGTGTCTCACTATGATATGCCACGGGGTGGCTATGTTGAGTGAGAACGAAGCCCACAGCATAATTTGAAGCATCTGTCTCGATCTCAAAGGGATGTTGCAGGTTCGGTAATGAGAGTATCGGTGATGAGAACAAACGCTTCTTCAAGTCATCGAAGGCTTGTTGTTGGGACAGGCCCGACACAAATTTTTCCTTACCACCACCCCTGGTCACTTGGCTGAGGGCCCATGCGATATGAGAGAATCCCAGCACGAATCGACGACAGAAATTGGCGAGGCCCAAGAAGCTCCGAAGTTCAGTGAGTGTGCTTGGGGCTGGCCAGTCACAGATGACCTGGATCCACATGCACACCATGTCGATCAACGATGTAGCCTAAGTAATGGACCCTGTCCATGCGGAAGGAGCATTTTTCCAAGTTTGCATATAGTTTGTGCTTCCGCAGGGTGTGTAGAACCTGCTGAATATGCTGCAAGTGTTCCTCCCAAGTCTTGATGTAGATGAGGATGTCATCCAGATACACCACTACAAAATTGTTGGTGAAAGGTCGTAGGATATCGTCCATCATCCTCATAAAAGTTGCTGGAGCATTTGTCAAACCAAAAGGCATGACCAACCATTCAAAAAGACCTTCTTTTGACTTGAAGGCAGTCTTCCATACATCTGTCTGTTCTATTGGGACCTGGTGGTAGCCAGATTTCAGATCAATCTTACTGAAGTATTTGGCCCCCGTGAGCTGATTAAGGAGGTCGTCGATTCGGGGAATCGGGTACCGGTTGTGGACTGTGATTTTATTCAGGGCCCGGTAATCAATGCAGAGTCGCCAGGTCCCATCTTTCTTCTGCACCAGCACGATTGGGCTCCCACAAGGTGATGAACTGGGACGGATGTGCCCTTTGTGGAGCAATTCTTGGATTTTCCTTTTGATCTCCTCGTTTTCCAACAGAGAGCGGCGATAGACTGGCCCATTGGGTAGTGGTGCACCTGGGGTCAGATCGATGGGATGCTTGACCTGGCAGTGCAGAGGTACCCCGGTTGGAGAGGAGAAGATATCTGAGTATCCTTCCACCACCTTATCCACTTGCTTCTGTTGTGTGGATAGATCGGTCATGGAGGCCTGGGATGTGGCTGCAATCTTTCTTTCACTCTGAGAGCGAATCACCAAGAAGACAAATTTCCCGGTTTGAGAGATGACCTTCCTGCATTGCTTGGAAGAGATCAAGGAAATAGCACTAGGAGGGACTGCCTCGAGTATCCTGTACAATTTCCTGTTCAAAGAAATAATAACACTACGAGGCCTAGACTCATATACAGCACGACGTTTCCATAAATAAGGTTGTCCTAAAAGAACATCTGAAACTTCGAGAGGAGCAACATCACACAATACCTTGTCCTTGAAGGGCTTGATGCCGTATGGCAGTCGGCACTGTTTGCTGACGCGGAGATCGCTTCCCTTGCGGAGCCATCCAATGGTGTAGGGTTGTGGGTGCGGCGTTGTCGGCAGGGCCAGGCGCTTCACGACCTCTGCTGAGATGAGATTCTTCTGGCTACCGCTATCAACGATGAAGTGCAGCGGGGTGCCTTTTACCCACATCTGTGAATGGAAGAGGCGTTCTCCTTCTTCTGGCTCGTCTGGTTCATCAGGCTGGAGCTTGGTGGTAGCAATGGTGGCACTGGGTTCCGCGTCAATGATCCGTCTTCCCCTTTCTGGTTCGGACTCAGAGTCAGAACCCGCATCTGATTCAGATGCTTTCACTTCGGCCACCAACGACTGCTTTGAGCGGCAATCAGCAGTGTTATGCCAAGGGCTCTTATGGAAGTCGCACCACTTCCCGGTATCTTTCTTTGTTTTTCCGGTGTCCTTCTTTGCTTGCGGCTTGGACTGGTTGTCCTGATACTGTCCATCTTTGCTCTGCCCTTTATTCTGTGGGTTGGGGCCGCACTTTCCTGTCTTTTGCTGTGAAGGGTTCTCAGGCCCAAATTGCCGCGTCTTTTGTTTGAGATTCTGCTCGATTTTGACGGCATATCGGTAGGCCGCGCCTAAGGAAGAGATGTCTAGAAATTCCATTTCGGTCTGGATGTTTCTATGCAAACCACCGCAATACTTGAGCACCAGATGTCGCTCTGAATATTTGATACCCAGCTTGGTGCGCAAGGTATGGAAGATATTTGTGAACTCTGGCACTGCTTGGTCTCTTTCTTGTCGCAGTGTGGTCCATTTGGTATACAAGTCGTCATAACTTCCAACAGGGTAGTATTGTTCCTTAATAGCATCCCTGAAGTATTCCCAGGTGGCCATGACTGAAAATAATGAGGCTTCTTCTGTGTCCTTTTGCTCGCAGAATGTTTCCCACCAATCTTTGACATGGGGAACGGCTTTGAGGAGCACAAAAGTAATCTTTTCTTTATTTGAGAAGTTATGGACAGAAAAATACCCTTCTAGTAGATTCAGCCACTTATCTATAGCATTTGCGTCTATCTGTCCATCAAATATAGTGATATCGAAGTTGATTTGTACCTTGAAGGGGGCGGCGCCTCCGCTCGAGGAAGATGCGTCGCTTGTTGGTAGTCGCCGAAGGATTTGCGTGAAATTATCCATCATCTCGTTCCTCTGCTGCGTGAGGGCTTCCTCAAGCAACATTTTGATAGGATCTCCTGTCCCGTCATCTTTCTTTTCTCCTGCCATGAGAGGTCGCTTGGGCGTGCGACGGCTTTTGTCCTCAAGAGAAACAAGCTCGAGACCCAATTCTTTGTACCCTGACCTCGTTGGGGACATGCATTAAGACGACGAGGAGCAAACCGCTCTGATACCACTGATCCGGATTTTATGAGCAGAACGAAATGAATACAGATTATTATCAGATGCTTAACACAAAATAACAGAGATACAGTAAAACTGGTTTTCTATTCAATAAGGAAATAAGCTAGAACTGTAAAATGCAGCGGAAAACAAGCTTGCTGGAATGGTGGCGTCTTATCTCTGAGAAGAGATGTGACGGCTGCGCTCATTTCGCAAGAAGATGGTTACAATGAGGCTCCCAAGGCCTTTTACAATAAACAGGAATGTCAAAAACCCTAGACATCCAAAAACCTAACCCTAGGAGATGAAGCGCCAAAAGTCATGTGGGCCCCGTTTGGGTAAGTTAGTACATCAACTTCCCGGGGTCGTAACTTTTGCATACGATATCCGTTTGGGGCGCTCGGTAGCCTGTTGGAAAGGTCTATCCGAGATTTACAACTTTCAAATGCGGCCAAGTGTATGCTGGAGGCAATCATTTGGCCCCCCGATTTTCCAAAAAAGGTCGTTTAGGGCCTCAAAACGGCCCCGGAAGTTCAGGACCCGAAAAACTGCTAAAAATAGTACAATACCAAAATTGCCATAAAACTGTTTTGAGCCAGTTGGAAAGGTGGGTGGCCACCAATATCCACCTGGATCAATCCTCCCTCCTTAGGAAGCAATGGTCTCCATTGCGTTGAGTTCCCCTATCAGATGAGGAAATTTCTGCTGAATTTGGCCTCCGGTGAGCCACTTGCCTTGGTGCAGGAGCTGCCCTGCTTTGACAACTCGATAAAGCTGGATCCTTTGATGTCGAGTGCCCTTGATATGTGTGTATGCAATATGAGCACTGGATGCTTGTTGTAGGCAGTTAGGGTTGAGCTCTGTTGGTGTCAACATCTCTGCTATCTCGGAGGTGTCTAATAGTGGTGGGAAATATGGCCGAAGGAGAGCCACGTTGAAGACTGGATGCAGGCCAAGGAAGGGGGGAATGTTGAGCTCAAAAGCATTTTCACCCATCGTCTTGGTGATGGTGTACGGCCCATAACGGAGTAGGCAAAGATTTCGATGGGGCCCTGCAAGGCGTTCTTTCTGCAAATGCAACCAAACTTTGTCGCCCACCTGAAACTTATGTGGCACCCGATGTTGATCATGGCGCTGCTTGTACTTGGCATTAGACTTCTGTAGAATATCCTGAACCTGTTGGCGGATATGCTGGATCCGTTCAATGAACCGAGCGGCTTTGTCAGCTTCTGGGGACGAGTCGGCCGAGGTGGTCGCAAGGGGAAGTGCAACATCCATGGGGCCCAATGGTTGGAATCCCAACCCCACCTGAAAGGGGCTGTGGCCAGTTGAGCTTTGCAGGGCTCGGTTGTAGCTATGTTGGACATAGGGGAGACTCTCATCCCATGTGCGGGGGTGTGCTGAATTGTACATGCGCAGGATATGTACGACTATCCGGTTGACGACCTCCGTTTGTCCATCGGTCTGGGGGTGGAAGGCAGTGGATTTGGTGAGCTTGGTATCCAGCAGTGACCAGAGGCTTGACTAGAATGAGCTGAGGAACCGACTGTCACGGTCTGAGATAATGGGCTGTGGGATCCCAAAATGTACCCATACTCATTCAAAGAAGAGCTTGGCAGTGGCTTCTGCTGTGATGTTCTTCTTGCAAGCGGCTAGAATCGCCATCTTGGAAAAGCGATCAACAACCACGAAAACACAGTCATTTCCCCTCTTGGTGGACGGGAGGCCCGACATGTAGTCCATTGAGATGGATTCCCACGGCCTGTCAGGAGTAGGCAGAGGGGTGTATAGGCCCTGTTTCTTAGTGGTCGGTTTGGCAATGGCGCAAGCGGTGCAAGACCTGATATACTTGCTGACATCCTGTCGAAGTTTCGGCCAGTAGAAATGTTTCTGCAACACTGCCACTGTCTTTTCGACGCCAAAGTGTCCTGCCACCCGACTGTAGTGAGCTTCCCAAATCAGCTTCGCGCGCTCGCTTGATGGAACGCAGAGATGGCCCAGACGACACAACAACCTGTCCTGAAGATGGAAATTAGTAACCACTGAGTTGGTGCCCAACATTTGATAGGTGGCGGAAAAGTCAGGGTCTGTCTCGTAGAGGTGGGGCCATCCGGAGGTCTCATGGCCACAAGAGTCTAGCACCGTGGTAAGTGCCGCGACTGGAGGTCGACTGAGGCAGTCAGCAACTCGGTTGGTACTCCCTGTTTTGTATTTGATGTTGAGGTGGAACTGCTGTAAATATGTTGACCATTTCTGATGGCGGTCATTCTGCAACTTTCCTTGGGTTTGCATGAACGATAGTGGCTTGTGATCAGTGTGGATGACTGTCTCCTTCCCAAGAATGTAATGTCTCCACTGGGGCAGGCTTGTACAATGGAGTACATTTCTTTGTCGTAGGTAGGGTACTTGCGGACAGCATCTGAGAGTGTCTCACTATGATATGCCATGGGGTGGCCGTGTTGAGTGAGAACGGAGCACACAACATAATCTGAAGCATCTGTCTCGATCTCAAAGGGATGTTGCAGGTTCGGTAATGAGAGTACCGGTGATGAGAAAAAATGCTTCTTCAAGTCATCGAAGGCTTGTTGTTGGGACAGGCCCCACACAAATTTTTCCTTACCACCACCCCTGGTCACTTGGTCGAGGGCCCATGCGATATGAGAGAATTCCAGCACGAATCGACGATAGAAATTGGCGAGGCCCAAGAAGCTCCGAAGTTCAGTGAGTGTGCTTGGGGCTGGCCAATCACGGATGACCTGGATCCACATGCACACCATGTCGATCAACGATGTAGCCTAAGTAATGGACCCTGTCCATGCGGAAGGAGCATTTTTCCAAGTTTGCATATAGTTTGTGCTTCCGCAGGGTGTGTAGAACCTGCTGAATATGCTGCAAGTGTTCCTCCCAAGTCTTGCTGTAGATGAGGATGTCATCCAGATACACCACTACAAAATTGTTGGTGAAAGGTCGTAGGATATCGTCCATCATCCTCATAAAAGTTGCTGGAGCATTTGTCAAACCAAAAGGCATGACCAACCATTCAAAAAGACCTTCTTTTGACTTGAAGGCAGTCTTCCATACATCTGTCTGTTCTATTGGGACCTGGTGGTAGCCAGATTTCAGATCAATCTTACTGAAGTATTTGGCCCCCGTGAGCTGATAAAGGAGGTCGTCGATTCGGGGAATCGGGTACCGGTTGCGGACTGTGATTTTATTCAGGGCCCGGTAATCAATGCAGAGTCGCCAGGTCCCATCTTTCTTCTGCACCAGCACGATTGGGCTCCCACAAGGTGATGAACTGGGATGGATGTGCCCTTTGTGGAGCAATTCTTGGATCTGCCTTTTGATCTCCTCGTTTTCCAACAGAGAGCGGCGATAGACTGGCCCATTGGGTAGTGGTGCACCTGGGGTCAGATCGATGGGATGCTTGACCTGGCAGTGCAGAGGTACCCTGGTCGGAGAGGAAAAGATATCTGAGTATCCTTCCACCACCTTATCCACTTGCTTCTGTTGTGTGGATAGATCGGTCATGGAGGCCTGGGATGTGGCTGCAATCTTTCTTTCACTCTGAGAGCGAATCACCAAGAAGACAAATTTCCCGGTTTGAGAGATGACCTTCCTGCATTGCTTGGCAGAGATCAAGGAAATAGCACTAGGAGGGACTGCCTCGAGTATCCTGTACAATTTTCTGTTCAAAGAAACAATAACACTACGAGGCCTAGACTCATATACAACATGACGTTTCCATAAATAAGGTTGTCCCAAAAGAACATCTAAAACTTCGAGAGGAGCAACATCACACAATACCTCGTCCTTGAAGGGCTTGATGCCGTATGGCAGTCGGCACTGTTGGCTGACGCGGATATCGCTTCCCTTGCGGAGCCATCCAATGGTGTAGGGTTGTGGGTGCGGCGTTGTCGACAGGGCCAGGCGCTTGACGACCTCTGCTGAGATGAGATTCTTCTGGCTACCGCTATCAACGATGAAGTGCAGCGGGGTGCCTTTTACCCACATCTGTGAATGGAAGAGGCGTTCTCCTTCTTCTAGCTCGTCTGGTTCATCAGGATGGAGCTTGGTGGTAGAAATGGTGGCACTGGGTTCCGCGTCAATGATCCGTCTTCCCCTTTCTGGTTCGTACTCAGAGTCAGAACCCGCATCTGATTCAGATGCTTTCACTTCGGCCACCAGCGACTGCTTTGAGCGGCAATCAGCAGTGTTATGCCAAGGGCTCTTATGGAAGTCGCACCACTTCCCGGTATCTTTCTTTGTTTTTCCGGTGTCCTTCTTTGCTTGCGGCTTGGACTGGTTGTCCTAATACTGTCCATCTTTGCTCTGCCCTTTATTCTGTGGGTTGGGGCCGCCCTTTCCTGTCTTTTGATGTGAAGGGTTCCCAGGCCCAAATTGCCGCGTCTTTTGTTTGAGCTTCTGCTCGATTTTGACGGCATATCGGTAGGCCGCGCCCAAGGAAGAGATGTCTAGAAATTCCATTTCGGTCTGGATGTATCTATGCAAACCACCACGATACTTGAGCACCAGATGTCGCTCCGAATCTTTGATACCCAGCTTGGTGCGCAAGGTATGGAAGATATTTGTGAACTCTGGCACTGCTTGGTCTCTTTCTTGTCGCAGTGTGGTCCATTTGGTATACAAGTTGTCATAACTTCCAACAGGGTAGTATTGTTCCTTAATAGCATCCCTGAAGGATTCCCAGGTGGCCATGGCTGAAAATAATGAGGCTTCTTCTGTGTCCTTTTGCTTGCAGAATGTTTCCCACCAATCTTTGACATGGGGAACGGATTTGAGGATCGCAAAAGTAATCTTTTCTTTATTCGAGAAGTTATGGACAGAAAAATACCCTTCTAGTAGATTCAGCCACTTATCTACATCATATGTGTCTATCTGTCCTTCAAATATAGGGATATCGAAGTTTATTTGTACCCTTAAGGGGGCGGCGCCTCCGCTCGAGGAAGATGCGTCGCTTGTTGGTAGTCGCCGAAGGATTTGTGCGAAATTATCCATCATCTCGTTCCTCTGCTGCGTGAGGGCTTCCTCAAGCAACATTTTGATAGGATCTCCTGTCCCGTCATCTTTCTTTTCTCCTGCCATGAGAGTTCGCTTGGGCGTGCGAGAGCTTTTGTCCTCAAGAGAAACAAGCTCGAGACCCAATTTTTTGTACCGTGACCTCGTTGGGGACATGCATTAAGACGACGAGGAGCAGACCGCTCTGATACCATTGATCCGGATTTTATGAGCATAACGAAATGAATACATATTATTATCAGATGCTTAACACAAAATAACAGAGATATAGTAAAACTGGTTTTCTATTCAATAAGGAAATAAGCTAGAACTGTAAAATGCAGCGGAAAACAAGCTTGCTGGAATGGTGGCGGCTTATCTCTGAGAAGAGATGTGACGGCTGCGCTCATTTCTCAAGAAGATGGTTACAATGAGGCTCCCAAGGCCTTTTACAATAAACAGGAATGTCAAAAACCCTAGACATCCAAAAACCTAACCCTAGGAGATGAAGCGCCAAAAGTCATGTGGGCCCCGTTTGGGTAAGTTAGTACATCAACTTCCCGGGGTTGTAACTTTTGCATACGATCTCCGTTTGGGGCGCTCGGTAGCCCGTTGGAAAGTTCTATCCAAAATTTACAACTTTCGACAAGGGCCAAGTGTATGCTGGAGGCAACCATTTGGCCCCCCGATTTTCCAAAAAATGTCGTTTAGGGCCTCAAAACGGCCCCGAAAGTTCAGGACCCGAAAAAATGCTAAAAATAGTACAATACCAAAATTGCCATAAAACTGTTTTGAGCCAGTTGGAAAGGTGGGTGGCCACCAATATCCACCTGGATCAATCCTCCCTCCTTAGGAAGCAATGGTCTCCATTGCGTTGAGTTCCCCCATCAGATGAGGAAATTTCTCCTGAATTTGGCCTCGGGTGAGCCACTTGCCTTGGTGCAGGAGCTGCCCTGCTTTGACAACTCGATAAAGCTGGATCCTTTGATGTCGAGTGCCCTTGATCTGTGTGTCTGCAATATGAGCACTGGATGCTTTTTGTAGGCAGTCAGGGTTGAGCTCTGTTGGTGTCAATTTCTATGCTATCTCGGAGGTGTCTAATAGTGGTGGGAAATATGGCCGAAGGAGAGCCACGTTGAAGACTGGATGCAGGCCAAGGAAGGGGGGAATGTTGAGCTCAAAAGCATTGTCACCCATCGCCTTGGTGATGGTGTACGGCCCATAACGGAGTGGGCGAAGCTTTCGATGGGGCCCTGTAAGGCGTTCTTTCTGAAATGCAACCAAACTTTGTCGCCCACCTGAAACTTATGTGGCACCCGATGTTGATCATGGCGCTGCTTGTACTTGGCATTAGACTTCTGTAGAATATCCTGAACCTGTTGGTGGATATGTTGGATCCGTTCAATGAACCGGGTGACTTTGTCAGCTTTTGGGGACGAGTCGGCCGAGGTGGTCGCAAGGGGAAGTGCAACATCCATGGGGCCCAATGGTTGGAATCCTAACCCCACCTGAAAGGGGCTGTGGCTAGTTGAGCTATGCAGGGCTCGGTTGTAGCTATGCTGGACATAGGGGAGACTCTCATCCCATGTGCGGGGGTGTGTTGAATTGTACATGCGCAGGATATGTACGACCATCCGGTTGATGACCTCCGTTTGTCCATTGGTCTCGGGGTGGAAGGCAGTGGATTTGGTGAGCTTGGTATCCAGCAGTGACCAGAGGCTTGACCAGAATGAGCTGAGGAACCAACTGTCACGGTCTGAGATGATGGTCTGTGGGATCCCAAAATGTACCCATACTCGTTCAAAGAAGAGCTTGGCAGTGGCTTCTCCTGTGATGTTCTTCTTGCAAGCGGCTAGAATCGCCATCTTGAAAAAGTGATCAACAACCACGAAAACACAGTCATTTCCCCTCTTGGTGGACGGGAGGCCCGACATTTTGTCCATTGAGATGGATTCCCACGGCCTGTCAGGAGTAGGCAGAGGGGTGTATAGGCCCTATTTCTTAGTGGTCGGTTTGGCAATGGCGCAAGCGGTGCAAGACCTGATATACTTGCCGGCATCCTGTCGAAGTTTCAGCCAGTAGAAATGTTTCTGCAACACTGCCACTGTCTTTCGACGCCAAAGTGTCCCACCACCCGACTGTAGTGAGCTTCCAAAATCAGCTTCGCGCGCTCGCTTGATGGAACGTAGAGATGGCCCAGACGACACAACAACCCGTCCTGAAGATGGAAATTAGCAACCACTGAGTTGGTGCCCAACATTTGATAGGTGGCGGAAAAGTCAGGGTCTGTCTCGTAGAGGTGGGGCCATCCGGAGGTCTCATGGCCACAAGAGTCTAGCACCGTGGTAAGTGCCGCGACTGGAGGTCGACTGAGGCAGTCAGCAACTCGGTTGGTACTCCCTGTTTTGTATTTGATGTTGAGGTGGAACTGCTGTAAATATGTTGACCATTTCTGATGGCGGTCATTCTGCAACTTTCCTTGGGTCTGCATGAACTGTAGTGGCTTGTGATCAGTGTGGATGACTGTCTCCTTCCCAAGAATGTAATGTCTCCACTGGCGGCAGGCTTGTACAATGGAGTACATTTCTTTGTCGTAGGTAGGGTACTTGCGGACAGCGTCTGAGATTGTCTCACTATGATATGCCATGGGGTGGCCGTGTTGAGTGAGAACGGCGCCCACAACATAGTCTGAAGCATCTGTCTCGATCTCAAAGGGATGTTGCAGGTTCGGTAATGAGAGTACCGGTGATGAGCACAAATGCTTCTTCAAGTCATCGAAGGCTTGTTGTTGGGACAGGCCCCACACAAATTTTGCCTTACCACCACCCCTGGTCACTTGGCTGAGGGCCCATGCGATATGAGAGAATCCCAGCACGAATCGACGATAGAAATTGGCGAGGCCCAAGAAGCTCCGAAGTTCAGTGAGTGTGGTTGGGGATGGCCAGTCACGGATGACTTGGATCCACATGCAGACCATGTCGATCAACGATGTATCCTAAGTAATGGACCCTGTCCATGCGGAAGGAGCATTTTTCCAAGTTTGCATATAGTTTGTGCTTCTGTAGGGTGTGCAGAACCTACTGAATATGCTGCAAGTGTTCCTCCCAAGTCTTGCTGTAGATGAGGATGTCATCTAGATACACCACTACAAAATTGTTGGTGAATGGTCATAGGATATCGTCCATCATCCTCATAAAAGTTGCTGGAGCATTTGTCAAACCAAAAGGCATGACCAACCATTCAAAAAGACCTTCTTTTGACTTGAAGGCAGTCTTCCATACATCTGTCTGTTCTATTGGGACCTGGTGGTAGCCAGATTTCAGATCAATCTTACTGAAGTATTTGGCCCCCGTGAGCTGATCAAGGAGGTCGTCGATTCGTGGAATCGGGTACCGGTTGCGGATTGTGATTTTATTCAGGGCCCGGTAATCAATGCAGAGTCGCCAGGTCCCATCTTTCTTCTACACCAGCACGATTGGGCTCCCACAAGGTGATGAACTGGGACGGATGTGCCCTTTGTGGAGCAATTCTTGGATCTGCCTCTTGATCTCCTCGTTTTCCAACAGAGAGCAGCGATAGACTGGCCCATTGGGTAGCGGTGCACCTGGGGTCAGATCGATGGGATGCTTGACCTGGCAGTGCAGAGGTACCCCGGTCGGAGAGGAGAAGATATCTGAGTATCCTTCCACCACCTTATCCACTTGCTTCTGTTGTGTGGATAGATTGGTCATGGAGGCCTGGGATGTGGCTGCAATCTTTCTTTCACTCTGAGAGCGAATCACCAAGAAGACAAATTTCCCGGTTTGAGAGATGACCTTCCTGCATTGCTTGGCAGAGATCAAGGAAATAGCACTAGGAGGGACTTCCTCGGGTATCCTGTACAATTTCCTATTCAAAGAAATAATAACACTACGAGGCCTAGACTCATATACAACATGACGTTTCCATAAATAAGGTTGTCCCAAAAGAACATCTGAAGCTTCGAGAGGAGCAACATCACACAATACCTTGTCCTTGAAGGGCTTGATGCCGTATGGCAGTCGGCACTGTTGGCTGACGCGGAGATCGCTTCCCTTGCAGAGCCATCCAGTGGTGTAGGGTTTTGGGTGCGACATTGTCGGCAGGGCCAGGCACTTGACGAACTCTGTTGAGATGAGATTCTTCTTGCTACCGCTATCAACGATGAAGTGCAGCGGGTGCCTTTTACCCACATCTGTGAATGGAAGAGGCATTCTCCTTCTTCTGGCTCGTTTGGTTCATCAGGCTTGAGCTTGGTGGTAGCAATGGTGGCACTGGGTTCCGCGTCAATGATCCGTCTTCCCCTTTCTGGTTCGGACTCAGAGTCAGAACCCGCATCTGATTCAGATGCTTTCACTTCGGCCATCAGCGACTGCTTTGAGCGACAATCAACAGTGTTATGCCAAGGGCTCTTATGGAAGTCGCACCACTTCCCGGTATCTTTCTTTGTTTTTTCGGTGTCCTTTTCTTGCGGCTTGGACTGGTTGTCCTGATACTGTCCATCTTTGCTCTGCCCTTTATTCTGTGGGTTGGGGCCGCCCTTTCCTGTCTTTTGCTGTGAAGGGTTCCCAGGCCCAAATTGCCGCGTCTTTTGTTTGAGCTTCTGCTCGATTTTGACGGCATATCGGTAGGCCGCACCCAAGGAAGAGATGTCTAGAATTTCTATTTCGGTCTGGATGTATCTATGCAAACCACCGCGATACTTGAGCACCAGATGTCGCTCTGAATCTTTGATACCCAGCTTGGTGCGCAAGGTATGGAAGATGTTTGTGAACTCTGGCACTGCTTGGTCTCTTTCTTGTCGTAGTGTGGTCCATTTGGTATACAAGTCGTCATAACTTCCAACAGGGTAGTATTGTTCCTTAATAGCATCCCTGAAGGATTCCCAGGTGGCCATGACTGAAAATAATGAGGCTTCTTCTGTGTCCTTTTGCTCGCAGAATGTTTCCCACCAATCTTTGACATGGGGAACGGCTTTGAGGAGTGCAAAAGTAATCTTTTCTTTATTCGAGAAGTTATGGACAGAAAAATACCCTTCTAGTAGATTCAGCCACTTATCTACAGCATCTGCGTCTATCTGTCCTTCAAATATAGGGATATCGAAGTTGATTTGTACCTTGAAGGGGGCGGCGCCTCCGCTCGAGGAAGATGCGTCGCTTGTTGGTAGTCGCCGAAGGATTTGCGCGAAATTATCCATCATCTCATTCCTATGCTGCGTGAGGGCTTCCTCAAGCAACATTTTGATAGGATCTCCTGTCCCGTCATCTTTCTTTTCTCCTGCCATGAGAGGTCGCTTGGGCGTGCGAGAGCTTTTGTCCTCAAGAGAAACAAGCTCGAGACCCAATTCTTTGTACCCTGACCTCGTTGGGGACATACATTAAGACGACGAGGAGCAGACCGCTCTGATACCACTGATCCGGATTTTATGAGCAGAACGAAATGAATACAGATTATTATCAGATGCTTAACACAAAATAACAGAGATACAGTAAAACTGGTTTTCTATTCAATAAGGAAATAAGCTAGAACTGTAAAATGCAACGGAAAACAAGCTTGTTGGAATGGTGGCGGCTTATCTCTAAGAAGAGATGTGACGGATGCGCTCATTTCGCAAGAATATGGTTACAATGAGGCTCCCAAGGCCTTTTACAATAAACAGGAATGTCAAAAACCCTAGACATCCAAAAACCTAACCCTAGGAGATGAAGCGCCAAAAGTCATGTGGGCCCCGTTTGGGTAAGTTAGTACATCAACTTCCCGGGGTCGTAACTTTTGCATACGATCTCCGTTTGGGGTGCTCGGTAGCCCGTTGGAAAGGTCTATCCGAGATTTACAACTTTCGACTGGGGTCAAATGAATGTTGAAGGCAACCATTTGGCCCCCCGAATTGCCAAAAAAGGTCGTTTAGGGCCTCAAAATGGCCCCAGAAGTTCAGGACCCGAAAAACTGCTAAAAATAGTACAATACCAAAATTGCCATAAAACTTTTTTGAGCCAGTTGGAAAGGTGGGTGGCCACCAATATCCACCTGGATCAATCCTCCCTCTAGGAGGGTTTGCAGAGCGACCAAGCCCGAAGGAAAAGGAGAAATGACAATGTAGGGTTGAGTCAACGTTTAAGTATCACAGATGCGTGGCCCTGGAGCGACCACGTAACTGTTTAATAATTTGCATGCAGTGGGTCGACATGCTATAGTCTAAAAACAAGAGTTTCCATTATTTGTTTTCCAAACACACTCATAGTTTGAATATTCTTTATGTGCACAATATCATAGTATAACCTGTCATGTTGACAAAATCAAGGAGTTGGAACGATAACTATGAACTTTGCATAATACATAATGAAACTTTGCCTTATAGTTAAGTAAACTATACTTTATAAAGGCGATCCAAGATTTAAAACATGGAGTATTTGTAGATATAGTGGATGGATCCTAATTAAAAAGATTTGTAAGGTTTTGTGTACAAATTTTGAATTATAAGATGTTCATAAAAACCATGTACGTAGATAGCATTCAAGGATTAAGTCTGGGAGTATTAAAACATAGAGGATTTTACTTCTAATAAGAGAATTCAAGAACATGGGAACATTGACAAGATACAAGTAGTTCATAACATGAATTCCACATCATTTAGTCTCAAGTGAACCAAACCAGAGAGTTATCATTTCTTTTTCTATAAGAGAATGGGGTGATTTTAAGAATAGTTGCTTGCAATTCTTCTACTAAAGTGCCATTGAGATAGCGTTGCACAAATGACATAGGACGTGCCATTTCATCTTTAGGTGACCAAAAACTTGTAAAATTCAAGTTACATAACTCACATTATCGGATTAGGGTTACCATAGTCCATTTCAATTGTTGTTACAACTTAATAATAATCTTTTAATAGACTCAGATTTCGCATATGACAAGTAGAATCTTGTCATCCTTAAGACGCAATGAGTTTAATAAAGATAGTTTACAGTTCTCAATCCATTATCAATCATAGAAATAGGAATAGTTTTTCAAGCTAAACAAATCCTGAAAATGTTAAGAGGAGACATGCAATTTACAGAATACCTGGTAATTGTTGAAGACAAGCAAAGTATATTTATATTGATATCTTCAGATCCTTACAATTGAAGTTGCACATCAAATATTCTAACTATAAACATGACTTGATGCAATAACAATGGTGGAGTAAAAATTGATCTGATTATGATAACTTTGTCATACTCTAAAGCTTTAGTTAAGAAATTCATGCATATCAGTAATGGACCAATACTCCATAGGATTATCTAATTCTTTTAATTTTCAAGAAAAATAGTTATCATATTCTCTAGTAAATTCTAATTCTCTATCAGTAAGATCTTGAGAAGGTCATAGGCAGAGTGCTACCTTCAAACACCTGATAACCTGGTTAGCGTGCTTAGAATTTTTACTGAATGATTTGGTACAGCTAAATGATTTATAATGCTTTAAAGATTATTTACAGTGACCTGAACATTACCTGTATATCTGTAAGAGAAAGTCAATTTGATGCATTAGCTCGGAAGCTAAGTAAGCCCAGTCTGCTATGGCAACTCACCCTTGTGGTTTAAAAATAGAAAACAATCAGCAACGATAAAGAAAATCATAACAAAATCTAAGTATAACAACAGATCATTCAGTCACATTTATGATCACTTTAACTAATCAAACAGATCAACGAATGCATTTAGTAATATTACTTGCTATTTTAAAAATTTTAAAATTTTCGGAAATTTTGGGTTTTGACATGT
This sequence comes from Larix kaempferi, assembly GCA_027924585.1. Lineage (NCBI taxonomy): Eukaryota > Viridiplantae > Streptophyta > Pinopsida > Pinales > Pinaceae > Larix > Larix kaempferi. The sequence goes on along the minus strand of BSBM01000660.1, from coordinate 1,746,352 downwards.
GGTATCAGAGCATGGTTCAAATACTAGGCCTTGATGTGGCCCAACTAGTTTCCGCAGAACGGTGACAGTAAAAAGAAAATTTATATGTATATATATAAAGTACTAACTTGTAATTTTTGTTTCATATAAACAGAGCAGAAAATTTCCTTTTTCTGAATCTAACAGGAAGGTATGGAGAATCTAGGAGAATATGCTGAGGAGGAATATCCAAACACTGAGACAAGATAGATGTCTAGAGAAATTGTGACAGAGGAGGTAATTGCTCACTCCTCAGAGCTGATGCAGACTATAAAGGGTTTAAAGATTGAAATAGAATCAGTCAAGAAGGATAATGAAAGGATTCTGAAAACTCAAGAGCAGTTAAATCAAATTCTGATGGAAAAATTTCAGACTAAAAGGAGAAGCAAAAGATCTGAATCTGAAGAAGCTAGCCATCAAAAAGGGTCAAAAAAGATGAAACTAGTTAAACCAGACAGCAATTCATCATATGAAGGAAGAAGGGAACAACACAGCTATCACACTACTAGTGACAATAGTGAGGATGAGTTGTATAACAGAAAGAAAAAGTACAGGCCTTATGAAGAGATTTCTGGGGAGTTCAAGAAAATAAAACCCCCAACTTTCAATGGAGAATCTGAAACAAGAGAAGAGGCAGAATCCTGGTTATCCGGGATGAGAAAATATTTCCAGATATACAACTATTCAAATCAGTTGAAGGAAAGAATGGCCATTTATAACCTTTCTGGAAAGGTGGATATATGGTGGCAAGACTTGAAAAGGGTCAAGGGGATCAAAGAAAAAGAGGTAAATTGGAGTACCTTTAAAAGGTACTTCAAAAAGAAATTTATGTCCGAACAATACTATGAAGAAAGGGCCAAGGAATTTTATGAGTTAAAGCTAGGATCTATGACGATGAAGGACTTAAACAGTAAGTTCTTAAGTATGTTGAGATATGTGCCGTATTTTGTTGAAGAGAAACCTAAAGTACAGCGGTTTCTTAGCTGCCTGCCATATCATATCAAGGACATAATCGAATATGATAACCCCAAAACTCTGGAAGAAGCTATGCGAAAGGATAACTTCTGTTTTGAATAGAATAAAAAGAAAGAAGGAATAGCCAACTGGAAGGCTAAAAAGAACAGTAATCAGCTTGAGTACAGGAAAAATGAGTTTGTACCCCAGAAAAATTTCAAGAATAACAAGAACAGAAACCATTTTAATGGTAAAAACTTCCAGGGAAGCAAAAATGGAGCTGCTAATAATTCCAACAACTTCAAGGGCAGCAAAGAGGCTTCTAACAATCATGGAAATTACACTAAGAATTTTGAACGAAAGGAGCCTGTTAAGTGCTGGGAGTGCAATGGCCCACACTATGCTTTAGTTTGCCCAAATCAGAAGAAACCAAACAGCAATATTCATACTATACAAGATGAAATGACTGTTAGAGACTTTGCAGGGACTATGCTCCGAATCAATGCAGCGTTGGAGAACCGCCAAGCTAACTATCAAACTTCCATGGTGGAAGTAGGAGGTATGGTTAACAAAACCCCTGTAACTATTTTAATAGATCCAAGTGCTAGCCTTAGTTATATTTCACCGCAGATAGTAGAAAAGCGTAATCTGTCTGTTGAAAGATTTGATAACTCCTGGTCAGTACAACTAGCTACTGGGGCAAAAAGGAAGGTGAACTGTTATGTTAAGGAATGTGCTCTAGATATGAATGATTTTAAAACTACTGTTAAATTAAATGTTTTGCCACTTGGCTCGTATGCCATACTTATTGGTATGGACTGGTTAGAACAGCATAAGGTAGTTTTAAACTGTTTTGATAAAAATTTTACGTGTGTAAATAAGAATGAACAACCTGTAACGGTTAAGGGTATTTCTAGGAAAACTGTAATCAGGCAGATTTCTGCTTTACAACTTAAAAGAGCAGTCAGAAAAGGGTGCAAATCCTATGCTGTAACTATTATAGATGAGGCAGTTAAGTCTGAATTAAGTAAGATAAAATTTGAGGATATTCCTGTAGTACATGAATTTACTGATGTTTTTTCGGAGGAAATTCCAGGATTACCTCCCAAGAGAGAACTGGATTTCACCATCGAACTGGTACCAGGTGCTGTACCCAGTTCAAAGGCTCCGTATCGTATGAATATTTTGGAGCTTAACGAATTAAAAACACAGTTAAAGGAATTAATAGATAAGAATTACATTCGACCCAGTGTGTCCCCTTGGGGAACACCAGTAATCTTTGTTAAAAAGAAGGACGAAACTATGCGACTCTGCATAGATTACCGTCAACTAAATAAGATGACAATTAAAAACAGATATCCGTTACCTCGCATAGATGATCTGTTTGATCAGCTACGTGGAGCTACGGTGTTCTCTAAGATAGACCTGAGATCGGGTACCATCAGGTGAGGATTAAAGAAGAGGACATATTCAAGACAGTTTTCAGAACGAGGTATGGACATTACGAATTTGTCGTAATGCCATTTGGGCTTACTAATGCCCCAACCGTCTTTATGTGTCTAATGAATAACATAATGCATAAATACTTGGACAAATTTGTTGTCATATTCATCGATGACATTTTAATTTATTCTAAAAACGAAGAGGAACATAAAGAACATTTACGGATAGTCTTACAAGAACTGCGAGAACAACAGCTCTTTGTGAAGTTCAGTAAGTGTGATTTCTTCAAGGATGAAATCCAGTACTTAGGTCATGTAGTGACTAAGGAAGGGATTTCAGTTGATCCTGAAAAGATTCGGGTAATCGAAGAATGACCAGTACCAAAAGACGTAACAGATGTTAGGTCCTTCATGGGAATTACCGGTTATTATCGGAGATTCATTGAAGGCTTTTCAAAAATAGCCAACGCAATCACTTCCTTGCAAAAGAGAGGAAAGAAGTTTGATTGGAACTTGAAGTGTGAAGAAAGCTTTAAGAAATTAAAGACTTTATTAACAACTACACCTATTCTAAGAATAGCAGATCCTAATAAGGATTTCGTGGTTTGCACCGATGCTTGTAATGACGGTCTAGGCAGAGTGTTGACTCAGGATGGGCATGTCATTGCCTATGAGTCCAGGAAGCTGAAGATTCATGAAAAGGATTATGCCACTTATGATTTAGAATTAGCTGCTGTCATTCATGCCTTAAAGATGTGGCGACACCACTTAATAGGCAGAAAGTTTACTTTAATGACTGATAATAAGGGTCTAAAATACCTTTTAGATCAGCCTAACTTAAACGCAAGGCAAGCCAGATGGTTGGCCTTCTTAAGTGAATACGATTTCGAAATTCAGCACATAAAAGGGAAGGAAAATAAGGTGGCTGATGCTTTGAGCAGAAATGCAAAGCTGAATTTTACAACAGCTATCAGCACTTATACCTCTGATTTAAATGAACAGCTGACTGAAGGGATAAAATTGGATGAAATTTATCAAAACTTACAAGCTACAGTTAAAGAAGAACCTACAGAAAGTTTGATAAAGGGTTATAGTCTAAATAAAGATGGATTTTTATTGTTTAAAGACAGACTGTATGTTCCGAATGTATCTAAAGTTAAACTGTTAATTCTGGATGAAGTTCATAAAACCCCTTACTTAGGGCATCCAGGCTACCAGAAGACTGTCACCATGTTGAGAAAAGATTATTTTTGGCCTAATATGAAATCTGAAGCAGCTGAGTATATAGCTATATGTTTGGACTGTCAACAAGTAAAAACAGAACATCAGCATCCAGCTGGGTTATTGCAACCTTTTCCTATTCCTAGTTGGAAATGGGAAATAATCAGCTTAGATTTCATTACTGGATTACCCAAAAATCAAAATCAGAATGATTCAATTATGGTGGTAGTAGATAAATTAAGTAAATCAGCACACTTTATTCCTGTTAAAACCACTTACAAGGCTGCAAACATAGCTGATATATTTCTGAAGCAGATTTTTAGGTTACATGGTGTCCCAAAGGTTATTATTTCAGACAGGGATCCTAAATTCATAGGAAATTTTTGGAAATCTTTGTTTAAGGGACTAAACACAACACTGAATTTCAACACTTCCTTCCATCCTCAGACGGAGGGACAAACTGAAAGAGTTAATCAGGTATTGGAAGATATGCTAAGAATGTATGTTAAGGACCAACCAGGTAAGTGGGAGGATTACTTATATTTAGCAGAATTTGCATACAATAACAGCTATTAATCGTCAGCTAAGTTCAGTCCTTTTGAAATTCTGTATGGGCGTAAATGTAACACTCCTATCTCTTGGAATAATCCAGTAGATAGATTAGTGTTAGGTCCTGAATTATTAAAAGAAATGGAATAGATTGTGAAGCAAGTGTAGGAAAAATTGAAGATTGCCCAGGATCGGCAAAAGAGCCAAGCAGATTTGAAAAGAACTCCTAAAGAGTTTTAGGTGGGTGAACATGTGTTCACAAAGGTAAGACCAAAGAAGAGCTCCCTAAGATTGGGGAGTTGTGCAAAATTAGCACCACGTTACTGTGGTCCGTTTGAAATTTTATCTAGAATTGGTCAAGTTTCTTATCAGCTAGCATTACCACCTAATTTAAAAGTGCACAATGTTTTTCATATTTCTGTTCTGAAAAAGTAAGTTCCTGATGCTACTCATGTTATTGATTGGAACATTGTACAGGTAGAACCAGAAGGGGAAGTTTTGGTGGAACCAGATTGTATCCTCGGGAGGAGGGAAATTACTCTGCGGAACCGCACAATTGGACAGCTGAAGGTGCAATGGAAGCACCTTAGTCCTGAAGAAGCCACCTGGGAACTAGAAATTAAGATGCGGGAAGCGTACCCAAATCTGTTCCAAAAGGTGGCTGAGGATGAGGAATAAGTAACATCGAGGACGATGTTACATTTTAAGGGGGTGTGTATGTCACATACCCCAATTTTGTAAAAATTATGTAATTATTTCATTATATTCCTGAGACATTATGTTAAATTTATTGCTAAGTAGGAATTGATGACTCAGCAGAGTCACTAGAAATGGAATGTAATGCAGAATATTTTATTATTAATAAATAAATTATGGAGACAACAACATGGGAGAGCTGTTAAAAAGAAGTTACTGGTCAAACTGGTGGATGGAACTAGGTGGAAAGGCAAAAGACAAGTGGCAGCATCCTCAAACACTTCCTAAGTTGCAGGTGGAAACTTCCCTATATTTGGGGTCATGATTCCCCAAGGAAGTGGAATCAGAGCAGGTGGCTCATTAATGACAGTTAACCCAACAAAGACCTAGGCAATCTTTTAAATAGTACTCAATGAACAGATCTGGGGGTTCGAATTTGTTCTAGAGAGAGAATGCATTCAAGTGAATGTTATTCAGGAATCCCATTGAGGAAGAGGGCATTACAGTAAGGAAGTTGTTTGAGAAGAATGTTGCAGTAACTTGGTTTCATTATAGCTGTTTGGGCTGAGTGAATTATTTTGCTGCACCTAGTTCCATCCAGGGAGACCAGAGCAAGCTCGGGGGTCCTGAGAAGTGCTGTCTGGGCACTTTCCAAGAGTTGGTAGGGAGGAACAGCCTCCCATTGCTGTTGTTGTCCCCAGCGTATACAGGTTCTGTTATTTTATTCCTTTATGATTGTTATTTTATTCTTTATGTTTATTAAATATGAATGGGTGTATGCTGTGTTTAAATTCCTATATGTCGGAGGAGTAATTAATTAGTTTAGTAAATTTAATATCTCAGAATATCAGTAGTAATATTTTTAGAGTTACTGTGTTTTTTTTGGTATCGTTAGTGTGATGTAATATCCTCGTTGTATTACTATTAATGTATCTATAATTTATGCTGTAAAATATTAAATACTTTATGTAATAAATTATAGTTATTATAAACCTAGTTTAATTATATTTGTTGAATAGATATGCAGGGATTACATATAAAGTAATTGTACTCTGTATATTATAAAATTAAATAAACAATAATAGGAACAATAGTAAACTTTGAACAATAAAAATTACAGTATTTATACCCTGATAACTAATATTGCAGAAGAATGATAGCCACGGTCATGTTATGTATAACAGGGTACAAACCCTAAGACAGGAATTTTAACTAGTCTCAATCTATTATTTAAATCAAACACAAACCCTAGCTAAAGACTATCCAGTTTTTACCTATCAATCAAATCCATGTGCAAAAACCCTAACATAAATTCATCACAAAGAAATTCACCACCAGTTAAATACACTAGTTATTGTTTTAGAAACAATAGAATAAACAAAACCATAGCTAGCTCGATATCGAGCTTAAGCATTATAGTATTATCCTTCCTTAAAACTTTCATGTACCAACAGGATCATAATCGAAAGAACAGAACAATATTTTAGCTCATTTATCGAGCTCAAACAACATAGTGATAAGATTTTCCTTTTTACTTTCAAATAACAGCAGAGGCAAAATCGTAATGACAGAAAGAACAACTAAACCATGTCACAACCGTAAATTTTGGATTGAACCCTATCTTACCATTTCCTACCAGTGTCATAAACGCTAAGATTTAAGACAATGAATTCACCTACAGCCGTGTCACAGATTCACAGAATAAGCGTTTTAAAAACTTAAAATTTACTTACTACTGTAAATAGCATCGAATGAAAAACGCATACAATAAACAAGCCAATATACAGGAAACACTTTATATTAAGTCAACTTCAAAAACCTGGGTGTTAACCCTGAACCATTTTAAAAGTGCTGTAACGAAATAAAAAAAAAACCTTGAGGCCGTAACCTCATCTTCAGACAGGCTCGCAGCCTTGTCTTCTTTTCTTTTTATACATTAAATCTTCTGTAGCAAACCCTATCTATCAGAAGCAAGAATAATAGTTTACAACCGACTGAAGCCGTAACACCCTAATACAACGCATTGTTAAACCCTTAACATTTCATTTAAACCTACAGTTAAAGATTGAGCAAGGCTGCTGTAATGTCTTTGTAACTTCGTTCATACCAAAACCCTAACCATACAGACAACCAGCAAGGAGGAAATGCCATGGTGAAAACCAGGCTTACCAGGTTAAGCAACCAACTGCCGAAGCTTGAGTCATCCACATTGCGAATGGAGCCAGGGCCTGCAACGAAAGAATATTATTAGTTATCACTTAAATATTATTGTTTGAGTTTTAAACAAATGCTTGTATTCAGAAGATGAATATGAATCCTGTAGCTTACCGGTGATCTGAATGAAGTTCAAAACGCAGTAGGTAGTCTGTTAGCCACAAGCAGAACAAGTGTGAACCCCTCTCTTGTCACCAAAATGAACAAGCTGATTGAAACAAGGAGTATGTGCCATAGTGGAAGCTCTAACAGAACCAAATCCAGAGATGCAGTCATGCCGTGACAGGATCTGTGTTGGTAACAATGGGATGAACCCTAGGTTTTTAACAAACCCATAGCTTCTAACAACGAAATACAATGACTCCCAAAACGATACTATGAACAAGCACGAAGGATTGTAGCAGTATGAAGCTGCCACCAACAGCGCCTCAGTGAAACTTAGACCAGGAGGGTTTGCAGAGCGACCAAGCCCGAAGGAAAAGGAGAAATGACAATGTAGGGTTGAGTCAACGTTTACGTATCACAAATGCGTGGCCCTGGAGCAACCACGTAACTGTTTAATAATTTTCATGCAGTGGGTCGACATGCTATAGTCTAAAAACAAGAGTTTCCATTATTTGTTTTCCAAACACACTCATAGTTTGAATATTCTTTATGAGCAGAATATCATAGTATAACCTGTCATGTTGACAAAATCAAGGAGTTGGAACGATAACTATGAACTTTGCATAATACATAATGAAACTTTGCCTTATAGTTAAGTAAACCATACTTTATAAAGGTGATCCAAGATTTAAAACATGGAGTATTTGTAGATATAGTGGATGGATCCTAATTAAAAAGATTTGTAAGGTTTTGTGTACAAATTTTGAATTATAAGATGTTCATAAAAACCATGTACGTAGATAGCATTCAAGGATTAAGTCTGGGAGTATTAAAACATAGAGGATTTTACTTCTAATAAGAGAATTCAAGAACATGGGAACGTTGACAAGATACAAGTAGTTCGTAACATGAATTCCACATCATTTAGTCTCAAGTGAACCAAACCAGAGAGTTATCATTTCTTTTTCTATAAGAGAATGGGGTGATTTTAAGAATAGTTGCTTGCAATTCTTCTACTAAAGTGCCATTGAGATAGCGTTGCACAAATGACATAGGACGTGCCATTTCATCTTTAGGTGACCAAAAACTTGTAAAATTCAAGTTACATAACTCACATTATCGGATTAGGGTTACCATAGTCCATTTCAATTGTTGTTACAACTTAATAATAATCTTTTAATAGACTCAGATTTCGCATATGACAAGTAGAATCTTGTCATCCTTAAGACGCAATGAGTTTAATAAAGATAGCTTACAGTTCTCAATCCATTATCAATCATAGAAATAGGAATAGTTTTTCAAGCTAAACAAATCCTGAAAATGTTAAGAGGAGACATGTAATTTACATAATACCTGGTAATTGTTGAAGACAAGCAAAGTATATTTATATTGATATCTTCATATCCTTACAATTGAAGTTGCACATCAAATATTCTAACTATAAACATGACTTGATGCAATAACAATGGTGGAATAAAAATTGATCTGATTATGATAACTCTGTCATACTCTAAATCTTTAGTTAAGAAATTCATGCATATCAGTAATGGACCAATACTCCATAGGATTATCTAATTCTTTTAATTTTCAAGAAAAATAGTTATCATATTCTCTAGTAAATTCTAATTCTCTATCAGTAAGATCTTAAGAAGGTCATAGGAAGAGTGCTACCTTCAAACACCTGATAACCTGGTTAGCATGCTTAGACTTTTTACTGAATGATTTGGTACAGCTAAATGATTTATAATGCTTTAAATATTATTTGCAGCGACCCGAACATTACCTGTATATCTGTAAGAGAAAGACAATTTGATGCATTAGCTCGGAAGCTAAGTAAGCCCAGTCTGCTATGGCAACTCCCCCTTGTGGTTGAAAAACAGAAAACAATCAGCAACGGTAAAGAAACTCATAACAAAATCTAAGTATAACAACAGATCATTCAGACACATTTATGATCACTTTAACTAATCAAACAGATCAACGAATGCATTTAGTAATATTACTTGCTATTTTAAAAATTTTAAAATTTTCGGAAATTTTGGGTTTTGACATACAAGAAGAAGAGTGTGAAAGCCAACATAATCATCTTAGATGTTGTGAAAGATCACATAATCCCTGATGTGATCGGGAAGAAAAATTCCTACAAGATGTGGGAATCCTTAACGAAGCTTTATCAAAGTAACAACCAAAACATGAAAATGATGCTAAGAGAGAAGCTTCAAAGCATGAATATGACCAGAGTTGATAGAGTTACATCCTATCTCACTAAAATCACACAAGTCCATGATGCGTTGGATGCTGTAGGGAAGAAGCCTTGAGGATCCAGAATTGGTTAGAACTTCCTTGAAAGGTTTATCTAAACCATGGAATGTTTTTTCCTTGGAATTGTTTCTAGAGAGAATCTCCCAGTTGGGAAATATTATATGATGATTTCACACAGGAGGAGATGAGAATGGGATCCATCCATGCAAGAAAACATCAAGGATACGATGAGGATATTGTTGCACTTATAGGAAAAATCAAAGGCAAGGCCAAGAAAGACTCCAGTGGGGGGTCTACCTCAAAGAGAGAAGAAGAAAGACATGAACAAATTCAAGTGCTTTGCATGCCACAAAACATGGCACTATGATGGTCAATGTCCAAACAAGAAGAAGAGGGGGAATTCACATGTTGCAGCTTCAATAGAGGTGGATGAGTTTTCCGCCAAGTTTGAGGAGTTCTCATTAGGAGGCATGCCTCTCTTTGAGTTCAATATCCACCAGCATGTGGTACATTGATAGTGGTACTTCCAGTCATAGGATGGGAGTATGAGATTACTTCATAGATCTATCATAAAGTGATTTAGATCTTGTCATAGAGCTTGGTGATGATTCCAAAGTCAAAGTAGTTGGCTGAGGAACTGTCTTGTTTCAGAGGGAGTCTCAACAATCGAATAAAGTGAAGGATGTGCTGTATGTTCCGGGGTTGGAAAAGAATTCTATCTCAATTTAAATGATATGAGGGTATGAAATTGATTTTTGATATGGAAAGGTACTCATTCATCCTAGAGGATCTAGTTCTAGGACAGTTAAAGTGATTGGGATTAGAAAGGGGAAGCTATACAGGTTCATGTTTGAGTAGGCTTAAGCATTGATTCACATTTGTGTGAGTTATGGCACAAGAGGATGGAACACTTGCACCATGGGGCTTTGAATGTGCTTAAGGATATTGTGACATGTTTACTAGAGTTCAATGTTGAGCATCAAGGTGTGTGCACTTGGAAAGTATGCCAAGAATACATTTCCGAAGAGTGATAGAAGATCCAAGGGGATCTTGGATTTGATACATTCATATGTGTGTTTCCCATTTTCAGTTGTGTCCTTGAGTGGATACAATTACTATGTTACATTCATAGATGATTTCTCCAGGAAGACATGGATCTACTTCATGAAGACCAAGGATGAGGTCTTCAGTTGGTTTCAAGAGTTTAAGGATCTTGTGGAAAATAAGACAGTAAGGAAGATTAAGGTATTGATATCTGAAAATGGAGGTGAGTATACAGGTAACAAGTTTTAGGATTTTTGCAAAGAAGCAGGGATCAAGAAGGAGTTGACAATACCTTACAACCCACAACATAATGAGGTTGCATAGAGGAAGAATAGGGCCATCATTGGGGCTACGAAGGCTATGCTACATGACCAATATCTACCTATGTTCCTTTGGGAAGAGGCATGCAATACAACAATCTATAATTAGAACATTAATCCTCATAAGGCATTGGGGAACAAGATTAATGAGGATGCTTTCACTGGAAAGAAGCCTGAGATTGGGCACTTTCGCATTTTTGGGTGCCTTACATATTCTCATGTCCCTTCAGAGAAGAGGATAAAGCTGGATCCCACTATAGAGAAAGGCATATTTGTTGGATACCATGAGACTTCAAAGGCCTATCAGTGTTATTTTTACTCAATCCTAACACCAGTTTCAGTACCCAACAAATTCATTCCTGAAATTAATGCACAGGAAATTAAATGCCTTCTAATTTGAAATTTGTAAACTAAAACACATGAGATTAACCAACAACAAACCACAAAATTTAACACAAATATTTTTGGGTAAATTATCCCTAGAAAAGGTTTGGAGGGAAAACCAGTTCAAGATATTTTTATTTCATCCCACAGAGAATTCTCAACAAAATTTTACAGTAATCAATACGAGAATTAATGCAACTGAAAAATCGTGCTAGCTTAGAAAATTGTGCCAGCGAAGAATGTTGGCTTGTACGTCCTCCATACATGTATGTATGGACTGCATGGAACAACAAACAAACACAGATTCCCTAAAAAACCATGCCTCAAAAAGCTATCTTGAAATTCATGCTAAGAAATTCTTTCCTATTGTACGGACCTCAAAAACTATGTTGAATCACTATTGTACGGACCTTGATTTTTGTGCCACTATTCCAGCTGTAGGACCCTCGATTTCTATGCTAATAATCTCAGCTGTACGGACTTGCATTAAATTTAGTTTTCCTCCTTGGAATTTGTGTCCACTTTCTTCCTTGGAATTTGTGCCTCTCCTTCCTTGGAATTTGTGTCCATTTTCTTCCTTGGAATTTGTGCCTCTCCTTCCTTGGAATTTGTGCCTCTTCCCTTCAACTCTCTCACTCTCTCTTCCTTGTTTTTAATTGCTCTCCTAGAAATCCTTTTGCCTCTTTATAAATGAGAAATGAATTTAACTCTTCATCTTCTAATATGAATGGCCAAGATTAAATCTTGGGGTCTCAAGATCAATGGTTGTGATGTTTTTTCACTTTATCACAATTTAAGTAATTTTCTTTCATCATAAATCAAAAGTCAGTTTAAATTTATAAAAATAAAGTCAATGTCTAGGAAAGTCACTTTTGGTCACTTCTAAATGCTTAGACACCAAGCCTATAGAAGAGTGTCCGAGCTGTAAAATTCAACACTCCCTCTTAGCTAGGAAGGTGTTCTGCACCACCCCTAGCTTATCTCTAAATTTGAAAATTTTCCCTTTTAGCAAAGCCTTCGTGAGGATGCCTGTAACCTGCTCATCTGTAGATATGTACTGAAGCTACACTTCCCTTCTTTGAACATAGTCCCGGATGAAGTGGTGCTTGATCTCAATTTGTTTCGACTGGTCATGAAACAATTGATTCTCCAAGAGTTTGATGCAACTCTGATTGTCATAGTGAATCAACGTTAGAAGCAACTCTTGACCAAATAACCCAATAAGTAGCTTGTGAAGCCAATATGGCCTCACAAATCGCTAAAATGGAATCCATGTACTCTTCCTTGGTAGAACTCAAAGCAACAGACTTCTGCTTCTTGCTGAACCAAGGCACTACTTTCGAGCCCAAGTTGAAGCAACAACTGGAGATTCTCTTCCTGTCAACCACACTGCTTTCCCAATTTGAGTCACTGAAACCAACCAGTCAGACTCCATCCCCTTGAACATATCTCAACCCAAAATCTACAGTGCCACACAAGTCAAGAAGAACATGTTTTGCTGCAATCCAATGCACTCTCCTAGGACTAACCATAAATTGACTGAGAGTGTTCACAACAAAACAAATATCTGGTATGGTGTTGACCAAATACATCAAGGATCCAATCAGTTGACGATACATGGTGGGATCAACCAAATTTGACTCAGAAGCATCAAGCTTCTTCAAGTTGGTTTTCATGGGTGTCGACATAGGCCTGCAATCCGCCATCTTGAATATCTCCAAGATCTCAATTGCAAATTTCCCCTAGCAAGAAAATTTGACCTGGGCTTTGCCATACCTCCATCCACAAAAAGTAATGCATCAGACCAATATCCTTCATCTCGAACTCAATAGCTAGATCCCTCTTGCATTCTTTAATGAGATTTTTCTGACCCTAAAAGAAATATATCACTCACATAAAGGATAAGAATAAGTGCATCCTCACCAACTTGGATGTAGTATAGATTTCAATATTCCTCACTCTTCACAAAGCCCAACTATAACAAGTAACTGGAAATCCTAGCATACCAAGCTCTAAGAGGTTTCTTGAGTCTGTAGAGAGCCTTTTTCAATTTGCAGACATGAGACTCTATCCCATGCACCTCAAATCCTAGTGGATGCTCAATATACACTTCCTCTTTTATGATGCCATTAAAAAATGTAGTCTTCACATCCATATGATGAAGACTCCAACCCATCTCTGCTGCAATAGACATGATGGCCCTGATCAAAGTGTACCTCACTACAGGGGCGAAGGTCTCCTCATAATATACTCCCTCTACTTGTGAGAACCCCTGAGCCACAAACTAAGCTTTGTACTCTGTTGATGCCTGGAAAATCCTAGCATCGACAATAGGGATTCTCCCCAATGAATAATCACAATTAGATCACTCACTGTTTGGTATGGGGAATCCGTCCAGTTAACGGTCTGACTACCGTATATGTGTTTGTTTAATTATGTACCGGTTGCATCCCGATCCACCGTTTATATTTTATGTTTGAGGGTATGAATATGCAAGTGATTCTAATCTAACTAACGCATTTAACCTATAATTGACAAGCATAAACCACACAAGTGATGCATAGGTTCTTACCTCCCGTCTTACCGCTTCTACCTTGTCAATTAGCCAACACTATTCTAAAACTAACTAACCTATCCTTGCAAGGAGCGAATTTAAATAAGAGTAATAATATGAAAATGCTCATATAAATCCAACAGATAGCTATTAAGATAAAATATGCACATTCACAACAGAAAATTACCAAAGATAGCTTTGATTGTAATTAAAAAAATTTATTACTCTATTTACACATAGATATTTGCATAGATAAGGAAATCATTCACCACCATTGAAGTAGTTCAATACAGTTATAAAGATCTCACAGCATGAACATAAACATAAAATAAATAGTTCTAATCTATCAGTCACACATCCCAGGAAAACATTAGTGCAATCTTTTCCCAGCGAACAAGTGTTTCCTCATTAGCAGAAAAATAGTTCTCATACACAATGTATCCAGTCTCTAATTCACTAGCAAAAGTCCCATCTCTAATACTATTTCCCCATATTTATATTACAAGAGAATTTGTTTGAATGACTTTTCATTTTGGCTCTTTTTGCATCCTTTAGCTTGCCAGATTTGTCCTTTGTGTCCACGGTTTCTTCTGTGCACACCCTTTCAGCTCCTTCTCCATCCTTTGGCTTTCCAAATTTGGCTCTTGTGCCAACCGTTTCCTTTGCGCATAGCGTTTCAGCTTCCATCGCGTCATGAATGGTCACTTCGGCTTCCTCTGCATCTTTTGGATTGCCCGATCTTTCCTTTGTGCACACGCTTCTTCTTCTCATAGCTTTTCAACTTCCATGCGTCTTGAGGAAACATCCAAAAACAATGTTTAAGAATAACACATTTCCCACATAATAATTCCAAATGAACTGATAACGAGCATAACATGAATTATAGAGATATAAGTGTCAATATTGTTTATAAATCAGAAGATTGAATTTTACATGATCTTGTTTTTTGGCCTGAAAATGATAAAAATCACAAGGTGGAAGGCCGGAAAATCCCTAAAAAATGGCCCAAAAATTATCCTCCCACAGTCGGAAAAGTGCTAAAAAATGGCCCAAAAATCATCCTCCCACAATCTGCAATCCGCAATGCAGATTTGCGGAATTGCGGGATTGCGGGTGCCAATTTTGAGCATTCAAAAATGCAATCCACAATCGAAAATGCGGAAAAGTGGAATTGCGGGACGCGGGAACGCGGAAATGCGGATATGTGGAATTTGGAAATGCAGAATGCAATCCACAATCCGCAATCCACAATTGGAAATGCGGGAAAGCCGAGGTACGGGGCTGCGGAATGCGATATTGCGGGCACGTGGATTGCAGAAATGTGGGAGACCTTTTGACAAACCTGAAAAATCAATCCGCAATCCACAATCCACAATTGGGACTATGGAAAAGCGAGATTTCGGCATTGCGGAAGTGCGGGATTGGGGCATTGCGGAAGTGCGGAAGGTCTGGATTGTGGATTTGCGGAAAAAGCATGACGTGGAACTTAGGAATGCGGAAGTGCGAAAATGCCTTTTCCTTTGTTATTTTTCAAGAAAAACTAAGTGTCAGGGGTAAGATAAAACAAGCTCTAAGCAAGATCAAAGGAGGGGCCCTAAAATTTTACAAAATTTTGGGGATCACGTTGCAACTGCAACAATTGGTGACTACCTGGTGAACACAGATCTCTGAACAAACCCATTTTATGATCACAATTGCTTTTCTGTTATTAATTCTGATTGTAAAATCGTGCCCTTATCATTTTACTAGGATTTTAAAAGGGTAAATTTTTATGCAGGGAGAGGAGATTTCTTGAATCATATTGGTCACTCATTTGGGAAATAGGGCAACCTGGACCAGATTTCCTAACCACTCTCCTGAGGCCATAATATGGATTTCATTATTAGTCCCATCTTTCGGTTACCTCTAAACATGACTCCACATTATTGTAACAAAATCAGACAGATATATTCGTTTGTTCTTCATTCCCATGCTATCAACACTACTTTATATGCTTTCTTTTGACGAGTTTTATCGTCCGACTCTTTCACAAATAGATTTCTTCAGTCTTCAACATTTGACGTGGATTCTTCCATCCATAATGTCCTTTTGTGTGAGTGATGGGTTTTCTTTGTTTGTCATCCTCACGACAAAGAAGAACCTTTTGGAATTATCATCTGGGCAATATTCTTGATTGGATGTATTTGTTTTCAAAACCATTTATTTGATGGAGATGAAACTTTTCAGAAATTTTGACTCTTCATTATAAGCCTTTTTGGCTATAAATTTTGTAGCACGAGATCATTTTAATTCCCATACATCTTCAAGACTTGCTTCCTTTCCATGGGTCAACTATAGTAGGCTGCCTGAGATGGTTATTTATGTGTAAGTGAGTGGAGCCCCAAGATAGTAATTTAGAATTCATAGATCTTGATTATTTCACAGGGTTTATATTGACACAACATAAAACATGAAGCAAGTTTCCCCTTTTAAAACAAAGCAACAATTAAAATCACTAATGACATTGTTTTTACAAAAAAAATTCCTTTTTTTATGAAGCCAGTTCTAATCCTTTTGGTGATTATCAACATTTGACATGATATTGTCCGTATTTCTGCACTGCTGCATATCACTCTGAAAGTTGAGCTGAGTTTTATTTCAATCGAGCAAAAAACAGTCAAGCAAAACAAGGTCATACAATAATGAGATAAGGCTGAAATTAACTAACATAGGAAGAGAATAAACAAAAAAAACAACTGGAAAGCTAAGAATCAACCAAGAAATAATTATGTACAATAGGTCTCCCTAGTGTACCATCACTTACTTCCCAAACAAATTATGATAGCTTCAGGATGATGATTTTTTTAATAAGAAGAAGACTAAGCTCATTTGGTGGGGTCAAGATTAAACTGTCTTCTAAGGTGGAAGAATGACCAGGAGAACCAAAGTGCTGAAAGGGGTTAGAAGGCATTTCAATATCTCAGGTTTTGGAGTATCTTTTAAGATTGTGCACAAAGATCAGGAGCTTAAGGTGTAGTTTGATTGTTGTTTGTTCTGCCATGATACCATATTCATTAGGTTTGTCGAAACAAGAATCATACAGTTTCAAAATATTCAATAGAAATGAAATTATCAGGGATTAGTTTGTTGAGTGACCGAAAACTCCCCTGTAAATCTGAGCGAGAAATCTCCTTAGTCTTCAGTTGGATGGTGTGTATTCTTCTGGCAAATATCTTTCACTGGTGAGCACTGATAATCAAATCCTGTTGCAAAATTACCATGTCAGTTAATGGAACATTTCAAATCATATTCATAAATTCAATCTCAGAATGATTTTTTTACATTTATGGGGCAGTAAGAGATATCAACCAGATATCGTATTGCTTTATTAGTTCTACACGATCAAGATTTTCGACCAATGGTCTATGGGATACCGGATTTCAAAATTGTTTTCATGCATTTGTATTAACGCTGGAAATTCTAATGAAACATCTCTGTGTTATCAACTCTTCAAGAATCTTCATGAAAGTGTTTTGATTCTTCAATTGTTAACTAAAACATTTAATGGTATCACCCCTAATTGTATCTTCAATGATCTTCCTTTTTTTTAAAATTTTTGCTGTTAATTTTATCTTGCATTTGAAATCAAAGAATGTATTTCCATAATTCTACAGACCTAGATTTTCTTCAGTTTGAATAGATTTTGAATGTGGCCTCCTTCATACAACACATCTGTGTTCATACTCATTCTCATGAAAACAACTAGATGCAACCAGTGAAGACATCTCTTGTATATACCTTATGAATTTTTTAGTTCAATCCAACATATGCATCAAATAAGGGTTTCATCTTCATTTCCAAATATCCAAAGGGAAAGAATGATAGTGAAGAAGGAGATCTAAGCTATCAAACAAACTCAAACGACTACCTAGCAGCTAACTTATTCAAAATAAAAGAAACTACATGAGTCAAACTCTTATTATGCAATCGTAGAAAAAGAAAATCTATGCTACTCCTAACCTAACTTCACTGGTTCAACAGAGTTAGGTAAAATCATAGATCCAGTGCAGCCATAAAAATTTCAGTCCCATAGGGAAATGAATGCCATACATAGGTCTGTAGGACTGATGCATTATGCAATTCAAGGTTAGAAAAGTAACACCAGTCCTAAATCCATTCACAACAGAAAAAATCAGGTACATGTTGCATTGTGGGAACTTTCCATAAAATGACAATTCCAGCCATATATTAACATAATCATGAAAGTTATTCGATTCATGTGAAAACGATGAACAAAAATAATGTACATCCATAGGACCATGTGCTGAAAACTCAAAGTCAATTTTCATATATATCTTCTCGATGTCGAATTCAGAGTGTGGATTAATGATGTGAGAATCCGACATAACTATCACTAGACGATTAAGTGCCTTATCATTATCATCAATGCATTCTTCCTTACCGTGAAATTCTTTAATATCAAAAATGTCATCTTCATTAGGATCCAATAGAGTATTGTAGATAACCTCTTGTTGTTCCACATCATCAGTACGATCATTATTAGCTTGAGTTTCATTGAAAATAAATTCTACTTCATTACAACCTTCAAAATGATCATTAGAAATCTCTACATATTCACCCTTGTCGATATTCCTTGACATTCAAAACTCAGACTCAAGGTTATTCAATCCATGCATATTTTTGGCTTAGTTGTACAATCTGTAGATATGTCCGTGTTGAAAAAGCTTCTTTTAACTTTTGCATATTCAAAGAAATCATCAATCACTTGCTGCTCCAATAATAAATCATCAGTCAAAGCATTACGGTTTTGTTCAAGATGTGTTTCAGCAATAGAACGATCATCAATAATCATATTTTCCACAATTGTATAATCCATTCTCTGATCAAATATTTATTCGTCCTCTTTTACAATATCAGCAAACAAGTCTGGATACATATAGTAAAAATTTTCAGAATATGAATCCATCATTGTGTCCTCATGATTAAACAAATTTCCTTCAACACTTGCATGTTCGAGAGAATCGCATGTTAAAAAATTATTAATCAATCAACATGATTCCTTCGTGTTTCAACAACAAAATGGTCATTACCATCAAGCATATTTGCAACAATTGGATCACCCATTTTCTCAACAAACACTGATTTATCTTCTTTTACAATTTCAGACAGAGGTGTTATTTGACAATATGGGACACCCATCCCTCTAGCTGGAGATTCATCCTCAACATTTTATTCTATTATTTCACATGGGATGTGAGGACATGGTACTTCCAAATCATCATCCAACAAATTCAAATAAGCTAATTTATCCACATTTCCCAAAGATTCCTCACAAAATTTTCCATTCAACTCACTTTCTGATGGAGTAAACATTTCTTCATGTGCACCTACAATAGAAAATGGACCTCATCTAACTCAACTATGTTAGTATGATTATCTAAGTCAGTAACTAATTCTACTATGTTATAGTCAATATCATCATCCTGTGCAAATTGAAGGAGACTGGACTAGTTGTCTGAATCATGGACAACATTTTCTGTCTGATAATTTCCTGGCTCAATTTCTAAAAAATAATTTCCCAAAACTGAAGATGAAAAATTCACTGGCTCATTTTTTCCTTCTAACCGAGTCACATTATGTTTCATATGAAATACTTTGATTTGGTTCTGCTTATTCTGATAAGGTAACCACAAATGAGACCAATCAATTGCAAAATAAGCATTTAATTTATTTGACTAGTCTCTACTCAGAATTAACCCATAAGCCTCTGGTATATCCACTACCATAATATCAATAAATTGACACACTCTTGGGTTTGTAGCCAATCTGATCAAGACATTTTTAATTTCCCCGATAACTTTAACATCATATATGTCTAGTTGTATAATCCAAGAAGGGGATGCTATGGGTTGTCCATTAATATTTTTGCAAATAGATAGTGGCATGATGTTAGATGAAGCCCCAGAGTCTACCAAGCAGTTATGCACATTATAATTAAATATTTCAAAAGTCAATAGGAAAGGAAAAGTTTGAGATTTCAATTTTCCACCAATACTTGCTTCGTTAATTTTGGTATCAGACTCAACCCTTTCTGACTGTTTATTTACTGTACTTTTTTATTTTACATCAAAAGCTTCTAATAATTCTCTCCGCTACTGTGGCAGGTTACATACTTCAAATAGAGATATATTTGCTTTAGTCTTCTTGATATCTTCTACAATGTCATATCTCATATTATGATTTTCTCCAACCTTTTTACCACTATCATATTTGTTGATTACAGGGTTTACTTGTTTATTGCTTTATGGGTTTGTTTCCTTAATGATCCCATAATTTGCTTTTGGTTGTGATTGATTTGAACTGTTATTCTTCTTCATTTTTTCTTTGGATGTCTTCATTTTGGGAAGTACCATACTTTGTTCTTCTATTGGTCCCTTACTTCTAGTGGCATAATCCACATACAATATTTGTATTTCTTCCACCTTTTCTTCTTCATCTAAACCCAAAGTTGGTGCCCAATCCCATAATACCAAGGTAGTTTCTTCATTTTGATATTCTGGTTCGATAGATTGGTCTTCTTCCTGATCTTCTTGGTCTATTAGTTGTGTATCTAATAATTGATTCATTACCAGGGTCATTGAATTAATTCATTGTGGGAAACTTTTCTCGGAATGATGCTCTCGATGAAATGTGCAAAAGTGGTCCATGCCAACTTCATTCAAATTGAAAACATCATAATTATTTAATGGTGGTTGTGATTGTGTGCTTCCTTCCCTTTTCTCATAGAAAGGCTTAAATGGTTTTCTTCCTGAAGAACTAGCACCCTTTTCTTTTTCCAAATCTACTATTTTATTGGACAACTTTAGAACCATTTTGACCACATTTTATAATTCATTTGCATATTCTTCTTTAGATCTAGTCAATATTAAAGGCTTCTTATTTACTGTAGGTTTTAATTCCAAATCCAAAGAATGTTTGATGATATTGTCTATGTCTTCCTCTACTTTCTTTGCCTCTTCATAATTTTCTGCTAGAGTAGTTTTAACAGACCTTTTGACAAACATGGCTATGGATGAAAGAAGCCCTGTAGTGTAATAATCTACCAATGATTCTTCAACGGGTTTAGTTGTAGCGCTAAAAATATTAAAAATAATAGTAAATCTATGATTAAACTCTTGAACTTTATCCTTCTTTTCCATCCGCATAGACAATAATTCTTTCATAAGTGAAGCCACAGTCTTTTGGGTACAAAAATTATTTAAAAAAAACCTTTTCAAAACTATCCCAATCTACTATAGAATTAGACTATAAGCTAAAATACCAGGATGATGCTCTTGGTTCAAAAGTGTAAGGGAACAATCTGCACACTACATCCTCATGTTCCACATTTAATAGGTTCAATGGCGAGTAAATTTTTTTTAGGTGATCTTCAACAGAGATCCCTTTTCCAGGGTAAAACTTAGGTAGCACTTGCTCTAGATGCTTAGGTAAATCATGCAAAGGAGCAGCTAGGTTGGGTGGACCTATGGCTCTCCATGCAGGTGGTTGATTGACATTGTGAGCCATGTTAGCAATACGCCTAGGAGAATGTGGGGGTGTATGACTTTGTGTGCGTGGAATAGTGTTTGTTTACGGAGAATTAGGCCTCAATTGATTAATGGGATATGGTATATCTTGTAATGATAAATCAACTAATTCTTCCAAAGATTCCACAAGTACATAATCCCTAGTTTGCACAACTTGTCTTCTAGGAGCTTTCCTTCTAAGTAGTAAAGGAACCATTGATAATCCACCAAGTTTACTCACGTATGGTCTAGTATGTCTCCTGAAATTGTATACTTCTGTGTGAGGAACAACATATAAACATTCGGTATGATCAGTTTTAGAATCCAACTTTTCTTGATAACCGGTTTCAGAAATTAATTCTTCTGGTTTGTTTGTTTCCAATGTAGACCCAGAGAAATTTCCTCTTGAAAACGGATTTCCTATTCCATCCATGCACTGGCTACCCTCCTTCTAGCACCAAAACTATCGATGCCCGGAAAATCGTAGCATCGAAAGTAGGGATTCTCCCCAATGAATAATCCCAATTAGATCACTCATTTTTTGGTATGGGGAATCCGTCCAGTTAACGGTCCGACTATCATATATGTGTTTGTTTAATTATGTACCGGTTGCAGCCCGACCCACCATTTATATTTTATGTTTGAGGGTATGAATATGCAAGTGATTCTATTCTAAGTAATGCATTTAACCTATAATTGGAAGGCAGAAACCACACAAGTGATGCGTAGGTTCTTACCTCCCATCTTACCGCTTCTACCCTGTCAATTAGCTAACTCTATTCTAGAACTAACTAACCTGTCCTTGCAATGAGCAAATTTAAATAAGAGTAATAATCTGAAAATGCTCATATAAATCCAACAGATAGTTATTAAGATAAAATATGCACATTCACAGCAGAAAATTACCAAAGATAGCTTTGATTATAATTAAAACAATTTATTACTCTATTAACACATAGATATTTGCATAGATAAGGAAATCATCCACCACCATTGAAGTAGTTCAATATAGTTAGAAAGATCTCACATCATGAACATAAACATAAAAGAAATAGTTTTGATCTCTCAGTCACACGTCCCAGGAAAATATCAGTGCAAGCTTTTCCCAATGAACAAGTCTTTCCTCATTAGTAGAAAAATACTTCTCATACACAATGTATCCAGTCTCTAATTCACTAGAAAATTCCCTTCTCTAATACCCTTTCCCCATATTTATGTTATAAGAGAATTTGTTTGAATGACTCTTCATTTCAGCTCCTTCTGTGTCCTTTAGCTCTCCATATTTTTCCTTTGTGTCTACAGTTTCTTCTGTGCACACCCTTTCAACTCCTTCCGCGTCCTTTGGATTGATAAATTTGGCTCTTGTGCCAACCGTTTCCTCTACGCATACCGTTTCAACATCCATCGCGTCATGACTGGTCACTTCGGCTTCCTCTGCATCTTTTGGATTGCTCGATCTGTCCTTTGTGCCCACACTTCTTATGCTCACAACTTTTCAGCTTCCACGCATCCTGAGGAAACAACCAAAAACAATGTATAAGAATAATGCATTTCCCCCATAATATTTCCAAACGAACTCATAACGAGCATAACATGAATTGCAGAGATATAAGTGTCAATAATGTTTATAAATCAGAATATTTAAGCTTCCATGATCTTGTTTTTTGGTGTGAAAATGATAAAAATCATAAGGAGGAAGGCCGAAAAAGACCTAAAAAATGGCCCAAAAATCATCCTCCCACTATCGTAAAAGCCCTGAAAAATGGACCAAAAATCATCCTCCCGTAATGCGCAATGCGGATCTGCTGAATTGAGGGATTGCGGGTGCCAATTTCGAACATTCAAAAATGCAATCCGCAATCGGAACTACGGGACGCGAGAATGCAGAATGCAATTCCAGAATCGAAAATGGAGTCCTTAATATTGAATCTGCAATCAGAAATGCGAGAAAGCCGAGGTGCGGGGCTGCGCAATGCGGAAAAGCGGGATGCGGGATTGTGGGCATGCGGATTGCGGAAACGCGGGAGACCTTTCGACAAACATGAAAAATCAATCAGCAATCTGCAATCGGGTCTGTGGAAAAGCAGGATGTCGGCATTGCGAAAGTACGAGATTGCGACATTGTGGAAGTGCGGAAGGTATGGATTGCGGATTTGCGGAAAATGCTTGATGCGGAACTTAGGAATGCGGAAGTGCGAAAATGCCTTTTCCTTTTCCCTACACAACATACTCAGGGGTAAGTTAAAACAAGCTCTGAGCTGAGCAAGATCAAAGGAGGGGCCCTAAAATTTTACAAAATTTTGGGGATCAGGTTGCTGCTGCAACATACCCCTTAATGCTGCCATCCGCAACAGGCTTGATTTTTTTGGGCCACTTGGAAGTAACCAATGAATTCCCCTCATGTCTTAGAACAACCTATTGGAATCTTAGTAATAATGCAATTATAAACAATTTTTACTTCTTATAAATTTATCTGGAACTTTAAATTATGCATCCACTACAAACAAAAACATTCAACATCACATGTGCAATACACATAACACAAATATTTCTACTTGGAAACCCAAACGGGAGAAAACCACATAATTCTCTCTGTATTAAAAATATTACATTCATGGAAGCACCAACTTTCGAAGTTCTCCCGCACCAACTAGAAGGAGACACCTACCCCTTGGTTTTACAAGCTATGACTTGAAGGAAGCACCGAATCTCTGATTTACTAAATTCAACTAGAAGGGGTCACCTACCTCCTGTTGCTTGCCCCGTCCTACCACCCTGATATGACTGTAGAAGATATTTCTATGTTGTTCTATTGATCCGTGCACTCTTCTGGTTGTTTACTATTCATTGTGTTGTGTGCACCTTCTATATGATGAGATCTTGCAATCGCTGAACTATATCACGTAATTCACTTCACTACACCAACATTTCACACTTGAATTCATACTTCATAACATTATGCAATTTACACTCAAGTTCAGTATGTCATTCTGTTTCTGCGCATATGCAAACTCAATTGATAATGTACATCTTCTTCTGTGCTTCTATTCTGACTTCGCTTATCTGTATCATATCAAACTACACACCTTTTTCTATGTCACTATTCTATTTTGGTGCATCTGTCTTAGATAATCTATGACCTTCTGCATACCATATGCGATATTTCCTTTCTGTTATTCGCATTTGTCTTAGATTACCTCATCATACTGTGCATCTACCACTGTGTTGCATCTATGTTTTCGTGCAACTACTGCAGATAAAGTACATAATCTTCTTGCACAACACTTGTTGTGCTTCAAGTCTGTCTTCACGCATCTGTCATAGATAAAACTACATCATCTTGCGCACCACCAACAATTATGTCTTTCTGTACGTGCACACTTGGCTCTCTACTATATCATGTTGTTCCAGTTCCACGATCCATTGATACCCAATCAGCTGCAAAATAAGCATTTAATTTCTTTGACCAGTCTCTACTCAGAATTAACCCATAAGCCTCTGGTATATCCACTACCATAATATCAATAAATGGACACACTCTTGGGTCTGCAACCAATCTGATCAAGACATTTTTCATTTCCCCGATAACTTTAACATCATATCTGTCTATTTGTATAATCCGAGAAGGGGATGCTATGGGTTGTCCATTACTATTTTTGCAAATAGATAGTGGCATGATGTTAGATGAAGCCCCAGAGTCTACCAAGCAGTTATGCACATTATAATTAAAGATTTCAAAAGTCAACAGGAAATGAAGAGTTTGAGATTTCAATTTTCCACCAATACTTGCTTCGTTAATTTCGGTATCAGACTCAACCCTTTCTGACTGTTTATTTATTGTGCTTTTTTTTTATTTTATGTCAAAAGCTTCTAATAATTCTCTCCTCCACTATGGCAGGTTACATAATTCAAATAGAGATATATTTGCTTTAGTCTTCTTGATATCTTCTACAATGTCATATCTCATATTATGATTTTCTCCAACCTCTTTACAACTATCATATTTGTTGATTACAGGGTTTACTTGTTTATTGCTTGATGGGTTTGTTTCCTTAATGATCCCATAATTTTCTTTTGGTTGTGATTGATTTGAACTGTTATTCTTCTTCATTTTTTCTTTGGATGTCTTCATTTTGGGAAGTACCATACTTTGTTCTTCTATTGGTCCCTTACTTCTAGTGGCATAATCCACATATGATATTTGTATTTCTTCCACCTTTTCTTCATCATCTAAACCCAAAGTTGTTTCCCAATCCCATAATACCAAGGTAGTTTCTTCATTTTGATATTCTAGTTCAATAGATTGGTCTTCTTCCTGACCTTCCTGGTCTATTAGTTGTGTATCTAATAATTGATTCATTACCAGGGTCATTGAATTAATTCATTGTGGGAAACTTTTCTCGGAATGATGCTCTCGATGAAATGTGCAAAAGTGGTCCATGCCAACTTCATTCAAATTGAAAACATCATAATTATTTAATGGTGGTTTTGATTGTGTGCTTTCTTCCCTTTTCTTATAGAAAGGCTTAAATGGTTTTCTTCCCGAAGAACTAGCACCCTTTTCTTTTTCCAAATCTATCATTTTATTGGACAACTTTTGAAGCATTTTGACCACATTTTCTAATTCATTTGCATATTCTTCTTTTGATCTGGTCAATATTAAAGGATTCTTATTTACTGTAGGTTTTACTTCCAAATCCAAAGAATGTTTAGTGATATTGTCTATGTCTGCCTCTACTTTCTTTGCCTCTTCATAATTTTATACTAGAGTAGTTTTAACAGACCTTTTGACAAACATGGCTATGGATGGGAGAAGCACTGTAGTGTAATATTTTACCAATGATTCTTCAACGGGTTTAGTTGCTGCGCTAAAACTATTCAAAATCATAGTAAATATCTGATTAAACTCTTTAACTTTCTCCTTCTTTTTCGTCTGCATAGACAATAATTCTTTCATAAGTGAAGCCACAGTCTTTTGGGTACCAAACTTATTCAGAAAAACCTTTTCAAAACTATCCCAATCTGCTATAGAATTAGCCTGTAAGCTAAAATACCTAGATGATGCTCTTGGTTCAAAAGTGTAAGGGAAAAATATGCACATTACATCCTCATGTTCCACATTTAATAGGTTCAATGGCAACTAAAATATTTTTAGTTGATCTTCAACAGAGATCCCTTTGCCAGGGTCAAACTTAGGTAGCACTCGCTCTAGATGCTTAGGTAAATCATGCAAAGGAGCAGCTAGGTTGAGTGGACCTATGGCTCTCCATGCAGGTGGTTGATTGACATTGTGATCCATGTTAGCAATACGCCGAGGAGAATGTGGGGGTGTATGGGGTGGTGTATGAGGTGGTGTATGAGTTTGTGTGAGGGGAGTAGTGTTTGTTTCCGGAGAATTAGGACTCAATTGATTAATGGGATCTGGTATATCTTATAATGATAAATCAACTAATTCCTCAAAATATTCCACAAGCACAGAATCCCTAGTTTGCACAACTTGTCTTCTAGGAGATTTCCTTCTAGGATCTTTCCTTCTAGGTAGTAAAGGAACCATTGATAATGCACCAAGTTTACTCACGTATGATCTAGTATGTCTCTTGAAATTGTCTACTTCAGTGTGAGGAACAACATATAAACGTTCGGTATGATCAGTTTTAGAATCCAACTTTTCTTGATAACCAGTTTAAGAAATTAATTTTTCTGGTTTGTTTGTTTCCAATGTAGACCCAGAGAAATTTCCTCTTGAAAACGGATTTCCTATTCCATCCATGCACTGGCTTCCCTCCTTCTAGTGCCAAAACTGTTGATGCCCGGAAAATCGTAGCATCGACAGTAGGGATTCTCCCCAATGAATAATCCCAATTAGATCACTCCTGGTTTTGTATGGGGAATCCGTCTGGTTAACGATCCGGCTACCGTAGATGTGTTTGTTTAATTATGTACCAGTTGCGGCCCGACCCACCATTTATATTTTATGTTTGAGGGTATGAATATGAAAGTGATTCTAATCTAAGTAATGCATTTAACCTATAATTGACAGGCAGAAACCACACAAGTGATGCATAGGTTCTTACCTCCCGTATTACCACTTCTACCCTGTCAATTAGCTAACTATATTCTAAAACTAACTAACCTATCCTTGCAAGGAGCGAATTTAAATAAGAGTAATAATCTGAAAATGCTCATATAAATCCATCAGATAGCTATTAAGATACAATATGTACATTCCCAACAGAAAATTACCAAAGATAGCTTTGATTATAATTAAAACAATTTATTACTCTATTAACACATAGATATTTGCATAGATAAGGAAATCATTCACCACCATTGAAGTAGTTCAATACAGTTAGAAAGATCTCACAGCATGAACATAAACATAAAAGAAATAGTTATGATCTCTCAGTCACACGTCCTAGGAAAACATCAGTGCAAGCTTTTCCCAGCGAACAAGTCTTTTCTCATTAGCAGAAAAATAGTTCTCATACACAATGTATCCAATCTCTAATTCACTAGAAAAAAGTCCCTTCTGACTTCACACATCTGTATCATATCAAACTGCACACCTTTTTCTATGCCGCTATTATGTTTTGGTGCATCTGTCTTAGATAATCTATGACCTTCTGCATACCATCTGCGATATTTCCTTTCTGTTATTCGCATTTGTCTCAGATTACCTCATCATACTGTGCATCTACCACTGTATTGCATATATGTTTTCGTGCAACTATCACAGATAAACTACATCATCTTCTTGCACATCACATGTTGTGTTTCAAGTCTGTCTTCACACATCTGTCATAGATAAAACTGTATCATCTTGCACACCACCAACAATTATGTCTTTCTGTACGTGCGCACTTGGCTCTCTACTATATCATGTTGTTCCAGTTCCACGATCCATTGATACCCAATCAGTTGCAAAATAAACATTTAATTTATTTGACGAGTCTCTACTTAGAATTAACCCATAAGCCTCTGGTATATCCACTACCATAATATCAATAAATTGACACACTCTTGGGTCTACAGCCAATCTGATCAAGACATTTTTCATTTCCCTGATAACTTTAACATCATATCTGTCTAGTTGTATAATCCGAGAAGGGGATGCTATCGGTTCTCCATTAATATTTTTGCAAATAGATAGTGGCATGATGTTAGATGAAGCCCCAGAGTCTACCAAGCAATTATGCACATTATAATTAAAGATTTCAAAAGTCAACGAGAAAGGAAGAGTTTGAGATTTCAATTTTCCACCAATACTTGCTTCGTTAATTTCGGTATCAAACTCAACCCTTTCTGACTGTTTATTTACTGTACTTTTTTATTTTACGTCAGGAGCTTCTAATAATTCTCTCTGCTGCTGTGGCAGGTTACATAATTCAAATAGAGATATATTTTCTTTAGTCTTCTTGATATCTTCTACAATGTCATATCTCATATTATGATTTTCTCCAACCTTTTTACCACTATCATATTTGTTGATTATAGAGTTTACTTGTTTATTGCTTGATGGGTTTGTTTCCTTAATGATCCCATAATTTGCTTTTGGTTGTGACTGATTTGAACTGTTATTCTTCTTCATGTTTTCTTTGGATGTGTTCATTTTTGGAAGTACCATACTTTGTTCTTCTATTGGTCCCTTACTTCTAGTGGCATAATCCACATACGATATTTGTATTTCTTCCACCTTTTCTTCTTCATCTAAACCCAAAGTTGGTGCCCAATCCCATAATACTAAGGTAGTTTCTTCATTTTTATATTCTAGTTCAATAGATTGGTCTTCTTCCCGATCTTCCTGTCTATTAGTTGTGTATCTAATAATTGATTCATT
Organism: Larix kaempferi; assembly: GCA_027924585.1. Lineage (NCBI taxonomy): Eukaryota > Viridiplantae > Streptophyta > Pinopsida > Pinales > Pinaceae > Larix > Larix kaempferi. Next base: position 1,717,187 of record BSBM01000660.1, on the reverse strand, counting down.
ACCAGGGTCATTGAATTAATTCATTGTGAGAAACTTTTCTCGGAATGATGCTCTCGATGAAATGTGCAAAAGTGGTCCATGCCAACTTCATTCAAATTGAAAACATCATAATTATTTAATGGTGGTTGTGATTGTGTGCTTCCTTCCATTTTCTCATAGAAAGGCTTAAATGGTTTTTTTCCTGAAGAACTAGCACCCTTTTCTTTTTCCAAATCTACTATTTTATTGGACAACTTTTGAACCATTTTGACCACATTTTCTAATTCATTTGCATATTCTTCTTTAGATTTGGTCAATATTAAAGGCTTCTTATTTACTGTAGGTTTTACTTCCAAATCCAAAGAATGTTTGATGATACTGTCTATGTCTGCCTCTACTTTCTTTTCCTCTTCATAATTTTTTGCAAGAGTAGTTTTAACAGACCTTTTGACAAACATGGCTATGAATGGGAGAAGTGCTATAGTGTAATATTCTACCAATGATTCTTCAACGGGTTTAGTTGCAGTGCTAAAACTACTCAAAATCATAGTAAATCTCTGATTATACTCTTGAACTTTCTCCTTCTTTTCCATCCCCATAGACAATAATTCTTTCATAAGTGAAGCCATAGTCTTTTGGTACGAAACTTATTCGAAAAAACCTTTTCAAAACTATCCCAATCTGCTATAGAATTAGCCTGTAAGCTAAAATACCAGGATGATGCTCTTGGTTCAAAAGTGTAAGGGAACAACCTGCACACTACATCCTCATGTTCCACAGTTAATAGGTTCAATGGCAAGTAAAATATTTTTAGGTGATCTTCAACAGAGATCCCTTTTCCAGGGTCAAACTTAGGTAGCACTTGCTCTAGATGCTTAATGCAAAGGAGCAGCTAGGTTGAGTGGACCTATGGCTCTCCATGCAGGTGGTTGAATTACATTGTGAGCCATGTTAGCAATACCGACTAGGAGAATGTGGGTGTGTATGGGGTGGTGTATGAGGTGGTGTATGATTTTGTGTGCGTGGAGTAGTGTTTGTTTCTGGAGAATTAGGCATCAATTGATTAATGGGATATGGTATATCTTGTAATGATAAATCAACTAATTCTTCCAAAGATTCCACAAGCACAGAATCCCTAGTTTGCACAACTTGTCTTCTAGGAGCTTTCCTTCTAGGATCTCTCCTTCTAGGTAGTAAAGGAACCATTGATAATGCACCAAGTTTACTCATGTATGATCTAGTATGTCTCCTGAAATTGTCTACTTCTGTGTGAGGAACAACATATAAATGTTTGGTATGATCAGTTTTAGAATCCAACTTTTCTTGATAACCAGTTTCAGAAATTAATTCTTCTGGTTTGTTTGTTTCCAATGTAGACCCAGTGAAATTTCCTCTTGAAAACAGATTTCCTATTCCATCCATGCATTGGCTGCCCTCCTTCTAGCGCCAAAACTGTTGATGTCCAGAAAATAGTAGCATCAACAATAGGGATTCTCCCCAATATTATTGAATAATCCCAATTAGATCACTCATTGTTTGGTATGGGGAATCCGTCCGTTTAACGGTCCGACTACCGTAGATGTGTTTGTTTAATTATGTACCGGTTGCGGCCTGACCCACCATTTATATTTTATGTTTGAGGGTATGAATATGCAAGTGATTCTAATCTAACTAATGCATTTAGCCTATAATTGACAGGCAGAAACCACACAAGTGATGTGTAGGTTCTTACCTCCCATCTTACTGCTTCTACCCTATCAATTAGTTAACTCTATTCTAAAACTAATTAACCTGTCCTTGCAATGAGTGAATTCAAATAAGAGTAATAATCTAAAAATGCCCATATAAATGAAACAGATAGCTATTAAGATAAAATATGACATTCCCAACAGAAAATTACCAAAGATAGCTTTGATTATAATTAAAAAAATTTATTACTCTATTAACACATAGATATTTGCATACATAAGGAAATCATCCACCACCATTGAAGTAGTTTAATACAGCTAGAAAGATCTCACAGCATGAACATAAACATAAAATAAATACTTATGATCTCTCAGTCACACATCCCAGGAAAACATCAGTGCAAGCTTTTCTTAGTGAACAAGTCTTTCCTCATTAGCAGAAAAATAGTTCTCATACATAATGTATCCAGTCTCTAATTCACTAGAAAAAGTATCTTCTCTAATACCCTTTCCCCATATTTATATTACAAGAGAATTTGTTTGAATGACTCTTCATTTCAGCTCCTTCTGCGTCCTTTAGATTTCCATATTTGTCCTTTGTGTCTACAGTTTCTTCTGCGCACACCCTTTCAGCTCCTTCGGCCTCCTTTGGCTTGCTAAATTTGGCTCTTATGCCAACCGTTTCCTCTACACATAGCATTTCAACTTCCACCCCATCATGACTGGTCACTTCGGCTTCCTCTACGTCTTTTGGATTGCTTGATCTATCCTTTGTGCCCACGCTTCTTATGTTCACAACTTTTCAGCTTCCACGCATCGTGAAAAAACAACCAAAAACAATGTATAAGAATAACGCATTTCCGACATAATAATTCCAAACGAACCGATAACGAGCATAACATGAATTGCATAGATATAAGTGTCAATATTGTTTATAAATCAGAAGATTGAACCTTCCATGATCTTGTTTTTTGGCCTGAAAATGATAAAAATCATAAGGAGGAAGGTCGAAAAATCCCTAAAAAATGGCCCAAAAATCATCCTCCCGCAATCCGCAATGCGGAATTGCGGAATTGCGGGTGCCAATTTTGAACATTCAAAAATGCAATCCACAATCGGAATTGCGGGATGCGAGAACGCGAAAATACGGATATGCGAAATTCAGAAATGCGGAATGCAATTCCAGAATCGAAAATGTAGTCCTTAATCCGCAATCTGCAATCAGAAATGCGAGAAAGCCGAGGTGCGAGGCTACGGAATGCGGAAAAGCAGGATGTGGGATTTTGGGCACGTGGATTGCGGAAATGCCGGAGACCTTTCGACAAACCTAAAAAATAAATCTGCAATCCGTAATCGGGTCCGCGGAAAAGCAGGATGTCGGCATTGCGGAAGTGCGAGATTGCGACATTGCAGAAGTGCGGAAGGTATGGATTGCGGATTTGCGAAAAATGCTTGATGTGGAACTTAGGAATGTGGAAGTGCAAAAATGCCTTTTCCTTTTCCCTACGCAACATACTCAGGGGTAAGATAAAACAAGCTCTGAACAAGATCAAAGGCTGGTCCCTAAAATTTTACAAAATATTGGGGATCAGGTTGCAGCTGCAACATACTCCTCAATGCTGCCATCCGCAACAGGCTTGATTTTTTTGGTCCACTTGGAAATAACCAATGAATTCCCCTCAGGTCTCAGAACAACCTGTTGGAATCTTAGTAATAATGCAATTATAAACAATTTTTACTTCTTATAAATTGATCTGGAACTTTAAATTATGCATCCACTATAAACAAAAAAATTCAACATCACATGTGCAATACACATAACACAAATATTTCTACATTGAAATCCAAATGAGAGAAAACCACATAATTCTCTCTTGGATTAAAAAGATTAAATTCATGGAAGCACCAACTTTCGAAGTTCTCCCGCACCAACTAGAAGGAAGCACCTACCCCCTGGTTTTACAGGCTACGACATGAAGGAAGCACCGAATCTCTGATTTACCAACTTCAACTAGAAGGGGTCACCTACCTCCTATTCCTTGCCCCGTCCTACCACCCTGATATGACTATAGAAGATATTTCTATGTTGTTCTACTGATCCATGCACTCTTCTGGTTGTCTACTATTCATTGTGCTATGTGCACCTTCTATATGCTGAGGTCTTGCAATCGATGAACTATATCACATAATTCACTTCACTACATCAACATTTCACACTTGAATTCATACTTCATAACATTATGCAATTTACACTCAAGTTCAGTATGTCGTTTTGTTTCTACGCATCTGCAAACTCAATTGATAATGTACATCTTCTTCTGTGTTGCTATTATGACTTCGCACATATGTATGATATCAAAATGCACACCTTTTTCTATGCCGCTATTCTGTTTTGGTGCATCTATCTTAGATAATCTATGACCTTCTGCATACCATCTGCGATATTTCCTTTCTGTTATTCGCATTTGCATCAATTACCTCATCATACTGTGCATCTTCCACTGTGTTACATCTATGTTTTTGTGCAACTATCGCAGATAAACTACATCATCTTCCTGCACATCGCTTGTTGTGCTTCAAGTCTGTATTCGTGCATCTGTCATAGATAAAACTGCATCATCTTGCGCACCACCAACAATTATGTCTTTTTGTACGTGTGCACTTGGCTCTCTACTATATCATGTTGTTCCAGTTCCACGATCCATTGACACCCAATCAGTTGCAAAATAAGCATTTAATTTATTTGACCAGTCTCTAGTTAGAATTAACCCATAAGCCTCTGGTATATCCACTACCATAATATCAATAAATTGACACACTCTTGGGTCTGCAGCCAATCTGATCAAGACATTTTCATTTCCCCGATAACTTTAACATCATATCTGTCTAGTTGTATAATCCGAGAAGGGGATGCTATGGGTTGTCCATTAATATTTTTTCAAATAGATAGTGGCATGATGTTAGATGAAGCCCCAGATTCTACCAAGCAGTTATGCACATTATAATTAAAGATTTCAAAAGTCAACAGGAAAGGATGAGTTTGATATTTCAATTTTCCACCAATACTTGCTTCGTTAATTTCGATATCAAAATCAACCCTTTCTGACTTTTTATTTACTATACTTTTTTTTTTTTTTTTTAGGTCAAAAGCTTCTAATAATTCTCTCCTCTGCTATGGCAATTTACATAATTCAAATAGAGATATATTTTCTTTAGTCTTCTTGATATCTTCTACAATGTCATATCTCATATTATGATTTTCTCCAACCCTTTTACCACTATCATATTTGTTGATTACAGGGTTTACTTGTTTATTGCTTGATGAGTTTGTTTCCTTAATGATCCCATAATTTGCTTTTGGTTGGGACTGATTTGAACTGTTATTCTTCTTCATGTTTTCTTTGGATGTGTTCATTTTGGGAAGTACCATACTTTGTTCTTCTATTGGTCCCTTACTTCTATTGGCATAATCCACATACGGTATTTGTATTTCTTCCACCTTTTCTTCTTCATCTAAACCCAAAGTTGGTGCCCAATCCCATAATACCAAGGTAGTTTCTTCATTTTGATTATCTGGTTTAATAGATTGGTCTTCTTCCTGATCTTCCTGGTCTATTATTTGTGTATCTAATAATTGATTCATTACGAGGGTCATTGAATTAATTCATTGTGGGAAACTTTTATCGGAATGATGTTCTCGATGAAATGTGCAAAAGTGGTCCATGCCAACTTTATTCAAATTGAAAACATCATAATTATTTAATGGTGGTTGTGATTGTGTGCTTTTTTCCCTTTTCTTATAGAAAGGCTTAAATGGTTTTCTTCCTGAAGAACTAGCACCCTTTTCTTTTTCCAAATCTACTATTTTATTGGACAACTTTTGAACCATTTTGACCACATTTTCTAATTCGTTTGCATATTCTTCTTTAGATCTGGTCAATATTAAAGGCTTCTTATTTACTGTAGGTTTTACTTCCAAATATAAAGAATGTTTGATGATACTGTCTATGGCTGCCTCTACTTTCTTTGCCTATTCATTGTGTTGTGTGCACCTTCTATATGTTGAGATCTTGCAATCGCTGAACTATATCACGTAATTCACTTCACTACATCAACATTTCACACTTGAATTCATACTTCATAACATTATGAAATTTACACTCAAGTTCAGTATGACGTTTTGTTTCTGCGCATCTGCAAACTCAATTGATATTGTACATCTTCTTCCGTGCTGCTATTCTGACTTTGCACATCCTTGATGAACCTGCAATAATTAATTAATGCAAATACACGAGATATCAGAAATAATAGAACTCAGAATCACTTTTATATTGATCACGGGCCACTTCGAGGGGGCAACCTCCTTTGAGCAAGCTCAATACAATTAACTTCACGGTGCCTTCATAGGCCTCAACACACACTTATATACTAAGTCTAGGTGCCAATACCATGGGTCAATACTATGTGTCAATATAAACCATGGGCTAAGTCTAGGCGCCAATACGATGAGTCAAAACTATGGAACATATAATACTATGGGACGACTTACAAAGCATATGCGTCCAATACTATGTGTCTATACTATGGGATAATATAAACTATGGATCAACAAATACTACGGGACAACTTACAAAGCATATGCGTCCAACAACAATATACTAACAAAGTAAAGACATGGGTTCCTAACATCCCCTCTCCCTTAGAAAAAGCTTTGTCGTCAAAGCTTTATATGTGGAAATTGATGCAGAATCTGAAGGAGTGGGTCCCATGTAGCATCATCAGGTTGCATTCCGAGCCACTGGCGCCTTTGGAGTTTCAGGGAGGATTGCATGGAAGGCTGTAGACGAAGAAGAACCATATCAGTGATGTGAAAAGTGCGCTCAGAATGGTGCTAATCGGATTGTTGTTTCAGTCGAATTCTTTCCATGTGAAAATTGTCCTGCAGAATGAGAAGAAGCTGATCACGGTTTCGAAGAATTGAGTCAATTTCCTGAACTGGGGAGCTGCTGAAGGTGTATGGAAGAAGAACTAGTGGTGCCTGTCCAGAGACTGCTTCATATGGTGTCCTTTGAGATGTGGTACTATACCATTGGAGCGCTTCTAGGAAATCCATAGAAATAGTTGTCCAAATCTGTGGAGGGATGGGAAAGGGTTCGAGCAGTCCTGAAAGGAGGGTCGTTTCACCCTTGTTGACCTGGAAAGTATCACAGTCAACCACCATCTATTGAATTGTCCTTTTGAGTCCCTGCCAAAAGAAGTTACATTGTTCCCGGTCATATGTTTTGAGGAACCCAGAGTGCCCTACTAATGAAGAAGCATGGAATTCATAGAAGAGATAGCCCCGTTGAATAGATTGCAACCAATTTGGAACAAGCAGAGAAATAGTTGTAAGAGAAATCGGGTCATCAAATGTGTGAGGAGGAGCATCTTCCACCATATTGTCCTTACCCTTCTGGTAAGTGGTTGCATAGTCATAAGCCATGAGTTGGATAACCCATTTCAGGTGTGTTGGGGAGGAGACCCGTTGTTCCAGGAAAGTTTCCAAACTCTGGAGATCAGTCTTGATGCAGAAATAATTCCCCAATAGGGATGGCTGCCACTTTTGTACTGTATGCAAAATAGTCATCATTTCCTGTTGAGAGGTAGAGGCGGCTAAATTCTTACCGGAAAGGTCTCTTGAAGGCAACAAGCTCATTGGTTCAGCAAAGACACTTGCATATCTATCCAAGGAAGTAGTGGAGACTGTTGATGGGTGCATCTGAATGGAATGGAGCTAAGCGATGACACCATGTGAATTCTTCTTAAGTATTTTTTCCAGGCGATGTGAACTGATGATGCAGAGAGACCCTGGTTGTAAGCCCATAAATTTGTGTTGTGCCCCATTGACTAAAAACTGCATCCAAAGTTCAACAAAATCCCATAAGATGGGGCCAAGTGTGCATAACCATTGAATGCCCAAAACCACATCACATCTGCCTAAGGACAAGGCAAACATATGAGAGCGCAGGTTATAATCTTCCATAGAGATACGCACATTGTGACACTTCCCCTTGCAAGGTAAGGTGCCCCCATTGGCAACCATGACTTCAAAGTTGGAGCAAGGATGGACAAAACAATCAGCTTGTTTGGCAATCCGAGGATCAATGAAGTTATGAGTGCTACCAGAATCAATGAGTATGGTAAGAGGGAGCTTCTTGAAGTATCCCCTGACTCGCATTGTTTGTAGGGTGGTGACGCCGGTTACAGCATGGAGAGAGATCTTGGGTGGGTCGTCCTGAGATGGGGTGTCAACAGGCGGGTGTTGAATGTCGACCTGATCATCTACTGTATCTGGAGCTTCTTCATCAAGTTTTGAGGCAGGCGGAGAATCCACATCCAAGAGATAGATCTTTTGTGGAACACATCTATGTCCTCGAGTGAATTTCTCATCACAATTATAACAAAGCCCTTTTTCTCTGTGTGCCTGCATCTCTGTTTCAGACAATTGCTTGATAGGAGTTGGTTGAGGAGCAAGCGTGATGGGAGGTCATTGGGAACCCATATTTATGAAGGGAACAAAGGTGGGTTTGGAGAGTTGTTGGGCTGCGATCTTGTCCTTGGCCAGCTTAGCCAACCCTAGCACTTCCATCATTGTGTTGGGACAAAACATTTTGACCTCTGAGCAGATTTCATCCTTGAGACCACTGATAAAACAACTCCTGTAGAATTCATCAGACAATCCTTCTGTGTGATTGGCTAGTTTCTCAAATTCCATCTGATACTCTCTCATTGTGCCAGTTTGGTGAAGTTTAGTGAGTGCTCCTGTGAAGTTGTCAAAAGCACTAGGACCAAATCGTGGCAAAAAGAGTTGGCAAAAATTTGTCCAGTTTGGCTCGGGATGAGCTTTGATGTACCAACGGTACCATTGAAGGGCTTCCTGTTCCAAATGAAAAGATGCAAGTGGAGCTTTCTGAACATCAAAAGTATTATGCAGAATGAAATATTGTTCTGCTCGGTATATCCATCCAGTCGGATCAGTACCATTGAAGTGAGGAAAATCAAGCTTCGGCCCATGAAAATTGTTGGAAGAAGAGAACCCTGTGGCTGCAAACGATTCTGGCTGTTGGTTATTGTTCATGGCTGAATGCTGAAGATGGAGGCTGAGAAATTTTTCATCCAGATATTGGAGTTTGGTTTGGATGGCTGCAAGTGCTTCCTCCATGGTGTTTGCTCCTGTGCGAGTGACAACCATAACCAGTATTTTTTTTTTTGTGGGGGGGGGTGAATGGATAGAAAAACACAAACACAAGCTTATTTAGTAAGGGGAAATTTGGATTTGGGAAAAACTCGGAGGGGTAATTGGGGTTTGACTAAGTTTTCGACACTTTCTGAGGGACAGGGAAGCAAAAAATGGGGATTTCAGAAGCGGGAACTTTATGGTAAAATTTGAAGGCAATCATGTGAAAATTGAAGAAGTTATGGCAAACCCTAAAAATAGACAAATGTGGGATTTCTGGTCTTGGGAAGTGGAATTTGGGATAGGGTCTTCAGGAATGAAATATGCAGAATGGGATTGTAGGGATGTCAGTGAAGTTTCAGGGAAAACAAAGTTGAAACAAGGGAGATATGGCCGAAAAATAGTTTTTTTCAGTGAAGTTTCAGGGAAAACAAAGTTAAAACAAGGGAGATATGGCTGAAAAACAATTTCTTTCTTTCTTTTTTTTTTCCCAGAAATGGATCGGCAACAACGACATGGAAGGGATCCGCAACAGATGGATCTGCAACAGCGCAGAAGGGATCGAAAACGGCTGGATCTGAAACAACGACTGGATCTAGAACGACTTTCAGAATAGATCTGAAACGGTTGGATTTGGAGCGGAAGTGATCCGCAACAGTTCAACTGAAAATAGATATGGATCCCATGTATGTAAGGCTTCCTAACAGTTCAGGTGTTTCACTCGACCACCAATGTTGTTTGACGGCTTTCGTATTGGGGCAGTACCCCTCACTCCACGGCTCAGGTAAAACTGATAATCGCTTTGCCACAAACGACAGCTTTTGGTTTACCTCACGGGTGGGAACTAGTCAATCAGGTAGGGGTCGTTGCCCTTTTCACTGGCAGGTCCTCTCAATGGGCCAGCTACTTTGGGGTTCCTGTAGTACTCCTCACAATGAGTTTTAGGGCTTATGCCCAAGTACTTCCCATAATTAAGCGAATAGAGATTATTCCCAAATTCAAAGCTGCAACAGATGCGAAAATTTTTTTGGCAGAAATTCCACCCAATGAGCCCAAGAAAGTGCTATGATACTAGATGTGATGAACCAGGAATAATTAATTAATGCAAATACACGAGATATTAGAAATAATAGAACTCAGAATCACTTTTATATTGATCACGAGCCACTTCGAGGGGGCAACCTCCTTTGAGCAAGCTCAATACAATTAACTTCACGGTGCCTTCATAGGCCTCAACACACACTTATATACTAAGTCTAGGCGCCAATACCATGGGTCAATACTATGTGTCAATACAAACCATGGGCTAAGTCTAGGCGCCAATACTATGAGTCAAAACCATGGGACATATAATACTATGGGACGACTTACAAAGCATATGCGTCCAATACTATGGGTCAATACTATGGGCTAATATAAACTATGGATCAACAAATACTACAGGACGACTTACAAAGCATATGCGTCCAACAACAATATACTAACAAAGTAAAGACATGGGTTCCTAACAACATCTGTAACATATCAAACTGCACACCTTTTTCTATGCTGCTATTCTATTTTGGTGCATCTGTCTTAGATAATCTATGAACTTCTGCATACCATCTGCGATATTTCCTTTCTGTTATTCGCATTTGTCTCAGATTACCTCATCATACTGTGCATCTACCATTTTGTTGCATCTATGTTTTCGTGCAACTATCGCAAATAAACTACATCATCTTTTTGCACATCGCTTGTTGTGCTTCAAGTCTGTCTTCGCGCATCTGTCATAGATAAAACTGCATCATCTTGCGCCCCACCAACAATTATGTCTTTCTCTACATGCGCACTTGGCTCTCTACTATATCATTTTGTTCCAGTTCCACGATCCATTGATACCCAAAAATAAGAAGCTCTCCAAATTAGAGAATTACCACTTTCGCATCTTCAAGATTATCTAAACTCTCCAACTTGGATTCTTATCTATACTTGTCCTATGCAGATGGTATTTCCATAAGTTGGCCGTAGTGTCCCTTCTTCATTGCTTCATGGTTAGGATTAATTCATGCTTCCGCCACTTGTCATGTTTCGCGCCGCTCAGGTATCACACCTTGTGGGCCTTGCGCATACTTGGTCCTTTTCCTATGGGACTTGCACACTTTGTGTGTGGTCTTGCACCCTTGAAGTACCATTTCTTGTGGGTTTTGTGCACTTGACTTGTACGACCACCACTTTCTTTCGGTACACTTGTGCACTTCAAAAAATTGTATACATCTTCTGATTGGTGAGTCTTGTGTACTTCTGGGACTTGAATAATTGTCCAACTGATTCTTGCTCCAAGCCTCTTGCGCACTCTCGAACCTTGTCCAACCAACTCTTTTGACTTTACCTTGAAGTAGCATGACTAATTGGACTTAGTACTTGCACATGTACCTTATGTACTTCTTCAAACTGGATGTACTAATGCAATTTGGATGTACTCCTTATGTACTTCTCCAAATTGGATTTCATACACTTCTTCAAAGTGGATTTCATATATTTCTTCAAACTGGAACAAGGATACTAAATCCTCTTTGACATCAGTTGACATCAATGACAACCAAAGTTCAACAATATCCTCATTTGGCATTGATGTTAGCACCTCATGAAGTTGTGCATGCCAACATATCATGAATTTGTGCGCTTCCTTTGTTATGTCTGTAGTACTCCCCCTGTGTGTACTCTCCCTAGGATCTTTCCAGTTTGAGCCTTTGCTCATCTGCGCATCCTATTGTTAGTGATTTTCTGTTATCTTTCATTTCTGCGTGGATCCCTTCTACTGATGCATCCTTTCTAATATTTCTCCTTTGATTATTTTCACTACCACATATCAATACTTCTCTACTGATTTTCATCTCTGTGTTGATCACAAGCTTCATGATATTTCTCGCATGCTTCATGATCTCTTTTGTTTCTTTGCACTGCATGGATCAATACTTTCTTGTCGTTTTCCATCTCTGTGTTGATTGCATGCTTCATGATCTTTCTCCCCCTTTGAAATCAATGGCAAAGAGGTGCCTTCAATGCATAATTTCAGATTTTCCTTTCTTTGGTTTTGTGCTTGCCTCCATACAACTGCTTTCTCCGAATACTCCCCCTGCAACTGCTCGCTCCGAATACTCCCCTTGTCTTCATGCTTCATTCTCTTTCCTTTTATTGGATTTGTTGCGCATAGCTCAGTTACATTACAATCTGTACCTTCAACACTGTGTCTATAGTTGTCTCAAGCATGCTCCCCTTGTACAGTTGCTAACTTCTTTTTATCTTCATCTTATGTTCTCGTCATAATCACACTTCTTCTTTTCTTGCTCAATCTTCCATGCCATATTCTTATCGCATTCACTATGCAATACAAATTTCCATATGATTTTATGTCCTGTTTTCGAGGCTCTAATCATGTTGTGGACTGGGAACTACCCCCAATTTCTAACTAAGGTATTCAAACATGTTTCTAGGGAGTGGTTTTGTAAATATATCCGCAATCTGTTCTTTGGTGTTGACATATTCCAGTTTGACAATGTTTTTAGTGACCTGTTTTCTCACGAAATGATATTTGATGGGAATATGTTTGGTTTTGTAGTGCATAAAATGATTTTTTGAAATGATGATTGCACTTGTATTGTCACATAAGATTTGTATAGGCTGATCAAGTTCCACTTGTAGAACCTTTAAGGTTTTCTTCATCCGTAATACTTGCACGCAATAGGCTGCTGCTATGATATATTTAGATTATGCTATGGATAGTGTGACTGATAGTTTTTTTTTGCTAATCCAAGATACAAGGCAATTTCCTAGAAAGAATGCAGCTCCGCTACTACTTCTTTTGTCATCAACACTATCTTCCTAGTATGTAGCAGTATATGCTACTAGATTCATATCATTACTTTGTGGATACCACAATCCAAAGTTCATGGTCCCTTTCAAGTATCTGAAAATTCTCGTTACTGCTTGAACATGTGTTTCCTTGGGTGCTGCTTGAAATATTGCAACGAGTCCTACTGCTTGTATTATGTCTGGTCTTGAAGCTGTTACATATAATAAGTTGTCGATCATTGATTTATATAGTCGTTTATCTACTTCCTTTGCTTCATCTTCTTTACTTAATTTGCACCTAGTGACCATGGGTGTACATGTTGATTTGCAGTCTTCCATATTGAACTTCTTTGACATTTCTTTCACACTTGGTTTGAGAAATGAAGATACCATAATCAAGTTGAGATATTTCGATTCCAAGGAATAAAGAAATTTCAAACTCCTTCTGCATGTCCTTAGAAAATTGATAACTCAAATTATCATCATTGCTTCCAAAAACAATATCATCTACATATACTTCAACAATAATCATCTTTTCATGCTCAATTTTCATGTAAATATTATTGTCTACACTTCCTATTTTGAAGCCCTGTTGTTGCATATATTTCTCTAATATTGAATACCAGGCTATGGGTTCTTGCTTGAGTCCGTATAGATATTTCTTCAGTTTGAAGACATACTCTCTATTATCTAAAAGAGAGAATCCTTCTGGTTATTCTATGCACACTTCTTATTCTAGATCCCCATTTAAGAATGTTGATTTTACATCCATTTGATATACTTTGATAGTTTCAGAACACATATAGGTCAAGAGAAACCTAATTGCTTCCATTAGTGCCACAAGAGCAAAGGTTTCTTCGAAATCTATTCCTTCAATTTGTGCATATCCCTTGCACACTAGCCTTGCTTGATTTCTGATGACTTGTCCTTCTTCATTAAGTTTGTTCCCGAATACCCATTTTGTACCAATAACATTTTTATTATTGGGTCTTGGAACAAGTTCCCAGGTATGATTCTTTTCGATCTGATTTAATTCTTCCTCCATGAATGTAAACCAATGTTCATCAATTTTGGCTTCCTCAAAACCTTTTGGTTCTATTTGAAATAGTAAAGAAAAATGAACCTCTTCAGTCATATCTCTCAAGCATCTTCTTATGGTCCTTACATCGACATTTTTGTCTCCAATAATCAAGTCCTCGGAATGATTCTTTTGAAAGTACATGGAGGGGCCTTTTGTATCTTGGATCCCTTCATCTGATTCACGTTGACATATTATTTCCTGTGACTCTCATGTTTCCTAATTATCTAGTGGGTCCTCAGACAATTGCTCAAACACTGGTTGATCATCATCTTCCTCTACTTTCCTGTGTGTGAACACTTCATCTACCTATACGTCTGGAATTTATACCATCTTCCTTAGTCATAATTTGTAGCATTTGTATACTTTCTTTTGGTGGCATATCCAAGAAAGTTTCCTTCATTAGATATAGAGTCAAACTTTTCCAAGTTTTCATCGTTTCTCTTGATATAACACTTGCTTGCAAACACCCTGAAATGCTTGACAATAGCTGGCCTTCCTTTACAAAGTTCATAAGGTGTTGAGTTACTATTTGTCCTTATTTGAAATCTGTTGAGGATGTGTATAGTTGTATGAATATCCCGAGTCCAAAAAAATATGATAACTTTCAATCATTCAACATTGTTCTGGCCATTTCCTACATAGTCCCGTTCTTCCTTCCTGGTACTCCATTTTACTGTGAAGTTCTTTTAGCTGAGAATTGTCTCATGATTCCATGTTTTTCACAGAAATATTCAAATGCATTTGATGTGTATTCACCTCCATTGTCTGATCTTAAGTACTTAATCCTCAATTCATTCTCAACTACTTCTTTAAAGACATTGAAGCATTCAAATGTCTCTAATTTTTCTTTAAGGAAGAATACCCATGTCATCCTAGTACAATCATCAATGAAAAGAAGAAAGTATGTCTCATCATTTAGCCCTTTGGTTCTCATTGGCCCACAGAGATTAGTGTGTACTAGTTCCAAAGGTTTTGATGTAGAGTACTCTTTTGTTTTAAAACTAACCCTTGTTTGCTTTCCATGTAGGAAGTGCTTGTAGACATAATTCAACGATTTCAAAAATTTTGGAATCTCTCTTATGGCTTGTTTCTTACTGATTCCGACCAAATTGTCAAAATTGATATCTCCCAATATTTTGTGCCACAACCAACTTTCCTCTATTTGTCCCATGCAAGATTTTTCTTCCTTTCCTTCATCAAGAATATATACATTATTAGGGGTTCTAGTGGTTGTAGCTACTAGTCTACTTGTATTCATGTTTTTTTATTTTGCATTTTTCTAAATCAAAGGTAAGTGTATGTCCTTGATCACACATATAGATAAAACTAAGGATATTATGTTTCATTTTAAAGAAATAATAAGTTCTTTGCTTTGGTCTTCCTATTTCCCAATCTTGCTAAGCCTTTACCTAGAATTTTGGTAGAGCCGTTATCTCCAAAATAGACACTGCCTCCTTTTCCTTCCCTGTATTTCAAGAAATGGTTTTTGTCCCCTATCATGTGCTTAGAACAACCACTATCCATGTACCACGGTCCCCTTTTATTTTTTGCATGTCAGGCTAGGTTGCATCCTTCATGATGAATTCGATCCTTTTGGAATCCTGCAAATTTTATTTTGCTAGGGATGTTTTTGGCTTCATCCAATTGTGTAGGTGGTAACTGATATTTACAATCCTGACTATCATGACCGTTATTGTGACACTTATGGCATTCACTGTCTAAGTTCAGGATGTTGAATGGGTTAATTTTTTCTTTTTGGAGTTTCATCTATTTTTCTGACATTGTTCTGTCTGGGACTAGCCTGATTACAATTGTCATTTCTTCTAGCATTCACATGTGTGCGTTCTTTGTATTTTATTTCCTTATGACCGAAATTATGACAGAAATAACAGTTACCCAAAAAGAGAGTTTGATACCTAGTGAGATGAGTTCTTCTGAACTACGTAGATCTAATTTCCATGTGGATTGACTCCCTATTCTCTTCTTCAAACTTCTGATTTTTATTTGGAATAGAAATTTTGAGGACATCAACATAAATTTTTGTTTCTCGGACTAACTTCGAACCTTCATAGTCTAGTCTTGATAGGATTTTGGTGTTTTTTATGATATTTCATCTATGTTCCAACTAGATGTCGATCCTTTGTAATTCTTCCTTTAGACAAGTGACCTCATCTTCTATATATTCACACTTTTCTTCTCTAAGTTTCAACTACCTTGTTGTATCTGCTTCCAATTTGAATATCAATTCCTGCAAATGTTTGTTTTTCTTTCTTTATTTTTTTAGTTCTTCCAATCCACTGATCAACTCTCCTTCAAATTCTACTTCAGCCATTCCTTCATCCATATTTTCTAGATCCTCTTCGTTGGCTATGAATATTTTTTCTCACATGTCCATATCTGTGCAAGGATCTATCTTCCAAATGTTAGTCTGTTACTAAAGACACCCACTCTGATACCAATTGTTGGAATCTTATTAATAATGAGAGAGGGGGTGAATCGGTATTAATGTAGTTATGAAATTTTTTACTTCTTATCAATTGATCTAGAACTTTAAATTATGCATCCACTATAAACATAAAAATTCAACATCACATGTGCAATACACAAAACACAAAGATTTTTACGTGGAAACCCAAACAGGAGAAACCACGGAATTCTCTCTTGTATTAAAAAGATTACATTGATGGAAGGACCAAATTTTGAAGTTCTCCAGCACCAACTGGAAGGAGGCACCAACCCCCTAGTTGTACAGGCTACAACTTGAAGAAAGCACCAACTCCCTGATTTAATAGCTTCAATTGGAAGGAGGCACCGACCTCCTGTTCCTTGCCCCGTCCTTCTGCCTTGATACGAATACTGAAGATATTTCTCTACTGTACTACTAAACCACGCACTCTTCAGGTTGTCTGCTATTCATTTCGCTGTGCACACATTCTGTATGCTGAGATATTGCAATCGCTAAACTATATCATGTACTTCACTTCACCACATTAACATTTCACACATGAATTCATACTTCATAACATTATGCAATATGCACTCAAGTTCAGTATGTCATTATGTGTCTGCACATATGAAAACTGAACTGATAATGTGCATCTTCTATTGTGCTGCTATTCTGACTTCGCGCATTTGTATCAGATCAAACTGCGCACCTTTTGTTGTGTTATTATTCTGTCTTGGTGCATCTATCTTAGATAATCTATGACCTTTTGCATACCATCTGTGATACTTCCTTTCTGTTCTTATCACTTGTATCATATTACCTCATCATACTGCGCATCTACTATCGTGCCACATCTTTGTTTTCATGCAACTGTCACATATAAACTACGTCATCTTCTTGCGCATCGTTTGATGTGCTTCAAGTCTGCTTTTGTGCATCTATCAGAGATCAAACTACATCATCATGTGCGCCACCAACAATTCTATCTTTATGTACGTTCCCACTTGGCTCTCTACTAGATCATGTTGTTCTGGTTCCACAAGCCATTGATACCCAAAAATAAGAATCTTTCCAAGTCATAGAAATACCACTTCCGCATCTTCAAGCTTATCTAAAATCTCCAACTTGGATTCTTATTTATACTTGTCCTTCATGGATGGTATGTCCACAAGTTGGTCATAGCGTCCCTTCTTCCTTGCTTCACGGTTAAGCTTAATTCATGCTTCTGCCACTTGTCATGTTCTGCACCACTCAGGTATCACACCTTGTGGGTATTGCTCATACTTGGTCCTTTTCCTAGTGAGACTTATGCACTTCGTGTGTGGTCTTGTGCCCTTGAAGTACCATCACTTGTGGGTCTTGTGCACTTGACTTGTCGGACCATCACTTTCTTTCGGTACACTTGTGCGCTTCAACAACTTGTATACATCTTCCGATTGGTGAGTCTTGTGCACTTCTGAGACTTGTATACTTGTCCAACCACTTCTTGCTCCCAAGCCTCTTGTGCACTCCCAAACCTTGTCCAACCAACTCTTCTGACTTTACCTTGAATTAGCATGACTATGTGGACTTAGGACTTGCACATGTACCTTATGTACTTCAAACTGGATGTACTTTTGCAATCTAGATGTGCTCCTTATATAGTTCTTCAAACTGAATTTCATATACTTCTTCAAAGTGGATTTCATATATTTCTTCAAACTAGAACAAGGATACTAAATCCTTTGAAATCAATTGAAATCAATGACAACCAAAGTTCAACACAACCTACCAGACATCATTCTTCATGATGGAAGCATACTCTTCCATCATGGCATTTCTCCATACCTACTAGTCAACTGCCTCCTCAAAAGTGTCAGGATCCTACTCACAAATGATGCTCATCAACACCACATAGATGTAGAATCTCTTTGGTTGCTAGTTGTCCCTGATAGTCCTTTTAGGACCCTCCACATGATCATGTGCATCCTTCAGATTATGTTGAATCCATCTCGAATTCCTCTTCCTTGAAGTAACCTTCGGTGGTGCAGGTATGCCCTACTCATCCCTAACATTTGAAGGTTGTGATCCTGAAGTATGATAAGCTATGATCAATGTACCTGTAATCCATGAACTTGTAACCCATAAAACCTATGTGCCTATGCCATGTGGCCCTATAACCCATGGTACCGGTGAGCTACATGGGACTTGTGTGTTCTTGTAAATGTAACTTCGAAAGATATTCTTTTGTATATTATTATTGGATCTTTATTGTACCTCCGTCAAAGATGTTTTTCCTCCGTTCGAGGATGTCATTGTTGTATTTGGTCATGCAAGAATATCGAGCTAAAACCTCCATTGTAAGTTGGGACAATAGATCCCCAAAATATAAATGTAATTTATATTTATAAGTCTCCCTAGGATAGGTTGGCCCTGTCAGTTAGACAAGTCATCCCAATTGGGGAATTAGGTCACTCTCACTTAAGGTATAAATAGAGAGGGTCACTCTCTCATTTGACATCACACTCACTTAAGCAAGTTCACACCAAGTGAGAGAGAGGACAAGTTCGTTGGAGGAGAAAGAGAGAGAGGTGCAGAAGACATCTTATTTCTTGGGTTTTCCATCTTGTTTGATTTTCTGCTAGTGAAAAATCTATTTCTGAGGAAGTTTTGGGGTTTTCTCCTTTATGGTTTCCCAGAAGAAAATTGTTGTGTCTTTTGTGTTTTGTTGTGCTTATCTATCTTTTAGTTTAAATATATAACTAAATTGAATTAAAGTGCAAACTCTAACACTATGAACCTGACTTGTAGGAACCAACTGCTCCTGACCCCCTCCAGAAGATAACTCTAGTGACCTCCTTAGTGCCCTCTCCTCCTCAAATTTCACATCCCCCCTACACACTATTTTCATAAGTACATGAATATAAATCTAGAAGGCCTTTGAAGTCTCGTGGAGGTATCACTATATCCAACAAAGATCCCCTTCTTTGCAATGGGATCTAACTTTGTTCTCTTCTCAGAAGGGACATGTGAGTAAGTAAGGCATCCAAATATGTGAAAGTGCCCCACCTTGGGCTTCTTTCTAGTGAAATCCTCCTTGAGAGTCTTTCTCCCCAACACTCGATGTGGGATCCTATTTTGCACATATATTGCAGTGTTGCATCCCTCTTCCCAAAGAAACAATGGTAGACCCTGGTCATGCAACATGGATTTCGTAGCCCCAACTATGGCCCTATTTTTCCTTTCTGCAACCCCATTTTGCTAAGGGTTGTAATGAACAATCAATTCTCTCTTGATAGCCACTGATGCACAAAATTCATTGAAATCATTGGAGGTATACTCACCTCTGTTTTCCAATTTCAACACCCTAATCTTCTTCCTCATTTGATTCTCCATAAGAGATTTAAACTCTTGAAATCTGTCGAAGACCCCATCCTTGGTCTTCAGGAAGTAGATCCAATTCTTTCTGGAGAAATCATCAATGAAAGTGACATAGTACTTGTATCCACACAAGGGAACGACTGGCATGGACCCAAAAACATCTGACTATATCAACTCCAATATCTCTCCTCTCCTACTGTCACTACTTAGAAAAGTTGTCTTGGAGTATTTTCTAAGTGCACACCTCTTGCACACATCCCGCTGCTCTACTATGAAGTCTGGAAGTCCTGTAACAATATCCCTTAGTATGGTAAGAGCACCATGATGCAAGTGTTCCATCCATTTGTGCTAGATCTCGCAAAAGCCACTACCACTACAGTGTATCAACACCCAAGTTGGATGAAACATAAGCCTATAAAGCTTCTCACACTTGATTTCAATCACATGTGATGTACTCAAACTAGACGCTTTCGGGTGGATAAACACCTGTCCATCTAAAAAAATTGCTACAAATACTCGATCCTCAGCAGCTGACACTGAAATCAAGTTCTTCACCAACCTTAGAACATATACGACCTCCCTCACCACCAAAGGATGTTGGAAATCCCTCTGAAATCAAACTGTTCCAAGGAAAACAACTCTGACCTTGGAATCATCACCCAACTCAATATCCACATCCACACTACCCTCAGATAACTCTATGAAGTGATTAATTACCCTTGTCATGTGATTAGAGGCACCATTGTCTATATACCAAACACTGGATTAGTCTGAAGTGGAAGCAATATAAGTCACCAACGAGAACTCATTCTAGAATCTATAAAACAAATCATCTTCCTCTGCTGATGCAATGACATGTGACTTGTTCTTCTTGTTCTTATTCAGACACTTCCCTACAAAGTGATTGAAATTGTGGCAAGCAAAGCATTTAACTTTGCTCATATCCTTGTTATGTTCACCTTTCACGCTAGACCCGCCACTAGGGCCTTTCTTGGGCATTTTCTTGCTCTTCCCTATGAGAGCAACATTATCCTCGTCACCCCCATGATATTGTCTTGTGTGGTTGGAGAAAAATATTATCTCCTCCTTAATTAAATCGTCCCAAATTATAGTCCACGCAAGCATGTTCTCCTTGGAAATTACCACACACACAAAGTCCTACCATGGTTTTGAGAAAGAATTCAAGGAAGTTTTAAGCAAATCTACTTCCTCCACCTTCTCTCCAACATCATCCAACTCATCATGTACCTGTGAGATCCTGGTAAGGTATGATGTGACATTGCTAATCTTGGTCATCTTGGTATTTCTCAATTTTTCCCTCAAAACTAGTTTCATGTTTTGATTATCACTTTGATACAATTTTGTCAAAGCTTCCCACATATCAAAGGCATTTTTTTTACCGGTCACATGAGGCATAATGTGGTCTTTCATTGCATCAAGAATGATCCATTTTTCCTTCACATTCTTCTTGTTATATTCAGCCAAAGGATCAAGATCAATAGGAATCACGACAATTTTCCCAACTATTTCCCACAACCCAAAGTCCTCCAATAACAAAGTGATCCTCTCCTTCCATGGAATGAAATTTGATGCACCCATCAACCTATCCTCAAACCGCAAGACAAAATTCAAATACATACTTCACTGACCAACGGACAACTCAAGCCCAAATATTCTAGGTGAATTAAATCAACAATACCCTTGCTTCCCTCTTGTGTTAACTACTGGTTTTCTATGTTCACAACTCTGATACCATTTTCAGTTTTACTCAATCCCAACACCGGTTTTAGTACCCAACAAATTCATTCCTCAAATTAATGCACAAAAAATAAATGCCTTATGATCTGAAATTTGTAAACTTAAACACTTGAGATTAACCAACAACAAACCACAAAATTTAACATAGATATTTTTGGGTAAATTAGTCTTGGAAAAACCTCGAAGGGAAAACTAGTTCAAGAGAGATATTTTTATTTAAGTCCACAAAGAATTATCAACAAAATTTTACAGCAATTAAGACATGAATTAGTGCACCTGGAAAATCGTGCTAGCTTAGAAAATCATTCCAACTGAGAAAGTATGTCTTGTACGGCCTCCATACAGGTATGTATGGACTGTACACACCAACAAACAGTCACAACAGATTGCCTCAACATTTGTTCCTACTATACCGACCGTGAAAATGATGTCGAATCATTGCTTTATATACCTTGATTTATATGCCACTGTTATAGCTATACAACCATCGATTTCTGTGCTCATAACCTCAGTTGTATGGACCTATATTAAATTCAAATGTCCTCCTTGGAATTCATGCCTCTCTCTTTCCTTGGAATTCGTGCCTCTTCTCTTGATCTCTCTCACTCTATCTTCCTTGTGTCTAATTGATCTCCTAGAACTCCTTTTGCCACATTATAAATGAGAAATGAATTTAACTCTTCATCTTCCAATATGAATGGCCAAGATTAAATCTTGGGGTCTCAAGATCAACGGTTGTGATATTTTTTCACTTTATCACAACTTAAGTCAAAACAAATGTCACTTTAACTTTATAAAAGTAAATTTAATGTCTATAAAAGTCACTTTTGGTCACTTCTACATGCTTAGACACCAATCCTATAGAAGACCATCCAAGCTATAAAAGTCAACAATCAGATCTATATTCATGCACTAAGGAAAGCAATGGTGAGGAAGGATGTCAAGTTCAAGGAGGATAGGGCCTTTAGGAAGTCACATGATTCACTTCCAATAGAGCAGGAGGTTCTGAAGGTTGAGGAGAGATCCACATCACAGGTTACAGGACCTCAGTCTTCAAATCAGGAGGAGGAGCAGGAGGCTCCTTCCACATTGGAGGTCACTGCCATTTTAGGAAAGAAGAAGCCAATATGGCTTCAACAGACCTTGCAATATTATTAGGATCAATGGAGGCTCCTAGGATGACTTTCAAGGAAAGCAAGCCACCGCATAAGTATTCCAGTTATATGGAACTTATGTGTGACATCTTTGATTTCGAGCCCTCTAGTTTTGAGGAGGCTTCAAAACAATAATTGTGGCAGGATTCCATGATGGAGGAATATGCCTCCATCATGAAGAATGATGTATGTGACATAGTGCCCAGATTGGAGGGGAAATTTGTGGTCAATTCAAAGTGGATCTATAAGATCAAGAATGCAGAAGATGCTAGTGTGGAGAAATAAAAAGTGAGGTTTGTGGAGAGAGGGTTCTCACAGATAGAGGGAGTTGATTAGAGAAGAACTTCCCACCAATTACCAAGTATACTTCTATCAGGGCAGTCATATCCATTGCAGCAGATATGGGGTGGAGGTTACATCAGATGGATGTAAAGACCGCATTTCTGAATGGGATCATTGAAGAGGAGTTATACATCAAGCAACCTCAAGGCTTTGAGGTGCATGGGGGATATGTATACAGGTTGAAGAAAGAATTGTACAGGCTCAAGCAAGCTCGCAAAGCTTGGTATTAGAGGATCAATAGCTACTTGTAATGGATGGGATTTATGAAGAGTGAGGGAGATCCCAACCTTTACTACATTTTGATTGGCGAGGATCCTCTCATTCTTGTTTTATATGTAGATGATCTATTTCTAATTGTGGGTTAGAGAATCTCATCGAGGGGTGCAAGTGAGATATTGCTTCGGAGTTCGAGATGAAGGACATAGGGTTGATGCAGGACATAGGGTTGATGCCCTATTTTTTAGGATTGGAAGTGTGGAAGCGGACATACGAGATTTTACCGGGCTAGGGAAAATATGCAGTTGATATCTTGAGGCGATTTGAGATGGAATATTGCAGGCCTATGTCTATTCCTATGACAACCAACTTGAAGAAGCTGGATGCTTTTCTGAGTCTGAGTTGGTTGATCCCAATTTGTATCAATAGTTGATTGGTTCTTTAATGTATATGGTCAAGAATAGAACACATATTTGTTTTGTTGTCGACACCCTTAGTCAGTTCATGGTTGAGTCAAGGAGGGTGCACTGGGTGGCAGAAAAACATGTGCTCAGGTACCCGCGAGGTATGATAGATTATGGAATTAGCTATGTTCAGGGGGATGGATTTAGATTGATGGGTTACAAAAATTCATATTGGGATGATAGTGTAATTGACAATAAAAGTACCTTAGGGCGTTGATTCAGCTTGGGGTTAGGAATTATATCTCGGTTCAATAGGAAGCAGAAGTCAGTAGCATTGAGATTTGTAGAGGTAGAGTATATGGAATCCATTCAGGCGAGTTGTGAGGCCATATGGGTTCACAAGTTACTCATTGGATTATTTGGCCAAAATTTGTAGCCGACCATCATTCACTGTGATAATCAAAGTTGTAGAGAATCCAGTGTTCCATGACAGGTTGAAGCATATCGAGCCTTAGGTACCACTTCATCCAGGACTATATTTAGAGGGGAGTTGTGAAGCTTCAATACATTTCTACAAATGAGTAGGTTGCAGAAATCCTCACGGGGGCTTTGATGAAGGGAAAGTTTGTATACTTCATAGATAAGTTGGGGGTGGTGCAGAACACCTTCCTCGCTAAGAAGAAGTGTTGAGTTATGTAGCTCACATAGGTACTTATGCAGGATGCATGTCTAGCCTATAGGAAGTGGTCCAAGAGGGTCTTCTCTAGACATTAACTTTATTTTATAAAGTTAAAGTGAATTTTATATTATAATGAGAAAAAACAACTTAAATTGTGTCAACGAAAAATTAAGTCACAATCATAGATCTCAAGTGATCAAGATGTGATCTTGACCTTAATCACTTTGGAGAGCTAGGTTTAGGTATTTGGTCATCATACAGTTATAAAATGAGATCTAATGAGAAGATTAGACACATTGAGGGAGAGAGAGAGTTCTTGGGCATATAAAGAGAAGTGAGCAAGAAATTTTACCAAGAAGAGGGAACAGTTCCTCTAGATAACATCACACAAATCGAGACGGAAGACTTGCAGGCCATACAACATGTGTGAGTTGGGTTGATCTGTTTGTAGAGGATAAAGGCATGTACAACAGGCTGTGGGAATTTATTGCAATTCGTACAGGTTGTACAATGGTTGGAAATCATTGGAACAATTTCCAAGGCAACATCCAAGTTCATTTAATGCTGTAAATTTTTGATGTAATTTCCAGAATTTTCTGTGGGCACAAAAATCAAGAAATCTTTCTTATTTGTTGGTTTTCCCTTTTGGGGGTTTCCTAGGGGTGTTTACCCAAAATCGCCGTGTCAATTTGTTTGTTTGGTTTTCTATTTCCGTTGTGAATTTACTTTTTATAATCTCAATGTATTGCTATTCATAAAAAATAGATTTGGAATTTTATTGTTTTCCGTGCATATATGATAATATATTTTTTTTTATTGGAACTAGAGATCATATTTGAGCTTAGTGAAAATTAATAGGCTCTTCTTCTTCCATTGAGTCATATTCTCCATCTTCCAATTCAAAGCACATATTTTTTGGTTCTTCATCTTTTGTTTTTTCTACAAAATTGGAGGTTTTTTAACCTCTTTAAATATTACATTACGACTATAAATAATATTCTTTGTTTCTAGGTTCCAAAGCTGGTAGCCTTTGACACCACTTCTATACCTATTAAAGATAAAAATCGATGCTTTATGGTCCAACTTACCCCATTTTTTTCTTTAAAATATGCACATAAGCATCACGAACAAAATCTCAAAGATGTTCAAGCGGGTTTTTTTACCAGTGTATACTTATAAAATCTTTATCAACAAGAGTTGATATAGGTGTTCAATTGATCAAATAAAATGAAGTTCCTAATGATTTTTCCTTAATTCCTACTCTAATCTTGCACCATTAGGCACACTTCTTGCTTTTTCCCTAAATGTCCTATCAATCCTCCATGAATCCATTCTATTGAGGTGTGTATGGAGTTGTTCGTTTCCTTTCTATTTCATACTAAAAAAATTGCTTGAATTCACTATGATGTACTCAACAACTTTTTATTTTTCTTTTTTTGGTTTTCTATTGTTACACCTATTATCTTACCATCATGAGATTCAGTGTATACATCCCTAAAGTTTCATTGACTAAGTTATTGGCCTGGAAGAGATATAACCCATTTACACTAGGTTTTGAGAGGTCATCGTAGGCTGCACTCATGCAACCTACGACGTCGCATCTTTCTCTCTTGCAGGGTGAGACGATGTCAGTTAATAGACAAAAATAACTCCTTCGAGCCCATTCTCGAAGCTAGCCGACATGGATCCCTATCCCTGACCTTTTGGGAGATATGGCACTCGGTTCCTAACCTCTTGGGAGGATCGCCTATCTCTCTCCTACTATATCTCAACCTACCCTATCCATACCCTATCCACTTAGTCCTATATAAATGAAGCTCCATCCCTCTCCAAAGGGAGGAAGTCTATAGTGTCTACATGCTGGTGAAATCATCTTGGAGAGATCTCTACTTATCCATTGAGAGACTCACACTTCCTTGGAGGATATGGCATTGGCTTGGATGGAGAAGGATTGATACATTAAGCCTCGGTTGTAATCTTTATTTTCTATGTACTTTCCCTATATTTACAGTAATATAAACGCTTTCCACCAATATTGGTGTCTTGATGATATTATGTAGTTTACCTGCTTAACTGTTTACTTAGATCTATTATTGTTCGGATACTTTTACTTGTTTGTCTTGTTTTGTGCATCTTGACAGGTCTTGCAGTTTAGATCTGACGACCGCAAGGCGTGGAACAACATCCAGGAAAAGGGACTACAAACTTAAGGTAAGACATCCAATAACTTGATCCTTAACTAGATCTAGGAAAGTGGTTTATAGTCTGTACTATTTGTTCTAGACTCACATTGAGCTAGGGAGATCCGGCTCGCG
Source organism: Larix kaempferi (assembly GCA_027924585.1). NCBI lineage: Eukaryota > Viridiplantae > Streptophyta > Pinopsida > Pinales > Pinaceae > Larix > Larix kaempferi. Next base: position 1,690,715 of record BSBM01000660.1, on the reverse strand, counting down.
TCCGCTTGAGTGGATTGTCCGTCAAACAAATCTGGCGACCATACTGGGGCGTATCTCCAGCCTCTGGACATCACACTGGGGGGCATACTACCAACTTCTGGACAGGTGCCAGTGGTGTTGAGCAGAGTTTACCTTTGGCTTCAAGCTCGTTTAAAAATGAAACCAGTAGTTTGAGCAGAGTTTACCTTTGGTTTCAAGCTTGCATAAAAATGAAACCATCTTCATTGAGCAAAGTTTACCTTTGGCTTCAAGCTCGTTAAAAAATGAAACTAGTAGCTTGAGCAGAGTTTACCTTTGGTTTCAAGCTTGCATAAAAATGAAACCAGCTTCACTGAGCATAGTTCCCTTTCTATGTCAAGCTCGTTAAAAAATGAAACAGGTTCCCATGAGCATAGATTAGTCTTTGATTCCAAGCTCATTAAAAAATGGAATAGACCCCCTAAGCATATTTTACCTTTGGTTTCAAGCTTGCATAAAAATGAGACCAACTTCATTGAGCAGAGTTCCCTTTTTGTGTCAAGCTCGTTAAAAAATGAAACATGTCTTTTGAGCAGAGTTCTATTCCTGTGTCAAGCTCGTTAAAAAATGAAACATATCCTTTCCCTTTGAGTTGAGTCTCCTCGTAGACTTAGTACCTGGACCTTCTTTTCACCCGCCTATGCCTTAGGCGAATGAAATGAAGCTTGGGGGGCATGTCTTCAACCTCTGGAAGCTACGTTGAAGTCAACTCGATCGCCTCTCCACACCATGTTGGAGCTAAGTCACTTACTTTTAGCAATCATGCTTGGGGCATGTACCAACCTTTGGATTTCATGACGGGAAGAAATCTACCATTGGGAACATTTTCAAGCATACTTCCCTTTTTGGTTTTCGAGCTCGTTAAAAAATGAAACAGTACCTCTAGAAATCATACTAGAAGTAAGCCGTCAGTCTCTTGCGCTGGGGGAAAACTTTCCAACCTCTAGCCATCATGTTGGGAAGAAACCTGCCAATGGGAATTATCCTGAGCATAGTTCATTTTCTGTTACAAGCTCGTTAAAAAATGAAGCAGACATCATGATGAGAATTCTTTTCACCTGTCTTCGAGCTCGTTAAAAACAGTAAGATGGTATTTGAGCTTACTTTTAACCTTTTTTCGTGCTTTGGTTAAAACATGAAAAGTGGTTTGAGCTTACTTTTCACTTTTTCCGTGCTCTGGTTAAAACATGAAAAGTGGTTTGAGCTTACTTTTCACTTTTTTCGTGCTCTGGTTAAAACATGAAAAGTGGTTTGAGCTTAGTTTTTACTTTTTTCGTGCTCTGGTCCAAATTAGAAAAAGAGTCTGAGTGCTTTTGATACCATTATTGTGCTCGTTAAAATTTTGAGTACAAATGTGTGTCTAACGAGTATAGGTTTATCACTTTATCTGGTCTCGCTAGACTATTTACGAAAAAGGAACTATGTCGAGTTTACTTTTCCTTTGTCGTACTCGGTTATCAACCATGACAAAGTTGTTGGAGTCCTCTTTAAGCTCTTTTCAGTCTCCCTAAATAGGAAAAGATTGCCAAGCAAACTTGATGCGTTCACGCTTGTAAAAGCATTTGAATGATCGTCTCCCTGGTGATAGTTTATCCCTTTTTCGGACCAGGGGGCACTATTTACGAAAAATGAGCACTCCAACCAATCATGAATGGAAGAGTCCTCTCTCGCGTTGTTTTACCCTTTTTCGGGCGAAGAGGCTAACCTTACGAAAAAGGACCATTGGAGTCTTCTTTAGTTCTTTTCAGACTCTCTAAACATGAAATGACGACCAAGTTTTACCTTCTATGGACTCGTTAAACCTCAAACATTGAAGGGCCCATCATGGGATGAACCCCTCCTATCCCAAATTCGAAAAATATTTGGGATTGGACTCATCAATGAGATGAGCTATACCGAGCATCTGGTTACCCTCATCAAGCTCGTAAAAAACACATGAGGCACTCATCATTCATGATGGGGAAAAATGATAGCTTTTATGTTACACCCTTTATCAGTGGTAGTACCTAGTCATTTCTTGAACATGGCACTCATTTGCATTTGCATACTGCACTTGGATCATGCGTTTGTCCTTGAGTTTCACCTATTTCTTGTCTTGTTACTCCTTTGAGTCATTCAAAGAACGCTTCCACCATCGGTTGCATTACGAGTTGGTACCATAACTCGTCAAGTCAATACTGCCAAGGCATGCCATGCCCATGTTCAAGAATATTATAACCACTCATTATCTGCAGTCAGTATACCTTCCATCATGTCGGTCTACTCTGAGTTAGTCTTGCATGTCACTGTACCATCCGATCGACTCTACACATCCTTTGTCATGTTTTGTGTCGATGATGGGGGATTCATCATGGCCCTCCTTCGATGGAAACATCCTTGTCGACTTCAAATCATCATCTGAGGATTGAATCTAGAAACCAACCAAGTACCTTGGCCCTGCATACCTCAATGGCAGGTTACCTCGCTTTCAGCATGAGTTTACATCATTGACTCTTGTTTGAAATATTTCATCTTGCGTTCGACTTCAAATCATTTATTCATGCTTGATGATATGTACTGTGATACCTTGGGAATCATTGAGATCAATGGTGATTTCCCTCGCGCTTGTTAACAGTATACATCAATGACCGGTAATCAAGTGGTTTCTACCATGTTCGACGTCAAGACATTTGTAATCACATGGATAGATTCGTATCATTGCGGGTTCAGCTTGAAGACCCTGGGGAGTCATATTTTACCCAGGTTTCCATGAAGTTTGTATTGAGTCATATCACACGGATCCACATTTGTATTGGTCGTGGCTGTGTTATCATCTCATCATGGATCTACGCTTGTGTCTAGTAGCCATGATTGTGTTCAGTCAGTCATTACTACCATGGATATGCATTGTATTGGTCGGCATCCATGTTGTACGTCATATGAGACAGTGTACTCAGAGTCAGTTGTACTGTAGCAGCGTCCTTCGTCCGACAAGCCATTTCCATTCCTTCTGTCAAAGCATTTCACCTATCCATTTTTTTCAACAGCTTCATGCTTTGGGGGGCATTTTGTTACACCTAAAATCTTACCATCATGAGATTCAGTGTATACATCCCTAAAGTTTCATTGACTAAGTTATTGGCCTGGAAGAGATATAACCCATTTACACTAGGTTTTGAGAGGTCGTCGCAGGCTACACTCATGCAACCCGCGACGCTGCATCTTGTTGTCTTTCAGGGTGTGACGATGTCAGTTAATAGACAAAAATAGCTCCTTCGAGCCCATTCTCGAAGCTATCTGGCATGGATCCCTATCCCTGGCCTTTTGGGAGAGTTGGCACTTGGTTCCTAACCTCTTGGAAGGATCCCCTATCTCTCTCCTACCATATCTCAACCTACCCTATCCATACCCTATCCACTTAGTCCTATATAAATGAAGCTCCATCCCTCTCCAAAGGGAGGAAGTCTTAGTGTCTACATGCTGGTGAAATCATCTTGGAGAGATCTCTACTCATCCATTGAGAGACTCACACTTCCTTGGGAGGATATGGCATTGGATTGGATGGAGAAGGATTGTTGCGTTAAGCCTCAGTTGTAATCGTTCTTTTATATGTACTTTCCCCATATTTACAGTAATATAAATGCTTTCCACCAATATTGTTGTGTTGATGATATTGTGTAGTTTACCTGCTTAACTGTTTACTTAGATCTGTTATCGTTCAGATACTTTTACTTGTTTGTCTTGTTTTGTGCATCTTGACAGGTCTTGCAGCTTAGATTTGATGACTGCAAGGCGTGGAACAACATCCAGAAAAAGGGACTGCAAACTTAAGGTAAGACATCCGATAACTTGATCCTTAACTAGATCTAGGAAAGTGGTTTATAGTATGTACTATTTGTTATAGAATCACATTGAGATAGGGAGATTTGGCTCGCGTCCGCTTGAGTGGATTGTCCGTCAAACACTACAATAACCTTAATCTCTTTGAATTTACTAAAAATATCATATTTATGTCAAAGGAAACACATCCATTCATCTTTCATCAGGTAACCATCTATATAAGACATAATTTGCCAATGGAAAAACATGTAGAAGTCCAAACACATCACTATGCATCAAAGGAAAAATCTCATCCATGCTAGTAGCACCAAATGGGAATGTCATCCAATTATGTTTTCCATATACAAAATGTACTAAATCGAAATCTAATGCAAAATCATAGATTCCTTAGTGGCACCTTTAGTGTGCAAAACTTGAAGCCCATTGTCTCCAATATGTTCGAATTCTTGATGCCAAAGTATTGTCTTCTCTTAAGAAAACTTAAGGGTTCTATTTATTTCATTTCTCACCTAGGAAACAATAGAACTATTACATCCATCATTTCTATTTCTTTCCTCAAGGTCATACAATGTTCCAATATGAACTCTTCTAGCCAACACCATTACTCAAACCATCTTGCAACAATTTTTTTCAAAATTTTCTTGCACACCCACACCACTCATTTTACTTACAAATATTGGATCTCCAACCAAAATTAAAATACACAAAACCCCATTTAGTATTTGAAGAATTAAATCTTTAATCATTGGCTTGATCCATGTTGTTTTGTGACCTTATAGTCAAGTTATCTCCTAAGAAGATATCTCCTTCATCATATTTTTCATGTTTTCTAAAATACGATGTACAAGGTGTCATATGAAACAAAGCACACATGTTGATCAACCATGCATCATGGTATAAATGTGTAAATGAAGATGCCAAGTATACTCCCCCTCTTTATATCAAGGTATATGTTTCTCTGCAACATGCATCATCAAATGCCTTACTTTTGTCAACATTTTTAAATCTGCAATCTTTCTTGAAGTGCCCAGTGCCAACACATTTCCAATATTTCTTTATAAATTTTCTTGAATATTTAGATATACCTTTGGAATTCAAATTTGCATCTCTAACTTATTATATCTTGGGTATAACCTCTAAAAACAAGGAATCCTTGGTTAGAGCCTCCATGGATTTTTGCTTCATTTCTTTTGATAATAAGGATGCAACTACATCCTTAAACTTTAATGTGGATGCAATGGTACTATCAATGGATACAACAAGATTATACCATGAATCTGGAAAATAAAATAACATAATAATATATTTACCTTCCTTAAAAAACATTTTCTAATAAAATGAGGCTAAGTGACTTACTACAATGTTAAATGCATTAAGATGTTGTGTTATAGTCACCATTATTCATCCTACGAAGGATTGACTTATTTTAAAGAAATAGTTTGTTGATATGGGAGTTTGATTGATGCTTAGTCCCTCACTTATCACATAGCTCCTCAACGTTGAATTTTCTCAAGACATTCAACAACACTAAATCTGAAACATAGAGTTTCCAGTTGTACTCTTTGCCTTTCGCCACAGCCATGAGTTGTTTTTCGAACAAACCATTCTAGTTATATGTAAGTTAAATCTCTTTTTGTGGTCAATGCCTCCCCATCTCTATCACCTAGAGATCAACCTTGTTGATGGATACACTCCCTTAAATACCATGGAGTTTCTTGTAGCATGGAGATTAAGAAGAGTTGAAGGGATCTTTCTCATTTTGAAAAACATGAATGACAATTTATTTAATTATGCTCAAACTAGTAGAAGCTTCACATGTTATGAAAACTACTAATTTGTACATGCAAATCATATTCTAAGAGAAAAGGGTTGAGTTGGATGTGGCTCACTTGATGTATCTATTGGAATCTTGGGAGGCACCCCTTATTCTTTCATAAGGAATCCTTTTGGTCCTTACTCTTCTATGTTTAGTTCATTCTAGGTAGTCCAACCAATCTAAGCATAGTACACATCATCGAGTTGGCTAAATCATCAAAGAGTTGAGGGAGAATCCTTGAAATTGGCCACCCCCACATGCATAACATAATGACAAGTTTCCCAAATTAGCTTTCATCATTTTGGAGGCTGACAAGCCTCTTGACATTGTGCGTGATGGATGCGAGTTGATAATTATTGATCCCAAACACATAATAGATGGTTGGGGTTTGAACCCCAAGAACCATGATAATTCTCTACCCTATGCTAGGCTTATTCTATCTAGGATTTAATCATGTTTGAGCCTTAATGTTTCTATTGGGTAGTAGGTTAGTAGGTTGATGAATTTATTATTGCTTTATTTTTTGGACCTTATGTCCTTTTACTTTTTGGCCAAAGGTCGTTGGTTCCACAAATGAAATTTTTTGTTGATCCCAAGTCTGATTTTTGCTAGTGCTAATGTTCAATATGTTTGCAACCCTTTTTATTATTATATAAAGTACTCAATGCATATAAAAATAATTTTTTTTTAAACTACTTTGTACATAACATGATAATTCATTAATATTTGAAATTCATTAAAAATTGGTGGCCTTAATAACTCAATTATATTATTGAGAAAAACACTCATCTCACACCTCTCATGAGTAGGAAATGCCACTCCCATGATCATGTTATGATGTTAGAAAGCTACAACCTAGTCATGTATCAAAATGATCCTCTTTTGGTGATATTCCCAAGATCAATTTGACAAAAAAATATGTCATGGTCAAACTTCCACCATGATTAAAATTTCATTGGTGATATTCCCAAAATCACCAAAATCAATCTGACAAAAATATATGTCATGGTCAAAGTTCCACCATGATTAAAATTTCATTAGTGGTGGAACAATTCCATCATAGTTTTTCCTAGATGTGAATCAACCCATAACCTTGAAAATCATTCAAATTTTTAGATTGATTAAAACTTTTGACTCCATATTTCCCTAAATGCTAACAACTTCGGGAAGTTGTTCTCTACAAGATGAGATGGCTCACAACCTGAGTGTTGGAAATCCCTTATGCCTAGCCTCTTGTGTCTTTTCCATGTTAATGATTTTCATCTTGGAGAAGTATCTTTCTTTTGCTCGAAGTATATTATCTTCTTATTGGGTACCCTGCACCATATCAACCTCTAACTCATCATTGCCGAAATGTTCTCACTAAAACCAAGCACTACAATGTATATACGCAGGGGCCTCTACACCTGGTAGACTGGAGCAATTGTACGCAGGGGCCTCTACACCTGGTAGACTGGAGCAACTTCCAGCGTCGGGCTTGCTTTTCCTGGCTTGAATGACTGAAACTCACACGCCTGCTATCTTTCTTCGATCGCTCCTTAACTTGCCGAACATGCACTGCTGCTCCCTCGAGACTTACTTTGTGACTTACTGCTATTCACGACCAGAACAATGAATCTTATGAGATAGCAAGGAATTCCAGACCCGGGCTAATGGGTGATACGGCTTAGACAAACCAGAAATGCACAAATTTGAAACTGGGAATGGTACCCAGACCTTTATATTAATTGCAGCGGAATAATTACAGAGCTTTCAGATTACAAATAGTTCTCAGACTTCTAATATTCCTCTGCCTTATGCACGCAGGCTCATTTATCTTTGGGTAAGGGCCGAAGCGCCGAACCTACTCGAAGGCTTCTGGAAGCACTGCGCAGACAGATCAGAAAGACACCTATCTAGGACACACGGGCTAAGAAATTCTGGTGCGATGTTATACCAGTGCTGGCAACTCGCAGAGCATACAATCTTGCCTCGACACCTATTAGACCTTGCAAGCTTCAACTACTGAAACACTTGCAGACTCAAATTCTAGACTCTCTAAGGATGCGAATGCCAAATGAAGAGGGCAGGCTCATATTTATAACATGGAAGAGCCTTGGATCCTTTGGGAGGATCCAATGTAGGTCCCGTGAAATCGAATCAAATCGTCCTTAAAGATGGCCAGTTAGATTTGTGTCGGAGATGTGGGTCAAACCGCACCAGAAGTCAGGAAAGTGTCCTGAGTCTCCATGTGACAAATCATGAACGTGGCTTTTACAAAGTGGAGATCACGGAAACTACTTATGATCGCGACGACAATACATAGTGGAGATTTTTATTAAGGAATCCCACGGAAAACCTTTTATGACAGAAGTGACATTACACAGTGGAGATTTTGAAAGAGGGAACCCACGAAAACCCTTTCATGATGAGGACACTAGCAATTGTCATCAATTAAAAAACTGTAGGAAGTACGAGTCTGGGGCCATTCTATCATATCGTCGTATGGATGGCCATACTGACGCTGATAAGTGGGGTCCCACATTTTTGTATAGATGCTCCGGATGATGATGCGTTGCCCATTTCTGTTTTGTACTTGAATTTTGGTCTTCACAAGCCACTGGAATTTATTTGAAATAAAAGTATGTAGTAAATGAGTATTATCACACACATCACTTATATACATGTCTTCCACCTTGGAGCACGGGATACAGTACTGGCTATGTTCGTGCTGAATTATTGCAGGGTCCACTCCGCTTTTGCTGAGGCCGAAATCATTCCACCAACAATGAATCCAGTCAGGAATTTCATGGATCACATGGGCTCGCTGGAGGCCAAACTTGATTTTGGCAAAGTATTCATGGTCTCTATTGTCCTTTTTTAAGAAATCCCACCACATCCTCTGGTAGCTGCCGTAGTTGATATCCGTGAGGGGGAATCTTAAGGTACCATCATTTCCTGGCCAAGCTGCCAGACCACGCATTTGTTTAATACAATAATATTGTTCAAGGACTTGTCCTAAAGCAGATTCTGTACTGATAAGACACAAGTCTTGGAAATGTGTCTGGAGAGTATGGGAGGCGTCTATGGCTTGTCGGAGTTGTCAGCCGTAAACCATGTTTGGGACGGTGACTGTTGACGTTGGATACCGTCGATGCTCTGGGACCAGGTTTATTAATAGGTTGGGATGCTGCAGATTTTCATCCAATACCTCTGTAGACCTGAGCTGCCAGGTTGGCTTCCATTGGCTAGCGCAGTCACTCCAGCTCATTTGTTCATCTAAGTATCTGCATGTGTTGCTTCCTTCATGCCATTCTGTGATAATCACCATGCAACTTGGGGTCTGGATTCCATATTTTTCCTGCAAATGTTCTCTGGTTAAAAAATCAGCAATACAATTCTGAGAACCCTTTATGTGCTTAATTTCAAACTCATACTGAGAAAACAATGCTTGCCATCTAGCAAACTTTGCTTTAGCAGTAGAGTTTCGTATTGGATTCTCCAATACAAACTTCATTGCTTGGCTGTCTGTTCTTATTAAGAACTTCTTATTCATTAGATGAATCTCAAATTTCTGGATTGCATTTAGACAAGCCTTTATTTCCTTATCAATAGTATGGTATTTTTTATGTGCATCATTCCAAGTTCCTGAAGTGAACCATACTATTTCTTCATCTTTACCATTGCAGTCTTTCCTGCACTGCTTCAGTACTGCTCCCCAGCCTTCTTCTGAAGCATCAGTCTCAAGGATCTTCATGAGATCTTCATCAATAACATGAAGGATAGGAAGAGTTCTCACCTTTGCTTTTATCCTTCGAACCGCTTCAGTGTGTTGCTTTGACCATGGAGGAGGGTTTGTTGCCAATCTTTTATTAAGCAGCTTTCTGTCTTGAGCACAATTTTCATAGTAAGCTGCAACATAGTTCAAGCATCCTAGAAATCTCTGTACTTGTTTTTTATCTGTGATTACATCAGGGAATTTTTCTGCAAATTCAATGGCATGCTTCTGAACTTCTATTTTTCCATGTTTAATTCTCTGTCCCAAGAATTCAATATCAGTTTGGAACAATTTCATTTTCTTTTCCGAAAGAACAAACCCATTCTTGTGTATAACATGCAATAGTGTTCTAAGATGTTTTATGTGTTCCTCAATGGATTTTGAAAATACTAAAATATCGTCAATATATACCATCAGCCAATCCATGTATGGTTCCAGAACAGACTCCATAATCCTCTGGAACTCTGAAGGGGCATTCTTCAGACCAAATGGCATTACCTTCCATTCATATTGTCCATGAGGCACATTGAAGGCTGTTTTATACTGGTCTTCTGGTTTTATGCCGATTTGCCAAAAGCCAGACTTGAGATCAAACTTTGAAAAGATTTTGGCTCCTGCTATTCGTTTGATCAAATCAGATTTGTTTGGAATTGGATACCGTATCCATTCCAATGCATCATTCAGAGGTTTGTAGTTGATGACCATTCTAGGAACTCCTCGAACCTGCTCTGAATGTTTGTTGACATAAAATGCTGCACACGACCATGGACTTCTTGATCTTTGGATGAGTCCTTTATGCAGCAAATCTTCAATTTCCCTTTTGCAGAGTTGTCTGTATTCCTTATTCATTGGGATGGCTCTACTTCTGCTAGGGTTTCCTTGGAATTCTTCTCTGTATTTTAGGTTTACCCAGAACTGCTTCCTATGCCAGAATGCATTAGGAGATGTATGGCAAACCTTGTCAGCAAATTCTTTTCTTATTTCTTCAATTTTTTGCTGTACACTAGGATTCTTTAATTCCTCTTCTAGCCTGTATAGGTGCTCATCTTTCTTGATTGCTCTAATCTGGATCCCCTTTTCTTTTATCTTTTCTTTCACAGAATTTACTTCTAGGGTCCAGATAGAGTGGGTCTTTTCTTCAGATGACACTAGTGGAAGAAATATTTCTTTTCTTTTAACAGTAAAATGATAACCAATTTGGCCTCTGCTATTATACTTGACACCATGGGGAATTGTGGTAGATAGCAAACTAGTTCCAATAATACATTCATGAGTAAAGTCATCTTCAACCAGCAGAAAGATACAGTTTATATAAAAATTGCCAAGACATACCTTTCCAAAGTTGGTTTTATACTCAATTGCTTTTCTTCCTCCAAATCCCCGCACTGGATTTCGACATGGTTCCCAGTAGTGAGGATCAACATATTTCCTTTTTAGGAAACACAGGTCTGCTCCGGAGTCAATTAGTGCAAGTACCTTGACTTCATCTTCATGGATTTTGATATGCAAGTTGACCACAGTTTGCTGGTGTACGGCGACCATTAAATGCATATCTTCTTCAGACTGTTCAGGATTTGATCGTGATGATTCTGGTTGTTGTTTCATGTCTTCAATCAAGAGCCTAAGGTCTTTAACCTCCTGTACCAGCTTTAGATGCTCCTTATGTAAGGTAGCCAGGTCAATCTTTTGTGGCTCTTGTTGCATTTGAGCCAAGAGAGGGTATACGTTTTTTTCCATGCTCGGGAGATTAGCAGCTTTCCAGGACCATCTGAATTTTTCTTCTCCTGAGCTTTCTTTTTCTGATTCTGTTTCTTGGACATATTTTCTCCTTAATTTATGCTTTGAGCTTTGTCCTCCTTTGCCTTTCTTGTTGTCCAAGAAAATCTTGTTGAAGCTATTTACCAAGTCATTCTTTTTACTGCCTTCTTTCATTCTGGCAATAGCTTTCTTTATCAATTCTTTAGGATCTTCTTCATCTTCATCGTCGGTACCAGCCATGAAACAATTTACTGCTTCCGAGTCGCTTGAGGAAGAGGAAGACTCTGTTCGAGTATTTTGTTTAGTCCAAGCGGCAAACAACTCCTGTTCATGTGATTGCAAAGAACTATCTGAGTCATAAGTCACTTGCTCTTCTCGGCATTCAGTACATTTGCCACCACATTTACAAGGATTATTGTACATCTGGTGGACATGCATGAGATCAGTGTTTTCTGGTTCACTGTTTTCTGTTTCAGTGGTCTCATCTGTGTTCTCTTCATCTGATGCTGCTATATGCATCAAGTTGTGTTTTCTTGGAGGGGCTCTTCTGGGTATTCCTCTGAGATTATCATCAAAAGGTTCCACCTTGGGGAATACCTTTTCTCTGTTAGACCAAGTCCTTGTTCCTTTCTGCTTCCTCTGATAATCTTGATTTCGTTTGTAGCATTCAGAAGCAGAGTGGCCTTCTTTGCCACAATAGAAGCATTTCATTTTTCTTTTCTCTGGTTCTTTTCTTGGGTCTGGAGGATACTTTTCCTTCCATCTGCTAGCAGACTTTCTTTTATACTTTTTTGTTTTATGGCCGAGGTGATGTTTGTGAGCTTTTTTGGGAGGCTCAATGCCAAACATCCGGCAGACTTCCCTACCGCCACGAAAAGAGACCGAGTGGGAGAGGTCTTTATCGAGCTTTTTATTTTCACAATATTGCAAGAAGATTTTTTCTGCAGCAGCTCTGAATTGGCCCCATGTGTGGAGAGACAGATCTTCTTCAAATTTATCGCGCAGGAGTTCCCGGAATCCCGAGGGCAGACTAGCAAAATATTTTTCTTTGAAAACCCTTTCTTCTGCTCTATCAAACTCAATCTTATAGATTCTCCTGATCCATTGCTTATGATACCAGTGATACTGGGATACTGTCTTGATCCTGAGTTGCAGCAGGATCTGTTTATGTTTTTCTGCAATCGTAGCACTATAGCCACAGAATTCTGCAATGATCACAGCCAGGAGCGCACCAATGATATTTGGTTCACCATTTTTAGTGCTGGTCTGAATTTCCATTTTCTGAACATTTGGGAGATGGGTATTCCACCAAACACCCAAATTGCCATTGAATCCAGAGACAATAACATTGACTGCCTCTGCATGGTCATGTTTTCCTGTAGACATATAAGCTTGAAAGCATATCATCATTTTATTGACCATATCTAATATTTCACCTTCATTCTTATCATCCAAATTCCATGAATAAAAATTCTTTGGGTTAAAAGATTCCTGGAAGCCTGAATCTTCTTTGTGGAGATCTGGAGGCACAAATTTGCGTGGCTTATTATAATTCCAACTTGATTCTGCAGTCATGAGAATGACTTCTTTGCCAGAGGTCTTCGGAGTGAGAGGAGCAGAAAGTGTGATAGGTAGTGAACTAGCAAGAGATAATTCACCAGGATGGCTAAGCTTAGATGCATCAATTTTTGGCTTAGCAATTTCTGCTTGGATCCTGCCAACTGTTTTGGCAGTGTAATTGACTTTCTCTGCGATGTAGGAAAAGGCTTCCCCTACATTCCTGTCTAAGTCAGATATGGAATCTGTCAAATCATCCTTTAGAGAGTCATTTGCCGTTCTGACTTCTTGAGCAGAGACTGGGATATGTTCAACAGTATTTAAACGAATATGCTGAACTTCATCATGAATTTTTCTGCAAGTATATTGCAGAGAATCAACCTGTGTGGATCTTGGCATTTTATTTTGTATTTCTATGTTTTGGATGGCCAATCCTTTTAGTGCCAAGTTTGACCAATTTGCTTGTTCTGCTTTCTCATTATTCAGAAGGATGGGAGCTGCAGGAGCTGATCCATCTTCATATTCAAGCTTAATTGGTCTGAAGGGTGGGAAGTTTGCTTCTGTGTAGATTTCTTCACCCTGGAGACTTTTCCATAAATGGCCTTTCTGAGTCCTTTCTCCTTTGGACTCAGGCTTCTTGTCCTCAGGTTTTGCAGAGGACTGCATCATGGCCAGTGTCTGTTCGAATTCCTTCCGCCATTCATAGAAGGAAATCCATTCATTTCTTAGATCCATCTCAAAGTGCCATCTTTCAGACATTCTTCTCCTTTCTCCTGGGGGCAAAGTTTGTTTCCAGAATTCTTCAGCTTCTGGATGAGTGTAGAGATCCCAATAAAACAGATTTTTCATAATCTTATCCTTGGGATCAAAAGGAGCATGGCCAAACTTAATTATCTCAAATATTTCTTTCTGGGCCAAGGAGGGTTCTTTGATGTCTTTCCTGGTACAAGGTTTCATTCTGGATGGCGGGAGTGCCATTCTTTGTTGAATCCTATGTTCTCTAGCCTGAAGTCTGTATTGCTCACCTTTTTCCATTTCTCGAGCAGGCAGGTCTAGCAATTTTTTGGTTTGGCTAGAGAGTGGGCAGAATCCTAGGCCATATTTATCCAGGTGGGGTTTCTGGACAGACAAAATACGATCTAACTGGGATGTAGCATCATAAATTTCATCCTTGTGGATTTCAGTGATACCTGTAGATGCTTTCTTGAAATTCTCTTCCCACCAGTTAGAGGGAGATGATGCCATCATGAATTCAGATTCATGTGGATATTGACTTAGAGGAGAAGGTTCACACTCAGGATTTGGGCATGGATATTTATGTGAACTTTCTTTAGGTTTTGGTTGTTTGGGAGGGACTAAGTCTTGACAATTTGGACAAACAACAGAAAAGGGAATATTTACAGGAACTTCTTTATGTAAGCAGGCTCGTCTTAAGAAAGGTTCCTTTTCGGAGGAGGTCCTGCTTATGGGGCGTTCAGAGGAAGTTGATGAAGTTGTGCGGAAAGAGGTAGATCTGGGTAGAAGATTCCCACCACGCTGGGCTGTTGGAGGAGGGAAAGAGATAACGACAGAGGAGGAGTCTTCACGAATATCGGAGGTGGTGACAGACTGAGAAAGAGGCTGTTTTGGAGCATCCACCACCCACTCAGGAGGAAAGCTGAGTTGGTTCCAAGAAATTTTTGAAGGGACGAGGGAACCATTCCTGGGGTCGCTTCGAACCAAGACTGCAGCCGTGTCTTGGTCTCTGGGATATAACTGATTGATGGGATTCTGAGTATTAGTGAATCGTAGGGCAAGAGAATGATGAATCCGGAGGTTTAAGGCTCCAGGCTTCATATCAAAACCAGATGTATAAATCTTGACCTCTAATACTTTGTGAATCCAGGGATCATTCAGAGAGATGTTAAAGCCAGGAATTATATCCAGATATTGAATGCCATTTGAGAGTGGCATTTGGACTCCACCAATTAATGCATCCATGAACTTATTGTGTCGATTATCCAAACAGCAGACAAGGGCTGTGGCATTTATGCCAGGACGGACCAAAGGTTCCACTCCAATGAGGGCTCTACCAAGATTAACAAAATTCTTTCCATATTTTTTCTTATAACTTTTTACTTCTGCTGGGTCAAGGAGACCAAGGGTCTGACCGGCTGAACTATTATTTACAGTTACTTCGGAAACACCTTCACGAACTTGGAAAAGTTGTCTAGACTTAAAATGAAACATAGACATATCCTTATATATCTGATCTGCTGAGAGTCGGGGTAGTTCAAAAGGTTTTGTAGGATCATTATTAACAAACTCTGAACTACCATGATTTATCCATTGAATATCACGACTGGGAAATAAATCATTCATAGAGGAAGTAGAACATTCAGTAAGACATTTATTTCTCAACTCATCATAAGGAATATGGGGATCCATGAGAACATGAGTATAGATGATCGATGGCTCTGATACCAATCATGTATTTGACTTTCTCCCTTCAATATCCATTGTGTCTTTTAACTTTAAAAATACAGTATTTGCTTGTTTGTGGGAATGCCTTAAAGTAGATCTTGCTATATAGATAATATATTTATTTATTGATCGATAATATTTTAGTTATTGTTTATTTCGCTTAAGAATAATTATTCTTGTTAACATTTTCTATATAATAGGGTTTCCAAGAATAAAGATAATTAACAGGAACTATCCATTCTTTATTTTGACCAAACAACTAAAACAAAAAAAAGTAGGACGTCTGCTACTTTGTCCTTATTTCCTAGTAACAAGGTTGGGCGTTAGAAGATAACACACAATGCACAAATGTTGTTTCTCACCTCCCACCACCTTTCCTCTCGAGGAAGGTGGTGGGAGGTGAGCACATGTGTATTAATAATCTTTTTATTTGTCTTTCGAAATAATAAAATATATTTAATATAAATAGTTCATCTATCCACCCACTTTGTTATACTTGCCAAAGGCAAGGTATATAGCAATCCGTTTGCATTAATTGCAAAAAGTAATTTTTCTATAGTTTTTTATAGTTTTACAAATATTTATATATTAAATTAATTATTTAAAAAATAAAAAATAAATTTTTAAATTTTTTAAATACAAATATTTAATTTGTGATTGGTTCAAAATTGTGATTTGATTATTTTCTCCTGCTTCTAGAGTTAATTGTCTGAAAAATAAAACAAAAATACATATATTTAACATCTGTCTCTTAATTATTGTTCTTCATCCTACTTATTGTCCTTCGTACTGTCCTACCAATACGTACCCTGTACTTATCCCTAGCCTATTTATAAAATTTTGGTATAAACAGTTTTATTGCTATTGTTTATTAGGTCTCTAGCAGGGCATTAGTTGGTCGGTGCTTCAATTTTTTTGGCTCTTTGCAATGTTTAACATTAGACAATGAATTTCATATTTATTGTGTCCCTGACATAATAAAAATGAGTCAGGGGTATTTCTCGGGTCCGTACACTTGCTTGATTTTTGGGCTGCTTAAAACACGTCAATGTTTTACAGGGTGGGAATTTTTTTATTAATACGTGCTATAGTTTTTAAAAATTTCATTGGCGGATGTTTGCCTCGCGTCATCCTTGGGATCTGCAGTGGGCTTATAGCGGCGGTGTGTTGTCACTGTTGTTTAATGACCAGGGAGAGCAAGGTGGTGAGGCTTTGAGAGCGAGGTCAGGATTTATTGCAGTGTTTAATTGGAGAAGAGAGTGAGGTGATCAACATTTATGCATTTCTTGTGTGAGGTGAGTGTATTCTAGACTCTTCTTGGGGCTGGCATGGTTGTTTAACGAGTGAGGTGAGTGTATTCTAGACTGTTTGAAGGAGATTTCTTGTGTGGTGCTGGGGGTGGTGTGCAATCACGGAGGTCTGTTGCTTTCGTTGAGAGAGCTTGGAGGTGTTGTGGTTCTAGGTCTGTAACTCAAAGGCTTTGTTGAAGAGGTAAGTTCTTTTCTCATTCTCCTGGTGACAAGCTGTTTTGGCATGTTAGCACTTAGTTTACTGTAATAGCTTTGTCACTGGTTGCATTTCGTGCGTTGTTTGTTTGGTTCTTTATCTTGGCCCAAGGAAAAGGGGTTTGAAGTCCGTCGATAAATTTTCTTTGTCAGGTGGTCGAGTGTTGTTGACTGTGAAGATTTGTTGTGTCTTTTGCTGTGTGCATTTGTAGTTCTCTATGAGTGGTGACGAATGGGGTTTAGAGCTTTGCGTATACCACCCGCCATACCCACTTGGACCTCTGTTCAATCGCCCATAATACCGCCCGCGACCGCCTTCTCCACCGCCACTTAATCTACCACCACTAGTGCTTTCTTTGTCACCACCACCAGTGCCTGCTCTGCCACCACCACCACCAGTGCCTGCTCTTCCACCACCGCCACCACCACTGTCGTTCATCATTCTCCTGGACTGTGAATCCTGGTGATTCCCAACCTTTCCCTTGTATCCCATTCCATCCCCAATTTGAAGAGTGTTCTTGAATTTGCAAGGGAAACCACACACGGCCTACCATTGAAAACCCTACCATTCATGCCCTCTTTACAAGCACGAGCACATGCATATTCATAAAACTGAACTTCACAAGACCCTCTATCATATACCCACCTCTTAAGGCTAGAGTGGACAAGCAGCCCCTCTAACCCAAGACTAATAGCTGAGCGACTTTGGAATACTTGTATATGGATTGATCCAACCTGTCTGTCATCTTTCGTTTCGGTTTGGAATGAATTAAATTCATTCATGTGTATGTTGGCTGCATTTATGTCTCTTTGTTGCTATCTGTTGATATGCTTGAAATTGATTTGCAGTGGCCTAGAAACCGATGGTATTTTTAGCAGTGGATTTCTTATTGGGTTCATGCATATGCTTATTAAGATGGCTTGTGTCGTGCCTGTGTTGACTGTTTCAACGCTTTCTCTTCCTTTCATGACTTAAATATGAATTTTGGTTCCAGTGTTTTGTTGTTGTTGTTGTGTTGACGCATGTGCTGTGCCCCTCTTTTGGATTTGCTTTTCCTAAAGTTTGTGGTTGGATGTGCTTCTGTCTTAAGCCTCTTAGCATATGGCTTTGCCCCATCCTTGGGCAAAGCAATTTTTCTTTAAACTAGTGTCTTCAACAAACAATTGGTGCTTGGAAACAATGTCTTTTTGACGGCTTTACATTTTGATGCATGTTTTCTTTTCACAATTATAGCACAGAAGAAGTAGATTAAGTTCATGGTTTTTATATACAAAAAGATAAAGCACATTTCTATTACCTGTACAAGAATGCCGAGGCTGACATATTTCTTTTTTGACTTAGAACTCTGCAAACAATTGCTTATTTCTAGCAGCCCATGTTTTTGGAAATGTGAAGTGCTTTCAGTATTAGTATTTTAGCTGTTCTAGCAATTGACATCACAAGACATATTGACCAACATTACTTATTAGCTACTTATACAAACTTTTGTTCTGTGAAGTACGTTGCTACTTATTTTTGTTCTCTTGTTAGTTTCACTGAATACACTAGTTTTTTTGTTCTCATGTTGATTTCACTAAGCCTTGAAGGCAATCTGTGGAGCGTCATCACAATATAAAGTGAAAGTTCATGCAATATGATATACCATTTTTATAGTTTTCAACTATATAATTCTTTAGGTTAATAGCATTTTAATTTTTTCCAATTTACTATCTTTTATGTTTTCCGTTGAAAAAACCTTAAATATGGAAATTTAGCACAAAATTGCAAAGTGCTCTATAACCCAGTTTTTATATTTTGTTTAATATTTTTATCTATATGAGAGGATTACAAAAATTTCATCTGCAACTCTTTGTAAAACGAGAATCTTGTCTAAGATATTTTCATTCTGGGAGCAAACAAAAATATTAAAGGAATCAACTTTCAAAGCTTCATTGAGGGCTCTCTATGGCCCCAATGTTGATGTTTTAGGTGAAGAGGCTAAAATAAAAGTAGAAAGCCTTTGGTTTTTAACATTGGCATTCTTTGGTTTCTTCCTTCTTGTAATATGACAATGTATTAATGCTCATTTGCGAAATCTATTTTACTCATCCTAAAGTGCAATGAAAGCAAAGAAACAACAAACTAGAGTCAAAATCTCTAACCTTTTTGAGCAAATATATGCACTCCCTCTGAGTATAAGTTTTGAGTTTCCCCATGATATTATAAAAGCAAAAATACTACATGTTTTTCCCTTGCTTTAACTACGTAAGTAGATCGATAGTCTACTACATTGAACTATGTGTTCTTAATATTTTAGATTGATTTTAAATTCTGACTATTTCAAGGTTTTTTCTGGAAAGTTGCCTTTGATTTGCTTCTACTGCAATAGTTAAATGGAATTAATGCTATTGTGTTCTATTACATCTGCATTTACAAACCTGTTGGTAGGTGCCCACTACTAATTACCTAGCTAACATTTTCATCATAGACCAAACAATCAATTGACCTTCATTTTACCTTTAGTGGTCTAACTAATTTTTAGGGCCTGCTATTTGCAAATTGGATATCATAAAAATAAATAAAAAACCTCTTGAACCTTTGGATGGGCTTGCTGCAATACTTATGTTAATTGTTGCACTTGAACAATCATTTGTACAAGTCTTAATACGTTCAAACATATGTGTATTGTCCATTGTACAACCACGTGGCGATTTTTATTTCCATTAATTCATTAATGACCATCAAAGTCTACGGCTTGATGTCATGTATGCTTGTGGGAAAGTTTGAATTTGAGGCCTTGTTTGTGAGCCTTCTTGACAATTGTGATGATACCATTATTTTCTTTTTATTCTTTTAACCCTTAAGTAGTATTTCATGTATTTCATGGGAAATGTTATTAATTATATTGAGTAAACTATCATGCTAAGTTGTTCAATGGTGGGATGTTAGGTTGTGTAAACCTAAACTTGATTTTGTTGTGAAATGAAATAACATGGACTGTCGCTGGACAATCAACTGGCAACTAACAAATGATTTCTTTCCAAACATGATCATATGAAGTGAATTGTTTGAAGTCAACAATTTTTTGGGCATCTCATTAGAGAGCATTGTTGTACACTATCTTGGTCAATTTGTCAGTTATTAGCGTAGATATTGTTGCATGATTTGGCAGAATTTATGTTTTCATCTTCCAAGATTAAGGTTACTTGATCAATAGCACTATGATTTTGGAGACTAATCTTGAACATTTTTTTGCAAAATTGTTCTAAGCTTTTGTCACTAAGCTCTTGTTGCTTATACTTTGTGTGCAAATATGTTTTCTATTTTTCTACTTATGATTCTTATAAAATTATGCACAAAAAGGAAAAGACAAAAAAATGAACACTAAAGCCTTATTTGGAAATTTAACAAATGGATCTGAAATAATTTCCATGTTTTCTGCATGTTTGTTTAATTTCATTGCTCATATGAACAACATGTCACTACAGGCTTGTGGTTAAAACATCAAATAGATCAAGTCATTGTAGGATTTTTTGCTTTTTGTCCTATTAATCTTTCTTGTCATTCAAACATTAAATTAATGAAGTTATTGATAGGGTTTTCAATGTAAGTGCAACAACAATTGCAACAAAATGGACAGCATTTAATTGTTCTGTATTATGATATTTATGGTTATTAGGAAAAAATGCAGAAAAAGGAAAACTCAGAAAAGTGGACAATAGTGACAACAATTTGATTTAGATAAATGCATTTTATGTCCAAGAGACTAGTAAGAAACCTAAGGTACTAGAGATTGCATTTAGTATTTGATAACCAGGTATTTTTCCCACTTTAGCTTTATTTTTCCCTTGGTGAAACAATAGATTCGTCTACTGAAATTGCTCTTATGCATATTTATGTTTCTTACTGATTTTGCTTATTTCTGTGCAGGTTCTCAAATATTTCTCAATGATGGTTTTCTTAATTTTGGTATCAGATTTTCCTGGTTTCGTAGAGTACTTTGGCAGAGGCTTTATCAAGATGTTAATAACATGCACACATGCGCCATCTATGCCAACATACATTGTTGTTGTCTGAATGAATCATCGTGAATCTAATGTCCACTGAAATCTTTGTCGTCAATAGTTCATACTCAAATATGCACCTATCCAAAATTTTGGAGATGCAATGATCTGGTGAACCAACGTAGTCTTTTTTGGAAAAACATAAGGAATTTTGTTAAATGTTAATAGGATACCATGATAAACATAGAAGCACATTGGATCTAAGTAGATCTTGAAGAATTGCATTTTTTGGGAAAATGTGAAGCATTTTGTTAAATGTTAATAGGATACTATGACAAACATAGCGACACATTGGACATATTGGTAATGTAGTTACATCAGAGTAAATCTATCTATTTGCATCCTATTTTGCTCGCTTATGAACTAGAAAATTCTTGACTTGTTACAATAACATATATGTCAAACAGCAACCATGTTAAATAACATCTTTGCATATGTCAAATTACATAATTTTGTTAAATCTGAGTAAATTTGTTTATTTGCGACATATTTTACTTCCTTATAGAAAGTTGAAAAAAACTAATAGTATAAGGAAATTAATAATATTATATTATTTCGAGAAAGTATCTTCTCATTTTTCTATTTTTTATTTTAAAATATTAAAAACTATATCTACAAAATTACTATATTAATAAAAATCTAAATTTTATAAAAGTCTATTTTCTTCTTTTAATTTCTATTTTAGAATATCTAAAAGATATATTTATAAAAAATTATGAAAAATTCAAATATTCAGAGAATCTCTTTATCTTAAACTTAATCATTATTATAATATTGATTTTAAAAAAAAAAACGGTTTCTATCATCATTTTGGAGGTATCTCAGGCATCAAGTATCTCATAACCTTATCTCTAGCATAGTAATGAGCATACTTCAATTTTTCTTTTTCTATTATAAAATTTAATAGAGATAATATATAGTTTCGAATGATTAAAAAAATCATTATAAATGCATTGTCTTTTTTATAATAAACTTAGTTTAAAAAAATATATTGTATATTATTAAAAATAAATAAACCTATTATAATATTGATTTTCAAAAAAAAAAAAAGGTTTCTATCATCATTTTGCAGGTATCTCAGGGATCAAGTATCTCATAACCTTATCTCTAGCATAGTAATGACCATACTTCAATGTTTCTTTTTTTATTATAAAATTTAATAGAGATAATATATAGTTTGGAATGATTAAAAAAAACATTATAAATGCATTGTCTTTTTTATAATAAACTTAGTTTAAAAAAATACATTATATATTATTAAAAATAAATAAATCTAAGAGATCACACAACATCAAATCATATCTACAATCCAAAGCACAAGGTTTATTGAAAATAAAGTCATATTAATCATTTATTCCCAACCTCTTGAGTCACCCCCATATTCTTGTACAAACATTTGCCACCTCAATATTATATCTATGTTTCCCTATTCTCTTCGTATTATGTGCTTAGACCAACTTTTGATTTAAAAAAACCTATGGTTTTTAGTACTTGTCTAAATTTTTTTAATAATATTAATTATTAATCAATATGTAGATTTTGGATATCTAAAAAGTACCATGTTATCATTATTTTTTTTGGTATGTATGGGTCAAGTGCACCATAAATATATAATGCATTCCTATACGTAGCCCCGGATGGCATCGATGGCTACATTTACAATATTTCTAAAGTATAAAATTCCACTTTTATATTCACAATAAAATATACTTTTAAAGTAATAAAATGAATGCAGACAATTTTTACAGGCAAAGTACAAAATGAAATTATCCGTATATATTTTATTATGGATTTTTGCAGGCAAAGTAAAATTAAAAGTTGTCTTTTTTTATTATGTTCATTATATTTTATTATGTTCATTATATTTTATAATGTTATCTTTGTAAAATATTGTATTCATTTTACCAACTTTGTCCCTACAATTCTACTAGATAAAAAATATGGATTCCTTAAATGATACAACTATTAATTAAATTATATTCAATATACATTTTTGGTAGAAGGACTATAATATATATTTTTATTCTAAAACCTGATATTTATTGTCTAATTTGACATGTAGTAACATATTCTATAATTATTTTGACATCCGATAAAACACAACTAATATACTAAAATATTTTAAAAAAAATCAAGTCCTAATTTACTTCACATTATCATTATTTCAACTATTTAACTTTGGATTATAAATAACTAATGCATTACGACATTTCTAGATGGCAGGTATAAGCACTTTTGTGCTAATTTTACTTGTTTAGTAAACACACCAATTGAAAAACACAACTCATGACACCGGGGTTGAAAACATGCTAAATTATAACTCCTTATTTTTTTTCCACTTCTTAAATGTTCCCTCACCATTTTAAAAGAAAATTTCTTATTATATTTCAATGTATTTTAATGTCATAAATAAGTGAAAAGATAAATGTATTAAATAATTTGAATTGATTATCTCAAAATTTAGAAAACTATATATGCAATGTAAGTATATTAACTTGATGGACTATGCGTCTTGGATGGGGTGCTTAGTCATCAACAATTGGAAATGTTGACTACTAACATCACACACAAGCTAGGGATTTTTGATATATTGGGGGATCTAGGGAGAGGTCATTCTCCCACTATCCACACTGTGTAATGATCTTTATTACTTGCATTGTAATTCCAAACCCTCTTTTATGGTGTATTAAGTTACATAAAATTCATTGACCTTATGAACATGACATGGTGGGTTTCATGATAAGAGGTAAGGGATTCATTCTTGTTAAGGATGTAGTTTTGCTTTGATGCTAGAGAGAGGAAACTAGTGACTCCTCTCCTTCTGAGATGATTCTTGAAGAAGCTAGGGGGAAGGAAATAGTATTTGGCTCATGGAGGTGACCGATGTAAACTATTGGGAATGGTTGGAAAGACGAAAGATGATATGAAGAAGCCATGCATGAAGGGTGCTTCTTATGCTACGACTATGCATCAACATTCCCATGGTCACCCTTGTAAATGATTACAGAATTCAAATATAGTGACTTGCAACAATAATGATAAAATGAGGTATGTTAGTTTAATTGACAATATCACAGTGTCTCCCTTTTTAATCAAGCTCAAGGAAGATAAGGTGAGATTAGAGGAGTTCATCTCCAAATATTCCAAGATAGATATCAACTATGTGAAGGATATTAACAATAGAGTTCATGGTCATGTTGTATCCTCGGGGATGGAGGACAAAGAGTACCTTTTGAGTGGTCCTAAGTAGGATCCAAGTCACATGAGAGGGAGACGGACTATCTTTTCCAAGATGTTAAATATTTAATGGCCTATCAAAGAGTATGTTACCATTCTCCATGAGGATGCCTGCAAATTTAGGACTAGCTGCGAGAACATTGGTAGGATATATATGGTTTTATCATTTATTTAAAAGGCACCACTGAGATTAAATAAAGTATTCACATAATTAATATCATAATGGATGGTGTGTCAAATGGTTCCTTGGGAAATAATGAAGAAAATCCAATCTCAATTGGTGACTAGTTTCTTTTGACTTTGGTTTTCTACCTTTGTGTCCCTTTAGTTTTTTCTATTGACTCCCCCTCTTTCTCACTTAAAAGGATTTTGATTTTTGCATCTTTCCTTCTATTTTATATGACACAAGATGAGAAAATATATACTTGTCTCAAGATTGTTGTCATATTTAACCTGTATATAGGATTTTCTTTGATTGGGGGTTGGCATAGCATGATTTTGAAGGGACTTTGATGTTTGTAGTATCATTTTTTTTTATTAACCTTATGGAATGCTTTGGAAATTTTGGTAGGCCTCTATCCTATGGGATCTAACCATGCTTCCATTGTTTGGGTTCACTTTAGTCCTTGTAACCTTTTTTGCAAATATGATATAATCATTTATCTTTATTTAGCCAAAAAAATCTTGATGGACTATGCGATGCCATTATTCATTTAAAAAATGCACTTGATATATAACATTATTGTCGTCTAGAGTGTTTGAAGAAGAGGAATTCTGGAAGAGCAAAAATATCTTTCATCAAAGTGAAAAAATCTATTAGTAAGGAGTGATGCAAAAGTATAGGTAGTGTAACTCACTACCTAATAACTTTACAAATACACCTATAGCTCCATATAGGGTTTTATCGAAGATACATAAGACTAAATGAGCTATTACATAAAACTGTCAAACCATAGCTAAACCAAAATAACATATATCTTAGACCCTTGATAATGATGATTTAATAGCTCCAAGCTTGGTAGTCAATAAGAGTAGTTGGGATTATGGACCTAGCTTGAGCATGGGTGTTAAGAATATTGAAGCTAATAATAATGGTGGGACCACTTGAGAGCTACTAAAATATTGATTAGCTACACCCTTGTGATATGACCCCCCTTGATTATGCATCTAATTTCTACATCTTTATCTAGAGGTCAATTTCTTAAGAGGAGGTTTTGCATAATGGAATTAATTGATTTGACTAGGGGGCAGTATGTTGAGTCAAAACATCTACAAATGATGTGCCTTTCTATATTCTCTCATGATGTTTAAATCTTCAAAATCGAAATTGTTGAAGATGATCATCTATGTTCTTAACCAATATAAATAAGTAGGTATATCTCTAAATATACTTCTAGTTAAATTGATGTTACTACTAACAACATCATCCAATTAAATATGGAAAGACTTGCTAAATTTATGCATACCCTTGGTGTGTTTAGACTTAAAACTTGTCCATAATTTTCCACTTTCCAATAAGTAATAAGACTTGTGTTATATCTCGAACAACCCTCATATCAACCTCTAGAAAATTTAATGATAACCTTGTTTATCTTATGTATAGATCATTTTTAAGATATCAACCTCTAGAAACTTTAATGATAACCTTGTTTATCTTATGTATAGATACTTTTTAAGATAAGGTCAATCATATTTTAATTAGCCCGATTACAAGGGAAAATGAAGCCTTAAAAATATGATTAGCCTGATTACAAGGGAAAATGAACCCTTAAAAATATCATAATGGTAATAGTAGTAAGTATACGATATGAGAAATCCCTAATAACAATCTTCTTGTTTGGTCTTTCTCTATTTAACATGAGTATCACAATTCATTTCATTTTGTTAAACATAAAATTTATTAATAAATATAAGTTATTTCTTTCTTATTCAATTAAAAAGATCTTACAATCATCCCATCAACATGTTGTGTCAAAGTTGGAAGGTAGAACATTTACACATCATTGCATATTGACAATCTAATGCTTTTAAGGTAAACAAGGCTACATGGTAGCATAGTCCCTGCCAAATGTAAATTGCAATTGAAATTTATGCCAAATGTAAATTCAAATTCAAATTTTAAATTGAAAATTGAATAGAAAAGATGCAAAGTCACAAAGTCAATAGATATGTAAAAAACTAAGCTTTTGATAGCAGCATTAGGAGCTGGTGGAAGGATATCCTGAATGACTTATTCACAAATTTTCAACATGTTTGTACCACCTATAGGGACTTGATTTTCAATATACTTTGTTATAAACAACACTTACTTGTGAGAAAAGTAAATGTTAAGAAATATGCGACTTTCATCATATTGTGTATTTAAATATTGAACCATTCCAGGATGGCAGGAATTTGTACAACGTCCATTTTGAGGGATTAATCCTGGTTATTTCCCCTTCCTCTAATGGATTTCTGCAACCACTTAAATCCATCCTTTGTCTGTCAGCAAAATTGTTGTGCTCAACTAGAAGATTGAAGAAACGAAAAAATATTAGGTTATCACCTTTAGAACACCCATGTTTCCAGAGTCATTGAAATTATAGGTAAAATCACTGACAAACTGAAGAAAACACAACACTTGCAATGCCTCGAGTGAACTCACTAGCGATATCAAGCTCAAAAGGAAAATTACCAAGCCAGGGAGAATCATAAACCCTTTTAGTTAGAACAAGTCATTTTAAGATCTATAATGAAATCACCGAAGTATTCTTAGCTAATATTGTATTTAATTCTAAATTGTGTTCTAAGCAAAAACCATTGAAAAGTGCTCTTCATTTAAATTCAATATGTTAGCTTCTGCCTTTAGTGGAGAAAATTCACGAAAACATATAATATATAATTTTCATCCCTTCACAATTTTTTTCTTATATATTTTTATATGAATAAATGGTAAGAATATAAACCCCTTATTCTACTCTAATACTATAAATATAAACCCCTTTGTTATGTGAATACTATAAATATAAACCCCTTTGTTATGTGATTTTATATGAAGAAATGATAGGAAAATAATTCCCTTCAAGTATGATTTATAATTTGTATATATGTTAGTGTGCAACATGCATACTCTTTAAATTAACTATGAGGTATGTATACTTTAAATTAAATTAGAGGTAAGAGAAAAACATAGGTAATATCAATGATAAAGTTGAAGTTAACTCTTGCAACTCAATCCTACCCTGCGATCTTCAGAAGCATATGCCTCCTCTGATGCGGTAACAATGCCATCTTCAGAAACATATGCCTCCTGTTATGCTGTAGCAACCTAATTGTAGAAGGTGAATCCCGCCTGGAAGTATATATCAAGAAAAATATATAAACAATTCTCTATTTGATAAGCAGATGGCAAAAGTTATTGGAAATAAAAAACATCAAAACTAAACTTATCAACATTCTTGCTGGGATCTCTGTCAGACAACAACCCTTGGCTCTAAAACTTGATGTTCTCTCATGTAGATCCTTCTACATCCACTCTACATGGAGGTGGAACATGGCTCTGGTAATTCTGCATGCACTTCCCACATCGTAAATAACATTTATTTTAATCCACCATGAATATCATAACATGATTATTGGTGCATAAAATAAACAATATAATTTGTTTTCCAGGTGTTTATTTATAACTTCTCAACCAAAGTGCCGTAAGGAATCGATAAGTGGAAACTAACTTTGAACAACATTATAATGTTTTTATTTATTTATTTTTAACTTAATGTATTTCTTTTATTTTTATTTTTAAATAATATTTTAATTTAGTTATTTCTTGGCTTGCCGACTGTTCACTAACAATAATCACATTTTTAAATATGATTGATATTTGTCGATCCTCAAATATCAGCCACTTTTAAATGTGTGGTTATGAGAATATCAACCACATTTAAAAATATGGTTGTTGCTAATTTTAAAACTATTCATCCTCGTAGAGTGCATGTGGTAGTGTTGGTGCTTCACATGTCATAGTAACAAGGATATTTGTTGGGTGGTTGGGCGGTCTCTTTTGCATGCCGTGGAAATGTTTTACACTTGTCAACAATTATGCATGCTCGTGCATTCCTGATCGACATAGTGGGTGGCAGAATGACTAGAGGACTAGGCGGAGCAAGCACTGGAGGATTTTGACATGGCTAATTGTTGGTCTGGTATCTCTAGATAATTTTTATTTTCTCCAGCTTCTGTGATGGTTGTGATGTATATGTCTTTTCCTTCACTTCACCACCAAGCTAAATTGCCTTAGCTACCCTGTTTTTGGTGCTTGAGTAGTCCTTGAATTTCTTAGCTACCCCGCTTTTGGCACTTGAACGCTCCTGGATCATAGGCATGGTGGCCATAAGTAATCTTGAATCGTTACGATTATTTGAATTTAAGGCATGAGGGCCAAAATTAATCTTGACATCGTCTACTATTTTTAGTTATTTTCAAAATGGAATACTTATTTGAAGGATTCTACATTTCAAGCGTAAGATACATGTTTCCCTTTTCTAATTTTATGAAATGTGATTTTTTGGGCTTGGGAAAATTTAAATCTTGTTTGAATACATCTTTGCAAGAGCGTGTAGAATCGTTCCAACCGTAAGATATGCTTTGTCTTTGCCTTGAGAAAGATAACAATAGATGGTTAATGTATATCAAACTAGTTCTAATAAAAAATCAACTCTTTTTGTTGTTTTCGACTCAATAAATATGCAGATCAGTGAATCATGGTATAAGATATTAATACCCTGTAAACCAATTGATTTATCATAAAATATTTATACAGTTATTGAGTAAATCCTCAGTTGTAGGGTTTTGTATAATAATGTCTCCTAGTAAGTAAAAGTATCCCTAGTGAATTATTATTTTGGATATTTTTGGTCTGGACACTCTTGAGTATCTATCATCCTGTTAGGGTTCTAAGCATTTTAATCTTATGAAGTTTTTGTATTGTACTTTAACACCATTGAGGGTTTTGTCTTTTTAATCCATGCAGGGTGATGCTAGAATTATTACAAAAAAAGAGAGAAAATTTACGGATTTCTTGTGTAACTAAAGGTTTTGCAGTTTACTACATGTAGCTTGACTTGTCAAATATTGTTGCACGTTCAAATATTTTGCTATTGTTGCACGTTCAAATATTTTGCTCGTCAGAAATCTGTCTGATATTGCAGAAATTGCAGGGGTTTGTTTTCCAATGCAAAAAACTTGACTTTGTATAAACTATACAAAAAAAAAATTGTCCAAAAAGTAATGGTGCTTCTAAAGGTAAGCTTGATAGCTCTCAAAAACTTAAGAATGACATCTTGAACAGTGAGAATCATATACAAAAATTTGAAATGATAAGTTGAACAGTTTGAAGCACACACTTTGTTGAAGCGATAAGTTCTATTTAAAACCTACATAATTACAACTGCCCAATTTTTCGTTTCAAAATAGTCTACTTTGTTTATTAATCAAGCATTAAACTTAGAGTTTGTCAAAAATTATATGCGAAATGGACATACCTATCTATGAATTTGTTGATTAAATAGCAGAAGTAGTTGAACAACAAGCATCTGTGGATTCAACAAGCAAGTTTTTTTTTGTTGGATGAGCATTAGTACCACTAGAAGCAGTTTAAGCACCAGTCGGCATCAATACCTCCAACAATGTTTAAGAAACATGTTACTTGTAATTCAGAAGCAGTTTAAGAAATAGCTTAATTTTAATTTGGAATAGAGAATCCTAGATAGATGGATAGGCCTTTTCTCTGGCCTCTTCTCTAGCACTAAAATAATGAAAATCAAGTCAATAATTGAAATTGGAAAGGCGGTCCTCCGATGCATAGGAGGCACAAAGGCTATGCATAGGGGCAAAGGCAATGCATAGGAGGCAAAAGCAGTGCAGCGGTGTAGAGGTAGTCTGACAAACAACTCTGTGTATGAATTCAAAAGAAAATTAAATCATGCATCATAAAAATCAAGAATCAAACTGTGGATATATACAATTGATATAAATTAAATCAAACTCGCCCTTACCTTAATGCCCTGCAACTCGTAAGCTTTGGAGGATTGAAAGAATTATCAACAAAGTTCATTGTTATCGATATGATGGGAGGAAAATCTGGCTTGACGAGCCAGCCGAAATTACAGATTCCTTGATCAACGAACTTGATAGAACCGTCAACATATGCAACCGTCAACAGATGCTACACGACACGGCCTAGATCGAAGAACAATGCATAACCATACCCACTTCATTGCCTTGGCAAGGCAATACACAGTTTCGTTCCCAATACATAGGCCGCCGCTGCGGCAATAACACTTCAAATTATAAGCCAATCACCTTTCACAAAATTTTGATTTTTATATTAATAAATAAATAAAAATGTTTAAAACTTTGGCTAAAATGCATGTTGCTGGTTCAATAGTAACTAATACACAGTCAACGTCGATCCAATACAATAGTTACCCTGCTACCACATCGAATACAATAGTTACCCTACTACGTCAGGGACTAATAAAATAAATAATCATTTAATGACTTTGTATACCTCCTATTATTTTTTACCTTGTGAGAATAACATCCATAATTTAAAAGAATAATAATAATTCACATATATCAGTTATAATGAGAGAACATTACTCCATGTATCCTTGCATCTCAAGATATACATATCTTTAACATTTAAATGGTATATATTTTAAAAACAAGTCCATGGTATAAGATTGACATTTTTATAAATGATAAAGTTACTATTCATCCTTGAGTTTGCTTCTTTGTTTGGTTGATCTTTTCCTATAGAGTACGTATTTTTATTGATACTAGATAATTTCTTTTTTGAGAAGTAATGAGAGGCAATTTGGTTAGTGAAATCGAGGAGATGTTAATGCCCACAATAAGGTTCAAATACTAAAAACATCAGATCTTTCCCCCTTTAGGATAGCTGGTCCACAAAAGGGACACATTGATTAATGGTGAGTTAGTTTGTCACTTGCATTAGAACTATAATCGGTGGCCATAGTTGGTGGATGCTCCAATGTTATAAAATTTTCTCGATTATTTTTTATTCTTTGAGGTCTCTAATAACATTGCACTATTTCCATCTTTTACAAAGATAATTTCCTTTTTTCAGTTTCATATCAAGTGACCTCTTAAGCGTCAAATATATTACAAATATAATTATAATTTCCTTTTTCAGTTTCATATCAAGTGATCTATTGAGTGTCAAATATATGAGGGTCGAACCCATGAATAACTCTACAAATATATAGAAATTCTTCATCCTATAAAATCATCTCAATGAAACACTATTTAAATCATTCTTAGTACTTTACAGATGGAACCACACTAAAAATAAAATAGTTCAACCGCATTGTTTCAATAACATTCGAGCAGCATATTGAACTATAGTTAAGTGATGAGTAAATATCCCATTGAAATATCAACAAAATAACATTACAAGTGCGGGGTGATGGTAAATAAAGTGTATAGTTAAGTGATGAGTAAATATCCCATTGAAATATCAACAAAATAACATTACAAGTGTGGGGTGATGGTAAATAAAGTGTTTAACAATGGCGTAAAATAAGTATTTGTAACTAAATAATATAACTTCAAAGAAGATGCCATGCATGCAATCATTTTTAGTTTTTCATCCACATTTTTTATATTTTGATATAGTATAAAATACAATTTTCCAAAGAGTAATTCTTATTAAGGATCAATTACTCAATGGGTTCCAAGTTAATATAGATCAAGGTCTTGGGTTTTATTATTTCAAAGTGTCAAATGCATATGTACTACACATGTAATTGACTTGACTGACTAAAGTTTATTATTAATGTTATTGCATTGAGAGGTGCTCTATAGCTCAGTATGAGGGAGATCTTGTAACATGTGTGTGTTTGTCAAATGTTTGTCGAATTTGTTTAGTAACAAAATAATACAAAGTAAACAAAAAAGAATATTACAAAATAAAAAGTAATAAATATTATGTCGGCCATAAACAAAAAAGAATAATACAAAGTAAAAAGTAAATATGAGATTTTAGAGTGTTTGTCCAGTAACAAATAATACAAAGTAAAAAGTAATAAATATTATGTCGGACATAAACAAAAAAGAATAATACAAAGTAAAAAGTAAATATGAGACTTAAACTATTGACTTTAGAGCTTAGGATTAGGTGGCTCAGGTATTGCACTCAAGGAGCTATTCAAAAAGAGATTTGCACCTCAAGAGATTTGATCCCTCTGGACGCTTGATAGAGCCTAGGATTTAGATCTATACCGATATAAATACAATTTATATGCATAAAAAAAGGTGGCAAACCTAATTAAAAGTAATTAAGTGAGTATTTGCATAACACACATTTTCTTTTTTTCTTATTAAATGAAGACATTTTTAATAAAATAAATAATATAATTATATTATTAATAAAAAATAAAATTAACTAAAAAGAATTAAATAGATTTAAGTTATTAATACTTTAAAGAGAATTCATAAATTATATTTAATCAATATCAAACAATTGATTTAATCATACCTTAATTCTATCCATGGTTCATCTTTCCCAAGCCTCCGACAAATCTAATTTAAAAGGTCCTAAATTGCTAGCATGGAACAATAACCATGACATTGAATAAGGGTTTAACAGGTCCATTTTATGTTTATAAGGTGTAAGAAGAAGTGCATAATCAATTTAAATTTGGTTGAACAAAGTTTTAGACCTTGAGAAAAAGTTGATATTAAATTCAAGAGGAAAGTGATAAAATAATGCAAGGGCCTTATTCGAAGAATTGCCTAATGATCTTGATATCGATGTTCATGCAAGGCATCAACGATGAAATTATGCTCACTCAAGTTTTTTCTAATGTGAAATCACATGATTTGTTGCTCGGAGTTTTAAGAATATGTGATTTCACATGATTTGTTGCTCGGAGTTTTAAGAATAAGATGTTTTTCAATTTTTTATTTATTAATTGAATTGTTTTTTATTCATTCATATAGTTATATGATATTTTTAGTAAAAAATAATTTATATATATATGATTTAAATATATAAATTAAGAAAATAAATAAATATATTTTTATTTATTATTTTAAAAATAATATATAAATAATTTTCAATTTATATTGTTGTATTTTTTAATATGTATATAATAAATTTTAATTTATTTTTTCATATAACATATTTATTATAATTTTAATATGTTATTTATAAGAATAAAAAGTGGATAAAGAATATAACAATCTGTTCCATAATTATTTAAATTAAACTCAATTGACAATTGGCAATAACATATTAGTTAAATTAAACTCAATTGACAATTCACAATAACATACTGTCTCCAACATATAGATATTATGAAAAGTTAAAAAAATATACCCCATATATTTTGTGACTCCCAATATATTAATTTTTGGATACGTTGTACAAAGTAAAACCAATAATGAAGAGGCCTATAAATTTAAATTATGCTGGTAGGACCATTTTAAAAAATCTCCACTTAAAATTATAAACACTTTCTTCGGATCCGTACTAAGAAATGTTGTGTCATTCTTAAAAAAATATGTATCCACTTAATATGGCCAAGTTATATGATGCCAACTTAAGTAATAAGATTTTCCATATGTTATTCTTTTAATTTTCATTATTATGTGTTTCGGTTATTTTGTAAATATATAATTATTTTTATTAAATTTTTTTTTATTATTTTGTATTTATTTATATTTTAAATTTATTGTATATATTTATTTGAATTATTTAAATTATGATCAAACCTAATATATGAGCAAAAGGATATATATATATATAACAAAATCATAAACTTTGCATATACTATAGAATTGGTAATCTTTGCAAGATTTGTATAGTGTGATCTTAAACATGAATTATGATACTCGTTTAAAGTTTGATATTATATTGAAAATTTTGAATTATATAATTATTTAAAGTTTAATATTGCGATGAAATTTTTTAATCATGTGGAATATGGTATAAAGGCTGATATAATTAATTCATATAAAAAAAAATAATGAATAAATTTTTAGACATATTTTTCAATAAAGGTGATTAGGTTTTAAACATATTTTTTTAATATAAGTATGATGAGTTTTAATTATCATTTGAGGGTGAATCCATGCAAATGAGAATGGGTAATAATTCTTGATAAGCAAAGTAAATGGAGTGGAGTTTTATGAATGCTTGATCATTTTATTAAGAGTTGGATCAAGAGTTCATATAAGCATTCGATTGAGCATTTTTTGTGGAAAAGATAGACTCTCAATCAGCAGTTTGGCCTGATTAACTAAATGCTAGATTGAGCTTGCGGGCTAAATTGAGCATTTAAGAGCTCTTAAGAGCTTGATTTATCCTGAGAGCTCGATCGAGCATTTGGTTAATGTAATGTCCCCATTTTTGGATACCACCATGGTCCACCACTACCCATTCAACCCCATGGGTCCTAGTGACAGTTTGGCATTAATTAATTAAAGAGTGGTTACATTTTGAGGTATTAATTGCCAAAGTATTTAATTTTTAAGACTTAGGATAATGTTCCATGATTATTTTTGTATTTATTTTTATTATTATTTAATTAAATGTTGAGTAATGTGCCTATGTGGCCAAGGAGGGCGCACAAGTGGTCTTGTGGACCTATGAGTTGTCATCTACAATGGCAATTAGAAGAAAAATCATAAAAATCCACAAAATCACCAAAAAGGTAGAAAGCAAGCAAAAAGCAACAAGTTCTGAAAAGCAAAAAGTAGGCAGGAAAAGCAGGAAAGAGCAAAAAAGTATGCAAAAGCACAGGAAAAGCAAAGAAAAGCTAGGAAAAGCAAAGGAAATCTAGGAAAAGCAGGATGTTGCCAAAAGAAAGAAAGCAATCCAAAACGGAAAGGAAACAAAGCAAGGGTAAAAGTAGGTAAAAAAAGACATGCTAAATTGTCATGAACCTCCAAAATTCATAAATATTTTTTTTTATAAACGTATAAATGCGTAAATCGTCTCTACTTTATTAGCATGCAATAGTTAAAGTAGCATAAATCGAAATCATTGTTGCAATGCAAAGTTACTTACACTACTTCTGCAACTAATCTTGGCAGGTTAACTCAAAGGTTCTACGATGTGCCATCGGCTTGATCGAGGTGATGTTTGTCGTTCCTCTTTACAACTTCCTAGTTAAGTTATGATATAACTTGCTTAATTCTAAAGCTAAGTTTGGATCCTAGGTTATGGTCTTAACTTTATTATGCAAAGGATATTAGTGGGAGACTATGGTTATAGTCTTGATCCCATGTAAACTAGAAAGGGTTATGGATATTACCAAGCCCTAGGTGCAAGGGTTATCAAAATGCAACAAGGTTGTGCCTATTCGAAATTTTATGACCATCATTTGGGCTATGGTTCTACTCTATAGTCGAATATTGCAAAGTTTGCATTTAAAATAATGTTCTGGTTTAATCGTCATTCAAGGTGTTGGTTGTTGTGATGGTTTTAAATTGTGTACTGTGCAACGCTTAGCAATTTATGAGCCATCCTGGATGCGAGTTGACAGCGCATCCAGGCCTTTTATGGATACGTTGGAACGTAAATCCCAACGGTTTCGTAAGGGTTTAATGTGTCTTTTGATGTCCTAACTCCATTATGTCACTTTGGTATACGAGTTCTTGCTCTGCTCTGTCGATGGCGATTCTGCGAAGTTCTTCCTGTCACTACCATGCAATTTTAATGGCATTCTTCGCTGGTTGTTGTCCAAGGTGTGAAGGGAGACATCTAGGTTTTAATGGCCACCACTTACAGAACCAACTAAGAGCTGTGACCAATCCTGGCTAACCTTCTCTAGCCTCGAATCTGCCAATCAAAAGGTCTGAACATAAGGTTTTATACTCAGTGATTAAAATTTTTATGTGCTTTTTAGTTTTTAAATAGGTCGTATGGATTAACATGGGTAATCTATCCTGCAGGCAGTAGAGTGATAAGGGTACTTAGGAAGAGTCGACCCCTGGCTCTATCCACAGTTTTCATAGGTAAGATTATAACCTTTATTTCAAAATCTAAAAGATTACTTTCCAGTTTATAAGGATTATGACCGTGGTGTTTGAAATGCAGAAAGAAAGTGTCTTCCAGGTTAGCGACAAGGTCCTCTCTTCTCAAGCTTGCGTTTCAAAATGCCCAGGTGAGAAAACTGAGCCTCAAAACCCTTTAAGTATTTGCAATGAAGTTTATTTGTTTGATTACTAACTGGATACAAACGCTGGTTGCCACAAGTGATTTTGTGCGGGGTTTTGGAATTGCGAGAAGGGAACAAGAATTTGTCGACAAGATAAGTTAATTGATTAATTAGATGACCTTTCAGGGTTTATGAATTATTTGGAGGAGGTTACCTCGCAGTCTTCGTTTCAACGTTTGCTTAAAAACGTTTTCCCAAACTCTGTTTTATTTACCATCGTTGATGGCTCCTAGTTTTACTACTTCTGTAATTAAAAATTTTGGTCTTTTATATTAAACAATAGATAGCTTATATTTACAGGGATATGAATCCCTCTGTTTAACATTTGCGGTCTATTAAAAATGACTGTGACCCTTAGGGTCTTCCTGACTTATGTGAATACTTCCAGAGTGGATATAATATATTCGTTTTCCTTTTTGGTTAAACTCTTCTTTGATACTATGCTTAATGTGATTAATGACAAGAAAAACCGTTCTCGGTCCATTCCATTAAAAATAATTATATAAGTTTTCTTCTATCGATCGATTGCTTTTCTTGTTAATTATTAACCAGGCTGCCATCCTACGATGGGCTTACTGCCACGTAGATAGATTGGGTTGTGGAACTGCTTAGTTGTGCAACCATAAAGATATTTTATGGTCTCCGTGGAGAGGATCATAATTTCCTTTTTTGTATAACAATCCTAACATTTGTCAGGCTGTTGATTAGTTAAAGAAAATGATGTTGTAAATATTTAATGATCTCGATGTTGAAAGATTAACTGTTTATAATATTTATTATGGCATTTGTAGTTCACAGCTTAAGTTATGATTCCTTTAGATCTGAATTTTCAATCTGTAGTGAGGGTTTATAAAAGAAAAGAAGAAATATTTTTAAAAAGAAAGGTTTTCCTTCTCTAGAGAAGTCTCTCGGCTCTTGACCAGATCTTAGTAAAATATTGTTTATAGTTTTCTAGTTAACCAGATGGAAACACTTGTCTAAACTATTTATCTATACTTAGCTTTCCTTGCGATCCTGTTATGGTTTGGTTATAACGTTTGAACATATTTTGATTCTGTTTTTAAATGAAAACTTTAATCCAGCTCGAATCGAAACAAAGATCTACTAGAAAACACTATTAATGGTTATCCTATGAACATAGATAAAGATTTTGACAAAAATGCTTTCATTGGAAAATAAAAAGATATAGATCTCGATTCAATATAAATGCTTTACATTTGAAAATAACATAGAAAAGATACTTAAATCATAGCAGATATGTGTAGAATTGTACACAAACTAATTATGATTACTTTATAATCTAAATAGTAATACGACAGATTATTTGAATTCAAACATAATAGGAGATATATTACACAGATGTATAAATAAATCCTTTGTCTATTTAGATGCATAATAGAAATCCTACCAGGGTTAGATGTGATTCATAACAGAACTCCTACTGTAATTAACTTAGACAAGTAAGAAACAAAACAAGGAACCTGGAACCACTGTCGGGAAAATGGAAATGAAACAGTCGTTCCTCCCAATCAACTCTTAGAGCAGCCAAGTCTCACTTGCTCTAGAACCCCCGAGCTTGATCGCTAAACCACAAGAGAAAAATCCACTTAATGCGCCATCTCTTGCATTGTTAGATTCAATCCCCGTCCAATTCTAGCCTCTTGCTGCTTATGGACATACTATTATATAATATTTTTCCTAGCACTTGGTCATTTATGAGCCTCCTGCTCTTTAGCACTCAACTAAGAGTTGTGACCTGATTTTGGGGAAGATGCCTCCTGCACCTTGAGTTCTCACTCAACAGCTTCAGCCACTTGTCTTTTCCTCTTGTGGGTCAACAATCACTCATGCAAGAACTATTTCATTTATGTCCCCCTTCAGTATTTTTATTAATAAAAGAATAGTTCATTACATTGTTTTTATTTTTGACTTCTTGTCAAAAATATTTAAAATAATAAATAAACATAAAATATTCAGAAAGTATTTAATAATACTTTATTTAATCCTAGTGTATTACATACACCTCCTCTTAAAGGATAACACTGTCCTGGGTGTTATTATTTTTCTGTCTTTATTCTTCCATTTCTTCGTCCCGGAATAGGATTGGAGATGCCTCCTACATATCACTTTCCAATTCCCAATTGGAATCTTCCAGACTAAGGTGCTTCCATTGCACCTTTGACTTGTCCGATGGTACGGTTCCGGAGTAAAAGTTCTCTTATGTTGAGGATACGCTCTGGTCCCACTTGTAACTCTCCCTCAGGTTCCACCTGTATAACATCCCAATAAATCACATGAGTAGTGTCATGAACATACTTCTTTAAAATGGAAAAGTGAAAAACATCATGTACTTTAATAGTAGGTGGTAGGGCTAACTAGTATGCTACCGGCCCTACTTTAGCCAAAATTTCAAATGGCCCACAATATCTGGGTGCCAATTTTGAATGCCTGCCCAACCTTAGGGAGATTTTCTTGGGTCTTACCTTGATATACACATGCTCTCCTACCTGGAACTCTCGATGAGTTCTTTTTAAGTCAGCATAACTTTTCTGCCTGTCTTGGGAAGCCTTCAAATTTTGTTGTACCTGCTTCACGGTTAGTTCCATATCTTTTAACAATTCAAGTCCTAACATTAATCGGTCCACCGGACTGCTCCATGAAATGGGAGTATTACATTTACGTCCATACATAATTTCAAAAGGACTCATACTCGCCGATACTTGAAAATGATTATTATAAACAAATTCTACTAAGTGTAGGCAATCTTCCCACTTACCTGGTTTGTCCATTACATACATTCTTAGCATGTCCTCTAGGACTTGGTTTACCCTTTCAATCTTCCCATCCATTTGCAAATGATACGCAGTACTGAAATTCAACTGAGTGCCTAACCCTTTAAACAAATATTTCCAAAAAATTCTAATAAATTTTACATCTCTGTCTGAGATTATTACCTTTGGTAATGCCATGTAACCTGAAAATCTCTTTCATAAATATATCTGCAATGTTAACAGCCTTATAAGTATATTTTACTGGAAGAAAGTGAGTTGCTTTGCTTAATTTATCGACTACGACCATGATTGAGTCATGCTGCCTAAAATTCTTAGGTAGGCTGGTTGTAAAATCCATGTTGATGATTTCCCATTTCCATTCCGGAATGGGTAGTGGTTGTAATAACCCCGCTGGATGTTGTTGTTCTTCCTTGACTTGCTGGAATTCTATGCAGCGAGCCAAGTATATGCTACCTCTTTCTTCATGTTAGGACAAAAGAAGTCCTTTCTGATCATGGTGATCATCTTTTGGTACCCTAGGTTGCCTGAATAGGGTCATTTGTGTAATTCATTCATAACAATTAATTTGAATTCTGCTGTATTTGGTATGTACAATCTGTTTTTATGCAGTAGTAACCCCCTTTCATTTAAACTGAAATCTTTTTTATCTGGTTCTTTTCATTTTCAACAGTCTTTTCCTTTAAATTTTGGTATTCTTTATCAGAATTTTCTGCATTTAAAATATGATTTTCTAAATCATATTCGTAACTACTGCTCACAAATAATAAATTTGCATGACGACTTAAAGCATCAGCAACTTTGTTTTCTTTCCCTTTTATATGTTTTATTTCAAAGTCATATTCGCTTAAAATTGGCAGCCACCTTGCTTGTCTAGTGTTTAAGTTCTGTTGATCGAACAAGTATTTTAAACTTATGTTATATGACATTAGCAAAACAATTATTCCAATGAGGTAGTGTCGCCACATCTTTAACGCATGTATAATTGCAGCAAGTTCCAAATCGTGCATAGCGTAATTATTTTCATGTTCTTTTAATTTTTCTGGATTTGTAGGCCACGACATGATTTTCTTGAATTAGTACCCCGCCTAATCCTTCGTTACATGCATCGATGAATACGACGTAATCCTTAAAAGGATCAACAATTTTTAATATAGGGGCGATGGTTAATAGCTATTTTAATTTATTAAAGCTTTCCATACACTTTTCATTCCAGTCAAACTTTTTACCTTTCTTTTGTAGGGGAGTTATGGGGTAGGCTATCTTAGAAAATCCTTCAATAAATTTCCGATAGTAACCCGTATCCCCATGAATGATCTTATGTCCGTTACATTTTTAGGAACTGGCCATTCAGTTATAGCCTTAATCTTGTCGGACTCAACAAATACTCCATCCTTAAACATTACGTGTCCTAGATATTGAATTTTGTCTTTAAAGAAATCGCATTTGCTAAAATTAGAAAACAATTGATGTTCTCTTAAAATATGCAGAACTATTTTTAAGTGTTCTTCATGTTCCTGTTCATTCTTCGAATAAATCAGTATATCGTCAATGAAGACGACTATGAATTTATCCAAGTAGTTACTCAAAATACTGTTCATTATTTAAACCAAGTAGTTACTAAAAGCTGCAGATGTGTTTTTTAAACCAAATGGCATTACAACAAATTCGTAATGTCCATAACGAGTTCTAAAAGCAGTTTTAAAGATGTCTTCATCTTTGATCCATACCTGATGGTAGCTGGACCTTAAATCTATTTTAGAAAATATTGTTTCCCCTTGGAACTAATCGAATAGATAGTCTATCTGGGGTAAAGAATATCGATTTTTAATAGTCATTTTATTTAATTGTTGATACTCTATGCATAATCTTAAGGTTCTGTCTTTCTTCTTTACGAATAGGATATGTGCTCCCCAAGGGGAAACACTAGGTCGAATATACTTCTTATCAATTAGTTCTTCTAATTGTGATTTAAGTTCTGTAAGTTCTATTATGTTCATCCGATACGGAGCTTTTGATGCTGGTGCTGCTCCCGGTATTAGATCGATCGTAAAGTCTATGTCTCTTTTCAGATGTAGTCCAGGGTCTTCTTCCGGAAATATGTCTTTAAAATATTTTAAGATAGGTATATCTATCACTTTAAGTTTGTTACTTTGATATTTATCATCTATTACATAAACAAAGAACACTTTACATCATTTACGTACAGATCTCTTCATTTGTAAGGCTGAGATCTCTCTGGTTGTAGTTTTTATGGGAATTCCTGTTACTTTAATTGTATTTCCAGTATTATCTATGCATGTAAAAGTTTTGTCATAGCAATTCAACATGAATCTGTGTTTTTCCAACCAATCCATTCCTATCAGCATATCATAGGAACCTAACGGTAAAATATTCAAATCAACATGCGTATTAAATTCATTCATCAATACTTCACAATTTTTCACATAACTAGTGACCTTACGCTTAGTACCTATGGCTAACTGTACCAACCAATATTTTTCAAATTTCTCTAGTACTAATTTACATAATTCAAAAATCCTAGGTGATACATAACTTAAACTTGCACCCGGATCAATTAGTATGGAAATAGGTTGACTTTTTATCATACCTTCGATATCGACCATGGAAGCTTGATGGTCTTCCTGTCGATTTTCTAATGCAGCACTGATTCTGGGAATACTTCTCGCCATATCTGCAACTGTAACAGCTTCCTGAATGGAGTAAAATTTATTAAAGGTTTTATTTCTTACAAGACAGTCCTTAATGTAATGTGGGTCACCACATTCCCAACATTTTAAGGGTTCCCTCTGTGCAATATTTTTATTAAAATTAGTGGAAGGTTCTCTTTCTTCTGCTGCAATGTGTTGTGGTTTAAAACCTTTATAATTATTGCCCTGATACCCTCTGTAATTATTCCTAGAATTTATGTGAAATTTATTATTATTATTCTTTCTTCTTGGGTCAAAGTTATCCCATATTTTAGTGTTCCAATTAGGTACATTTTCTCTTTTATTTTTATTTTGTTCATAACAGTAATTCGCTTTCGTCATTGCTTCTTCCAGCATCTTTGGATTGTCATACTCAATCCTCTCTTTAAATGGGGTAGGCAAGCACTTAAGAAAGCACTGTATTTTTGTTTTTTCATCTATTATGTATGGTACATAACGGAGAAGACTTGGGAATTTACTACAGAGTTCTTTCATGGTCAAAGCACCTAACCTTAACTCGAAAAAATCTTTCGCTTTTTCTTCATAGTACTGTTCTAAAAGATACTTTTGTTTAAAAAAATTCTTAAAGGTTTTCTAGGTTATGTGTCACTCTTTTATACCTTTTAATTTTTTGATATCTTGCCACCAAATATTTTATTTTCCACTTAAGTTA
The DNA here is from genome assembly GCA_027924585.1 of Larix kaempferi. Taxonomy (NCBI): domain Eukaryota; kingdom Viridiplantae; phylum Streptophyta; class Pinopsida; order Pinales; family Pinaceae; genus Larix; species Larix kaempferi. Next base: position 1,648,341 of record BSBM01000660.1, on the reverse strand, counting down.
TAAATGGCCATTTTTTCCTTCAGTTCATCAAAATAGTTATAAATTTGGAAGTATTTCTTCATTCCAGACAGCCAAACTTCTGCCTCTTCTCATTTCTCAATTTCACCGTTAAACATAGGAGGTTTAATTTTCTTAAATTCTCCTGAAATTTCTTCATAGGGTATGTACTTCTTTTTATCTTTATGACTGTCACTACTTTCACTAGAATCCTGATGTTCTTGTTTTGGTGGTTCCTCACTGGAAGTTTCATCCCCATGACTGGAAAATTCCAACTTTCTTCCTGTACGTTTGTAAGGTGTATCTTTTGGCTTATCATCTTTAGATTATTTGTTTTTATCTTTTTCATTACTGTGTATTTTAGCCAACAGAATATTATTTAGTTCTTCTTGTGCTTTCATAATTCGTTCATTCTCATCCCTAACTCTTTTTAATTCTGACCTTAATTCTTTGACAGTCTGTTGTAATTATGACAGATTATCGGTTCTACTCTCATTTAAGTTTACTCAGATTTCACCTTCTTCATTGTTCACTGATATTCTAGGGGGTGATTCTTCTCCCTCCGACATTCTGAATTCTGCCATAATATCGTGCAAAAATAAAGTTTTCTCCCTCTTCCTGTTTAGTAAGAGAATTAAACCCAAAAAATAAAATAAAAACTAGTTCTATGTTTTTAACAACTGCAAAGTTGGGCCGGTTCAGGCTAAGTGTTGTAAGCATGCTATGATACCATTATGTCATGAACCTCCAAAATTCATTAATAATTTTTTTTATGTAAACGTATAATTGCGTAAATCATCTCTACTTTATTAGCATGCAATAGTTAAAGTAGCATAAATCAAAATCATCCTTGCAATGTAAAGTTACTTATGCTACTTCTCCAACTAATCTTGGCAGGTTAACTCAAAGGTTCTACGGTGTGCCATCGGCTTGATCGAGGTAATGTTTGTTGTTCCTCTTTACAACTTCCCAGTTAAGTTATGATATAACTTGCTTGATTCTAAAGCTAAGTTTGGATCCTAGGTTACGGTCTTAACTTTATTATGCAAAGGATATTAGTGGGAGACTATGGTTATAGTCTTGATCCCATGTAAACTAGAAAGGGGTATGGATATTACCAAGCCTTAGGTGCAAGGGTTATCAAAATGCAACAAGGTTGTGCCTATTAGAAATTTTATGACCATCATTTGGGCTAGTCAAATATTGTAAAGTTTGCATTTAAAATAAAGTTATGGTTTAATCGTCATTTGAGGTGTTGGTTGTTGTGATGGTTTTAAACATTGTACTGTGTAATGATTATCAATTTATGAGCCATCCTGGCTGCGAGTTGACAGCGAAACTAGGCCATTTATGGCTACGTTGGAACATAAATCCAAACTATCCATTTGGACAGGCATATGTTTAGGGTTTCGTAAGGGTTTAATGTGTCTTTTGATGTCCCAACTCCATTATTGAAATTTGGTATATGATTTCTTGCTCTGCTCTGTCGATGGTGATTCTGCGAAGTTCTTCCTGTCACTACCATGCAATGTTAATGGAATTCTTAGTTGGTTGTTGTCCAAGGTTTGAAGGGAGACATCTAGGTTTTAATGGCCGCCACTTACAGAACCTATTGAGAGTTGTGACCAATCCTGGCCAACCTTCACCAGCCTTGAATCTTCCAATCAAAAGGTATGAACAGAAGGTTTTATACTCGGTGATTAAAATTGTTATGTGCTTTTTAGTTTTTAAATAGGTCGTATGGATTAACATGGGTAATCTATCCCGCAGGAAGCAAAGTGATAAGGGTACTCAGGAAGAGTCGACCCTTGGATCTGTCCGCAGTTTGCATAGGTAAGATTATAACCTTTATTTCAAAATCTAAAAGATTACTTTCCCTTTTATAGGGATTTTAACCGTGGTGTTTGAAAGAAAGCATCTTCCAGGTTAGCGACAGGGTCCTCTCTTATTGAGCTTGCGTTTCAAAATGCCCAGGTGAGAAAACTAAGCCTCAAAACCCTTTAAGTATTTACAATGAAGTTTATTTGTTTTATTACTAACTGGATACAAACGCTGGTTTCCACAGGTGATTTTGTGCGGGGTTTTGGACCACGAGAAGGGAACAGGAATTTGTCAACAATATAAGTGAATTGATTAATTGGATGACCTTTCAGGGTTTATGAATTATTTTGCGGAGGTTACCTCGTAGTCTTCGTTTCAGTGTTTGCTTAAAAACGTTTTCCAAAACTCTATTTAATTAGCCATCATTGATGGCTTCTAGTTTTACTACCTCTGTAATTAAAAAAATTGGTATTTTATATTAAATAGTAGATAGCTGATATTTACAGGGATATGAATCCCTCTGTTTAACATTTGCGATCTATTAAAATAGACTGTGACCCTTAGGGTCTTTCCGACTTATGTGAATACTTCCAGAGTGGATATAATCTATGCGTTTTTCTTTTTGGTTAAACTCTTCCTTGATACTATGCTTAATATGATGAATGACTAGAACAAGCATTTTCGGTCTGTTCCATTAAAAATAATTATATAAGTTTTCTTCTATCGATTGATTGCTTTTCTTGTTATTTATTAACAAGGTTGCCATCCTACGATGGAATTACTGCCACGTAGATAGATTGGGTTGTGGAACTACTTAGTTGTGCCACCATAAAGATATTTTATGGTCTCTGTGGAGAGGATCACGATTTCCTTTTTTGTATAAAAATCCTGAAATTTGTTTGGATGTTGATTAGTTAAAGAAAATGATGTTGTAAATATTTAATGATCTCGATAGTTGAAAGGTTAACTCTTTATAATATTTATTATGGCATTTGTAGTTCATAGCTTAAGTTATGATTCCTTCATATCTGACTTTTTGATCTGTAGCGAGGGTTTAGAAAAGAAAACAAGAAATCTTTTTAAAAAGATAGGTTTTCCTTCTCTATAGAAGCCTCTCGGCTCTTGAACAGATCTTAGTAAAATACTGTTTATAAATTTCTAGTTAAGCAGATGGAAACACTTGTATAAACTATTTAGCTATACTTCGCTTTCCTTGCGATCTTGGTATGGTTTGGTCATAACGTTTGAACATATTTTGATAATGTTTTTAAATGAAAACTTTAATCCATCTTGAATCGAAACAAATATCTATTAGAAAACATTATTAATGGTTATCCTATGAACAAAGATAAACAGTTTGACAGAAATGCTTTCATTGGAAAATAAAAAGATATAGGTCTCGATTCAATAGAAATGCTTTACATTTGAAAATAACATAGAAAATATACTTAAAACATAGCAGAGATGTGTAGAATTATACATGAACTAATTATGATTACTTTATAATCTAAATAGTAATACAACAGATTATTTGAATTCAATAATAATAGGAGATATATTACACCGATGTATAAATAAATCCTTTGTCTATTTAGATGCATAATAGAAATCTTGCCAGGGGTTAGATGTGATTCATAATAGAAATAAAAAATCCTACTGTAATTAATTTAGACAAGTAATAAACAGAACAAGGAACCTGGCACCATTGTCGAGAAAACATAAATGAAACAACCGTTCCTCCCAACCAACTCCTAGAGCATCCAAGTCTCACTTTCTCCAGAACCCCTAAGCCTGATCGCTGAACCACAAGAGCGAAATCCACTTAATGCGCCATCTCTTTCATTATCAGATTCAATCCCCGTCCAATGATAGCTTCCTGCTTCTTATGGACATACTATTATATAGTATTTTGCCTAGCACTTGGTCATTTATGAGCCTCCTGCTCTTTAGCACTCAACTAAGAGTGGTGACCTAATTTTGGAAAAGATGCCTCCTGCACCTTGAGTTCTCACTCAGCAATTTCAATCACTTGTCTTTTCCTCTTGTGGGGTCAACAATCACTCATGCAACAACTATTTCATATATGTCTCCCTTCAGTGTTCTTATTAATAAAAGAATAGTTCATTACATTGTTTTTTTTTACTTCTTGTCAAAAATATTTAAAATAATAAATAAACATAAAGTATTCGAAAAGTATTTAATAATACTTTATTTAATCCTGGTGTATTACATAAATCTAGTCAAGGAGGGTGCATGAGAAAAGGAGGTGACCACATTCAATGCATCTAATTCATCATTGAGCTTATAAAAGAAGGAGGGCACACCACTTTCAGATCTTTTTCTAGTTTGTCATTTGTGTTGAGAGCTTTGTTTCTCAAAGGTTGAGTGACGTTCCTCAACCAAGCTTGGGTGATGTGCCCCAATGCTAATATTTATATAGACTTCCTCCATGATCTGATGCAGCCATGGAAGTATTATATGCTGGCTTGAATCATTCATCTTCAAGAAGAACATGAGCCACCAAAGTTAATGCAGAGAGGAGTGCAAGTTTGAGAAGAGTTTGTGGGGAGTTTGAGCAAGGAAGAGAGCAGTAGTGTGGTTGCTCCCTCTGTGAAAGATACCAGATGATGTGATTCCATCCATGAGATTTAATATTCTTAATTTAATCTCTAATTTCTGATCCATCATCCTCTTTCTTCATCTCATTCTCTCATTGAGAGATTTTACTTGGTAATGTAAGAATTACAAATTTTGAGAGCACTCTGTAAGTTTTGGACCATAAATCCTTCTTAATGCTACTATAAATATATGATGGAACTTGTTTTTGTTCATATTAAAGTGTTTGAACTCTGATATATGATATTATATTGGGTTCATGAGCCTTGAAGGTTGTTTGGGATTTCTTTTTACAAAGCTTTCTCTTTACGTATTAAAAATTTGACTAGTTTTGCAGTAATTAATACCAGGAAACCTCTGAGAGTCTATTTTCTGTTCTGTCAGTTATTTCAGGTCCTTAATATCTCACTTAGGCCATCCCAACCCTTAATGTAATATTTTGTGACCTACTGATCCTGTTTGGAAAATCTTGAAAGAAGACTAGTTGATGTAGACTATAGTAGCGCACTTCCACTCTTGATCTCCAAACACTGTCAAACCTTCCCTAAACTCTTGTATATTTTGCATGCCTGTATATTAGAGGAAAAAAACAAGCTATCCACCTTCTGATTGCATTCCAATTTAGTGGAAGTATCTAGTTCTCATATGCTAGTGTACCCAGGAAGCTTTGGAGTAGACTTCAATCACACGACGCAGTTGTTGTCGAAACATAAATGGTCCCAGTACTTTGTACAAAGGATTCTAAAGCTAGCTTAGCCCCTATTGTTTAAGCTGCTGCACATCTAATCTCAGTCACATCAAATCCAAAAAAAATTCCAGGTTGGGAAGAAGTGGGAGGGTTTAATTGTGCTGACAATTCTAGCCTAATACCAATTACTAGTTTTGAATTTTTTCGACTTGTTCATTTGCAATTGAGTTAATATCTCCAAAAAAATCCTATTTGGGGATATTATAGTTAACTTATCCAAACCCTCGATCGAGGGTTTGTATTTGCCACCAAAACTGCTTGATCGATTGATTGACCAATCATGGTATCGAGCATTACATATCTTGATCATTCATTTTACTCACATGAATCCTCGAATGAGATTCGGATTGGAAGTTGAAAACACTTGACCAAGCCACAGATTTCCACCACTGCTCCCCATTCACATCCATCGATGCAATGGTATCCAACTCGAGAGGTTGGTCCATTTTTTAAAACAAATTAAAAATGAATTTTTAATTGATTTTTAAAAATCATCGTCCATGGGAAATTGTTATGTTGTTGAAACTTACAAATTTTGCCTTAAAATTTAATTTTTCGTTTATTTATACAATTAAATAAATTTAATTCGTTTTCTTTTAACTTTTATTAACTAGCAACAATTTTACTGCAATCATTTTCAATTTTTAATTTAAATTTAGTTTTTTTATTTCAATTATATCAATTGGTAGCATTAACAGTACTAATTTGTTTTAATGGTGTGCTGGCAAGCATAAATGCTTCTTATATTTTTTTAATCCTTTAGTAATGCATGGAGGATTGCAAATTAGAACTCACAAATGAAAACTCAAGCAAACTACAATATTATTAAAAACCATAAGCAAACACTTATTTTTTTTAATCATAGCCCTTATAAACCTTCTTTATAAAACCCTAACAACCCTCCCTTGTATCACTCAACTATTTGAGCATGCCAATCCTCTAAGTTGTAAGATATCACCGAGATGGAACGATGAGTTCTCTTTGAGGTGGAAGCTTGATCATATTTTGTTTTATAAACTAGATAGGTGCATTGTGGATTAGGCACTAGAGCTATATTAATGGTGCATTGAAGATTGGGTAGTGGCCACACATGAAGGGTCAAGCATTAACATTGATAAGCATTGGTCACACAGAAAGGTAGTATGATAAGTCCTATATGCATATAACATTAAGAACTGAAAGATGAATCACAATGGTTAGAATCACTTTGATGCACAGAGTAGTAGTCCCTAATTAACAATGGTCCCCATTGCATATCATATGGAATTATCCAACATATGAGGAAACTTTTATAGCCCCTATTCAAGTGTGAAATACTTGGCATGTGTTGATAATTGATGTATCTTAACATTTTCAATGATCTTTATAGCCTTACATGTAGTGTACCAAATTAATTTTCAAATAACCTGATAAGGTGTCGCACCTCTCAAGAACTACTCTAATGTGATGGACCATGCACTCTAATTTCTAGGTCAATGTCAAAAGGGGGATCATGCTACATGGTTCTCTTCTCAAGATTTGGATAAATACAAGGGCATATGAACTCAATATTCAAAACCGGATACATCCCAAGGTGTAGTGCAAACTAATCTTGAAGGCATTGTTAATACACTAATAAGTGACAGTGTATAGATTGCATCATAGTGACCTGATATTACAACATGGACCCTATAATATTTCCTTATGGTGGAGAAATATTGAAAAATTACCTCTATAAACCTTTACATCTAATCCATATGAACCTCATAAATATTAATCCTAATAAACCTAATCCTTAATGCACAACCCATATAACCATTAAACCTTAAACATTATAACTTGATGAATATAACCATTAAACATAAAGCACTATAATTCATATAACATATAACTATTAAATGTTATGACCCCTATAATCCATAATCCATATCCACTCTAATTGATGACATTTAAACCATATAATGACTTTAACCCTTAATCATCATATTCTATCCCTCACCCTAGAAAATAGTAAATATTGTTGATTTGTGTACCAAGGAAAGTGTTCCCTTAGTGACTTTGTGCCTAAGTCACTAAAAGGGGGAAAAGTGACATGATCATTACATAAATTGCTTGAGATGAGATTTTAATTTACTTTAGAGATTAAAGTGAATTTTTTATATATTTAAGTGGTGGTTGAGAGAAAATATTTTTATGGAGATGAAAAGTGATTTTATTCTCATCCATTGATATTAGATCACCAAAGGAAATGTGGGCCCTTGTATTTGGTGACCCCTCAGCTACCCCCATGACAAACATGAAAAGGCAAGGAAAACCAAAAGAGGCACTTCATTCTTGTTTTCATGAGCATTGGAGCAAGTTGAGTTTTGTGAGAGAAGATGAGGCTGAGTGGCATGAATTCCTAGATGCCGAGAACAAATCGAATTCCAAAGTCTGTACAACAACAATTAATGAGCACAAAAATCTAGAAGAGTCTGGGCACTAGTTTTCCCTTGACTGAAACAATTTTGAAGGTCAAGTACAATAACATTAAACACTGAGGCCATACTGTTTGTGGTGTGATTTCCCAAGCAGTTTGTGGGCTCGAAATTCATGGTAGGGTTGGCATGAATTTTGAGGTAGTTTGTTGCTGTTACAGTGGGCACTTTAACCAAGAAGAAGACAATATTAATTGTGCACAAAATTTGAGGAATAGATTGTGAGCAGGTAGTCCGTACAGTCTGAATTTGGCACACTTTTATTTTTGTACTGAGCACAAGTCATCTACAACACTAAAATTTCTAGGCTTGGATTATTGTCTTCATTGGGTTGAGATAAGTTGTATTCATTGTCCTTATTAATGCTGTAAATTCCATTTTTTGAAGAAGACATAAATACTCTCACTCTCTCTCTTGGGTTTTCCCCTTAGGGGGTTTTTCCTAGGCTAGTTGGATAAAAATTACCGAGTCTGCAATTTCATGGCGTGGATGTGATTTTATTTCTACTCATAAAATTTGTAAAATTCTCCTGGTGTTTCAAGTTCAATTTGTTTATGAGAAAACAATTCATTTGCAGTTGTCATGTTCATTGGGTTGGGCATTAAAAAATGATAATTTAACTTGAAATCGGGTTGGGGAATAGCAGTGAAATTTACACAGTATTAGAGCTTGGTCAAAGAGAAGAGGGTCGTTATTTACTGTGATTTTCAGACTTGAGGGAGACCTACTTTTCGTTCACTAGGAAGACTTGTTGGGATTTCATTCTCAGTGAGATGACCATTGGATTGAGGATAGAGGATAGGTTGGACGGGGCATCCAAATTCACTCAAAAAGAACAGATAGTGTTGATTTTGCAGGAGAATGAGTTTTGGGATATACTGAATGGCACACAAGCTAATCCAGTGCAGGTTCATGCTTCTACAAGTGTAGCAGCATCGACAACCTTTAATAAGAAAGATATCATAGCTAAGAGGATAATACTTGATGTGGTGAAGGACCATGTCATTCCTCACGTATCTGGTAAGTATCATCCCTATGAGATGTGAGATTCCTTAACCAAGTTGTACCTGTGAAAATCCTCACAGCAGATCTAAGAGATGATGTATACCTCACAAGAGTAATTATGATTAAGAAGGAAAATAGAAGAAGAGTGAACAATACAGTATAATGAGCAACAAAATAATATGGTATAGTAGAACTCATACAGAAGCAATAATACTTCACACACTCTAATTAATTAATCACAGTATGGACAAATAAATAGTACAATGGTAGAGAGGATTCGAATGCCTAAGGTGGCAATTCGAATTAGCCTCTCAGAGTGATAATAAGAAAAATAGAGTGTCATCGGAGCACAACTAGGTGTCCTCATGATCATCGGAGCGCAACTGGAAGTCTTCATCATCATCAGTGGAGTCATCAATGCTCAAGTAACTGTCAACCATCAGTCAAACTAACTCTGGTAGGTGTAACTGAGTGTAACTCAATTTAACTAAGTGTAATTGAGTGTAATTGAGTGTAACTGAACTGGTAGGTGAAGAAGGGCGAGTTGCTCCCTAAAATCAAGGAAGAAGGGCGCAGTAAGCAACTGGAGGGATAAAACTGAATAGTGAGAAGCTCCTGGGGGCTGGCTAACTGAGGGCTAGGTGTTGGACTGATGACTGGGATGCATGCAAAATGCATGCAAACCCTAAAGGTGCATGCATGACTGAAAATGTAAATAATCAAAATACTGGTGGGACTAGGATGGAGTATAGGAATATCCTAACACCCCCCCTTAATCCATCCTGGGCCCTGGTAGCTAAGACCAAAGGTCACCAAATACAATGAATAATAACAATCAATAAACCAAGGAAGTGGGAAAATTCCATGGGAAACGTACCCCCTCCTCAAAAAATAGACTGTAAGGCACACATAAAAATAAATGCTCCAAACTCAAGCATGTGTGATGCTTGGTCATATGTTTGGAGGTATCTTCTTCTTGGGAAGAAGTGGATCATGCTCAAAAAGCATGTGCTTGTACTTGCTCTTTAGATCGAATGTGATGAGAACAAATCCAACAGTATGAGAATGATCCTTGAACCCGTGATTCGAATCAGCTGAGGTAGGTTCAAATCTGTGAAAGTGCATATAGTCTTTTGTCTTCTCCTTCGAACCACCATGGGTGAGATTATGCCAAAAATAACTATTACATGTTTGCTTGAAATCAAAATCAGATTTAAGACTTAAAAACCAGTTTCTTGAGATCTCCTTTGAACTAGCAGGGGTGAGATCAAAACTATCATATGCATGAGAAATTATCCCAAGCAGTAATTGCTTAGAATACAAATTAGATCCAAGACTTGAATCATGGTTTCTTGAGATCTCCTTTGAACCATAAGAGGTGAGATCAAAACCAGTAATTGCATGAGAATTTATCCCAAGCGAATGGCAATGGCCATAATCTTCAATAACCTTCTGAAAGCATGAATTTATGATCATATAGTAGTATAAAAGAGGAGATAGCTGGAGAGGAGCGAATGCATTACCTTCAGTAGCTGTTTTGACCTCTGAAATAATCATGTGATCATGATGCAAACCAACAGACTCTGGTGCAAGAGAGGATTTAGTACCTTCTGCAATATCTAGAGTGTGAGCTGGCACAGAAAGAGAACAAAGTTTGAGCATGAGTGGAGAATCTGTAAGTTCTTTGTCAACAATTTCAATATGGGATGATATTGGTTCATGATCTGAGAGACCATAAAGAGGAGTGAATGCATCACTTTGCTTGCTTTCGAATAGGTTAGGACCAAGTCCTTCATTCTTTCTGCCAAATTTTTCATCCAGGTGAGCCCATAACTCTTTTGGAGTCCATAACTCTCTTGGAGTTTCAACACCATCACGGTATTTGAATTTGAATCTTTGGTATGCACACAAGGCAAGCATCATTGTTCCAAAGGCCATGTCACCTTTATTCAACCAGTCAATATTCTCTTCAGAGGATTCGAACTCTCTTTCAAAATAACAATCAAAGAGATCATGGCTCTTCAAATATGCTATCATTCTTGGTTTCCATTCATCATAGTTGAATGGAGAAAGAAGAGGGATTCCTTCTAAATATGAATCCATTGAAGCTGTAGAAGACCTGCAAAAACAATAGAGAATAATTGCAACTACTACTGCTGCAAAAATGCAGAAACTGCTGCAACTGCTGCACTCGAAGTCTTGGTAATAACCTGCAAAAAACTCTCAAGAATGGAGATAAACAATACTCTCAACATGCTCTGATACCATGTGAAAATCCTCACAGCAGATCTAAGAGATGATGTATACCTCACAAGAGTAATTATGATTAAGCAGGAAAATAGAAGAAGAGTGAACAATACAGTATAATGAGCAACAGAATAATATGGTATAGTAGAACTCAGATAGAAGCAATAATACTTCACACACACTAATTAATTAATCACAGTATGGACAAATAAATAGTACAATGGTAGAGAGGATTCAAATGCCTAAGGTGGCAATTCGAATTAGCCTCTCAGAGTGATCATAAGATCAATAGAGTGTCATCGGAGCACAACTAGGTGTCCTCATGATCATCGGAGTGCAACTGGAAGTCTTCATCATCATCAGTGGAGTCATCAATGCTCAAGTAACTGTCAACCATCAGTCAAACTAACTCTGGTAGGTGTAACTGAGTGTAACTCAATTTAACTAAGTGTAATTGAGTGTAACTGACTGTAACTGAACTGGTAGGTGAAGAAGGGCGAGTTGCTCCCTAAAATCAAGGAAGAAGGGCGCATTAAGCAACTGGAGGGATAAAAATGAATAGTGAGAAGCTCTTGGGGGCTGGCTAACTGAGGGCTAGGTACTGGACTGATGACTGGGATGCATGCAAACCCTAGAATGCATGCAAACCCTAAAGGTGCATGCATGACTGAAAATGTAAATAATCAAAATACTGGTGGGACTAGGATGGAGTATAGGAATATCCTAACAGTACCAAAGTTTCAACGAAAATCAGAAAATGGTACTGAGAGAGAAGTTGAAAAGCACAAGGATGACCAAATATGAAAATGTGACTTCCTACCTCACTAGGATTACACAAGGGTTGAGCTTGGAGCTGTTGGAGAGAAGGTTAAGGATAGTGAGCTAGTGTAGACAACCTTGAATGGCGTGACCAATCCATTGGTTGTATTTATGGAGGCCATTGTTGCTAGAGAGAACATGCCTTCTTGGGATCGTCTTTGGGATGACTTTTTTCAGGAGGAGACCCGAAGAGGGTATGTATATGGTAGCTCATTCCATAGTAGGGATGATGAGGAGAATTTTTCTTTGTTAGCAAAAGGGAAGAAGAAGAAGTCTAAGAAGGGTCCCAAGCAAGATGGGACTAAGAAGTAAGGTGGACAAAAGAAATATTTGTTCAAAGTCAAGTGCTTTTCTTGCCAGGCCTTTGCACACTATGTTGGACATTGACCAAACAAGAAGAAGAAGAAGAAGAAGCAACATATAGCAGCTTCAACAGATATAGATGCATATGCAGATAGATTTGAGAGAGAGTTCTCTATGTGCTAGTCATTCAAAGAGAACATTTATTACCAGTTCATATATGGAGGATGAGAGAGAGAGAGTACTCACTATTGGTTGGCCATTCCTTGAGTGATTCCACCACCACATGCACTTGGTACATTGATAGTGGAGCTTCGAGCCATATAACAGGTGTGCGATATATGTTCTAAGATTTTACACAGACATTATTAGATCTAGAGATGGTTTTGGGAGTTGACATGGTTTTCAGAGCAGTTGGGCAAGGGACCATCACTTTTCAAAGGGATTCCATAGATCCCATGACTTTGCTAGATGTCGTGTATGTCCCTGGGTTGAAGGAGAACTTGTTTTTAGTTTCCACGATTGAGGATAGGGGATTTGGGGTTTACTTCCTTGATGGGCATGTGAACATTTTTCCTAAGGCATTACAAACATCTGATTCTTTTTCTATTGGAATCAGATGTGGGAAATTGTAAGCTCTTGTTTCAACCGTTACATGATCTGTCACACAGCAATATCGGTGATCTATGAGAGCTATGGAATAGGAGGATGGATCACTTCCATCATCCAACTTTGCGGATGTTGAGAGATATGGTGACTGGTTTTCCTAAGTTCAACACAAAGAAAAGTGATGTATGTAGGGGTTTTCTTTGGTAAACTATACCAAGACTTCTTTGTCAAGCAGTGACAACAAATCAACAAGAGTACTTGAATTGATACATTCTGACTTATGTGGTCCTATGCATTTTGTTTCATTGACTGGTTTTGAGTACTATGTTTCATTTATTGATGACTACTCCAGGAAGACCTGGATCTACTTTATGAAAATCAAGAAGTTGGAAGAAGTATTGTAGAGGTTCCAAGAGTTCAAAGCTCTTGTGGAGAAATAGACAGGGAGGAGAATTCAGGTGTTGAGATCAGATAATGGGGTTGACTATACCTCCAATGAATTCAATGATTTTTGTGCATAGGAGGGAATCAAGAGATAGTTGAAAGTACCGTACGCTCCAGAGAAGAATGGGGTGGTTGAGATAAATAAAGTGGCCATTATGGGAGTAGCGAGAGATATGCTACATGATCATAGTTTTTGAATCTTTCTTTAGGCTGAGGAATGTAGCACAACTATTTACATTCAGAACAAGAGTCCTCACCGAACCTTGGGGTTTAATACCCCAGAGGATATGTTCATTGATAAGAGGCCTGAGGTTGGCCATTTCAGGATTTTAGGTTTTCTTACTTATTCTCATGTCCCTTTATAGGAGAGGACAAAGTTAGATCCCATTGCAAAGAAGGGTATCTTTGTGGGTTATGATGATACTTCGAAGGCCTTCCACATTTATCTTCCCTTGTAGCGGAAAGTTGTTGCGAGGAGGGAGGTAATATTGGAGGAGGAGTGGGACTTCAGGAAGTCTCGTGAGTCAGAGCAGGGGGAGAAACAAGATTCAACACCTCAGGTGATCACTTAGAGTCGAACTTCATAGAGTGTAGGATCATCGGTATTAGGGGTGATTGGTCCACCGGTTATAGGTGCTTAAGTTTTAGGGACACAGCCCATAGGTTCATCTGGTACAGGTTCAGGTTCTTGGGTTACAATTTCACCAATTCTAGCTTCTGATTCACATGAGTCATTGGATTCTAGTTCACAGGTTCATGGTTCGCCAACTACAGGTGGTTCTACTCACAAGTCTTAGTATTCAGAGGATGATACACTAGTTTGGGAGGATTACTCAGGGAAGAGGAAGCCCAAGTGGCTTAGAGATACCTTGAAAGAGGCAAAGTCAGTTGGAGAACCCAAGAGACTCGTTCGAGAGATCAAGATGCCAGAAATGTATGGTATGGCTTAGGTGGCTAGTCTTCATGATTTGGAGCCTTCCACTTTTGAGGAGGCATCTCAGCATCACATGTGGAGAGATTGCATGATGGAAGAGTACCATTCTATCATGAATAATGATGTTTGGGATATTGTACCAAGACATGAGGGGAAGTCAGTGGTGACTTCTTGATGACTTTACAAGATCAAGCATGCTGCAGATGGAAGTGTGGATAAGTAGTGTACAAATATCGGTTTGTGACGCTGGGGTTCTCACAAGTAGAGGGAGTTGATTAATTATGATGAAACATTTGCACCGGTTTCTCATTACTCTTTAACCAGATAAGTGATCTATGGGTTGGAAGATCCATTAGATGGATGTGAATACCACATTCATCAATGGGATTCTATAGGATGAGGTGTATCTTGAGAAACCACATGGATTTGAGATTCATGGGAGAGAGTATAATGTTTGCAGGCTGAAGAAGGCCTTGTATGGGACGAAGCAAGCTCCTAAATCTTGGTACTCTAGGATAGACTCTTATTTGTTGTCAATGAGATTTTAGAAGAGTGACACAGATCTGCACCTTTACTACATCATGGTTGGTGATGATCCACTCATTCTTATTCTATATGTGGATGACTTGTTCATTATAAGTGTAGAGAGGCTCATTACAACATGAAAGAGACATATTGCTTCAGAGTATGAGATGAATGACATTGGGTTGATGCATTATTTTCTAGGATCGGAGGTTTGGAAGGATCCTAGACATATTTTCCTGGGACAGGGGAAGTATGCAATTAATATTCTAAGGAGATTTCGTATGGAGGATTGTAGGATGATGGCCACACTAATGATCACCTATTGGAAGAAGATCCATGCTTCCTAGGTATATTTGGTGGATCCGACCTTATATCGTTAGCTCATTGGTTCTTTGAAGTATATGGTCAACTCTAGTCCAGATCTGTGTTTCGCAGTGAACACTCTCAGTCAATTTATGGTGGAGCCTAGGAGAGTGCACTAGGTAGACTCCAAACATGTGTTGAGATATCTTGATGGGATAGTGGATTTTGGTATGGACTATAGGAGGATAGATGGTGTTATTTTGATTGGATTCACATATTCAAATTGGGCAGGAAGTGTGATGGACTGGAAGAGCACTTCTGGTTGTTGTTTCAGTTTGAGCTCGATAGTAGTATCGTGGTTCAATCATAAGCAAAAATGTGTTGCTTTGATTTCTACAGAGGATAAGTACATGGAATCCAGTTAGGATAATTGTGAGGCCTTGTGGCTTCTCAAGTTGTTGGTGGATTTATTTTGTCAGGAGATGATCCCTATAGTTATTTACTATGACAATCAGAGTTGCATCCAATTCTCTGAGAATCCAGTATTCCATGATAGGTCAAAGCACATAGAGACTAGGTACCACTTCATCCGTGATTATGTTAAGAGAGGAGTTGTGGATTTGTGGTACATTTCCACTGATGAGAAGGTGGTAGAAATTATGACGAAATCCTTGGGGAGGGGAAAGTTTGTCTTCTTTAGGGACAAGTTGGGAGTGGTGTAGAACACCTTCCTCGATAAGAGGAAGTGTTGATTTTTGTACCTAGGAAAGTGTTCCCCTAATGACTATTTGTAAGTCACTAAAAGGGGGAAAAGTGACATGATCCTTGCATTAATTGCTTGAGATGAGCTTTTAATTCACTTTAGATATTAAAGTGACTTTTTGATATATTGAAGTGGTGGTTGAAAGAAAATATTTTTATGGAGAGAAAAAGTGATTTTATTCTCATTCATTGATCTTAGATCACCAAATCCATTGTGGGCCCTTGGATTTGGTGACCCCTCACCTACCCTCATGAGAAACAAAAAAAGGCAAGGAAAACAAAAAGAGGCATTTCATTCTTGTTTTCATGAGCATTTGGAGCAAGTCGAGTTCTGAGAGAGAAGAGGAGGCTGAGTGGCATAAATTCCTAGATGCTGAGAACATCTCAAATTCCAAATTCCGTACAATAACAATTAATGAGCACAAAAATCGAGAAGAGGATGAGCACAATTTTTCCCTTGACTAGCATAATTTTCGCAATCAAGTACAACAACATTAAATATTGAGTCATATTGTTTGTGCTGTGATTCCTAGGAAGTTTGTGGGCTCGAAATTCAAGGCAAGGTTGGAACAAATTTTGAGGCAATATGCTATTGTTATAGTGGGAAATTTAACTTAGAAGAAGATAGCATTAATTTTGCACAGAATTTGAGGAATGTACTGTGAGAAGGTAGTCCATACAGTTTGAATTTGGCACACTTTTCAATGTTGTTTTTGTACTGAGCACAAGTCATCTATAACACTAGAATTTCCAGGCTTGAATTATTGTCTTCATTGGGTTGAGATAAGTTGTCTTCACTGTTTCATTATTGCTGTAAATTTCAGTTTTTGAATAATAAATAAATACTCTCACTCTCTCTCACATGTTTTCCCCTTAGGGCGTTTTTCCTGGGCTAGTTGGCCAAAAATTACTGAGTCTACAATTTCATGGTATGAATGTGATTTTATTTCTGCTCATAAAATTTGTAAAATTATCCTAGTGTTTCCAGTTCAATTAATTCTTTATGAGAAAACGATTCATTTGCAGTTGTCATGTTCATTAGGTTGGGCATTAAACAATGAGAAGTTAACTTGAAACCGGTTTGGGGAATAGTAGTGAAAATTTACAAATATAACTATTTTTACTCCTAAACCTTAATGCCGTAATACCAAACCACTATAAAACCTACACCCATCCCATAAAATCCTTGACAGGGTTTTCTCCCTATACTATATAACTCATCACCCCTAATCTATATCCCTTATAACCACAAATGTAAATTACCTTATAACCCTTATAAATTATAATTCCTATAATTTCTAATCCCTAAACCTTTTTATGTTAAATAACCTCTAATGTATTTTGAATGATGACTCCCGATCCCTTATCCATATAAACCCTATAACACATAAGCATAATAACCTATATAATGATGATGACAATTCGTTTTAACATCCTTTACACTAACTTTATTTGTAGGGCCGAGACAAATAGAGAGTGAAAAAAAACTTGGAATTAAAATACTGAAGTTACTTATTTATAATTTTGTTTTGATGTTATTTTATATTCATAGTAAAGTTTCTATGATAGTTTGTTTATCTTTATTTAGGATCTCATTAACCAAACTGTGATTGTAGATATCACTATAAGGACATCTATGTAACACTTAGTTTATAATCCTTGAATCCCTTAACCTGAACTCTTATATAACCCTAACCCCTAAACCCTAATCACCATCCCATAAACCCTATGTTTCTTATTCTTTGATCCATAATACCTAAAACGCTAATAACACATAATCCTTATAATCAATAATGTAACACCCCAATTGGAGAATATATCAGCCATAGTCCTTAGACATAACCCTAAGTATTATTAAATTATATTAAAATAAAAGGAAAAGAAACAAAATGGGGGAAAATATTGATTAACTAATAAGTATATTAAATAAGAAGAAGATAGTTTTAATTTAAGATGAAATTAGATTAAGTGCATGCATGACAAGTGGTGTCATCCACACAAAAATAAGAAAATAGATTTTAATTAGAGATTAAAGCTATATAAGGGGGAAGGCCATTTTGTAAGGGGTTCCTCTCTCGGAGGTTTGAGGTTTCATTTAGAATGCTTGTCAAGTATGTTGTTTGTAAGGTTACCTGGTGTTCGGTGGTGAGAGAGAGGAGAAGGGATTTTATTAGTTTTTGGCATTGGGTTATTTGTTGGGGCTTGGGGGCCTTCGGTTCTATGAATGAAGGGATTAGGTTGGGTGGAGAGTTGTCCCCCCAATTCTTGTTGCAGGTGCCGGATATGGATGTGGATTCAACATGGGAAATTTTCCTACATCTAGGTATATCTATTAGTATTAAAGTGGTTTAGGTATGTATTCTTCCTCATCTTTTGAATGATTAAATTATTTCTTTTAGTTAATGAAGAAAATTATGAAAATTAGCCTATGCCTAACTTGCAGTAATTATTTATTGTAAATCTTGTTTTTAAATGTATGATGCTGATAGTAAAACTTCAAATATTAGTTAGTTGGGTCTAGTTTGGCTCCTACATTTGGTATCAGAGTTGGTTTTCCAAACATGGGACTTATGGAACCTCCCTCTTCTTTTGGAAGAATTTTGTCTATTAAAAAAACAGAGCTTGGAGTTAATTTAAATGTGTTTGAAAGCGCCGTAAGCTTAACTAATTCCCGGGATTTTGTTGTTGTTTAAATTTCTTGAGCTATTTTAAGGAAATTTAATCTCACATATTGATACCCATGAAAGGACCCCATATTTTATAAGAGTTAGTATTTTCTTTAGCTAAAATACTTGACCAAGAATTTAGTAACTTGTTTTTATTTAGTGGCATTTTGTAAAAAGAATCAACTATTTCAATTTATCTAGATTATCATACAAAGAAAAATCATCTTGAAATACGATACAAATATTACTTTCCTTAAACCATGATTTTTAAGTTTTCACCCAACTTCTTTCACATTGTCAAAATTGGTTCATAATTGTTTTCATAAACTGATTTGCAGTAATACTTGGAACATAGGTCTGCTAGTCAAGAAGTCCCAATGGTCAATCGATGTGGGAATTTTGAGTTCCATATAACTTTTATTATTTCACACTATCAAAATTTGTCAACACCTTCTTTGAACCCCATAACATATCCTAGAAGCTCTAAAAATATAACAACTTTCTTTGGATTAGGGATGCGACAAATTATTACATGTATGGTTGAAAATCGTAATATTATATATCACATAATTGATGCTTGTTATAGCATAATTTTCCACCTTGTGAGCATTAACATTAATTGGCCTTTAGGATCCATTTCATTGAATCAGATTCATCATTTTGTCCTCCAGGAACACATAATTCCCTATTTTTGTTCTTGTACGCTAGTTGTTCCACTATAGCCAGCGTACACGCAGGTTGTTCCACTATAGCCCGTGGGTACCAAGTAAAATGGTAAAAATCATTAGAAAATTACTTTTTACTCCCAAAAAGCGGTCTTAGGGTGACCTTTGGCCCTCCATATATGCCAAAACGCCTCGATGTGTCCTTTCACTTACCTTTGGAAGGCTATATATTGAGCTCTTATGGTGTATGGAAGGAAGGAGAAAGAGAGAGCAAGATAACTATAGTGGATTTTTGCCGTGACTTGAGTCTACACTCATTGATCCTTGTTGTTGTGAACGCCTTATGTTCACCTACCAAACTCCTTTCATAGTTTGAGTTTTCCATTGCATGGGGGATTGAAGTGGTGGAGGCACAAGTGGAGAGACCCAGTTCTTGGTTCAGATTGGTTGTCGACAAGAGGTCGTATATTGTACTTCTTGTTATTTATTAATGGAAATACTCATTTTCTCATCCAATTGATGTTGTGAATATTGTTAAATTACATTGGGTTATATTTTCTTATGATATCATGGATCATGTTATTGATTATGCTAATGTCTTTTACATGTTATATGCACTTGCTTGCACTTGTTGTTGAGACTAATCTACAGGTTCAAGTATAGAAGTTGAAAGCTCAACGAGGATCTACTTCGAACATCCGGTTGAAGGTTGGTATTTTCTCCATTATCTTAGCATTGTCATTTATATAGCATTGCATTGGGAATTGAGTTATTTTCTGGTAGTCAACTGTCTGTTGTGGTCTACCCCAAGCCATAGGGAACAAAGATCCGCGAGTTGCTGAGTGTTCCTTGTTATATGGAATAACGTCGCCCAGTAGAAAAAAAAATTCTGAATGTTTATGGATTTGCTTCTACAGGTGGCTGAAGTTGGCATTTCAGGATATTTTGCAATTGTGTAAATATGTGCAGAATTGTGGAGAAAATTGTCATTTTTGAAGTGACGTAGTTTGCACACCCAAAGTCGGAATGGAATATGTGGATAGGAATTGGAAAGCTTGTCCAGCAAGGAATAATGGTGTATGACCAGAATTTGAATAGGGCTATCATACATCATAGATAATTAGAGCAGAAAAATGCCAGTGGCTGTTTTGACAAAAAAAAATTGTTGTTGTCAATATGGACAATTTCTAGAATTGCATGCCTGGAAAGTAGCAAGTTAGAATATTATGCATGATTATATGTATTGAATTGATGCTTGGTGATTAAATCATATCTAATGATTCATTGTGTGTTTGCTAGAGGCCATGAAACCATACCAACTATGATGTGTAAGAGGAATCCCATGCGGCGATGAAGGATTGGAAAGAGAGAATCCCTTAACCCTGTTTTGCTACTGTATTTATATTTTATGAGCTTGATGTGTAGAAAATTATGGCATGAGAATGTTGAAAATGCCAAAGATTAGAGAGATGGCATGAATATGCATTGGCTGACATTTTAATAAACATTGCACAGTGCATGAGCAGATGCTTGTGCACACATAGGATATTACATATTGGTAAAAGTAGTAAAGTTCTACATATGCAATGAACCACTAATGGCAAATATTGTGGTTGATAATCACTATTGGTGTTGGTATTGGTTGTAGGCCACATGTGTTGATAATCACTATACAACAGAAGCATGGCCACATGTGTTGATGATGTTGTTGCATATGGCCAACAACCTTATGAAGAAAAGGCTAGGGCAGCAAATCCATGATTAGAGATTGGTGGAAGGATTCTGTAATCCTCTGTAAGAGACCAACTAATCAGGTAACATCAAGGGTGTAAATGGGAGCCATGCAGGTAATGGTTTAATTATGATGATTGCATAAGTGTTGAAAAGGGATTGGGTAAGAATCCATTGAACCATATTTAGTAATCATAGAAGGGTGTGCATTTAGGATTGAAATGCATTCATATGGATAACATACTGCCATAGTGTGGTGGAGCATGGAGTGGTGAAAGCAAGAGGCCTCATACCATGTGACTATTTAGAAATTTAGACTACATTCATATAAAAATATATCATGCCATGTGTATGTTGGTTATGAGCTTAATAATCAAAGCAAGTGAGGACTGGTGGTCCTGATTATGGTAATGCATGTTGTATGATGTAGTCATGTTTCAGCCATAATATGTTTGAATGCAGAACATTCATGAACCAATGCAAGGTAGCATTGAATGGATATGAATTAAGAGATTTTATAAATCTTGTAGTTATGCATTGAGTGGATGCATATGAAAAGTTTGAGTAAATGTTGTAAATGTGCATGCATAAGTGTGGGTGCACATGTTGTGATGCATTGCATGAATGCATGGGGATGGTATATGTGTTATTGCAAACTAAATAATGGATGAGATGACGAATTGATGATAATTCTAAGATCATTTCATGGACTGTTATGAATGCAAAATAGTAAGTGCATAAAGAAGGTAGTCATGATTGATGGGCTGTCGGAATACTCTGTGGAAGGGCAGAGTTGTATAAATCATATGACTGTGAAATAATGAGTATCTAAAGTTTCATTTAAATTGCATGAATGACGCGACTCTACCTTGAAAATTTAGTATGATAATGATTCACTTGAAGTAAATGAGTTGGGTGATATTGATATGTTAACAACTGAAAGTGTTCAAATTATTGAGTGTCATAATTCTGAGATCACTTCAGTGACTGTTGTAGCAATGAACAAATTATATGCATAGATACTCCCAGCATGTTTGGCTGATTGAAAGTTTCAGATTCCAGGTAGAAATGTCTTGCGCATAGAAATGAGGATAAGAGCATAGTAAAGACTGAACTCTACCATGTGCAAAAGCCAAAGGTTATGAGAAGGTTCTCATGGTTGTGAAACTTAACTTATGCATGAAACAAATCTGAAAATATTCTGATTTAAGTTTATGAGAATAATATCATGGTTGCAAATCTAATTTCTGTAGGGAACAGATTTGAAAATTTTGATTTGGAGCTTATGAGAAGGAATCTCATGGTTGAGAACTCTAAGTTCTGCTAGAAACAAGGATTGTAAATCTCAGATTTGTAAATCTCGGATTTGGAATTTTGCTAATAAATGACTAATGACTATTTGGCTTATATGAATTGTGTCAGGAGAAAATCTTGTAAGTGGATGTTCATGTATGGTAGCAGACATAAGACCATAATGGGAGAAGTGATACCACTTACAAGAGCCAAGCAATATGAGGATAGCCTCATGGCTAAGAAAATCAATTTATGTAGTAGACAGAATTGCAAATTCATATTGAATTTAATTATTAATTCCAATTGATTGGTTATGGAACAATCACATATGAATTTTATTGTTAAGTGTTGCTGACTGTTTGGCTATTTAATAAGTGTGTCAAGAAGACACATTGCAGTAAGACCATGAGAGAGGGTCTGCAGAAGCCAAACTTCATGGAAAGGATCTCATATCTTGGAAATGGGTTTCGGGTGAAACGCCATTGGATATTTTGATAATGTCCCACCTGCACTGCATGATTGGTAAACAATATGAGTGAGATGGTAAAGATTATGTTAGTAAGACATATGAGGGTTATGTAACATCAAAAGGAGTTGGGATGACAAACCGAGGGACTGTCAACTTAGAGAAGGAGCCCCTATTCCTCATTAATGAAGAAGACTACATCTGCAAATGGATAAGCTTTGTGTGACCCTAGCTAAGAATATGCATGTATAATTGTTAGATTCAATATGCAGAGCATGTTTTGATTTTATTTCCATTATGGCAGATTGCTTGAGTATGAGTAGGGCCTACATGGTTCACATCGGAAAGGGGTGCACACTTTTTTGATGTTGAGTTATGACAGGAATGTCAATATTGACTACACCCTAAGGGAATGGACACATTCCCGGTGTGTCAATGTTGGATAGTGAATGTTATGAAATATGTTTATATTTTTAGAGCAGTAATACTGATGAGCTTGCTTATCCTTCTTGTGTTATCAGCTTACACAGATGCAATTTGGTGTTGCACATTAAAGGACAAAGTGAAGAAATGGTACTCAAGAGGACTATATGAGCAGTGGTAACCTTTGTGCAGTATGAGTGGGTATTGTGGGGCCATGCTAGCCTATAGTTAAGATAGTCACCTAAAGAGTTCCTAAAGGGAACCACTAGTTTGCACAAGAGAAGAAGTGCCATCCTTGTGGGGGTGAAGAATTGTTATGCGCATGAAGGGTTGTGGTACGTGTGAAAGGATGATGCAAGCCTAAGGAAGAGTAGTAGATCCTTGACCTATAATGGTCGGTGATGCCGTTTCCTTCCATTGGCCGATGACACAAACGGATGTGATGGCTCAAAAATGGAGAGGGCCAACCAAGTATGGGACTGGTTGGGAACCATAAATGCTTGGTAAATCTAGTTGGTGTGAAGGTGTACTAGTTGAGCATTAACTATTTGATGTTGTGGAGTAGCCTGCGTACTAGCCAAACATCCAAGTCCCTAAGCGATCCCAAGGCTTGCAAAGCAAAGTAGGACCCCGTGGACCAGAGAGGAAACGCGCAATACAGATAAGTATTTGGTTATCTTGCAGCTTCTTGCTTATGAATAGACATGTGTATATGATTTCTTAAACTCTTGTTTAGAGATAAACCCTATGAAAATAAACTAAACATGTGAATTGATTCAATGTTTGAGTGTAGGGTATTGTTGGAAGAAAGGACTATGAAGGCATCCTAGGGATGCATGTGGACATGTGACGATCCTAAAGAGCTCAACATGAGCAATAATGAAAGATGGGGCTATTGGAACTGTGTGATTCCTAGCAGCCAAGAGTTGTAGACAAACCATGTGAAGGGACTCCATGGTTGAGAGGTCTAGAATAGACCATAGACACTAAGTGCCATAGCCAAGAAGGGCAGGTCAAGCATTCACGTTGAAGTGAAAAAGGCTAGGAGCATGAAAACCACAGTGGCGGTGTAGGTTCCCGAATGGAACAAGACTAAGAGGAGAAAACTCTTACTACTCTCTCTTTCCTTTTTATTGATGCATTTATAAAAACAAAAAAATGTTTGATGCATGTCATGACTTGAAATGATTGTGTTAATTGCTTGAAATAATTGTGAATGTTGAATTAATGAATTTCCTGTGAATGGATGAACATGAAGGAATTCAAGAGTATGTTGGGAAAGCATGGAAAGTGTAAAATTCTCATGGATAAAGCATGGACTACCCATGTCAATTGGGCAATTAATTGATTGATTTTAATGTTTGTATTATGCTTGGCCTAACATAAATTGCCATGATGTATTTCACAGGTGAGAAAGTGAAGCTAATTTATTACAATTGTTGCAAAAAAAGTGCTACTTGTGAGCAAAGTGAAAGCCAGTTGTGTACATTGGCCATGGGAACAAACCAAAAGCTAATGGATTTGGCTGAAACTCTTCTTCAAACAATTGCCAAGACCCAAGAAAATCTTGGAGAGATGCTCAAGATACAGAAGAGGCAGAATGAGATGAACCACAAGGTTTTGCAGGACTCTATTTGTTTGCAAAGGGAGGTAAAAATACTTATGGGAGCAATCAGTAAGGGAAAGGAAAGTGGATCAATGATGAGACATTCATCCAATCAGTCCACTAAGAAATGTTCCAGGCATGAAGACTCAAGGGATATTGAGCAGGTAAAGATGAAGCAGTCAGTGAAATGTTGGAAATGTGGAGGACATCATTTCCTCTGCAACTACCCAACAAAGGAACATCAAGAAGGTAGCAACTATAAAGTTTTCAGACTTGTGGATGAGATGAAAGGTCAGAACCAGTAGGACCAGTTTGTGGAAGCCAAGGGACTTGGTCTTGAAAGTTCAAAGTAAAGGATAGAACGCAAGGCAGATCTACAAAATTTTTGAAAATTTTGGACGTGTAAATTGTATATGTATTTCTAAGTATTGGAACACCGAGGACGGTGTTATTCTAAGGGGGAGGGGATTGTAATACCCCATTTTGACCCTTAGGAAATATTATCTTTTATTGTAAATATTGTATACGTGTGATGTATGTTTTCCTAGCATGGAGCTCAAGGCCAAGGCCCAGCTAGTGGATGCTCAGATTATTAGTTAAAAGGCAAGCATTTGACATTTTGTTACCCATGTGCTATTAAGCCATGGGATATTGTAAATTGATTTAAATATTTGATATTGCAATAAAATACCAAAACTGGCTATGGGAGCAACAAATGAGAAGGGGCCATGTGTATCCACTAGAGAGTGGTGAGGGGGTTGTGGGATTGAACCATAGGTTTACAATTGTCATCTTGAGAACCCATTTGACTTTCTTTGCTAGCATTTATTTCTGTGTAAGAAAGTTGTTGAAGAAATCAGTCCATGGCTTCAATGGAGCATGGGCAGACCATAAATTCGTATGGCAGAGTATGGGCTCTGTTTTCTTGACCCACAAGTCACCCTACCTCAGGGGAATTGGTTATTCCTCATTCCCATTCCATTGTTGAACATCCCAGCATCAATTTTCATCCATTTCAAATTCCCAGGAGTGAGAAAAAACATAAATCGCAACTTTGCAAGGACCCATGTTTTGAAGAGCCATAAATGCCCAGAATTGGTATTTGACAGTGAAATTCAATGGGGGATCCATATATATGAACCTTGGGGCGAAATTGAGAGTATTAGATGCCCCGAAATCCATTGGAAAACCCAGTTTTTATAGCCCATAAACCCAGTGACTGGATTAAGTTATTTGTTGACAGAATTGTGAGGAACCCAAGCGTGAATGTTTGAACAGAGGATTGGGTTGCTTGAGTTTAGCTTGAGAATTCTGTAGCTATGTGGTTGAGATCATTGGCTTAGCATCCTCCTCCTTTTCCTATTGCATGCTTGATAAACCCAACTATGTGTTGGCTTAGCATGATTGTTTGAGTGAAACCATGGCTGTGAGTGAGCCCATCTAGATCCTCCTTAGTGGATACACATCCCAACTCAGGGGTGATCTCTTAGCTGAAAGAATATAGGCTGGACAGAGATATATGGTTGGGTGGAACGTTTCTCTCACATAGCCAGTTGTTTGGACAACTTCATCTCAAAGATAAGTGTTCTCTGTGTTAAAATTATAAGCATTATGTGTTTTGCAATGTGTTACTTCTGAATGATAATTATTCATATTAATGGAATTGATATGTGCTATACCTCTATATTTCACAGTGTCGCATCCCCATCACAAAACAAGTTGACGACACTTTCCCCACTGTTTTAAACCATCCGGAAGAGACAGATGTTGAGTCAACCTTGAAGGTGAATCCACCCTGGCAAGTTTTGACCTATCTTGGACTTTATTTTTACACACTACTGCGCCTTGCCATCTTGCCAAAACGCGGTACTAGACACTACCGCGTTCTGCTTTTTCCCCAAAGCGCGGCAGTGCCGCGTTCTGTAGCATTTGCAAAACGCGATACTCTTTTTATAGCTTTTTTCCCTTGGCTTGTGGGATTTTGGATTTTCGAAGATAATGGAAGATTGGGTTCCTTGATTCGATCTCAACTCATCTCCTTCGATTAGAAACCCTGATCCACTTATCCCTCCTTAGATCCACCCATCTCTCTTGTTGGTTAACCTCACCATTCACTATAAAAGAGAGGAATGCCATTGGAAAAAGGGAGGACTCTTGAGAGCACCAAACTTATGGTCTTCCAGCATTGTGGAGATAGCTAGAGGAGAAGACACTTGGAGTTGGAGGACTGGCTTGGACATCAAGCACCCTTTGTAAGTAATCTTCAAGTTGTAATAGAATAACTTGTCTTGTTTTCCCAAATCATTTGTGTTAATCTTGTTTTAATGATATGATTTGTATCTTTCATAGATTTAGATCCTAACTCATGTTTCAGATTGCTAGAGGATAGTGCATACTTGTATTTTGGTTCCTCCTTAACAGGTTCATTTGTGAAGACTTGGAGCTTGGAGCAAATATCAAAAACAAGCGTTTGGATATAAGGTCAGTTAAACTCCTCCTATTCTCTTCAACATTTTAATACTGAGATGTTTGTTAGATCTAGGGATTCAAGGTTGCATTTGTTTCGTTTTGTTCTTAGCCTAGAGTTAGTCTAAGTCTGCTTTAGCCTAAGGGAATTTTGACTTATCCGTAGGGCAGAATTCCACATAACAAGAATGGCGACTCCGCTGGGTTTGATTACTGCTTGATTGGTTCAATTCACAGTCATTTATCTTTGAATTGTGAGTCTTTTATTGCACTTCAAACCAGCTTGAATCTTGGTCTTTTTTGACCCTTATTCACCCCTCCTCGCAGTATTTATCTCCCTGTTTAATTACTGAGTCCCCTGGGTTAGCAACAACCCTGAAAACTTTATCTTTTCTTTCCCAGTTGCGTTTTTCCCTCTCTTGCCACAGTACCCGCGTCCTCATAACCACTTCCAGCGCGGTAGTACCGCGTCCTAGGCATTAGTACCAGAGCGGTACTTACACAGTGCCGCGCTTCAGGCAGGCTATAGCCCGCGGTAGTGTCTGCAAGTGTGTAAATTTTTTTTATTTTTGCTTGGTTTCCTGAGTTTCTCTCTGCCTCAGATAGTCTTTACTGTTGCCTGTTAGCATCCTGGTTAATTTCCAGTCTGTTTGGTCTGCTTATCACCTAGTTTGTGAGCTTGATTGATTGATTGAATTAAGTGGCACTTTTGACATATTGGTCATTTTCCAATTTGATTGCATTAACTTGACTTTTTCTCCACAACCAACTCAACACCACTATCCTCTGTTACTGAAAACTGTAGTTTTACAGTCATATTGTCATTATCATTTTCAGTAAATTAAAAAGATCATTGGTTGAGAGCAAATTTTGTGTTTAAATTGAAAAAGTCTAGTGGTATTTCGCATAGGGAAATGAACCATTAATTTTGCCATAGAAATTCTCATTATAGAAGCATTGTAGATTGTAAAATCAGTGCATTGAAAAGAGTGTTTACTTCAGTTTGGCTTTGTTTATAAATCGAAAAGAAAAGAAAAATCTTTTACTTTGATTGCTTGTGAAAATTGTTATGCATATTTGATCGAAGAACCTCTATCTTTACCTTAGCTAGATTTCATCGAAGACAAAGGCTTGTTTGTGATTCATTCTCATTTGCATGGTTTGAGTCGTCATAACACCATCAAGTTTCACGTCCACTACCTGATTGAGTAAAGACAACCACTAAAATTAATCACCCTAATTAAACCAACTTTAACCTCACTTGAGGAAATCAAAAGAATTTGGTAGTTAGGTAGGACACCGGGGATAGGCATCAAAATAATTCCCCCTTGTCACTTTCATCTGAGACATAGTCGTTGTCTTTAGGGAACTAAAATCCTCTAGTACTTATTGACACGGTCACAGCTAGTTTGTGGAGGGGCCTCCTGACTGTTTCCAACTTTCAGGGGTTAAACGGCCGCGAGATTGAGAACCGGACGGACTCTGTGGAATACCGCACTCCACTTAGCCCTAAGGCAACATCGATCGCTGTCTTCTTCGGAAGGCTGAAGTGCCCAAAACCTTTTCCGACGTGTCATGAACGAGGTAGCTTAGTATCTATTCTACTAGGGCTCTTTTACCCAGGATCCCTTTCGGTAGAGGGATATCCTTCTTATATCGGTCTCTCATGTTGTATTGTTCGACTTGGATTTCATCACCTTGCGAAGGATACAGCCTGTTGAGGTCTCCAGCTCTTAGTTAGGACTTTGCTTGGCGTCTCATCTTTGTAGAGGGTCATTTTTTCTTTGTAGGGACTGCTTGTTGGCATTCTGGCCATTTTTGTTGATTAGCTCGCTTATTGAGACACCGGTCTCAGTATAGATTTTAGAGCTTGCTTTTTTGGCCTGTGAGCCTTGCTTTTTCTAGCTCCTCTTTTGCACACTCGGCTGCATTAGAGTTTTTGAGTTCTTTGTTTACGGTACTGCCCCCGATTTTCATTTTCCTGTCATCATGTCAGATCAACCACGAAGATCACGAAGACAACAGGGCCTAAGCCCTCCACCACCACCACCGCCACGGACTTCTGGTCCGCCTCCATCACGCATTCCTGCTCCTCCTGGCCACGGTGCTGGTCGAGGCAACATCCCACCGCCGATACGTACAACATCTTCAGTTGCGCCTGTAACTGCCACACACAGCACAGTCTCAGAATCTATTGCAGCTTCTGTAACCACTAGCATGTCTGAGACTTCCACTGTCACCTCACCCACTGTCATTCCAGATTTATCTGTAACAGTGGGCACAGTTACAGCAGCTGAACCTAGCACGACCCAGAGTACTAGACCAGAGGTCATCCTTCTACCGGATGCCAACACTTCTCGTCCATCAGACACTTTCCACGATGATATAGACGGATCTATTGGCACCACGGAAGGGTCCGACCAGGACATACCTGGCCTAATTTCAGTCCCAGGCGGATACGTTGAAATCATTGAAGATACTCGTCTACCTGACACACCTTTTGAACCTGATTATGGCTTCATTACTTCCCAGACGGAACTTCCGCCTGTTATTACTACGTCACCCAGTGTTCATCCTCAGGAGACAAGTTCTTCTAGCAACGTACCTCGCACTTTACATCTACCCAACATCCCACCGGGACACGAAATCATGGCTTCCATCCAGTCTAGTATGGTTAGCCTAGCGAACTCTCCGTTAGCATCGGCACAATTTAGACGCAACACAGAGCAAATGCTTTCGAAAGCGTCTAGATACCCCCCTGTTTCTCGTCCTTCTGACTATAGGGATCCCAACGTCCCGTCTAGCACAGAATTTCATCACTCCTTTGCAGACGGCTCAGGACCTTCGGACTTTACTACACCTAGGTTCCTGCCAGATCCCCAAAATCTTTTTCAGGATATGAACTCGGACCCAGTTCTCGTTGGTCCTTCTATCATTGAACACGTTATGGACGACACCGATACCCCTGGGCTAAATTCCCCACATTTGCTGTCATCACCTATGTTTGGTGCGCATTCTATGAGGGATAACCCAGTTTTTTCTCTGTCCTCACCTGTCCAATATGGACGACCTCCTCCGCAAATCGGTACTTTTGGCGCCGTTGGCCAATCCATGCTATCATATTTGGCTAGCGGCGGAAGAACACCTAGTCATACTGCTGGATCTTCCGCTTCGACCGGAGGATCACCTTCAGCCACCATTTATACTATTTCAGGAGGTGGACAACCGACTGCAATGGTCCCTAATTCCAACTTACAAACCCTCCCTGGTGGGCCATCAACCCAACCAGCTGGGGGGCAACCTTTTGTTGGGAACCCCATTGTTAGTCAACAACCTCCAACTGGTGGGCCATCAACCCAACCAGTCGGAGGACAACCTTTTGCTGGGAACCCAGTTCCCAGTCTACAACCTCCTCACATAGGGCCATCCAACCTAACTGCTGGCGGACAACCTATTGGCTCGCTCCAACAAGTTTCCCAACCAGCAGTGTCTACTCAGTTTGGTATGTACAATCCACCTGGCAGTGGGCAACCTTATTCTGGTATTGCAGCCGGGCCTCACTCTCAACAACCCCCGTCAGGTATGCTTCCTTCTTGGGATCATCAAATCCCACAGAGTGGGGGGTACTCACTTTTTGGAAACTGGAACCAAGCTGGGGGGCAATCTCAGATTTCCCCCAACTTGAATTCTGGCTTCCCTTACCCTTCGGCTGCTACAACTCCATGGAACCCGTCACTTCAATTTCCACTCGTTCCTCAAGCAGGAACGAGCCTTCCATGGACACCACCGTCGCAGCCACCCCCCAACCCTGCTATGGGAAATCCTCCACTTACACAGTATGGTGGCAACATCCCTGGAACACAACAATTCCAAGGAACTTTTCCCCAACAAGGAACAGCAACCATTCCTGGGTATCAACAACCTCAGGGTACCATACCCACTCAGCAGAACACTTACCAACCGGCTGCTTACAATCAACCGGTTAACCAGATGGCTTACTATCCGCAGAACTTCCAGCAGTATCCCGCGGGAAACTCATATGGGTATAACACACAACAGCATGCTATGCAGGGCCCTCCAGGATTCTCTGCACCACATGGTTATTACTCATACCCGCAGACCAACCGGCAACTTCCCTTTTTAGCCACACTTGATCTACCTGATTTGTCGAGGCTTATCAACGATCCTATATGGCACGAACCTCACTGGCCACCTATCCCAGCCAAACTACCATCGGACATTCCCAAGTTCGATGCTAAGCCCGGGGAAGACCCCAAGAACCACGTGATGACCTTCCATCTTTGGTGTTCATCCAACTCCTTGATGGATGATTCCATCCGACTTCGGCTCTTCCAACGTACGCTTACCGGAACGGCAGCAAAATGGTACATCGAGCTGCCACAGCACTCTTTTCGTGATTTCAACACTTTGGCTATGCAGTTTCTGACACATTTCCAGCTTCCCATCCGGTATGAGACTGGAACAGAACTGCTAACTTCACTGCGTCAAACCACTTCCACACACATTTCGGATCACATCCATGAGTGGCGAAGACGCCGTAGGCTAATAAAGGCACCTATTCCAGATCAGCTACTTGCTGATCGGTTTACAAAATCCTTTTTGCCTCCCATAGCCAGAGACATTGCTATGCGCGGACCAGTTACGGAAGAACAAGCCATCTCGGCAGCACAATACATGGATTTAGTATATACTCAATCCGGTACTTTACATGAACTTCTTCCACATGCCTCCCGCGTTCACACTGATCCTACAAAGCCGACTACTGAACCACCCATTGATGGTATCGTTGGTTCAGTTAAAGCTCAGCCTGCTACCAACTCGACGGGGCAACAAGCTTCTGCTTCCCCCGCTTTTACCCAGGCCGCTTCAAAAACTTCCACCTCTCCTGCTGTCTCCTCCGAAGTGAATGCAGTCCAATCTACATCACAACCATCCGGAGGGAAGAAGAAAAACAATCGTGGTAAACCCAAGAAGAACCAGCAGGAGAACCCCAAACCACAACCTACCCAGAATGACCAAAAACCACGTCGGAAAGCTAAGTTTCCCTGCTTGATTTGTCAAGATGATCATTATACGCGTGACTGTCCCTACAAGGACGAGGTCCATAAGTTCGTTAAAGGATCCTCTCGACCGGCAGTGCTAACTGACCCTTTCCCCCAACAGCAACAGCAAATGGTTGCCCAAGAATCCCCACAAGGGGGCAACCCGACCAACCCTTCCCGTGGAGAGACGTCCACAAACCGCGAAATCCTAATGACAAGTAATGAGGAGATTAATATCACCACTCGTTCAAAGACATATGATAATCCTCCAAGTTCAACCAAACAATCGGAGACAGCCAAAGGCAAATCTCCTGTTGAAGATCCGATTCCTATTCCCCCCCCTAATGGTCATCTCCATATCGAGAGACCACTTATGGATACAGTGCTACGCCCACCCAAGGGCACCATACGAAAGGCGACATTCAATCCGAATGCGCGAGCTGCCCAAAACTACAACATTGTTGAAGATTTGGCTCAAGCACCTTGCGCTATGTCAACTCTCGAGGTTCTCCAACACTGCCCCACGCAGCGTAGAACCCTACTTTCAGCACTGGGGGCACTGGACCCAGATACTTCAAACTCCATCATGTTTAACTTGGAGCACGCTAAACCTAGGCTTTCTCACCAGTTAGCCTTCCAGGTGCATACGAAAATCCGTGGAAATGTTATCCACCGCACTGTGTTAGATGAAGGTGCTTCCACGTCGATTATGTCTTTGAACTGCTGGAGAGCCCTCGGCTCGCCTGAGGTCACAACTTCTCCCACTACTCTTAGAGCGTTTGATGGACATGGTTTTCAACCATATGGACTCATCCCCTCAATCGGTGTTGAACTGGGGGGCAAAACAGTATCCGTACACATCGAAGTCGTAGATGCACCTTTGGATTACAACCTCCTACTTGGTCGGAACTGGTTTTATGCCATGACTGCCATAGCATCTACAGTCTTCCGGATTGTACAATTTCCTCATGAAGGGAAAATTGTCACTATTGATCAATTGGATTACTGTATCCCAGACTCCCATCCGAACTCCGCCAATACCGTTCCGTTATTGGATCAACCTCGGTACCGGTTCCAAGACATAGGTGTTGGTCTCATGAAGGATTCATCCCTCATTGGAGTTTTTCCAGAGCTGGGAACCCATCTTCAACCAGTCAACATGATTTCATCGCATGTCACCCCTTCCGATGATTCATGGGTGATCCCGAGTCCTACTCAGATCCAAGGCTATGGCAATTCCATGCCTTTGAACAGAAACCTCGCAGCATATGACGCGATCCAATCAGCCACAGATTGGGTCGACTGTTCTACTGATCACACAGTGGCACAGCTCTCGACTGAAACTCATACACACCCACCATTGTTTGATCCTCTCAACTTGATTTTTCCCACTGACGAATCAATCATAGAGGTTATGTGCGGTAATGAGCCACCATGGGGAGATTTTCATCATCGATCTTCATTCCCCACCATTCAGTCACTTGAGCCTGACACCAAATCCAGTGCTTCACTTGGGATGGTTCAAACCAAGTTCCCCACTTCCCTCGACGAAGTATTTTCTGAAGGCAACTTGGCCAATCTTATGGCAACTACTCCCATCGACATTTCAGTAAAGCCTGGTATCGTGGAAAATGTACACATTGGAAAAACATGTACTCCTCTTGAGACGGAGTTCTATAATGCCTACTTTAAAACTTTCCGCGATGTTTTCGCTTGGAGTTATGAAGAGATGCCAGGAATCGACCCGTCGATTGTGGTCCACGAAATTCCAACTTTCCCTGGCGCCCGACCTGTTCGGCAAAAGCTTCGACCCGTTCATCCTCGTAAGGCAGCCGCCATTAAAGCAGAAGTTGAAAAACTTTTGCATGCTGGTTTTATCTATCCTGTCCCATTGACAGAATGGGTATCCAACATCGTCCCTGTAGCCAAGAAACAGGGAACGATCAGAGTCTGTGTCGATTACCGTGATTTGAACAAAGCTTGTCCCAAGGACAACTACCCAACTCCGTTTATCGACCAGATCATCGATAACTGTGCCGGAAGTGTTATTTTTTCATTTATGGATGGCTTTTCTGGCTATAATCAGATCGATATCCTCCCAGCCGACCAGCACAAAACGGCCTTTATCTGCCCTTGGGGAATCTTTGCATATCGGAAGTTACCTTTTGGCCTCAAAAATGCCGGGGCAACTTTCCAACGGGCAATGTCCTACGCATTTCATGACATCAAACATATCGTAGAGCCATATCTTGATGACCTTCCCGCTCACTCTCGAACTCGGGAAGAACATCCAGATCACTTGAGTGCCATTTTCGAAAGGTGCCGGCGCTACAATATACGTTTGAACCCGCATAAGTGCGTCTTCTGTGTAGAAGCCGGAAAACTGTTGGGCTTCATAGTCTCCAAAGACGGGATACGTCTAGATCCCGCAAAGGTAGCAGCTATCATAGCCCTGCCTTCACCTACCAATATTCCAGAACTTCAATGTTTGCAAGGGCATGCAAACTTTCTACGTCGTTTTATCTGTAATCTGTCCGAGATAACAAAAGGCTACATGCGGCTTCTCAAGAAGAATGTTCCCTTCATATGGGATGATGAAGCCCAACGCTCCTTTGATAATTTAAAAGCAGCCTTAACCAAAGATCCTGTGATTCAACCCCCCAATTACACACAGGACTACATCCTTTATCTCGCAGCCTCGATTTCCACCATTGGTATGGTGTTAGTCCAGGAAGACCACAACGGCATAGAACATGTGGTGTACTATCTCAGCAAGAGTCTTCTCGACTCTGAAACTCGCTACTCACATGTTGAAAAGCTGGCTCTGGAAACAGTGTTTGCTGTCCAGAGATTCCATCATTACATCTTACTCCGTCGGACCACCGTCATCGCCGATTTCAATCCGATGTACTATATCCTCACACGACAAGTGCTTGGGGGCAAGTACTCCCGTTGGATTGTCATCCTTCAAGAGTTTGACTTGGAATTTGTCAAAGCCAAGTCTAAGAAATCTCTGGTCTTCGCTGAGTTAATTTGTCACTTGCCCCGTGCTACCGAGCAATCCGAGCCCATTGATTCTCTTCCCGACGAATCATTGTTCCTCATTAGCACGTCTGATCCGTGGTATGGGGATATTCTCTTATATCTCCAAACCCAACGCTTTCGTCCCGATCTCAACCGCGATGAACGACGACGTATCAGACATCACGCAAAATACTACCTTATAGTGAACGATACTTTGTATCGACGTGGTGTCGACACTGTCCTTCGACGATGTTTGACCTTAGATGAGGCGGAACGCGTTCTCAATGACTGCCACGCTGGAGCATGTGGTGGTCATCTCTCTGGGATGGCTACGGCCCAGAAAATACTGCGAGCGGGATACTTCTGGCCCTCGATTTTCAAAGACTGCATTGAAACAGTCAAGAAGTGTCCGCCATGTCAATTCTTTCATAGAAAAGCACGCTCGCACCCTGCTCCACTCCATCTTGTCATTGCCGTCGGCCCCTTCTCCAAATGGGGCATCGATTTTATGCACTGTAAGACCACTTCAGCCGGGGGGCATAGCTATGTCATAGTAGCTGTGGACTATTTTACAAAATGGGCTGAAGCGATGCCTACATATGCTGAAGACGGAAAAACAGCAGCGCAGTTCATATTCAATCATATCATAGCTAGATTCGGTGTCCCACAGTCTATTGTGACCGATCATGGTTCCCATTTTAGGAATCATATGATCGAAGAACTAAGTGCCAAACTGGGTTTTCGCCACGAAAACTCAACCCCGTATTACCCACAAGCTAATGGCCAAGTTGAAGCCATCAATAAGGTCCTGAAACGAATGATTCAGCGCATTGTGGGTACCCAAAAATCCAATTGGCACTCAGCTCTGTTCTCGGCACTGTGGGCATACCGAACCTCAGTGAAAAATGCTACTGGGTTTACACCATTTCAATTGGTGTACGGCCTGGAAGCCATTCTCCCGATTGAATGTGAAATTCCATCACTCAAGATAGCCATAGAGCTACTTCCACACACTACTTCCGAAGAAGAACGGTTTCTATACCTAGCCAAGCTAGATGAAACCCGCCGCGACGCCGCTTTGGCTAATGAAACTCACAAAAAACGCGTCAAAGCTCAATACGACAAATCCGTTCAACCTCGGATCTTCAATGAGGGTGACCTCGTACTTACATATGATCAGATGCATGATAAGCTTGGTAAAGGTAAACTTGAATCTATGTGGTACGGCCCCTTCATTGTAAAACGTGTCTTAGAAAAAGGAGCCTATGAACTAGTCGATTGTGATGGTACGCCATTGGCACGGCCCCGCAACGGGCTATACCTCAAGCGTTTCTACGCGTGAGGTTACCCCACGCGGGTTACTTCTTGTACATAATGTACTTAGCTTGTTTTTTGCTTTACTTTTAGTGTGCGCGTGGACCTCATGTATCTACTCTCACTTTGACTCGTGCCTCTATGCGCAGATGTCTACCTACTTTGGATTCGCTGACGGTGCAAGCCGACATACCCGGAATCTCGCTTCCGCAGCATGGGTGATCTATTCCCCCACTGGCGAGTTGATTTCTTCAGGAGCCAATTGTTTAGGTCCCGCAACCAACAATATCGCAGAGTACCATGCAGTCATTGGTCTCTTGACAGAGGTTGCTTCACTCAGGATTGACTCCTTATCGGTCTTTTTAGACTCCCAGCTCGTGGTTTCTCATCTAAATCGTGTTTACACAGTTCGCGATCCTACATTACTTCGTTTATTTCGAAGGGTACGCCTCTTGGAACGGTCATTTGATTTTATCACATATCAACACATACCGAGAGAATTCAATTGTATTGCCAATTCATTGGATAATTACATTTTGGATTGGCATCTTGCCCATACATAAACACATCATAAAAAATAAATAAATGCACAAGTCGTTGTAAATATTTAGATCATAAATAGGTCCATATCACTGTATATAAAAGTGTTTTTTCCAAAATACATAAAGTTTGTGTCAAAGACAAAATTGGGGATTAAATCCCATATACAAAAATTGGCCCTCAAAGCCTACATATCGTGTACATGCCGCAAAAATATCGAAAGACCATCTATGGAGATCTAGGGGACCTATCATGTCCCTCATCGGACTCCTCCTGCTGATGGTGGTAACACATCACAGCTCGAACCACCTTGCGAAGAAGTCGACTAATACGTCCAGGTACACCCACAGTATGCCGCTGGAGGTGGTAGGGGACATCATCCATCCGCATAGCAGGGATACCATGAGTCAATCCCTGCAGGTTCCTCTCAATGTCCCGGACACCCCCTGCCTCGTCTTCATCTTCTTCTTCGACAGGATCAGCTGGACGATCGACACCACCACGACGTAGTGGAGAGTATCCAGCTGGCCTCTGTGGTCCACGGTCTGCAACATGCATACGAATATACATTAGAAGTCTTTTACACATTCTAAAAAAGTATTAAAAATTGAATATTCAAAAAGAAAAAATACAGATCCATGAAGGTCATACCAGAGTTGTCCCAGTCATCATCTTCTGGCAAAGCCAAGTCGATATCTTCACGGAAATCTACCCCTGAATAGGGATAGTCGTCGATCATGACTATCTGCTCCTCTAGCCAAGAGAAAAATTCCTCTCCAAAGGCTAGCCGCTGAGGTCCCCCGAGGCGTCCAGCGTAGTCACTCCATCGAGCCATCCATGGCTCAGTAGGTGGACGAGGATGCATAGATATCTGTGGACGCAGTAATGGCACCCTTGCCAGAAAGAAAGTGACCAAGATACTCCCATAACCAAACTGGGTATTTTTCCCAGTTCTACATTTGTGCACCTGTTCCTTCATGTTGGACAATACTGCCTCACACCAGTTGAAGACTGTCCCTCCCATGCACTCTGCTGCGAGATTTACCTGTGTGCGGGATGCCTGATGTGGGCTCACGCTTCCTGCTGCACGTGTAATAGTGAATAGCAAGGTTTTAAAAGGAATATTTGTGACCTCTTTTATGGCCACTTTCCCACTCTTCTTACTCGAACCCGCCTGACAATATCGAGCAATCAGATCATCCGTGCTTGATTCTGAAGCGGTGTACCCGGTAAAATTCGGCCGGGCCCCTCTTTTCGAGAGACCCGTGAGGAAGTAGATGTCTTCAAGTTGGATTTCAAGCACATGCTCTCCCACTCGGAAAGCTTGGATATCGGGGTCCCACAATTGAACAAGGTGAGTAAGGAGCTTAGGTTGTTGGCGGATCCCTTTGGTCTTAAAAAACTTTAGCAAACCACATTCTCGCAATGCGGTCACGGTTGGTAAGTCATTTTCGGCTGCAAAATCGTCCGCTTCGTGCTCCCTCTCTTTCCAACTCACCATTTTGCTCCAAATAAGTTGCAAATCCCTGCAAAAAGGCAAACAAAGTAATTAATAACTATTTAACAACTTACTTCCAGCAAAAATTTGAGGAAATTTTGATTTTTTAAACTTAATTTTCGCACGTGCCGCGCCTGGAGGACACCCTATCGCGCGGAAGTCCACAGTGCCGCGCCTCATTTTGGGGTTACAGCGCGGCACTGTTCAACAGTGCCGCACTTTTCGATAGGGGCCCCGCGCGGTAGTACGGCAGGCGATTCTTGCCTAAAAGGGCTTGCCAAAAAATTAAATTTTTCCCAGTGAAAACAAAAATTTCTTGCATGAAATGAAAGAGGGGTTCAAGCACTCTTACCTGGCGCAGACGGCGGTCGAAATGGTGTCCCAGAACTCTCGGTATCGATCCTTGAAATTTTGCTCCAAAATGGGTAAAAATGTCTCCTTTGGGTAAAAAGCACAAATGAATAGTAATTTCTATTTTTACCATGCCTTATATAGCATTTTTTCACATTTTTTAATTAATTAATTACTATTTCAAGTAAGTAAACCCTTGTTCACATTGCTAATGCCCGGTTATTGAGCATTTATTGACAGGATCTGTGGTAGAAATGGGATACATTCATACTGGTGTTTATTCGTGATTTGACCTTCATATTGAGCCCACTTTATCTTTTTCGTGCTCTGGATTTAAAACTTGAAAAAGATTCCAAGCGCTTTCACACCTGTGTCGTGCTTGTCAAACGCAAGTAAACGGTGTCGAGTACGGTCAGCTTTACTCATGCTCGTTAAACGATGAGGAAAGTATTATCCTGGTTGTATGTTATTCTTTTTTCGGACCAGAATAATTTAAAATTTACGAAAAAGACCACAGGAGTCCATAGTTAAGCTCTTTTCAGACTCCTTAAAATTGAAAAGATTGCCAAGTGATCTTGACTCTTTCACACTTGTAAAAGTATTTGAAAGGTCGTCTATTCGGTGATAGGTTACCCCTTTTTCGGCCCGTCTAGACTATTTACGAGAAAGGTATACCTCAGTCAATCTCGGCTGGGAGAGTTCTCTCGGGAATCGTTTTACACTTTTTCGGGATCGAGGGACTAAATTTTACGAAAAAGTACATATGGAGCTTCCTTTAATTTTTTCAGGCTCTCTAAATATGAAAAACTACTGAGTTTTCCTTCCGTGGGCTCGTTAAAATATTAACATCGAAGGACCCGCTTTGGGACGAACCCCTCCTTTCTCAGGTTCGTAAAACATGTGAGATTGGACTCATCCACAAGATGAGCTACACCGAGCATCTGTTATCCTCTTCAAGCTCGTAAAACAAGAAAGAGGTACTCGTCCATCATGTCGGGGAAATATGGGGGAACAAGTCAAGTTTATCTATGGCAGCTTGTCAGTCGTTACCTTTGAACATGGCATGTGTCCATCTCTTGTCTATATTTGGGTATCCGTCTTTCATTGAGTTATAGTCATCATCATGGGTCGTCTCCCTGGCCACGAGTCCGCTCATCCGGTGTTTATCCTCTATTCATCAATAATCCCTGCTGCCAAGTCTTGTTACATGCCGTTATATGTTCAAAGGGTTGCATTTTATCGAGTCATTCATTGTGTCAGGCCTCCGCTGTGTCAGTACATATTCCATTACTTCATCATCCTATCATATGTGCCGATTTCGTGTCGATGATGTGGGAACCATCATGGCCCACCTTCGACGAGTCTATTCCTGTCGACACCAAATCACTATCCAGGAATTAGACTTAGAGATCAACCATTAGTACCTTGGTACCTGCATGCCTCAATGGCAGGTTTCCTCATGTTTGACAGCAGGTTCACCTCATTGACCTCTGATCAAGCGATCTCTCGGATGCTCGACATCAACTCATTCATTCGCATTTCGTTGAGATGTACTATTGATACCTTGGGAATCATTGTCATTATTGGTGATCTCCCTCGCATTTGTTAACGGTCCACATCATTGACCGGTAATCAAATGGTTTCTTCCATGTTCGACTCCAACACATTGTAATCACATGGTTAGATTCGTATCTTTATGCGATCGGGTAGAAGACCCTGGGCGTATCACTGTATCTTGATTGCGTCCAGGCTGCGATGGAGATGTCTCTTGTATTGTCACACAGATCCACTTATTGTATTGGTCGTGGCTGTGCCGTTATTGTCTCATGGATCTACGATTGTTCATAGTAGCCATGATCTGTCCACAGTTTACATTATCTCAGTACTCATGGATCTGCAATGTATTGGTCGGCAGCCATGCTTTGAGTCATTTGTTTCCGAGCATGGGAATGCCCGCCTCGGTGGTATATCTAACACTTTGTTTCTATTTCAGCTCCGTGTCGCTCTCCTCGATGCTATCTCTGCACATTATATTCGTAAAGTCTTTCGGCCATCAGTCCCTTCTGACCTCACACTTTAGGGGGCATCTGTTATACCTCTATATTTCACAGTGTCGCATCCCCATCACAAAACAAGTTGACGACACTTTCCCCACTGTTTTAAACCATCCGGAAGAGACAGATGTTGAGTCAACCTTGAAGGTGAATCCACCCTGGCAAGTTTTGACCTATCTTGGACTTTATTTTTACACACTACCGCGCCTTGCCATCTTGCCAAAACGCGGTACTAGACACTACCGCGTTCTGCTTTTTCCCCAAAGCGCGGCAGTGCCGCGTTCTGTAGCATTTGCAAAACGCGATACTCTTTTTATAGCTTTTTTCCCTTGGCTTGTGGGATTTTGGATTTTCGAAGATAATGGAAGATTGGGTTCCTTGATTCGATCTCAACTCATCTCCTTCGATTAGAAACCCTGATCCACTTATCCCTCCTTAGATCCACCCATCTCTCTTGTTGGTTAACCTCACCATTCACTATAAAAGAGAGGAATGCCATTGGAAAAAGGGAGGACTCTTGAGAGCACCAAACTTATGGTCTTGCAGCATTGTGGAGATAGCTAGAGGAGAAGACACTTGGAGTTGGAGGACTGGCTTGGACATCAAGCACCCTTTGTAAGTAATCTTCAAGTTGTAATAGAATAACTTGTCTTGTTTTCCCAAATCATTTGTGTTAATCTTGTTTTAATGATATGATTTGTATCTTTCATAGATTTAGATCCTAACTCATGTTTCAGATTGCTAGAGGATAGTGCATACTTGTATTTTGGTTCCTCCTTAACAGGTTCATTTGTGAAGACTTGGAGCTTGGAGCAAATATCAAAAACAAGCATTTGGATATAAGGTTAGTTAAACTCCTCCTATTCTCTTCAACATTTTAATACTGAGATGTTTGTTAGATCTAGGGATTCAAGGTTGCATTTGTTTCGTTTTGTTCTTAGCCTAGAGTTAGTCTAAGTCTGCTTTAGCCTAAGGGAATTTTGACTTATCCGTAGGGCAGAATTCCACATAACAATATGAAGTCTATGCATAGCATGAGAAGGGGACTGAATTCTCTGCATGTGGAACCAACATATGCCTGTGATAGATATGTTGATGCATTATTGTTTGTGTTTGTGTAAATATAATTTAATTCCGCTGTGTTTGTATTGAATATGAATTTGCATACATAAGTTTTTATTATCATGAATTTTATGAGTAATGTTTGGGGTTGAGTTTACCAAATAAGCCTGGTATGGTTGCTCATGTTTCCTTCCTTGCACCGGATTGATGGAAGGGGACGTGACAAAAGGGGGTAATGTGCCTCTACATAGGGGATGATGTGCCAATATTTAGGGCTTAACATGCCCCTCCCCTTCAGACAAGTGCTATCCTCAATGCTTGATTAGTTGTGGATGCTTCTATATGAAGGACTCATCTGCCCATGTCGAATCTTCCACTAGCAGGTTCTTCCATTTGATGAGGTACTTCCGTAATAGCCTGATTTCGTAGTTTTTTAGTCCTTGTTTCAGTGATTTGTTCAGGTTACAATATGACTCTTCCTTCTTCATCAAGCTCAAGAAATATTGTTTGAATTGGGATCTTGTCTCCTATTACCTTCTTTAAGCAAGAAACATGGAAAACTGGATGTACTCTTGAAGATGAAGGCTCCAATTTGTAATCCATACTACAAATCTTCTGCAACACTTTATAAGGACCATAATACTTGGGTGCTAATTTATTGTTCTTATTTAGTTGCTTGAGATACATCTACTTGTAAGGTTGTATCCTCAGAAATACCCAATCCCCTTATTCAAAACTCCTTTCACTCTGATGTTGATCAACTTGTTGTTTCATCCTATTTTGTAAAATAGCTAGGCTATCCTTAAGTAACTGGATAACTTCTTGTTGGTTTTCTATGTGATATTCCACAGCTTGAACTTCAGATTTTCCCTTTAAGGGAGATGTGATAGATGGAGGATGGTACCCATAAAGTGCCATAAGTGGAGACATTTTTATGATGTATGGAATGAATTATTGTACCACCATTCTGCCAAAGATAACCATTTCACCCAATGTGTTTGTTTATCAAATGAAAAGCAACGAATATAGCCTTCCAAACATTTGTTCACTATCTTAGTTTTCCCATCATATTGAGGATGATAAGATGAACTATGATCCAATTGGGTACCCAAACAAGAAAAAAATTCAGTCCAAAATTTTCCAGTGAAAATTAGATCTCTATCACTTACAATAATCTTCGGATTTCCATGTAACTTCTGAACCGTTTCCATAAAATATACGGCTATTGTACTTGCATTAAAAGGGTGAGAGAGTGCAAAAAAATGTGCATACTTTGTGAGTCTATAAACAACCACCATAATAACATTCTTTCCTTCTGAATTGGGTATACCTATGATCAAAGCCATTGAGACTTCTTCCCAATGTTGGCAAGGTATGTTTAATGGTTGTATAAGTCCTGGGGTCTTAACTGTTTCCACCTTATTCTGTTGGAAAGACAAGCATTCGGCCATGAACCTTTTAACATCATATTTAATAACTTCCCCAAAAAATTATTTCTTGACCCTGTGATAAGTTATCAAGAATCCAGAGTGCCCACCTATAGGAGAGGTGTGTAATTCCGATAGGACCTTTTGTTTGAGTTGGGAGTCTTTGCATAATATAAGCAATCCTTATACCATAGTGAATCATTTTTCCACACAAAAGTATCTGATACACTAGGATCATCCTGTATATTTTGAATTAGCATCCACACAGATAGGTCAGTTTTCCATTCTTCCCTTGTTGCTACCACCCAATCAGGTTGTAGAATGGAAATTGCACAAATTAATGGCCCGAAATATTCATATTTTCTGGAAAGCGCATCTACCGCCACATTATGTTTCTCTTTTCGATAGATGATTTCAAATTCATGTCCCAACATCTTAATTACCCATTTTTGTTTCTCTTACAAAGATAATCTATGTTCCAAGAAGTATTTAAGACTATCATGATGTGTTTTGACCTTGAAGTGTATACCTATTAGGTAAGGACACCATTTCTTAAGAGCATGTAGAATTTCCAACATTTCCTTCTCATAAATGGGATTCTATAAGTGCTTTCCCTCGATTGGATGACTTATGAAATCAAGTGGGTGTCCTTCTTGCATTAGAATAGTACCAATCCCATTTCCTGAAGCATAACATTCCACAATAAATGTTTTTTTGAAATATGGTGTGGCAAAAACAGGAGCTTTGCACATTTCCTCCTTAATCTATTCAAAATCTTGAGTTGCCTCTGGAGTCCAAGAAAATGCATCTTTCTTCAATAATGTTATTATATGTGTTTCTATTCTTCCATAGTTCCAAACAAACTTGCGGTAGTAACCTGTCATACCTAAGAATCCTTGAATATTCTTTAGGTTTCTGGGAATTGGCCAGTCCATCATGGATTTAATTTTTTGGGGGTCTATCTTGACGCCTTCCTAAGATACAATATGACCCAAATATTCTACCTCCTTTACCCCAAAGAAACATTTGGAAGGTTTTGCATATAGTTGTTTCTCCGTTAGTAGTTTTAGTACCTTGTCAACATGTTGAACATGTTCTTCCCAAGGCTTGCTATAGATTAGTATATCATCAAATAATACAAGCAACAATTTTCTACGGAAAGGCTTGAAAATGGAATTCATCAAACCTTGAAATGTGGAAGGCGCATTCGTGAGACCAAATGGAATGACCAAAAATTCATATTGACCTTCATGAGTTATGAATGCTATTTTTGGAACGTCTTCCTCCTTCATTCTAATCTAATGATATCCAGAACGAAGATCCAACTTTGTGAAGAAAATTGCTCCATGTAATTCATCTAACAATTCATCGATGACAAGAATGGGAAATTTATCTTTAATGGTGATATTGTTGAGATCTCTAT
Organism: Larix kaempferi; assembly: GCA_027924585.1. NCBI lineage: Eukaryota > Viridiplantae > Streptophyta > Pinopsida > Pinales > Pinaceae > Larix > Larix kaempferi. Next base: position 1,603,683 of record BSBM01000660.1, on the reverse strand, counting down.
AATATGGACACATACACCATGATCCATTTGGCTTGTGTACCATTAACACTGGTGCAGAGTAAGAACTTTGGCTAGGTCTAATTACGCCTGCCTCTAACATTTCGTCAACCATACGCTCAATTTCACTCTTATGTCCATAGGGGTGTCTATAAGGTCTGATGTTAGGATGATCAGTTCCCGAAATTAAGTGAATAGCATGATCAAAATCTTGAACAGGTGGAATACCTTTTGGAATATCCTCAAATACCTTGGAATGCTTATCAATCATCTTTTGGAGATATGGGAAAATATGAGACTTAGATGTTTGAACATCTAATGAGCATAATTGTGCAATTACATCTCGATGTCCCTTTTTATTTATTTTGTCATACCATTAGAGCTTATCACCTTACTTGGTTTCCATGTGATACCATTTAACTCATATTCCTTTCCTTCCCATAAAAATTTCATGAAAAGCTTTTGAAAATTAAAAGCCACTGTTCCCAAAGATTGTAACCATTTTACTCCTAAGGCAACATCAACACCCCCTATTGGAATTGCAATCATTGGACTATTCAATACATATTCCCCCATAGTGAGATTTATATTATGGAATTTCCCTGAGCAATTGATAGTTCCTTCATCTGCAATCATTACTTGAAACTATGGTGCTGGATATACAAAGCAATTGAGAACCTTGACTAATTTACAATGAATGAAATTATGAGTACTACCAGAATCAATCAACAATGTTACCTTTTTCTTTTTTATATATCCATCAATCTTGAGATTTTGAGGAGTGCTAATTATAGCCAATGCATGACAAGATATGGTGGGGGTAATCTCTTCGTAAGTAGTATCTTTTACTTCTTCATCTTGAGACGGTTCCTGTTATTTTGGTGCTTCTTGTTCATTTTATTCCTCTGCTTCACAATCTATGTAAAATAGTTTCTTCTCAGTTCACTTATGGCCCTTACTGTATTTTCTATCACGACTGTAACAAATCCCTTTTTTTATTTTTTCCTCTATTTGTTGTGGTGTCAACCTTGTAGGTTGTGAATGAATCGAGACCACACTTCCTTGTAGGTTGTGAATGAATCGAGACCACACTTCCTTCTTTATAGTTGTAAGTGGTAGACTTGTTTCCATAATTTTGTTTTCTACTTTTCTTGCCACCCTAAATGCATTCTCCAAAGACTTAGGTTCCCAAAGGAGAAACTCATGTTGTATGTGATCCTTCAAAGTTCTAATAAAGAGATCCAACAAATTATCTTCTGAAATATTCTTCGCTCTGAGACTAGGCTTCTGAAATTGCTTGATGTGCTCACTAACTGGGCCTTTTTGCTTAATATTTACCAACTGGATAAATAATGTGTTGCTATTTATATCCCCATAATGTGCAATCAATTCTTCTGTGAATATAGACCAAGATATAATAGAGTCCTTTTTACGGTCACAAAACTATTAGTACCATACAAATTGATTAGTGTCTAAATATACGGATGCAATAGTTACATTCTGCAAAGTTGGAACCTAGTGTAGATCAAAGAACTACTCCATCTAGAATATCCATGTTATTGGATCATTGCCATCAAACTTTATCATGTCAATATTGGGAAGTTGGGTACCCCGTGGTGACCATCCCTGATTATTTCCATTATTAGAATCATTTCCTCTTGGAATATTCTTATTCATGGAATGTTTTTCAACATGGACCTTATCTTTATCCTCCTGAGTATCATGAAACACATCATCACCTGAAGAAGGAGTATCCTTTGAAGTTTGTATGAGATTAGAAATATTTTCCATTTGTTCCATCAACCCTTTCATATTTTATTCCATCTTATTATCCATATGTTTCATCAAATTCCCCTCTAAATTAACTAAATCAACTGCTTTCACGGATCCTTTAATCATCTCTTCCAACTGGGAAACTCGAAAAGATAGGTCTTCCCTTTCATCGTATGTTGGGGATGAATCCTCAGGTATTTTGAGTGGAGTGTGAGTTTTACACTTACTTTTGGTGGCATTATGAACAATACAAATAAATATCACACCTTATGTTTCACCACAATTAGATCCTTCTACTCAAAGTTATTCAAATTTAAAATGACGTACCTTTTTTTAAACCCTGATTGGAAGACTGTTTTAGGGCCGACTTGAAACTAAGGTAAAATTCAAAGTTTGACTCCTCTGGGTATGAAAATTCTACTTGTTGTATCCCTAGGCTTTCTCTTTCTTATTCCACAGGTCTGACCTAATTCTGATATTCCAATAGAAATTTATTGTGAATATCCCAACACTTCTTATTTTTTTCCCTTTCATAAGATCGAACTTGTACGCACTGCCACGTGTCCAATATTTGGATCCAAGTCTGAAAATTATACCACAAATACTTTGGTCTGTACTATTTCTTATTCAACTAGTATCACTCAATTTGGGCCTCACATGCCCTAGATATGACATTTTTCCCTAGAACACTTGTTTTAGACTAGTATTTGGACTAGTCAAAAACACTATATTCCAAGGCCAATATATCCAAACCTGTAATGTATTAGGACCTGAATTTTGTACCACAGATATTTTGGCCTATTATAGAAGTGGGTTTTTAATATCACTATCTTAATCCTTATAAAAAAAATTATAGCGAAAATTAAAATATGGCTCATTTTGAATAACCCAGTCCTGAGGAAAGAGATCTAATACCAAATGTTATGCAACCAAATCCTAGATATAGCATAAAAATAACAGAAATAGACCATAAGAAATTAATCCACTCCTTAATAATAAATAACTGAGATGAATAAAAATCCTCTTTGAGGGAGGAACCTCCTTACACAATGTACTAAGTACATAAGACAAGACAAGATACAATGATGACTAAAATGAAAAGGTATCCTTCCTATATATAGGAGACAAAGGGGTACAATAACAACTAATAGACCCACTAATAGACCCAAGACAACATCAATAATATGTAATGCACCATAATAAAGGGGTTAATGTGCCAATATTTAGGGCTTAACATTGGTGTTCGATGACAAATTTTTCCCAGTATTTTTGCTTATGTTCCCAATTTGAGCATGCACCAGGACCCAACAGAGGTGGAGGTTCAACTATGTGACTAGCTCCTTTTTCAATTATGAATTTATAGATCAGATTCGGAATTGTGACGAAAAATAAGTCATGGAAATCATGGTAAATTTTGGCTATGATTTCATCAAGCGAGGTCCTCTATTCAATGGATAGCTCTTCATAGTATTCATCGCTTATATTCTCGATATACTCATACAAATTCCTCATTCCTTCGTTGTAGAGCTCATGCATTAACAATATTTCATCTTGAGGATCAAGTTTTCTTATGAATTTTATCAACCAATTTCTTTATCTCTCGAGGTACAGCTTCTATAAATTTTTCATGTGATTTAGTGAAAAACTTTTCTCTGGAAATAACAATGGTCAACTTGTTCATTCTAGCATAATTTTGGATTTAATTTGCTATATTTCAATTCCACCTTTCTCTAATTTCCTCCTTGCTTACCATTTATGCAGAATTAATCACCTTTTTATCTCGATTTAGTACTATTGGAAACATAACCAATGTTGTAATATATGGGATTACACGAGGTCACCAATATCATAGCTATACATAACAAGATACAAGATACATACATGCATAAAGGTATGAGAAAGAACACAATTAATGGTGATATAAGAAATAGGTTATCGTATTTTATGAGTCCATCATATGCAAGAAGCATCATTACATCTTGTGGATCACCAGCCTAATATATAGCGCTTACAAGTAGTTATTCAGTTACAACTTCCTAACTGACTGGTCAGATAGCCTAACAAACTCAATTGACTGAACCGACTAATCTCTATTTGGTTGGTTGACTAGGATCCTCCAATAGTGTATGTGTATAAAGACCACCCAAACTCAGTTATCTTCCAGGTGGATTCAACTTCTGCTAGTCTCATCAGCCAATTATGTGCTCGATACCACTCTTGGATTCCAATCCACTCGCTACTCAATACCACTCTGTCCACATCTCAAGGTTATAAGAAAAAACAAACAAGGAACAAACAACCAAATCTGGTCTACCTCCAGAATCACAGACACCTCACGAAGACTCAGCTAGCTTGGGGTCCACATTACCCGCCACACACAACACCAAGAAAGTACCCCTTCACTACTCAACTATCCCTCGGGAATCAACTTCCTCTAGGTACTATTCAGTGTGTGCATAGAAAGATCACCCAAAATATGGATCATTTTCCAATAGGTTTTATCTTCCCAAGGATTACAAATCTTGGTTGTGCACAACCAAATTGTTTCAAGGGATTCACTCCAGCCACTATCCAACGGAGCACTTAGGTTATAACAAGACTAACAAGTGACTATACTCAAGTTGAGATAAATAGCAATGAACCAAGATTTGTAGGTGTGCAATTGGTACTAGGAACATGCAACAATTCAGGGTTCACTTAAGACATCTAGGAACACTACTGAGGACTCGCAGAAAAAATTCACCACTCTGTTAGACATACTTAGATGCTCAACAAGCTTGCAACATGGGCATACACATTAATTCAAGGTGCACAAGCATAAGTTAACAGCTAGGAGACTTCAATACCCTCTGATGCTCAAAAAAGTAAAGAAATGCATAGCAGTTGCACAATAAGATTTCCTCTTCAACTTAAATTCATGACAATGAGATAGAACTCAAAAATGCTCTCCACTATTTCACTATCGGGGTAGGATTCCTATTAGGAAATTGCCGACTCGTATCTATCACACACACTATGATAATGATAGATTGATCCATAGGTTTGTTGCCCATGTTAGTGATAAAAGATGCACTCCGACTGCAGAGAGGGCATGGCTAGCACATCTTAATGTTCAAGGCATAAATGAATGATTTAATTTGATGAAGTAGCTGGGGTGGCTGGTGTAAAGGACTCAAAAGATCAATTCACATAGAAAAGGCATAAGCCAGCTGAATAAATCAGACTCTGTAAATACTAATGAAAGACCGGAATGAATCTGAAATATATCAGAAATGGACAAGGTTCAAGGCCAATGGATAATACATAGAACAAACAACTCATCCTATATTAGCATAAAGAAAAATGCTCAAAAAAACATTCTAAGCATGAAAACTGAGATATTAAATCTGAGTATAGGCATTTATAGGGAAAACATCGATATAAATGAATCTACAGTACAGATCATTCTAAACAAGACTTCAAAATATCCAGACTATAATGATAACTATCACCTAGCACAAATTGATAGAAAATCATGTTTAAATAACAGGCCTCCAAAAGAAATTACAGAGCATGGTCTCAAATCTTTCAGGTATAGCTCGCAAGCTCTCGACCCTTTACAAACTTCTCACAGCCCCTCGGCTGGAACTCCCCCTTTCACATTCAATACTAAAGACTAAATAGAAAATACAATCCAGGATTTGTTACCAATTTTGAGGGATAAATTCTTATCTATAAACTAAATATGCAAATCGATATCGAATCAATTTAGGAAATATGGGGATGATGAGGATGCTTGAAGATGTTCATCGACCTTTTAGAAGATAGAGTGCAATCTCTAGTTGTCGTTAGATTCTGCCACAAAATCTACTATTAAATCTCAGATTGACATCTCAAGTATCTAATTTCCTCAAAATATGGAATCTCTCTTTAATTTCTGATCTCCTCCAAATGAGGAACTGTTGAGACTACTTCCTTTTGATTTTCCATCTGTATGCTTTCTTCTAGAATCCTGTAGATGCTAGGTGTTTTTATTGCTATCATTCATTATTCAATATTGTTGGAGGAATTCATCTCTATAACTGATGCTCTGTCTCCCACAAATGTACTTCACCGCACCAGATTAAAACATTCATCTTGCATACCTTGAATTAATCACAACAATCTAAGCTAGCTTTCATTAAAATTTGATGAAATGTTTCAAATCAAACATCATGATGACATATAGTCATTCTCCATTTGCTTCAACTCCCGAAGATGTATATCCATCATTTATAGACATAATTATTTTTCTGAAAATGATCTCAAATTGACAATTTCTGATGGTGTTCCATTCAAAAGCAATTTTTTGACACCCGGTTCTTCCATCTGGAACTTAACCCCTGTTAGTACACTTGTTCTATTTGGAAATACTCACATGGAACAATATCAGATCACCTTCAAACTTCAACATTTCAATATCTATAAGTAGTTCCATCAACAAAGAAATAACAATAATAGAAATTTGCATTATTTAATCTTCCAGATCTTAGACAAAGGCACTTTTATTGCTATCATAGTCCCAACCAATGACCAGTGGTAAATACTTCCCTTCTCTGTTTTGACTGCAAATTCTCATGTAAGTAATGCAATTGAACCTCAAACCTCTTAGAGAGGGAAATTATGGATCGTGAGCATGAATGCTCTCTGCATTGAAAATAAAATCCTAAGCAAGACATTCCATCCAAGCAAGCTGATTATATTGACAGATGTTTTAATGGAGGGCTCTCGAACTAACATTGGTTGTAGAATGAATTAGATGCTTGGACACTTGTAATGAAGGCTTGATAAACAAACCTTATGCAAAATCAGTTGGCACCAACTTGACCAAAAATAATGTGAAAATTATGATATCCATTGACATTTGTATATTGAACAATCATGGGCGTACTCTGGCACTTGTATTCAGTTGATTTATGTTGCAGTTTGAACATAAAAAGAATATTTCCCAATTGCGCAGCTGGAGATGTGAAACTATATATCTATACAGTTGTGTATATAACCTTCATTGACATGAATTGCATGAGAACTCAACGTATGAACCAACTATTTTCCGCTTGTATCGATGTGTAGTGCATGATGTATACTTGGCTCATCTCTTGGAGGAGTATATTTGGTCAAAATACTTGTGAAAATTTTGGCGGCAAAAATTGGGGTATCTTTTTATATGCGCGCAGCCCGAATTTAGAAATTTTGATGGGGGCAGATTCTAGTACCAACATCTGGCTCTGGCTGGGGATGGAGTCCTCCATGCGAGGCTCCAAGAACATGCAGACCATGCGAAGCTCTCAAACTGAAAACAAATATTTTGAAGACAAATTGCACACTAAGCTGTCCAAAATATTACTTCCTATGCTGAAATAGTCTCACTAACTTCAAATTAAATTCAAATGCTCAATATCGAGCTTATTTATGTACACTTCATACACTAAATATTTGAAATCTGCTTGATCAACTGTAATCATATTTCCAGTGAAACCAAAAAATCATTTGACTGATGAAGTAAACTTCTTGTATCCAATTGTTTGAGAAGACCCACAAAGGATATAACATATCCAACAAAAATTGAATGGATATCTTACACTTACTGCTGCAATTTTATTGCATGCCAAATGCTACAACGTTTGGGACCCCTGTTGAAACTGACTCCATCCAATCAGCTATCAGATCATGTAGAACATGACATAACTCCAGCTGATTTAGGAGACCAAGCTGCTGATGTATAATTTATGTTACATCAATGGAACTAGAATCCTCTTTAAATAATGCTTGAATATCACACATTCCATTACAAACTGGGGCATTAGAAAGCTCTTGAAATTGTTCATTATATTATTTAACAGGAAGATCAAAAGGCATCAAGTTATCTTGATTATTTTCAACAGCAAATACAACTTGCTTAACGAAATTGTCATCATGTTGGATTGTTTCTACAAGCATTAGATCAGCGCTATAATCCTGAACTTCATAGTTTGAATAATGATGCAACAACTCAAATTATTGACAACATTCAGGATAAAGAGATTCGGTACGAAAAATTTCTTTGCAATAATCATGAAAAGCGACATGAAATTGCTTTAATGAAGAGATGCTGGAGGGAGGCAATGATATACACCATTCTTGAACCTCCCCTTCTATTGAATACCAAAACATCTTGAGCAAGATATCTTCATCAATGATGCCCAACCGACGCATACATTCATGAAAGTCCAACAAGTGCTCACTAGGATGATCATACTCTTTTCCTCTAAACTTTGGAAGGCAATGTTCCCATACTTCTCTATCAGGTACACAATTTGGAAAACCAAATATATTTGAGAAATCACAAAATTCATACCTCTGAGAAAGAATCTTGTCCATTTCGAACCAGTGAATCTTCCAATAGATTTATATGAGATGAAGCTGGAGTTTCCAAGTAGAAAATTGCAGCCAAGCTAGTGTCTTTCTCCTGTACACCATCAAGCGCTGGATCTGATCGTCGTCGTTCTCTCGGGGAAGATAATCTTCGCTTCCATCCCCGACAATGACGCCAAAAGATGTTAGTGCTAAAAGATGCACTCTGACTACAGAGAGGGCATGGCTAGCACATCTTAATGCTCAAGACAGAAAATAATGATTTAATTTGATGAAGTAGTTGGGGTGGTTGGTGTAAAGGAGTCAAAATATAAATTCACATAGAAAAGGAAGAAGCTGGTTGAATAAATCAAACTCTGTAAATACTAATGAAAGACTGGAATGAATCTGAAATATATCATAAATGGACAAGGTTTGAGGCTAATGGATAATACAGAGAAAAAACAACTCATCCTATATTAGCATAAAGAACAATGCTCATAAAAACATTCTAAGCATGAAATATGATATATTAAATCCGAGTATAGGAATTTATAGGGAAAACATCAATATAAATGAATCTACAATACAGATAACTAGTTATAGTTATCCATACTATAATGATAACTAGCACCTAGCACAAATTGATAGAAAATCATGTTTAAATAACAAGCCTCCAACAGAAATTACAGAGCATGGTCTAAGACCTTTCAGGTATAGCTCTCAAGCTCTCGACCCTTTTCAAAATTCTCACATCCCCTCGGCTGGAACTCCCCCTTTCGAATTCAATACTAAAGACTAAATAGAAAATACAATCCAGGATTTGTTACCAATTTTGAGGGATACAATCTTATCTATAAACTAAAAATGTAAATCAGTATCGAATCAATTTAGGAAATCTGTGGATGATGAGGTTGCTTGAAGATGTTCATCGACCTCTTAGAAGATAGAGTGAAATCTTTACATCAGATTATGCCACAAAATCTACTATTAAATCTCATATTGACATCTCAAGTATCCAATTTCCTCAAAATTTGGAATCTTCCTTTAACTTCTTATCTCCTCCTTCAAATGAGGAACTGTTGAGACTATTTCCTTTTGATTTCCATTTGTATGCTTTCTTCTAGAATTATGTAGCTGTTAGGTGTTTTGCTTGCTAGTGTTGATTATTTGATATTGCTGGAGGAATTCATCTCTATAAATGATGCTCTATCTCCCAAAAATGTACTTCACCGCACCAAATTAAGACATTTATCTTGCATATTTTGAATTAATCACAACAATCTAAGCTAGCTTTCATTAAAATTTGATGAAATGTTTCAAATAAAACATCATGATGACATATAGTCATTCTCCATTTGCTTCAACACCTGAAGATGTATATCCATTATTTGATAGACAGAATTCTTTTCTGAAAATGATCTCAAATTGACAATTTGTGATGGTGTGCCATTCAAAAGCATTTTTTTGACACTCGGTGCTTCCATATGGAACTTAACCCCTTCTAGCACACTTGTTCTATTTGGAAATATTCACGTGGAATAATATCCGATCACCTTCAAACTTCGACATTTCAAGATCTATAAGTAGTTCCATCAACAGATAAATAAAAATAATATAAATTTGCATTATTTAATCTTCCAGATCTTAGACAAAGGTACTTTTATTGCTATCATAGGCTCAACAAACGACCAGTGGTAAATACTTGCCTTCTCTGTTTTGACTGCAAATTCTCATGTAAGTAACGCAATTGAATCTCAAACCTCTCAAAGAGGGAAATTATGGATGATAAGCATGACTTATCTCTTCCTTCAAAAGAAAATCCTAAGCAAGACATTCCAACCAAGCAAGTTGATTATATTGACAGATGTTTCAATGGTGGGCTCTCGAACTAACATTTGTTGTAGAATGAATTTGATGTTTGGACACTTGTGATGAAGGCTTGATAAACAAACCTTATGCAAAATCGCTTGGCACCAACTTGACCAAAAAGAATGTGAAAATTATGATATCCATTGACATTTGTATATTTAACAATCATGGGCGTACTCTGGCACTTGTATTCAGTTGATTTATGTTGCAGTTTGAACATAAAAATAATATGTACCAATTGCGCAGCTGGAGATGTGAAACTATATATCTATACAACTGTGTATATAACCTTCATTTACATGAATTGCATTAGAACTCAACCTGTGAACCAACTGTTTTCTGCCTATATTGACGTGTAGTGCATGATGTATTCTTGGCTCATCTCTTGGCGGAGTATATTTGGTCAAAATACTCGTGAAAATTTTGGCGGCGAAAATTGGGTATCTTTTTATATGTGCGCTGCCATAATTTAGAAATTTTGATGGGGGATGATTCTAGTACCAACATATGGCTCTAGCTAGGGATGGAGTCCTCCCTACGAGGCTCCAAGAACATGCAGACCCTGTGCCTTATCCTAAAACAATCTATGACATATGCACCCTGTCCTTCCTGCCATTCACTGCTAACCAAAGGTTGCAACTTGTTTTTCCCTGCAAGCTCTAAAATGACCCTGTTCTGCAAACCAAAATTGCTTTGCAAGTGAGAATAAGAAGCACTAGTTCCTTGTATCCATTGGGTGATGGAGTCTTATGTTGATCTAATGTACTCTCAAACTAAAAACAAATCTTTTGAAGACAAATTGCACACTAAGATGTCCAAAATATTACTTCCTATGCTGAAACAATCTCACAAACTTCAAATGAAAGTCAAATGCTCAATATCGAGCTTATTTATGTACACTTCATACACTAATTATTTTAAATCTCCTTGATCAAGTGTAATCATATTTCCAGTGCAACCAAAAACTCATTTGACTGATGAAGTAAACTTCCTGTATCCAAATGTTTGAGAAGACCCACAAAGGATATAACATATGCAACAAAACGTGAATGGATATCTTACACTTACTGCTGCAATTTGATTGCATGCCAAATGCTACAACATTTGGGACCCCTGTTGAAACTGAATCCATCCAATCAACTATTAGATCATGTATAACATGACATAAGTCCATCTGATTTAGAAGACCAAGCTGTTGATGTATAATTTATGTTCCATCAATGAAACTAGAAACCTCTTGAAATAATGCCTGAATATCACACATTCCATTACAAACTGGGGCAGTAGAAAGCTCTTGAAATTTTTCATTATATTCTTTAACAGGAAGATCAAAAGGGAACAAGTTATCTTCATTATTTTCAACAGTAGATACAACTTGCTTAACGAAATTGTCATCATGTTGGATTGTTTCTACAAGCATTAGATCAGAGCTATCATCCTGAACTTCATAGTTTGAATAATGATGCAACAACTCAAATTATTGACAACATTCAGGATAAAGAGATTCAGTAGGAAAGAATTCTTTGCAATAATCATGAAAAGCGACATGAAATTGCTTTAGTGAAGAGATGCTGGAGGGAGGCAATAATCTACACCATTTGTGAACCTCCCCTTGTAATGAATACCAAAACATCTTGAGAAATATATCTTCTTCAATTATTCCCAACCGACGCATACATTCATGAAAGTCCAACAAGTGCTCACTAGGATGATCATACTCTTTTCCTCTCAACTTTGGAAGGAAATTTTCCCATACTTCTCTATCAGGTACAAAATTTGGAAAAATAAAAAAATTCATACCTCTGAGAAATCAAAAAATTCATACCTCTGAGCAAGAATCTTGTCCATTTCGAACCAATGAAACCGCCAATAGATTTATATGAGATGAAGCTGGATTTGACAGGTAGAAAATTGCATCTAAGCTAGTGTCCTGCTCCTGTCCACCATCAAGAGCTAGATCTGATCGTTTTCATTCTCCCAGGGAAGATAATCTTCGCTTCCATCCTCGGCAACGACGCCAAAATATGTTAGTGCTAAAAGATGCACTCTGACTACAGAGAGTCCATGGCTACCACATCTTAATTCTCAAGGAAGAAAATAATGATTTAATTTGATGAAGTAGCTAGGGTGGCTAGTGTAAAGGAGTCAAAATATCAATTCACATAGAAAAGGCATAAGAAAGTTGAATAAATCAGACTCTGTAAGTACTAATGAAAGACTAGAATGAATCTGAAATATATCAGAAATGGAGAGGGTTAGAGGCTAATGGATAATATAGAGAACAAACAGCTCATGCTATATTAGCATAAAAAAAATGCTCATAAAAGCATTCTAAGCATGAAATCTGAGATATTGAATCTGAGTATAGGCATTTATAGGGAAAACATCGATATAAATGAATCTACAATACATATCAGTATAAACAAGACTGCAAAATATCCAGACTATAATGATAACTAGCACGTAGCACAAATTGATAGAAAATCATGTTTAAATAACAAGCCTCCAATAGAAATTACAAAGCATGGTCTCATACCTTTCAGGTATAGCTCGCAAGCTCTAGACCCTTTACAAACTTCTCACAACCCCTTGGCTGGAACTCCCCATTTCACATTCAATACTAAAGACTAAATAGAAAATACAATCCAGGATTTGTTACCAATTTTGAGGGATAAAATCTTATCTATAAACTAAAAATGTAAATCAGTCTCAAATCAATTTAGGAAATCTGGGGATGATGAGGCTGCTTGAAGATTTTCATAGACCTCTTCGAAGATAGAGTGCAATCTTTAGTTGTCGTTAGATTCTGCCACAAAATATGCTATTAAATTTGAGATTGACATCTCAAGTATCCAATTTCCTCAAAATCTGGAATCTTCCGTTAACTTCTGATCTCCTCCTTCAAATGAGGAAGTGTTGAGACTATTTCCTTTTGATTTTCCATTTGTATGCTTTCTCCTAGAATCCTATAATTGCCAAGTGTTTTGCTTTCTAGCGTTCATTATTCGATATTGCTGGAGGAATTCATCTCTATAACTAATGCTCTATCTCCCACAAATGTACTTCACCGCACTAGATTAAAACATTCATCTTGCATATTTTGAATTAATCACAACAATCTAAGCTAGCTTTCATTAAAATTCGATGAAATGTTTCAAATCAAACATCATGATGACATATAGTCATTCTCCATGTGCTTCAACACTTGAAGATGTATATCCATCATTTGATAGACATAATTATTTTCTAAAAATGATCTCAAATTGACAATTTGTGATGGTGTGCCATTCGAAAGCAATTTTTTGATACCCAGTGCTTCCATTTGGAACTTAACCCCTGCTACCACACTTGTTCTATTTGTAAATATTCACGTGGAAGAATATCATATCACCTTCAAAATTCAACATTTCAAGATATATAAGTAGTTCCATCAACAAAGAAATAACAATAATATAAATTTGCATTCTGTAATCTTCCATTAGACAAAGGCACTTTTATTTCTATCATAGGCCCAACCAACGACCAGTGGTAAATACTTCCCTTCTCTGTTTTTGAATGCAAATTCTCATGTAAATAACGCAATTGAAGCTCAAACCTCTCAGAGAGGGCAATTATGGATGATGAGCATGACTGCTCTCTTCCTTCAAAAGAAAATCCTAAGCAAGACATTCCATCCAAGCAAGTTGATTATATTGACAGATGTTTTAATGGAGGGCTCTCAAACTGACATTGGTTGTAGAATGAATTTGATTCTTGGACACTTGTGATGAAGGCTTGATAAACAAACCTTATGCAAAATCGCTTAGCACCAACTTGACCAAAAAGAATGTGAAAATTAATATGATATCCATTGACATTTGTATATTGAACAATCACGGGCGTACTCTGGCACTTATATTCAGTTGATTTATGTTGCAGTTTGAACATAAAAAGAATATGTCCCAATTGTGTAGGTGGAGATATGAAACTATATATCTATACAGCTGTGTATATAACCTTCATTGATGGGGGGAGATTCTAGTACCAACATCTGGCTCTGGCTGGGGATGGAGTCCTCCCTGCGAGGCTCCAAGAACATGCAGTCCCTGTGCCTTCTCCTGAAACCATCTCTGACATATGCACCCTGTCCTGCCTGCCATTCACTGCTAACCAAAGGCTACAACTTTTTTTTCCCTGCAAGCTCTGAAATGACCCTATTCAGTGAACCAAAACTACTTTGTAAGTGAGAATAAGAAGCACTAGTGCCTTGTATCCATTAGGTGATGGAGTCTTATGCTAATCTACTGTACTCTCAAACTGAAAACAAATATTTTGAAGACAAATTACACACTAAGCTGTCCAAAATATTACTTCCTATGCTGAAACAATCTCACTAACTTCAAATGAAAGTCAAATTCTCAATATCGAGCTTATTTATGTACACTTCATACACTAATTATTTGAAATATGTGTGATCAAGTGTAATCATATTTACAGTGCAACCAAAAAATCATTTGACTGATGAAGTAAACTTATTGTATCCAACTGTTTGAGAAGACCCACAAAGGATATAACATATGAAACAAAAAGTGAATGGGTAGCTTACACTTACTGCTGCAATTTGATTGCATGCCAAATGCTACAACATTTGGGACCCTTGTTGAAACTTAATCCATCCAATCAGCTACCCGATCATGTAGAACATGACATAACTCCAGCTAATTTAGAAGACCCAGTTGTTGATGTATAATTTATGTTCCATCAATGAAACTAGAATCCTCTTTAAATAATGCCCGAATATCACACATTCCATTACAAACCGGGGCAGTAGAAAGCTCTTGAAATTGTTCATTATATTATTTAACAGGAAGATCAAAAGGCTCTAAGTTATCTTCACTATTTTCAACAACAAATACAACTTGCTTAACGAAATCATCATCATGTTGGATTGTTTCTATAAGCATTAGATCAAAACTATCATCCTAAACTTCATAGTTTGAATAATGATGCAACAACTCAAATTCTTGACAACATTCAGGATAAAGACATTCAGTAGGAAAACTTTATTTGCAATAATCATGAAAAGTGACATGAAATTGCTTTAATGAAGAGATGTTGGACGGAGGCAATGATCTACACCATTCTTGAACCTCCCCTTCTAGTGAATACCAAAACATCTTGAGCAATATATCTTCATCAGTGATGCCCAACCGATGCATTCATTCATGAAATTCCAAGAAGTGCTCACTAGGATGATCATACTCTTTTCCTATAAACTTTGGAAGGCAATTTTCCCATACTTCTCTATCAGGTACAAAATTTGGAAAACCAAATATATTTGAGAAATCACAAAATTCATACCTCTGAGCAAGAATCTTGTCCATTTCGAACCAGTGAAGCCGCCAATAGATTTATATGATATGAAGCTGGAGTCGCTAGGTAGAAAATTGCAGCCAAGCTAGTGTCATGCTCCTATCCACCATCAAGAGATGGATCTGATCGTTTTCGTTCTCCCAGGGAAGATAATCTTCGCTTCCATCCCTGGAAAAGACACCAAAATATGTTAGTGCTAAATTATTCACTCTAAATGTAGAGAGGGCATGGCTAGCACATCTTAATGCTCAAGGCAGAAAAAAATGATTTAATGTGATGAAGTAGCTGGGGTGGCTGGTGTAAAGGAGTCAAAATATCAATTCACATAGAAAAGGCATAAGCCAGCTGAATAAATCAAACTCTGTAAATACTAATGAAAGACCAGAATGAATCTGAAATATATCAGAAATGGACAAGGTTCGAAGCTAATGGATAAGGCAGGGAACAAACAGCTCATCCTATATTAGCACAAAGAAAAATGCTCAGAAAAACATTATGAGCGTGAAATCTGAGATATTGAATCTGAGTATAGGCATTTATAGGGAAAACATCGATATAAATGAATCTACAATACAGATCAATCTAAACCAAACTGCAAAATATCCAGACTATAATGATAACTAGCACCTAGCACAAATTGATAGAAAATCATTTTTAAATAACAAGCCTCCAACATAAATTACAGAGCATGGTCTCAGACCTTTCAGGTATAGCTCGCAAGCTCTCGACCCTTTACAAAATTCTCATAGCCCCTCGGCTAGAACTCCCCCTTTCACATTCAATACTAAAGACTAAATAGAAAATACAATCCAAGATTTGTTACCAATTTTGAGGGATAAAATCTTATCTATAAACTAAAAATGTAAATCAGTCTTGAAGCAATTTAGGAAATCTGGGGATGATGAGGTTGCTTGAAGATGTTCATTGACCTCTTAGAAGATAGAGTGCAATCCTTAGTTGTCATTAGATTTTGCCACAAAATATGCTATTAAATCTGATATCGACATATCAAGTATCCAATTTCCTCAAAATATGGAATTTGCCTTTAACTTTTGATCTCCTCCTTCAAATGAGGAACTGTTGAGACTATTTCCTTTTGATTTTCCATTTGTATGCTTTCTTCTAGAATCCTATAGCTTCCAGGTGTTTTGCTTGCTAGCGTTCATTATTCGATATTGTTGGAGGAATTCATCTCTATAACTGATGCTCTATCTCCCACAAATGTACTTCACTGCATCAGATTAAAACATTCATCTTGCATATTTTGAATTACTCACAGAAATCTAAGCTATCATTTCATTAAAATTCAATGAAATGTTTCAAATCAAACATCATGATGACATATAGTCATTCTCCATTTGCTTCAACACCTGAAATGTATATCCATCATTTGATAGACAATTCTTTTCTGAAAATGATCTCAAATTGACAATTTGTGATGGTGTGCCATTCAAAAGAAATTTTTTGACACCCAGTGCTTCCATCTGGAACTTAACCCCTGCTAGCACACTTGTTCTATTTGGAAATATTCACGTGGAAGAATATCATATCACCTTCAACAGATAAATAAAAATAATAGAAATTTGCATTATTTAATCTTCCAGATCTTAAACAAAGGCACTTGTATAGCTATCATAGGCCCAACCAACGACTAGTGGTAAATACTTCCCTTATATGTTTTGACTGCAAATTCTCATGTAAGTAACGCAATTGAACCTCAAACCTCTCAGAGAGGGAAATTATGGATGATGAGCATGACTGCTCTCTGCCTTCAAAAGAAAATCCTAAGCAAGCAATTCCAGCCAGCAAACTGATTATATTGACGGATTTTTTAATGGCGAGCTCTCAAACTGACATTGGTTGTTGAATGAATTTGATGCTTGGACACTTGTGATGAAGGCTTGATAAACAAACCTTATGAAAAATCGCTTGGCACCAACTTGACCAAAAAGAATGTTAAAATTATGATATCCATTGACATTCGTATATTGAACAATCATGGACGTATTCTGGCACTTGTATTCAGTTGATTTATGTTGCAATTTGAACATAAAAAGAATATGTCCCAATTGTGCAGCCGGAGATGTGAAACTATATATCTATACATGTGTGTATATAACCTTCATTGACATGAATTTCATTAGAACTCAACCTGTGAACCAGTTGTTTTCTGCTTGTATCGACGTGTAGTGCATGATATATTCTTGGCTCATCTCTTGGCGGAGTATATTTGGTCAAAATACTTGTGAAAAATATGGGGCGAAAATTGCGGTATCTTTTAATATGCGTGCTGCCAGAATTTAGAAATTTTGATGGGGGCAGATTCTAGTACCAACATCTGGCTCTGGCTGGGGATGGAGTCCTCCATGCGAGGCTCCAAGAACATGAAAACCCCGTGCCTTCTCCTGAAACCATCTCTGAGATCAGCACCCTGTCCTTCCTGCCATTCACTGCTAACCAAAGGCTGCAATTTGTTTCGCCCTACAAGCTCTGAAATGACCCTATTCCGCAAACCAAAACTGCTTTGCAAGTGAGAATAAAAAGCACTAGCGCCTTGTATCCATTGGGTGATGGATTCTTATGCTGATCTATTGTACTCTCAAATTGAAAACAAATATTTTGAAGATAAATTGCACACTAATCTGTCCAAAATATTACTTCCTATGCTGAAACAATCTCACTAACTTCAAATGAATGTCAAATGCTTAATATCGAGCTTATTTATGTACACTTCATACACTAATTATTTGAAATATGCTTGATCAAGTGTAATCAGATTTCCAGTACAACCAAAAAATCATTTGACTGATGAAGTAAACTTCTTGTATCCAACTGGTTGAGAAGACCCACAAAGGATATAACATATGCAACAAAAAGTGAAAGGATATCTTACACTTATTGCTGCAATTTGATTACATGCCAAATGCTACAACGATTGGGACCCCTGTTGAAACTTAATCCATCCAATCAGCTACCAGATCATGTAGATGACATAACTCCAGTTGATTTAGAAGACCAAGCTATTGATGTATAATTTATGCTCCATCAATGAAACTAGAATCCTCTTGAAATAATGCCTGAATATCACACATTCCATTACAAACTGGGGCAGTAGAAATCTCTTGAAATTGTTCATTATATTCTTTAACAGGAAGATCAAAAGGAATCAAGTTATCTTCATTATTTTCAACAGCAGATCCACATTACTCTCCCCACACAACACCAAGAAGGTACCCCATTACCGCTCAACTGTCCCTCAGGCATCACCTTCCTCTAGGTGTTGTTCAGTGTGTGTGTAAAAAGATCACCCAAACCCCAAATCATCTACCAACAGGTTTTGTCTTCCCAGGGATTACTAATATTGGTTGCTCACAACCAAATTGTTTTAATAAATTCACTCCAATAATTGTCTAACACACCAATCAGGTTATCATGCAGGACTAACAGGTGACTATACGCAGGATGACATCAACAACAAGGAACCAATAGTTTTAGGCACATGATTGATACTAGGAACATGCAATAGTTCAAGGTGCACTTATGAAAATCGGACACACTACTAAGTACTCAGATAAACTTCACCACTCAGTTAAACATACTTAGGAAATTATGCGAACAGTCTTGCAACACAGGCATACACACAAATTCAAGGTGTGCAGGCATAAGTTAACAACTAGGCAACTTCGATACCACTCTAATGCTCAGAAAAGTAAAGGAATGCATAGCCTTTGGGATCTAATATTTCGTCTTCAACTTGTAGTCATGACCATGGATTAGAACTCAAAACTACTCTCAACTCAGTCACTGTTCAGGAGAGGCTTCCTCTCAGACAATGGTCGACTCCTCTATGCCGTACACACTATGAGAATGATAGATTGATCCATAGGTTGATCACCCACAAAATATAAGGCTAGATAGATACATACCCCAACACGATAGGTTGGGTTACTTGACCAAGTAAACAGTCTGTGCTGACAAACTGACAGATTGGAAAACTACGCCATCCCCCAAATGATAGGTGACTTTAAGGATGACTCCAGTTCGACTGGTTTTTTACTCAATAATCAATCCCCATTTCCAATTTTGCAGGGTGACCGACACAAAAAACTCATACCCATTCCTTCCTTTCTCGAAGATAATAACTGCCTCAAATACCTTCCTCTTGGAATCATTAAATGATTGGGGTGCATGAGTCAACTTGATAGTTGATGGCGCATCAGTCCTCTCTTTGACACTTGGATCTCATCTATTGGCTTCATGGACTATTACGTCCCTTTCTAAGCCTAGGAAAATCATGTTCCCATGCTCTTGTTTCCTTGCACAGTCAGCTATGGATTTATTTATTATTATTATGCACATTTACATCACATTTACAATGTTACAACGCTTGACCAGAACATGGTTCACTAACCATATTACTTGTTGATATATATATCTATATCTATATATATATATATCCATGGTAGGGACCTTGAGATACTCACCATGCTCCTTATAATCATCAATGATATTAAATCATTTACATATCATATGTCAAGGATCAAAACTAGGGGTGTTACATAGTCCTGGATCCAATATTAGGAAGATTCAAGTGATGGGAGATTAAAAAACAATTATTGAACAGGAAAATAAACAAATACAGATTAACGGTGTCAGTCTTCACCATCTCTTGCAAAATATTCATAACTCCATTTCTTTGTTCAAATGGACATCGTTTATGCATGTGTACAAATAGTTAAATGTTCAAGCAAAATTTCTTTCTAAACATTAACTACAACTGGAGGAGGGCTCTTTCACGTTCTATGAATTATTTGAAGGCATTGGATGCAAATCCATGGAATTTCACTTCTAATTTTTCATGTTAGAGGCAAAAGGGATGTGAGTGCTTCTGTTTTGTGATTTTGTATGATGTTCTAACAGTTGTTTTATAAGCCATTATGAAGCAAAAAGATGATTAAGAAAGACTTTTGTAATGCAAACATACGAACAATTTGTTCTTGTCTTTTATATGGTCGATAATCCTTCTGGGAATCTCCATGTATATTCTCTTTTTATGAATATAAAGATTTTTTTTCTTCCAAAAAAACAATATACTCATTATGAGCTCAGCATGTCACTTATGGGAGTAAAACCTAGATGTGAAAGATATCACTACATCCTACAACCACTCAAGCTAACACAATTGACAAACTAAAAATAAATTAAAAAATAGAATTAAAAATAAAAAAACTAATATAAACAATTTATAAAATAAACACACACACACACATTATAAAAAACCCAATGATAATTGTAATCATAAAGAACAAAAAAAAGGAGGGAACAATATACTCATTATAAGCTCAACATGTCAGTTATGGGAATAGAACCTGGCTAAACCCAATCTACAAATCATCCATTTTCTATATATATATATATATGAACTTCCTTTTGAAGATGCAAAGGTGGCAGGTGATTTTAAAGTAATTGGGGATGGGGTTGGTGGGAAGGCTAATCTACAGGTTTCTTTGTTGGATCAATGGAAGCTCATAATTAACAGTTTGAAGGATCTCTTTCATTTTCTCAATTTCAAACTTGCCTACAGGTAGTTCAATATGGTTGCGGATAGTATCTCTAAAAAGGTTGATGGACTTGAAATAGGACAAATCTTCTTTGAAGTTTATGTGAAGCAAAGACTGATGGAAAGAGGCCAATTACATTTTTCCTAGTTATCATTTTGCAGCTTTTATGCATTTGAATATGTTATGAGTCAATGTAGTATAAAATTTAATTTTTTTGGATTTTAGTACTAGGTTTATGAGCTGTGGGAATACTACTTTCAGATATCCAGTACTATCATTTTTCAAAAGGGATTTTATGTTTTGTTATGTGGGAATTGAGGAAAGATATTAGGTTTCAAGTTAACTATATTTTGAGACAGAATTTTGCAGATATGATCCACAAGATAGAAAAAAGATGGAATCGGGGCTCCAAGAAGTGATCATTTCTAACGGCTGAGCATCGGCTTTGGTATCTCTGTGAAGGTCGTGCTCGGTACTGGGGTGTCTGATAGAGAGTCGGCGGGATGGTGAGATCACAGGGGAGGGGCCTCTCCCCTCTTCTGATGCAAGAAAAAGAACCACTTAGGGAGGTTACGCCATTACAAGTGCAACATGAAGGAATCGGAGGAGAGGGTTAGAGTCCTTGGATGGAGAATAAAGAGATGGTCAAAGGCGAAACAGGACAGAGGGTTTGTATCCCCAAATCGACCAGCATCCCGACCATTTCTATGAATCCCATACAGGTTAAGAAAAGAATACAACATATGATGGACCATGCCCTGATAGGGAATTTTATGGGTATATGGCCTATGGTGGATTCACTCGACCTGGAAACCAAAAGGCCATTTTGACCTCTTGTTGGGCTCAAAGGGTTTCTTTACTGTGGTTTTCCTTAATGTGGAGGACAAGGATCGGATATTTGAGGGAGGACCCTATTTTTACTACTCTGTTGGTCTATTCTTAAGAATGTGGAAGGATCATTTCAACCCGGACAAGGAGGACCTATCAATCGCCCCGGTGTGGATTAGACTCTATTTGCTTCCAACGGAATACTGGGATCCGGACATTCTAAAAGATATTGGAGCAACTCTTTGACATTTTGTCAAGATCTCTGATCAAACTAAGCAAGGAAGGTATGTTTCATATTCCCGCATCTGTGTCTATATGAATATTTCCAAAACCCTCCCCGAGGGGATCACTCTGAACTGGGAAGAATCTGAATGGTTTCAAACCCTTGGTTATGAACGTATCCCTTTTCACTGTAGGCGATGTCATACCCACGGACATCTGGCCCGGGATTGTCACCTTAACCTCCCAGCGGCTATCCCTAGTAGCAGCACTCAGGAGCAACATGATAAGGATGGTGTTGTCAAAGTCACCAATCGCAGATGGACAGGGAGAAGACATAATGGCCCAGAGTTGGGGAAAAAGGAAGTTAATCCCAATAGTTTTGCAGCTCTAGATCCTGATCTAGTAGAAAACCCTCCCCCTTTGACTGCACAGGAACCCTCAAAGCTCGAAGGTGTTCCTATTGAGTTGGCGACAGCGACTGGTAAACCAAACAAATCTGCTGGAAGGAACCGTCCCGAAACAGAGCGCATGGAAGAGGATCTGGAAGAAATGGAACTTGGGGACCTAGATCTTGATAGCATTGAAGAGGCGTGCAAAAACATTGAGGTTCATTCTATTCCTGATAATCAACTTCAACTTTTGAATGAAGCTATCTTGAAAACCAAACCTACTCCTAGCTTGGGGATGGGCCCTTTGAAACTGAAGGAAAATAAAAGGAAGTTCAAAGATGGAAGTTCTAAGAGGGAGAGGCGGTCGAATAGGGATAGGATCGGGGATATTGGGGCAAGACTGGTAGAATCTGGACAATATCTGACCATCCAGGAAGCTCTTCTCTCATCAAGATATAGTGCTTGATGAAATTTTTATCGTGGAATATTCGAGGAACCAATGGTCCTCACAAAATTAAAACCCTTAAGAATAAGATCTTGAAGGAACAACCTACTGTGGTCTTGTTACAAGAAACGAAGTGTTCTGGAGCCCAATTGGAATCCAATGCTCAGAACCTATGGAAACAATGTAAAAGTACGGCACTAGACGCTACTGGTCATTCAGGAGGGCTAGCGGTCCTGTGGGATCCTAGGAAAGTGTCTCTTTATAACTTTCTTTCTACTACTTTCAGCCTTTCTGTTGAATTTCATGTCATCAGATAAAATGTGAGAGGTATACTCACCAATGTTTATGGGCACAATAGCTACCCTGAAAAATGCAATTTCCTTAAAAGTATGACCAATCTAAGGAGAATGTTTGAAGGAACTCCTTGGATATTAGGTGGGAATTTCAATATGATCGGGTCTCTGTCTGAGAAAAAAGGTGGCAGAAGAGTCCTTACTCCTGAAAATACTTTGTTTGATGAATTCATTGGGGCTAGTAATCTGATTGATGTTGATATTGGAAGCATAGTTTTTACCTGGAACAATAGACGTGGAGCATTTGGTGGCAGCCACGTTGGATAGATTTCTTCTGTCTGAAAGCATCATGCTTCTGGGTGGAACTCTGACTTCCCGCCCGATTGCATCTTCTAGATCTGATCATTGGCCGGTGTCCTTGATGTGGAGCAACATAGGAGTGAAAATGACCAAGCCTTTCAGGTTCAAAAAGTTCTAGTTAACTCATGAAGATTTTCCATCCCTTGTGGAAGAATGGTGGCATACTATTAATCCACCCTCAAGCACTAAGATGTATTGCTTTCAACAAAAACTGAAGATGATCAAATAGAAAATCAAGAGATGGAATACCGATGTCTTTGGGAACATACAAGTAGAAAAAGATAAGTTGGATTTAAAGCTAGAGCAGATCCAAGAATGTATCATGCAGACAAGTGTGACCCCCGAGCTAGCCTTGGAGGAAAAGCAACTTGCTGAGCAACTATTTCAAAGGCAAAGGCAGGAGGATATCCTGTGGAAGCAAAAATCTCATAATCTTTGGTTGAAAGATGGGGATCGGAATACGAAATTTTTCCATAGAGCTACCATCCAGCATAGAAAATACAACCAGATCTGTAACATGCGTAATTGTGATGGGGTGTTAGTGGAATCCCATGAGGGAATTGAACAGGAATTGGTCAATCATTTCAAGGAGTTGGTGACCGAAACTCCCGTCGACCGTACTGAGGCCTGTAGGGAAATCAAAGATGTCATTCCTCGGCTTATCACTGAGGAGCAGAATGAGATGTTGATCCGACCTATTGAATTCCTGGAAGTTGAGACAACCATCAATCAAAAGGAGGGTGGGAAATCCCCTGGACTGGATGGTTTTACTACTAATTTTTTCCATTTTTTGTGGGATTTAATAAAAAATGAAGTCTGGCAGGTGGTGGAAGAAACCCGGAGAATGAGAGGGGTTCTCCCAACCTTGAACTCTACCTTCCTGACCTTGATCCCTAAAACTCCGATGGAAGAGAAATATGATCTGTTTAGACTGATTTCCCTGTGTAACATCATTTACAAACTCATCACTAAATTCCTTGCTAATCGACTTAAACCCCTTCTTCCCTCATTGATCTCCTTGGAACAATTTGGATTTGTGGAAGGTCGTCAAATTATGGATGGTATTATCCTTGCTCATGAGGTTCTTCACTCTTTTTGGAGTACTAAGAAAGCAAGGGTGCTGCTTAAATTGGATTTATCCAAATCCTATGATAAACTAAACTAGGTGTATATGAAAGAAATTATGAGCTCCTTTGGTTTCAGTGATATTTGGATCAAATGGATAGCCAACCTCACATCCACGGATTTTTTCTCTATTCTGATCAATGGGAACCCGTCTACTATCTTTAAACCCTCTCGGGGTATCCGGAAAGGTGACCCCCTCTCACCATTCCTCTTTTTTATTACGACAGAAGGTCTTGGGAGACTCATCTCACATTTAGTTGAACAAGGAAGCATTTAAGGCCTTAAGTTTCTGCCCTATGAGAAGCCATAACCCACTAGCAGTTTGTTGATGACACCCTGCTAATGGGCCACTCTTCAGTCTGTTAGGATATTCCTATACTCCATCCTAGACCTATCAACATTTCCATTATTTGCATTTTAGGTCATGTATGCATTTTTAGGGTTTGCATGCATCCCAGTCATCAGTCCCAGCACCTAGCCCTCAGTTAGCTAGCCCCCAGAGCTTCTTTCCACTCACTTTCATCCCTCCTAGTGCTTAGTGCGCCCTCCTTTCACCTACTGCATGAGAAATGCGCCCTTCCTTACCTACCATTCAGTTATCTTCAGTTCTTTCCTTGATTTAAGGCTAGACTGACTCTCAACTGACTGTATCACTCTGATGGACCTCCAGTGAGGCTTGACTACCCATTCTGACTCCAGTTAGCTCCTCATGTGCCCTCCACTGAGCCTCCTTCATTCAGTTAATGTCTCCATGTGCCAGTTACAATCAGTTACACCTACCACACTCAGTTAGACTCAGTTTGACTGACGGTTGACAGTTACTTGTGCATTGATGACTCCACCGATGATGAGATAGACTACTAGTTGTGCTTCGATGACACTCCAGTGATCTTTTGATCACTCCATGAAGGCTAATTCAAATTTCCACCTTGGCATTCGAATCCTCATGCATTGTACTACTTATTTGTCCATATTGTGATTAATTAATTAGTGTGTGTGAATTTATTTTGCTTATATCCGAGTTCTACTGTATTATTATTCTGTTGCTCATCTTACTGCATTGACCACTCTTAATCTTATTCCTAAATTCTTTCTTGTGAGGTATACATCATCTCTTAGATCTACTGTGAGGATTTTCACACAGTCCAGGAAGCTAGACAAATCAAGCATGTTTTGAACATTTTTTTACGAGCCTCGGGGCTTATTATTAATATGGATAAGTCTCAGGTTTTTCTCTTTAACACTCCTCCCATCAGTCAAAGGAACATCTTAAGAATTTTAGGGTTCAAAAAGAGCTCCCTTCCAACCAAATATCTCGGTGCTCTATTATCCGAGGGTGTTTTAAAAAATTCCTCCTGGGAAGATCTCTTAAATAGAATGAAGGAAAGACTTTCTAATTAGACGCTTCGATCTTTGAATCTCCCAGGCAGAGTGGTTCTTGTAAAATATATGTTGCAAGCTATGCCTTTGTACCTGTTCTCTGTCTTGGCTGCCCCCAAGTCGGTTATGAAGGAGATCAGGAATATCCAACACACCTTTTTGTGGGGAGGTATGGTGGACCATAGGAAGTGGCCTCTGGTTGATTGGGAAACTCTGTGTAAACCTAAGCAGGAGGGGGGTTTAGGTCTTAGAGATCCGAAGAAACTCAGTATTGTGTGTGGAGCTAAAATATGGTGGCCATGGCTTACTCATTCTAATGAACAATGGGCCAGTTTCTGGGGAAAGAAGTATACCCCGTCGACTGATCAACAGGATCGGGTTCAAGAGGAGTGACCGGAGAAAGGCTCTCATATCTGGAATATGGCGCGGGATGGCAGTGAAATCATCGGGAAACACAGTTTTTGGGAGATACGTGAAGGAGATTCAACGAATAGTTGGTTGGATTCCTGGCAACAAGAAGCCCCTCTTGCATCTCTGGTGACTGATATTCCCGATGCTGCTCCCATTTTGCATCAACATTGGATGGCGGTGAATATATACTAGCGGGAAGACTCCAATGACAGAGGTTTTCGTGTCTGGAATCCGCTTGAATGGTGGTCGACCAACTATGGGGATGACATTGGAAGGAAAATCTATGAAATATTGATGAACCGACAGATTAAAACTCAGAGGGGTATGGATATTCTACGATGAGTTTACCGCTCTAAAGGTATGTGCACTGTTAAAGAAGCTTATAATCTGTACACTAACCCAACGATTAAAATGGTGGAAAATACATAGAAACATCTGTGGGGAGCCAAACTCTGGCCTAAAATTACCCTTTTCCTCTAGCTGGTTTTGAAGGGCAGAATTTTAACTTGGGATAATATCGTGAAGAGAGGGTTCGAGGGACCTTCCCTCTATGTCCTTTGTGGCCATCATGGTGAAACGATAGCTCACCTGTTGGATTATTACAGTTTCTCATCGGCTCTATGGGATGAAGGAGCCAAGGTTTTTCGCATATCTGATAGAGTTAGGACTGCACCGGGGGAAACTGTTAAACAATGGAGGGACGACCCCTTTCAAGGGAGACTTCTGAATCGAGTCTGGCAACTCTTTCTTGGTTTTATCCTATGGGAGGTATGGAAAGAGAGAAACAAGCGTATATTCACTGGAAAAATCAATAATTGGAAGATGGTCTGGGGGCATATACAATGTGGGATTACTTAGACTCTGCAACTAACTATGTGGACTAAACAGGGTTTGAATATTCTGGATAATGAGCTGCATATTCTACATACCTGGGGTATTAAGGCACTCCCTCGTTTTGTCGGTCGCCTCCATCCTGGTCGTAGTCAGCCGGAAATTCCGGTGGTATGGTCTCCGCCATTACAGGGGTGGCTTAAGATGAATTTCGACGGGGCTTCGAAAGGAAACCTCGGGAATGCTGGGTATGGTTGCATTATGTGTGATGATCAAGGTAAGGTTCTGTTCAGTTACTATAAGCATATGGGATGCGAAACCAACAACGTTGCTGAATGTGAAGCCATGCTGCAGGGCTTATGCATGGCGGCCCGATGTGGCTTAAGCTGCTTGATCATGGAGGGGGATTCGAACATGCTGATCCAAATTTCCAATAAGCTTAACAACGGGACCTAGGAAGCCAAACTGGAACCGTCGTGGCGATTGGCATGGCGACTGGAGTGTATGGGAAATCTCATTGCATCTTTCAAATCCGTCACCTTCCAGCACGTAAGGAGGAGTGTTAACTATCTGGTTGACGTACTGGATAACCATGGCGCCAGCAACCATAATGAAGGATGGGAAGGGGTGGCATTGGAAATACCATCGAGCACGTGTCGTAACAAATGCATGATGATTTTCGAATGCGACCGAGGTGGTAAGACACCCATAGCTGGCGACAGCAGAATACTGAAACCCGATGGTATGTAACAGCTGGTACCTTACTTTGGGTGGTTTGGACAAGTGGTTTTTTGGTAACCTTGATAACTAGGTCACTGCTCGGCCATCCGTATATTTCCCATCGCCGGGGACTATTATGTGAGGAGATATGGCGCGTGAGAAGGTAATGGCAGATCGGCCTCTCACGATTCTTATGGGTCATACTGATCAGGGTTCTGTGGATGTGACGAAGGCACAAGACATGATGAATTATTACAAAGTCTGGATCATTATGATGGATTTAATGGTTGTAGGGGGTGTCTTTCCTTTAAATTCGGCGTTCAGGGGTGGTAATTGTAACAGTGGTTATAGTTTGTGTTACGCTGGTGTCTGGTGGAGTTCGTTTGTGTACAGTTGGGGTGTGAAGCGTGATAGTAAGGGTGTCGTGAGCATGCCTCCAAGAGGGAGACCAGTAAGGAGAGGTAGACGGGCTCATGGTGAGCCAAGTAATGTCGTTAGGGCCAATTCGGCCCAGGCTGGTCCCAGTCGGGATCAGTGGAACGCTACCGCAACGGTTATCTTCTTTCAATGTTTTTTCCCTCAGGAGGTGCAGCGGGAGGTGGAGGAAGTGGAAGTGGATTTATGGCATTTGGTGGGTGAGCAGGAGATGCCTGGTGAGGCTATGGCTATGTCTAAATGGATTCACGACCTGGGAAATACGAGGGGTCGAATGGAACTGTATAACCGGGTCGTCGTGATGCTATGGGTGACTAAGACTCTCATTGCCCAGTTTATGGAAGCGCATGTTGACATATTGTCTGGCTCTCAGTGGATGAAAAAACTGGAGGACCTCTGCAAGGACCACGCTGATGAGTCAAAATGGATTCATATGAAACTGGATGCATTGGCGGCTGACTTGGGGATCTCGTTCCTTACCCGTCTTAATAAAGTGGAGAACCCGCGAGAGATCAATCTCTGTGGTAAGGGGGGGGATGTGGATGCGCCACCGGTTGTGATTATAGAGGATGAGGCTGGTCCATCTGGTTAATTTCTTTCCTGCTGTGACTGGTCGCTGTCTGGGTTTTACTGTTTCGGTGTGGTGTATTACGGCTGGCGTTGGCTTCGGCTTTTCTCTGTCTCAGCAAATTTTGGTATCCTATGTTATTCCTTTTTCTGGTTATCTAGTGTTGGGTTTGTTCTCTAGATGATGTATGTTCGCTCGGCATCCTTTTTGTAATGGGGGTTTGGCCTATGGAAATTTTGGGGGTTAGGGGTAATACTTTTAGTACGTAGATTCCAGTTTGATAGATAGTAAGCGGTTCTACCTTGTTAGCTCTGTTCAGAATTGTAATGCTGCTGATCTCTGCTTTTGGTTGTGGGATTATACTGATACGGGTAATTTTCATCTCTGTGGTGGCTGCTTAAGCACCCAGCTGTTTGTAAAGATGATGAATGTACTTTTTGAACCTACTTTAATAGAATGAAGGTCTTTTTTGCTTTAAAAAAAAAAAGCTAACTAGATTTTGTAATGAAGAAACTAATTGTGACAGTGATGGGAGTAATCTTGAATATTGTATGTAACTTTGATTCAAATTTTGAATAACAAGTTATAGTCTTTTCTTCCTAGCGAAAAATAATAATAATTTTTTTTTAATCAATTTTTTTAATTATTTTTAAACGTCTAAATATGTTTTTTTTTCTGTTTTTTTCCATTTTTTATTTCTATAAAAAATATTATTTAAAAAAAAACTTTTAAAAAAATACAGTGAGGAAGGGCCACGTTGATTTTTTAAATGTTTTTCATTTTAATTTTTTTTAATTTCATTTATTTAAAAGAATATTATTATTTAATTAAAAATTATTATTATTATTAATATTATTTAATTAAAAATTATGATTATTATTATTATATATGTTTATTCATATAGTTGGGTTTTCTCACTATTGTTTTTTCTCTACTTTTTTATTTTTTCACTTTTTCTCCTTTTCTTTTTTATGATTTTGTTTGCAATATTATTGTTTTTAATCTATTGTTTAAAAAATGTTGCACTTTTAGCTCCAAAAAAGGTGTGGTATTAGTAATACCTCTTTTTAATTCAAAGTGTGATTTAAAATTTTGGTTCCAATGATACCAATTGTGAGGGTTATGGTTTCAAACAACTTGTAATTTTCACCTCAAAAGAAAAAGGGTGCTACTAGTAGCGTTATTTTTCGATTCATGTGTTGATTTTAATATTTTGTTTGCAATAGTATTGATTATGAAATCCATGGGTTCAAACAAGTTGTAACTTAAACCCCACAAAAAGCAAGTGCTACTAGTAGCACCAACTTTTTATTTGAGGGTTGATTTTAAGGTTTTGGTTGCAACAATAGTAGTTGTTAAGGTGATAGTTTCAAACAAATTGTAATTTTAACCTAAACAAGGGTGTTATTGTTTGCTTCACTTTTCAATTCTATGGTTTGTTTTAAGTTTTTTGTTTGCATCATTATGAGTTGTTAAGGCCATGGTTACAAAAGGTTGTAATTTTAACTCCAAAAAAACGTGTTTTTGTGAGCACCACTTTTCAAAATGGGGGTTGCAATCTCTAAAATGTGAGAAATCTTAAGGGTTCTTGTCAAGATGTTAAGTGTGTTACTCCAATGATCACCTCACCAAAACAAATATACAATTGCAATTGTTATAGTGACTCTATGTTCAACTATGCAACACTTCTTTTAGTATTTTGAATTATTTAAACAAGAAATCAAACACACCAAGTGGATTATTTAACTATTATGACATGAAACAAAACTATAATAGCAAAGGCACACACATTAGAACATAAAATTTATCCTAGAAACCCAATACAAGAAATGAAGGATTGTACCTTTCATCTTCTTATATTATGGAGATTAAAATACAAATTACAAAGCCACCTAAGCTTGTTTCAAATCTATGAGACACTAAGCTTGTTTCAAATCTATGAGACACTATGGTATTCTATAGTCCTCTACAGTACATGCATCTCTATATTGTGTTAATGTCTCTTTCACACTCATTCTTCATACCTTGGAATAGCAATGACAACTAAACAAAGTGGCATGTTTCCCTCCTTCTTCTATGTTATTATAATAGTTTAAATTAGGGTTGGGTTTAGGGTTTTGCAACCCCTTTGGAGTCTCCATAATACTAGTAGAATTAGTTAGTGGATTCCCATACATTATTATGGTGTGACGACATCGTTCCCACTTGGAGCTACAAAAAATGATTGGATCATTACCTTGTTGACAACATAAGTTTCAAAAAGTGACTTTCTTTAAAGAAAATAATCAACCATTAGAAATATATTGACATGTAAAATGAATATGACTTTCTTTAAAGAAAATAATCAACCATTAGAAATATATTGACATGTAAAATGAATAGGAAATTTTTAGAGGTCAAGTTACCAATGTTTGAGACCCCAAAATTCCACTTCTTTGACCTTTAAATAAAGATCTATTGTTCTAGTACGTTACGGTGATTTTTAGGATCTTACCTAAAACAATATATTTAGCTTCAATATTCAATATCCCCAATTATAAAGAATCGATAAATTCATATGGTAATGAGGTAGATCCATTTTGGATCATCAGTACCAACTATTGAACCAAATACTCGAAAATCGAGTTCTTTTGACTACTGAAATCCAAGATAATCATTATCACAGTCTTTTTTACTTACATCTTCGCATGGAACAACTTCTCTTGCATTGCATTTAAGGACATATGATCATAAACATAAACTAACTTATAAACTTCATTTAAGGGTTTGTCCTTAGCGATCTTGGGCCCTTATCTACATCAACAAATTTCAACTAAGCCATCAATTAAATTTTGTACTCTATGTTTGATGCTCATTCTATTTCCTTACATTTAACCTTTTGGGCCTTCAAAAATCTCTTTCTTGTTTGGATATTAGAAATAAGATTAAGATGCAACATCTAATATTTGTCCTTTGTGTCACCATTATTCTTAAAAGGTTCACAATCCAATCTTTAATTTGTGTAGCATTGGAAAAACAAAAGTATTCACTCTTGCTTCCCTAATTTCTTTCTTGGGTCCTTTTTTTTTTTTTTTGTCTCCAAAGAGCTTATTCCATCAATCATCTTCTTACCATGTTTTCCTTCGATATATATGACCTTTTTACATGCTTTACCTAGTGCATTTATTTAAAAAATAATCATTTATTTTCTTATGTGGCTATACAAACCACTAATGTACTTTGTCATCACCTTCTTGTCAAACTGGGTGACACCAAATTGAACACACTTCCTTCAAAACTCATTTGTATATTAAATAACGCACTATCCTATCTATGTTTGATTTCCATGAACTCATTTTTCTTCATATTCATAGCATAAAAATGGAAATTAACAAGCTTTTTGAACTACTCCCAGTCTACAACCAACTTTTGCTTGTTAATAAATCTATCTAATTATAAATCTATCTAATTATAAGCTTTCCCACCATAGCAATGCATAATAATCCATCTTCAATTTCTATAAATAAATATTTCCCATGTATGTGAACCCATAGCAATCAAGTTCTTCAACTTTAAATTGGATCTTGGAAGTCAGAAAGTAATCTCCCACATGAAATGTCATTTTCCTATGAATATTGGGACTCTATAGTTTCTCCCTTTCTTTGCCTACAATTTCCTCTTCTCCATTATTACTCTTATAGACTAAGACTTAAACCAAATCCTGAAATAGTTCTATAAAGCCTTCTACTCATAAATTCAATTTTATAAAACTAAGTTCTCTTCATTGATCTCTCAATTGTCTACCAGCTTAGTCCAAATTGGATTTTGACCATGGGTTGTTACAAACAACAATGGCTCTTCACTCAATAAATATCCAATTTGGTTTTCACTATAGAGTACTCTAGAAACAAGAACTAAGCTCGTATACTAAACTGGTCCTTTTTCCAAAGGGCAAGTTGAAATAGACCAACATATTTACATCAAAAATTCCATTAAACAACTACTATGTCTTGTGAATGCTACATCCTATATTTAATTCCTATTTTATTAATGGAAACAAAACAAAGAACAAGGAAATCACACATATACATCCATCACATTGTACAATAATAATTTTACTAGAAACCCACTTTTTTTTCTTTTTTAGAGGAATGGGTATAAATCCGTATTAAAAGGGATGTGGAAGACCAAATAGCCATAGGATACATGCAATTCAAAACTAGACCAAAATTGCTTCTTTGTGTTGCGCATACAAACAAAATTCTTCCACAATGTATTTAAACAATGCCAGATGGACTACTTCCCTATAGGGCCTAAAACTATAATTCCTTACATATTGATTAAGAAACAATACACAAGTGAAATAAATAAAGTGTGAAACTAACTAAAATGATGCCCATTATGGGCTTCCTCCATGAACTAGGCATCTTGTTCAAGTCCTTGAAAGCCTAGAGAATGTGGTTGTTCTATCATGGCCATGGCCATTTGTTGTATTGCTTCCTCTCCAATAGGCCTAGAACCAACTAAAACCAAAGGTTGACCTGTAGAAGAATGAGAAGCATGATAAAATTCCAAAATTATATTATAATTCATTTCAGTATCAGTATTTAATTTGTTTATTTATCGTTGTGTTCCTTCATATTGTTCTCCATTTCCCCCTACTTGAATTCTTATTTATCTAGATGAATACTAAGGTATTTGATTACATGGTGTGTGCCTTTCAGCCACCTATTTATACAACTTATGATTTTTTATAACTTTCCCCTATATCCTCTCCTTCAACTGGATTAGTATTTTGGGAATTGGCCATTTGTAGAAAAAGACCAAGATTGGAAAATATTTGGTGCAACTCCTTGGAAAAGAAGGCCTTCGACAAAAAAATGGCAATGACTGCAAGAGCACTTGAATGGTAAGATTGAGCCCTTGAAGAATGAATTCCCCAACCACTATAGATAATTGTATTATTTGCATTCTCCCAAGCTAATCTTAACAGAAGAACCCAAAGTTGATAACACCGCAAAACTAGACAACCAAACAACATAGAGCATGAATGATTACCTCTGTCAATCACAAAATGATGTAGTAGATTCCTCTCTAATGATCAAATGAATTCAAAACAAGCTGATGAAAAGTTTTGATAAATCTATGTAAGAAAATAAATATCAAATAGAATCTAAAACACAAGAATTAACAACAACTGACACAGATATTACATAGAGATTTACCTTGGAAACCCAAAATTAGGAAAACCAGATTTGTTGAGAGTTTATCCACTCTCTATTTCATTATATTATATTTTATGTTTACAATACAAAATTGTAGCATACAAAACCCTAATTCATTAACCTAGATTAGATTACAGCCCTAACTCCTTAACCAAAATTAGTTTACAATGGGATAAAAAACCATTGGCCAAAACAACTGAAAATAGACCAAAATGGACCCAATTCAGGGGGGCTAATTAGCCCCCTCATAACCCCCTTTCTTTGGAAACCCACAAGGACAACACATGTCTAACAACTAAAACCCACTCAACTCTGGTGAAATTAATCACATAAGTCACCAAAACAACTTTAAATTATCCTACCTTTGTAAATTTCAAGGATAATTTTAAGGACCCATACTTATTTAAAAGTGTATAAACCTTGGCGAATATTACCAATTCTTAAAATGTCAACTATAAAATATTTGGCGATATTTTTCTAAAATTATTTCAATTTCTAAGGATTTTTATATAGTTTATATAATAATTTGGCAATTTTTAGAGTGAAAAAAGTGTACCCCATCAAAATTGGGCGAAATGGGACTTCAAAAAATGCAAATTGGCGAATTTCTTTTGGGAAAAAAACATGGAAAAATAACCCATGGGCTAAATTTCGCCCCTAAAATTATCCTTGTTTGTAATTGAAACCACATACTGAGAGCCTCTAGTATGAATGTGAGGGATCCCGAGGCACAAGGGAGTGTTAAGGGAATGAGGGAGTGTTAAGGCTCCCTTGCATGGCTTTAGCCCTATTAGACTTGTATGCCTTGGCTTATTTCAATTATGATCACATGTGGAGTGTCTCCCATTTATTCCATGAGGGGTGTAGGTTGGATTGCTTAATTACTTAATGTATATTGCTTGAACCTAGCCACAACCTTTCATGGGGGTCCCCATTTTTTACCAGGACCCATTGTTAAGATACACAACTTTATTTGTTTGACAGTCGGTAGAGGAGTTGTTGAATTGCCTAATATGGAATAGTTTGACATCGTCCAAGCTATTAAGGTTCCAAAAAAATATTTCAAATGTTCTATCCTATATGGTTCCTTCCTTGAGAATAATTTCCTCACTTGCTTGATCGCTAAGAGGGAGTCTCCAAAGATCATCACATTCTTGATGCAATGTAACTTGAGAAGTATTGTTCCCATGAACAAGGAATGAATTTCTAACTAGTTATTTGTGGTGACTCCTATATCTCGTGAGAAATATATTTATATATTTTCATGGAGCTCTAAATGAACCCCTTCGCCGGATCCTACCACCCCTTACTAGAAACCCACTAGAGGAAGAACCTCTAAAATTAATTGCAGAGGTCGACCTACAAATGTTTGCAACTAAAAAACTATATTACCTATAGGAATCCCATTCCAAGATATTTTTAAAATTCTTGACACTTCTCATAAATAGATTCAAGGATTCCTTCTCCCCTTCTAAATTACTCCTTTAGTTGTGATCCCTTAATCAACTTTACTATCAAAAGTCAATTGTTAAATCCTTTAGCCAAAAAACCCAACTATTTTTGCAGTATATATTTTTATGGTCTATCTCCGAGACTTGGTGATCAATTTTTTACCTTCTTGTACCCTTCAATTACCTAATGGCTTGTCTTCCTTGGTAACCAATGACAACTATCTAGTCAACAAACCTCTAATCCATGATTGCCACATTGACAATATTCCCTTTGACACTTGTCTTCAATTGAATCAGTATTGTTTCCAATGATTCTCACGACATATCTAATCCATGTCAGTACAATTAACCAATCCTCGCATCTCATGTTATGAACATGCACACTAGTCAACTCCAATTTATTCAATCAGTACTAGTCGAGGCTTATTCAACCAGTACTAGTCAATTTATTTCTTGTGTTGTGCTTCTCTAGCTAGTTCTCCTTCATCAGTTAACTTGGTCAAATCAAACTTCTTTAGTCAACTCTACCTCATTTGGTCTTCATATTAATCCAATTTCTGATCAAAGCAAAACAAAAATTGCTTTTTTTTTTAATTCGTCGTGTTTGATAAAACTATGTTATATTTTTCTCATGTCATTGTTTTTTATGGCATAGGAATGTACTAAGGTTGTAAAGGTAAAGCTATAGGCATTTTATGATCAATATCAATTGTTGCTACCAAAACAAGCATGGAACTCTTCACAACTAGGTTGTTGCACCGAGAGAAACAAGGAGGTCTTACAATCTATTGTAGGTGAGATTTATTTGATGTCATGTTTATAATGTTAAAAAATAAGCAAAACGGTTGTTCTAAAAATAAAAATAAAAAATTCACATCAATCAACCTTAACCATGTATTTTCTCATGGGGTGTAGAATAGAGGGTGAATGGGTGTATTGTTAAGGCACTCATTGCGTAAGGTCACCAATTCGAAACTTCGTGAGTACAAGCCTTACAAAAAAAATCTTAACCATGTATTTTAAGTAACTAGAAGTTCACATTAAATTTTATTCTATAAATGTATTTCCTAATATATTCATGCATTTCATAATACAATACATGAAAATATGAATCTCAAAAAACAATAATCCATCTCAATCTATGAGATTTGAATTATATATATATATATATATATATTCTTAAAATTAGTGGTTATGAAAATTTGTTTTCATACAATGACACTATAAACCCTGAAACCCTGAATGCATTGGTATTACAATGCATATTACATGTTGTGAAAGCTTGCTTAATTTTTAGTTTGGATTTTAAAATTTAAAATAATTAATTTTTTAGTTTCTTTTATATACAGAGTGAAGGAAGTAATTATCTAATATAAATATTTTAGTAGTAATATATTTGTAAATCATTGAAATATGAAGTGTTAGAGTGTGAATTGCTATATAACATTATACAATTTTTTTTTCCACTTTGTTATTATTGGAATTTAGTTACTAAATCTTTATTTAAATTGCAATTTTTAATTTGTAAAAATCATTGTTTTTAATGTAAAAATATACTCAATGTTTATGAATATCCCTATTATAACTTAATATTGCTATATTAATTATTCATAAATATAATTTTATCACTTCGCAGTTATTTTAACTTAATTTTAGAACCTAAAAAATATTGATTTTTCTTTAATGATTGAAAGATTAAAACAAATCAGAATAACCTTTATATAGATTGAATGTAAGAAGGAAATTGAAGATCCTTGATACGGTAAAGAATCGTTGTAATCCATGTCTAAGATATAGACATACACATTATATTTAAAGCAAAGTAGTTACAAGTAGCACACCAACCAAAAAATATTTTTCTTTCTTTGTCACTATTGTCCTCGTATGCTTTGTTTGATGGCCACTTAAAACAATTTAAAATGTGATGTCTTGTCCTATTTGATAAAGTTAACAGCTATCTTATATGTTTTACTCTCAGTTGTAGAAATATAATGACATGACATTGTCGGTCCTTACCTTTAAGGTGCATTATTGTGTAAAAAATATTCCCCGTCCATTTAATATTTGTTTTAAGCAAATTTCGTCTTGAAATATAATGTGGTGGGTCTAACGTTAGTTGCCACATGTTAAAGGTACAATCAACATAACTAATATTAAATACTCTATTCCCTACCATTATGTATGGAATCAATACTTTAACGGACAATGCTTTGCAACTCCCATGATTGGGTGTATTATTTATTTATCACGGCTAACCATCGTGGCCCATGTTCTATCATTATTAATCAAATACAATTGTCTTTTAAGGAAAGACAAAAAAAAATTCAATTTAATTCATAATTGGATGTTTGTTTTTTTGTTTTTAAGTAATATGAAATAGATGTGGTATTCAATTTGAGTTATCAATTAGGTGTAGTTTTAGTGGTGGTGACAAAAAAAATTGTTACCTTTTCCATAAGACTTCAAACTTTTTGTTTTTAAGTTAGGTTTAGTTTTAGTGTTCCATAAGACTTCAAACTTTTTGTTTTTTAAGTTGGGTTTAGTTTTAGTGATTGGAAGAAAAAGTTGTTACTCTCTTCATAAGGGTTCAAATTATATTTTGTGATATGTTTATTTTTAGTGACTGAATGAGTTATATATGATTTATTCATGAGTTGTTTACTTGACCTTGTGACATGAAGAATTTAAGGTTTACCTTAGATATCATCATTATTGCACTGAGTGAAACGAGGTGCTCTACAGCTCAGTATGGGGGAGATGTTGTAACATGTGTGGATGTAACGTTACACATGAGTATGAGGGAGATGTTGTAACGTTTGTCCAACAGTAATGTTACACGAGTAAAAAGTAATAAATTATATTATGTCGGCCATTAATAAATTCATGTCGGCTCATAAAAAAATTAATGAAAGTATTTAAAAAAAATCCATGTTGGCTCATAAAATAAAATATTATGAAAAGTAATTAAAAAATCTATGTTCGTTTATAAAATAAAAACTTAAAACTTAAACCGAGGTCTATCAATCAAGAGATATCAAATTTCTTGAGTTTAAATTTAAAAAAAGAAATACACCTCAAGAAATTGGATCCCTCTCGGTACTTGATAGATACGGGTTTAAGATGGATCTATAATTAATATAAAACAAAAATAAATCTAGTTTTGAATATATATATATATATATATATATATATATATATATATATATAAGTACACATAAATACAATTACAACAAAATTGATATATATATATATATATATATATATATATATATATATATATATATATATATATATATATATATATATATATATATATATATATAATTTTTTTCAATATGGTTCACAAATCCGAAGAGGAGTTGCTATGTCCAAGGGAAGAATTCACAAGGGGCCCACTGGATGGGGACATCAAGTGAGGCCCTTATATATTTATGCAGAGCCATAACCCCAGACCTTTCACAACTCTCAATCACTTGAGCTAACCCATCAAACTATATATATATATATATAAACATAAATACAATTACAAAATAAAATATATTAAATTTTACAAATTATCTAATTTTTTTTTCCATAGAAAAATATATCTTACTATTAATACTGCGAAATAGTAAAGCATGTCCAACTGTCACATATCCATCCAAAGGATAAGACCCCAAATAACAACATGTATGTGATACAAACCAACATGGGCATTAGAAATATACCCATACAAACAGAGTCAGAATAATAGCCAATTCCTGTCCAAGGTATCAGTCAACAAAAACATCTAAACCACTATAAACAAGTGGTATAATCAACTGCAATACTGTCCATAAAGGACGCAATCCATGTCCAAATAGTAAATAGCACATCTAAACATATCAAAATATAAACAAGCTGAAGATAACAATATAGCCGCATATATCCCAGGAGATCCAAAATACCAACGAGACGTTGGTGAAGCAACGAACCAAACTAATGACCTGCAAAAATGTCCAGATTGCAAAACCATAAAATATATATACCGCATATCCAAAAAACCAAAAACCAACAGACCCAGGACATGCCCTCAAGTCCAATGCATGTCAATAGTACCATGGGAGAAACATTGTTCCTCCCGCCATTCCTCCCAAAAGATGATCCCAGCCTGTGAAGATAATGCTAGCTTGGACAAAAAGTCAGCATCAGTATTCACCTCTCAGAAGATATGTGAAAAATGGGAATGTTCCAAACCACTGATTAACATCCTGACCGCATCCATCTAGAATGAAAGTAACAAAACATTGAGCGGAGTAACACCCTTTTCCCAAGATATAATAGTAGAAGAGTCTCCAAATATCAAGAGAGATGTTACCTGTCTGATATGAGCAAAATGCAATAATAGCCAAAGGGCACATAACTTGCTGCGTGTATTTGTACCAATCCCCAAATTCAACCATAATCGGATATAACAAGTGGTTGTAAGGTGAAGTACCGCACCATCCCCAGACACACCGGGCCCCCCCATCGCCGCACCATCAAAAAATCCACAAGGATACATCAAGACCGGAGGGGCCAGACGACGACCCCAACCATCCAAGAGTTTTATAGGTCGACCAGAACTAGAAGAGTATTCCTTGTATGCAACCAAAATATTACCACATAACCAATCCTGAAGGGGAGATGTGCCCTCGAAGATTATGCAGTTGTGGGCTTTCCAAATTTCCCATGTCATAAGGCATGGGAGTTCCTGCATAGAATAAGAGTTTCTAAACCAAGTTCCAAGACAATCCATAACTGACGAAGTTCTCTAGGTAGTCTGTATGCCTAATGTAGATGCAATTTGTTTCCAGAGGCCTTGTAAAAACTCGCAGGTAGAGAATAGGTGATCAACCGATTCGTTCTGTACACGGCAAAGAGGACACCAACCAGGACCAACAAAACCTCGATGACACAGATTATCCCAAGTGAGGATTTTGTTGCACAGCGCTAACCAGATAAAAAATTTAATTTTAAGAGGCAGAGAAAGTTTCCAGATAGTGCGGTGCCACCAATGGTTCAACGGACAATTATCAGCAAATAAAGAGGAATAAGCCAGATTAGCAGTAACTGATCCATGTGCCACATCCCACGACCAAGCCAACTGATCAGGAGACTCAGAGAGTTGGATATTTGCCTAGCAAAATGATCGTGTATATACAAACCATTCAACC
Source organism: Larix kaempferi (assembly GCA_027924585.1). NCBI lineage: Eukaryota > Viridiplantae > Streptophyta > Pinopsida > Pinales > Pinaceae > Larix > Larix kaempferi. The sequence continues at coordinate 1,562,941 of BSBM01000660.1, read as the reverse complement.
GCCATACCTCCATTAAGTCCCAGTTGAGAAGCCGAGAGCCACTTTGTGCCCGCAATACCACCATGACAAGACGCATGTGCAAGAGTATATAAACCATTTGCCCTGAGGTGAGTTCTTAGTTCAGGAGACACCAGGTAAGAAGATAAACCCCCCAAGACCGGATCAATACCCAGTCTAATCTCCCGACCATTACCAAGAATCCACGTGAGCTACTGCGCTATAGGGTTGACTTTAATATATATATATATATATATATATATATATATATATATATATATATAACTTTAAAATATATAAATATATATAAAATAAGATATATTAAATTTATAAGTCACGTTTCAAAAGATTGTAACTTGCTTTATTAATCAAAATGAAATAATAAAAACCAACCAAACCTTTAATTGGGAATCACACATCTATATAAATACAAAATAAAAATTACGGTTGAAAAGATTATAATTTATTTTATTAAACAAAATAAAGTAGTAAAAACCATTTTATAAAAAACTTTACTATGCATAAATATAATTACAAAATAAAAATTATTATTGAAAAGATTATAAGTTATTTTATTACAAAATAAATATTATTATTGAAAAGATTATAACTTATTTTATTAAAATTATTATTGAAAAAATTATAACTTATTTTATTGAACAAAATAAAATAATAAAAACCATTTTATAAAATTTGGTTCACACAATAATTCTACATATTATTAAATTCTATAAAGATGTATACCTAATTCTAGACACAAATACAATTAAAAAATAAAACATATTAAAATTTACAAATTGTTTTCCCGCGAAATTAAAAATTTACAAATTACTATTAAAGAAATTGTAACTTCTTTATTAAATAAAATAAAATAGTGAAAACCAACCTAAACTTTGCTTGAAAAGTGAGTTAAATAAATTAAAACTTTTACTTAAATTTGTGTTTGGTAATCATACGACAACATGTGTTTTTATTAAAAAGATTCTATAAAGGTGAGTTAAATAAATTAAAACTTTTACTTAAATTTGTGTTTGGTAATCATATGACAACATGTTTTTTATTAAAAAGATTCTTAAAAATCTAGGGTTGATTTGGAATTTTCTCCAAATCTTATTGTGTGTATTTTACCTAGGAATTTGTATTTGTGTTCGCTATCAATGGAAAACAACATTTTTAACTTTAAGGGGAGATATGAATATATAAAGAAGGATTTACAATTTAAATGTATATTTTTAACATCTCATATTTAACAATGTATAATTTGAGTGAGTATAATAATTAAGAACATGTGTTTCCTTTTAAGAGGTCAAATTTAGAGGGGATAAGGTATGTACACCTATGTAGACTTTAATAGTTATATTGTTACACAAAGGGGGGTCTTTGGGTCTCATACACATGTACAATTCTGTAAACTTTAACAATTACATTATTGCAGAGGGAGGGTCCTCAACTCTCATACACCAAATTGGTGTTTGGCTTGGATGCGACCTTAAAAATAGATTATTAATTTTATTTTTTTACTAAAGGAATCGACATCTAAGACAAGGCTCGTTCTTGTGTGATACGGGGTCGATTCTCATCCGCTACCACTTTATGCCTAGATACACCTACACAACCCCCAGCATAGAGCACAAGCTAGTCAAATTTGAACCCCTTATGTCACAAAGAGTGCCTTAATTGTCACTTTGTCTACATCCCTAGAGACTAACTATTATTATTATATCATAAAAATTTCTTAAAAATATGATCAAAGTTAATATTAAGGAAAGCATATTATAAAATATAGGTATGTGTGTTTCTCTTAAATATTTGTAATCAATGAGTTTAATATAGTATCTCAATTAAATAATCATTTGCATTTAGAGTAATGTTTGAAATCTATAATATTAAGAAATTAAAGTAAAAAAAGTAGTGATTAAAATTTTAAATTTTAAAAATAAGTTACATTAATATTAAAATAAACTATAAAAAAAAGACAAATACAATAAAATAAATTAATATATACTCATTTTAATATGAAATTTTTTAAATATTTAAAAGATTAATTAAATAAATCAATATATACTCATTTTAATATGGAATTTTTTAAATATTTAAAAAATTAACTTTTTTCAGATTTTCACAAATTTTAACATTTCAAGAAATTTAGTCCATGTCAACACTTAACATATCTAAAATTATATGTTCATTTTTATTAATTTAATATCTCAAAAAATTTAGCCCCAATCAACATTTGATATATCTAAAATGAAATAAATTTATACTAATTTACTTTAAACCATAATCCAAATTACTATTAATAACACGACGCTTCAATAATCCAAAATTTATTTACTTTATTTTTATTTTAAATTTTAAAATATATCATGAATAAGTGACAATCAAATGATTGTTTCAAGCTTATTGGCGAAGTGGTTAAACCTTTAACAAACATTGATAACTTTTACAAAATATCAATGTTGACTTCGAAATCATAAGCAACCTTTGTAAATCATAAAAGTTTAATCATTCAAATAAAAGTGCCTTAAATAGTGTATTTATTAATAATATTGAGAATGATAAGCGATGTAAATAAAGATTACGACATAGAATCTATGAATTAATATATTAAATTTAGGATAGAGCAATCACTTTAGCCAATGGTTCTATTTTGGAGACCATTCCTAATGTACTCTACACCAGGTGTGAAGAAATAACATTAATGTGATATTTAATTTAAATTTCATCATATATCATGTTGGATAATTAGTGTTATGGATAGCGCAATACCCACTTAGCATGGTTGGAGAAAGATGTATTCATCATGTGGAAAGTTATTAATTTTAATTTTAATTTAAAATATAAACATTTTTAATTTCAATTATGTTTATATACATAATTTTATAATAAATATTTATTATTTTTCTAAAACTATTTTTAAAAATAAAATAGATTTATTTTTAAATTATAAATATCATAGTGTTTTTCAATATTCCATATTTATTAATTTTAATTGAATTTTATAAATAATATTTATTAATGATAAATGAATTGTTTTTTTTTTCAAACAAAAAAAACTATCTTGTTTTTCATCCACCATGGGAATAAAGTTACAACGTCTTTACAAAAATAAATAGTACTGAGGTTCTAGAACTTCTAAATAACCTGATAACATCTTTCATCCAAGCTTACCGACAAAAACACTTCCAAGGTCCTACTAGCTAAAACATAACTAGTATCTGACAGACAAAGACAATAATAAATCAAGAACAACTATATTGAGTTTTCACAGAAAGAAAAAAAAATGATAATAAATATAAGAAATCTAGTTTTACGGTGTCAATCTTCACATCATCAATCCATTCTTCAAAATAGATCAGACCATCCATATCCCCCACCGCCCTTTTTCTTAGGCCATCCACCACCCTGCTGAACTCATGATAGACGTGTGAAAAAAGAAAGGATAGAAGACCAATCCTTTAATACTTGTACTATGCAAGCCCACTAATCCAATTGTAGCACCTTTAATGTTGTTCTCCCAGCAGCCCGGTCAATGATAGCTTGAGAACCACCTGCAACTTGTAGCCTAAGTATACCTCTTTTTTTAGCAAACCAAAGAAGCCCCCAAAGGCCAAGTAATTCATCCTTTGTATTGGTTCCTATTCCAACCACCATCCACAGATGAGTATCATGTCCCCTTTTGATCTTAAGGAATATGCCAGCTCCACAAATACCACTATTCTCTACCCCATCAAAGTAATCTATGGAAATATGATCATCAAATATAGTTAGATTATGGGATCTGGCACATTTGATTTTCTTTTCTTTGTAATAATCAAGAAAAACACTGATATTTTTTGAACTGACATCAATAACATATGGAGAGCAATCCTCAAATATAAGTCTAATTCTTGCCTTCCAAACCTCCCAGACAACAAATAGATGAATTTCCTTGAATTTATTCTTTTTATTGAACCAAATAAACATGCAATCATAAAAACTGGACTCCTCCCAAACATCATAAAACGTCAGATTCTTGCATAATTCACACCAAATATTTTTGAAAAAGGATAATGAAAAAAATATGTGATACATTTTCCTCGTCAGTGTTGCATAATACACAGATTCCTAGACCGTTGAATCCCCTTTTAAGAAGATTATCCCAAGTGAGAATCTTGTTTTCTAAAGCATTTTAAATTCAAGGGGAATTTCCACTTCCAGAGAGTGCTAGCCCACCATTTTGGTCAGACCTTTACAAATTTTCTGAAATAACATCATAGGCCTTCTTAGCAAAGATAACCCCATTAGCACCTTTCCAATCTGATATTGGGACATCCACCCTATCGGCCAACCAAATACCTACTTTGTTTAAAACCAAGATATATGAGTTCCATTCCTCAGCTACCACTTCAGACAACCCCAAATCATTTGCATCAAACCAATAAGATAAGGAACTGTAAAAAATATATCTTCTCTTAATCTTTGTAAGGTACTAAATATTTAGATAAGAAAGTTCAGAAAGAAAAGGAGCAGATAGTTTGTAGTTTTCCTCTGCACCCACAAATGGGTCTATACCAATCAAAACCTATTGTCCATTCCCTACCTTCCAGCTCATCCACTGACTCATTATTGAATATGATCTGGTTAAACCCCTCCATATAATAGGAACATTATAAACCAACTTTTGAGGCATTCTGATCCATTGAACCACCCGAGACTTCTTCAAATACTTGATTTTTAATACACTAATCCATAAGCCATCACCAAAAATACCTCTCCACGGACTCTTTAAGCTTAGAGCAGAGCTAAACCAGTCCAAATTTTTCAAACCCCACCCCCCCAATCTTTTTGGCCAAGACAAACTCTCCTAGGAGGACAAGTGGAAATTTGAAGAACCCAGGTTTCCAGCCCAAAGGAAATGAAACATTCTTTTTCTAATTCCATTGATTACCGACACCGGTATTTTGGATAAAGAGAACCAATAAACAAGAATGCTTTCAATAACATATTTAACCAAAATTATCTGGCCACCAAGAGATAACCAACAATATGTCAAAATATTTATCCTCTTTTCCACTTTTTGAAGAATCTAGTTCTAGTCTTCACTTCTATAACAGTTTGGTTTCAAAAAATACTAAAGATATTTGAAACCATCTTCTAAAGAAGATATATGATATGGAAAAAGGAGTTGAATTTGATCACAGATCCCCTGCTTAAATACATTATGAAGAAACATCGACTTCTGTGCACTAACTGCCATACCAAACACTTGACAAAACAAATGAAAAATGGACTGATAAATCTTCCATTCCTCAATTGTACCCACACCAAAAATTAAGACATAATCAACAAAAAGCAGATGGGTGATACAAATATTTTGGGAGATTTTGATACCTTTGATTTTCTTATCCTCTTTGGTAGAACCAATGAGTCTACTAAGCCCTTCGATGACCAAGATGAACAAAAGAGGGGATAATGGGATTCCTTGTCGTAACCCTCTAAGGCCTTTGAAAAAAGAAGTAGGAGAACCATTTGCCAAAATGGAAAAATTTGTAGATGTAATACAACCCATGATCCAATTTGAAACTTCCACTGGCAACCCAATTTGTATGAGTATCGGTCTTAAAAATGTCCAATCCACCCAATCATAATCCTTGATCAAATCCATTTTCAAAACAAGAGCTTGTAAATTCTTTATCTTGATAGAATGAAGGCTCTCTTGAGCCATGTCTACAACATCAAGGATTTTCCTATTGGATAAAAATCCAAATTGTTCCTTTGATATGTACTCAGCTAGGTAGGGCTTAATCATGTTTGCAGTGATCTTGGTAATACCTTTATAAATCATGTCGCATAGGGAAATAGGCCTAAAATTTAATCATTGTAATATTCTAATTTATCCTTCTTTGGAATAAGGGCAATAAAGGTAGTGTTCATATTGCCAGGCACATAACCTAAAACTTAGGATTCTTGAATAGCTTCAACTAGGTCTTGTCTAACCATCTCAAATAAGTGAAGAAAAAACTCCACGGTCCAGTCGTCTAGACCAGGATTATCCTTTGCAAAAAATTTCAAGGTACCTTAAATCTCCTTCGAAGAAACAACCTCCCCAACTTTTTCCCCCTTCTCATTGCTGAAAAATCAAGGGAAATGTTTCAAAACTTTCAATTGAGCCACTAAGGTGACAAAAGAAATTTCCTTATATATCTCTTTAAAATGGCTAATGGCTGAATTTTTGAAAGATTTTTTTATCAAATATAGAGTCACCATTTTCAACCTTCAATTCCCATATGGTAGTATTTAACCTTAGTTGATTTGCAAAGCTATGAATAAAATTAGTATTATTATCTCCTTCAGACATCCAAATTGCTCTTCTCTTCAAATGCCTTTTTTCTTCCTTGTGTTTAAGAATGTTAGCCTTTTTTACCTCCAAGCATATCAACTTTTCCTTCCTTGAGTCGGAGAATGTATCACCATCAAAACAGTTCGATAATGAAACAATCTCAGCTTCAATCTACATCAATTCACTTATGTTTGCATCCCTTTTTTCTTTATCCCACTTAGACACGTCCTTCTTTAGTAGTTTTGATTTTTGAACCAGTTTAAGAATGTGAGACATATCCTCCTCCATCTCATAGGAAGACCACTTCAGCTTATCTATCTCACAAAAATCCAGGATTTTTAACCAAGTATGGTTAAATTTAAAAGGACCATTTATTTCAAACTTCTCAAAATCCAACTAAAGAATAATTGGCCTGTGGTCAAAGATCCTAGTAGGCACCAACTATGATCTATATTTACCAAAACAATCCCACAAACAATCTGCTAAAAAAAAATGGCAAGCCTTTTGCAATTCCATCTTTCCTAAACCTCCCATTAGACCAAGTAGGAGTCGTCACACTCAGAACAACATCAATGAGATTTGCATTGTCAAAAATGTTCTTGAAATATTCAGCCAATGGATCACTCACATTACCCAAACCCCACACTTCATCCGAGGAAAGTGTGAAGTTGAGACCACCTGCCAAAATTAATGAAGGATCATTGAGAAATCTAGAGTTCACTAGTTTATCCCAGAACTCCATTTTGTATAGATAAGGCCCATAACAGTTTAAAATTCGAATAATCCTAGCACACCCTCGAAATTTCCCTTTAATAAGAAGACCAACACAAATAGAGAAAGGTTTGAAATCTTCCTTAATAGGATTCCATGCCACCAACATCCTCCCTGATTGGCCACTAGAAGCCATCCCACAACATTCCCAAGAGGAAAGAATCTTAAGAAAAAACTCACATGCCTTTGTGACTTAAGACATTGTTTCCTGTAGTAGAAGCACATCAGGGTTTACCACTTCAAAAAATCGCTTCAGGGTAGCTCTTTTGGGGGAGATACCAAACCCTCTAATGTTGAAAGATAATAACTTCAATAGTCAACTAGGTCCTGGGGAATACCTATTGTAAGAACCCCAATACCGGAGGATGACGGAGACCGATAATCCAAAGAAAGACCAATTGATATCAAAGAAGAAACTTAGGGATTTATGAATTTTTGTGGCCCCACCGAAGGATCCCCGAAACCATTGGAAAGACTCCTACCTTTCCTACCCTTTTTCTTCCTGGTTGTAACATTTTGGCAGCATATAGAAGCAATAGGGATAATATGTGGCTTCTCTAAGGATTTACCCAAATAGATGACAATAGGATCCTTTGCCTAAACCCCATAATTTTGGAGAGGAAAATATCGACCTTTCGAAGGAGAATCTGAACCAGAAACAACCTTATGTTCCGACAAATGGGATTGCGAGAAATTATTTGAACTATATTTTTTCTTCTTTAGCCAAGTAGGAAGGAATTCAACATAATTTAATGAAAAATTGGGATGCTCCTCAATAATACCATCCCTATAAGTAGGAATAGCATCAACAATACATCTTGTAAACACCACATCAAATACCAGGGCTAGCACATAAGAAAAACAAACTGCTTATTCAAAACACTACTTGACTCAATAAGTCTATCCTGAGTAGAGGCATAAAAAAATTCACACCCCCATCCCCTGCATCATGCCCTAATGGATTCAAAGAGAATAGTTGAATAATAGTCTTCGACGACATAGGACTACCCCTTAACCCAATCTACTGGAAAGAAGATGACGGTTCCCCACCCGAAACAAGCACAACCCCCGGAGAACAATATTCCTTTGGCTCCATAATAAAATTATTTTGAGATTCCCCACCCAAAGAATTTGCGCAGCCCAACAAAACCCCTTCAGGAAGATGTGACTTAATAGAACCCAAAACATCATCCAAGGAAAGAAATTTCAACAACAAAGAAATAGAATTCAACAACTTACCCAGGACATGAGAAGGTGAGTCCACATCCAAAGGAAAAGGCATACAACATTCATTTTCCAATTCCATAGAATCTTCTAAGAAGACGAAGGTTCTAAAATGTCTACCAGTTTAGAAAATTTTTGCTTCGGGTAACTTCTACGAAGGTGACCAATCTCCCTACATAAGAGACAATGAAATGGAACCTTTCAATAGTCAATTTTTTTCAAGAACATCCCCTTCAACCACACAATTTGGACCTCTTCCAGTAACCCTTCCTCCATATCCATTTCCACCAGAACCCGAGGCATCTTCTTATCCACTGCCATAAGAGTCTCTTCCTCAACCATATTAAAATGCCCAATAGAGTTTTCCACTACCATGAAAGCTTAAAAAAACCAAAGATGAATAGGGTAACCTAGAAGCAGGACCCAGAGATGAAGACACCTTGGTTTTTCCTTCCATGGATCAAACCCCAAATGTCGCCTGCTAAGAACCAAGGACCCGATGCCAATGACCCAAAATCTAAACAAAATGGCTTGTGAACTCTCTTCAAAAAGAAAATGGAAGCAAATCCACCCATTCATCGGCATACTAATTATGGGAGTATATTTTATCATAGGTTTCCATTTTTTGAACATCTAGTCAATGATCTCCAACCGATTCATGGAAATGTACTCAAACTGCCCCAAAAGAGCCCTGGAAGACGTACCCAAGATCTTGTCCATAGTAATATCCTTACCCAAAACACGCAAGGCTCTATTATGTCTGACTTTTTGAGATTTAATATGGCTCTTAGCCCTACTTTAAGAGTCTATTAAAGTCCTCTTATCCTGTAAAAATTCACCTTCAGCCACATTAGGGTTTACATCATCCACACTTTTAACCACCAAATAAATGCCCTGAGGAGAAAAAACATGGTGTGAGCAAACATTACAATGAACAGGTCTAGCGATAGAAGCCAAATACTTCCCTAATACAACACCAAATTTAGACAAAGATAATCCCCTCCCTAAAAATACAGGATTACCACCATTATTTGGATCAAAGGAAGGATCCACCAAATTAGGACCAGACCCACGCATGTCACTAGAAATAGAATAATCAACCTGGATAGAAGGGTTTAGCCAAAACCGATTGGCAGGCGGAGAAAGACCACCAACACATGGGGGATCTGAAGGATAAATACCCCACCCTTAAGGCCATGTGACGACTTGACATTTGACAAGGGGCCAGTCCCATTAAATGAAGAGGAAATATTCGACAATGACATATTTGGCGGACAACTTTTTGGTTGCTTGGCTCCAGAAATAAATTCCATCCCGAGCAATGTTGTCACATCATCTAATTGCTAAAAATATATTATGCAAAAACATCGAAGAAACAATAAGAGAAAAAGAAGAAAAAAACTGGAAAATCATTCCCACTTTTTTACTCGGTTGGTACTAAGTCACCCTCACGGGAGATAGACTCCAAGTGATCTGCAGACATCCAAACCATAGCTAAGATTATTGTAAACCAAAAACCCTAGTAGACAATCAATTGTTGACTTTATTCTCATTATATAATATGAAATTGAAACTTCGCCTTGAATAGTCAAGGTATTTAAATGAAAATGGACATCACCATCAAGTCAATGTGATGTAGTTTTTTTAATTTTTATTAAATATTTTGACATAATTTTTTCACAAAAATGTTGTTTTCATGTAAGATGGGCTTTGTTCTATATTTGATTATGGACCATCAATCTCATATCCCATTGTACTCATGTTGTAATTTATAGAAATTTTAATTTCCTCATATTATTTATTATATAATTAATGGTAATTGTTAGTATTTATTGAAATTAATTTTGATTTATCAATTAAAAAAATACTAAAGAATCAATTAGTTTGTTTTAGAATTTTATTTATATATTTGAAAATATTGGAGAGAAGTTTTAGTTTTCATGAATTAATATATTAGGAAGGTTGATAATGGTATAAATATTTTGAAATTAAGATCTTTTTTTTCTAAAAAAATAAAAAATAAAATAAAAAATAAAACAAAAACAAAAACAAAACAAAAACTTTTATTCAATATTTTAAGAAAAATAAAATATACATAATAAATATTTGCTCAACACTACCAAAACACTAATTCTTTATTTCTTCAACATCAACAAAAATAATTAACTAACATAAAAGATAAAGATAAGCTATGTCTGATATTATATTTATGAAAATGTACTTATGTTAATAATGATACAAATACGAAAGAACAAAACAACCTAAAGACCAGCTTCACATATCATAACTTCATCACACATAACATGATTTTCCTCTTTAGATTTTCTAATAATCAATAAAATCATTGAATCTTCTCTTTGGATCTAGTAATAATTAATATAAACAATGAATCTTTTACATGGGCGTTCCTTCTTCATTTCTTTCTACTTTGTACAGAAAACCTTGTTGGAAAAGTAAAACCTCTTTAAATAGATTAATAGGCTTTTAATCTGACTAATTATATACTTATAGCTTATCATACATTTGACTGTTTTATGAACAAAGTTTCTTGTTTTTGTTTAGAACCTCTAAATGGAAATGTTTTAGATGAATATTATATGCCCGAGAACTGTGTTATGTTTTGAGGCTGACAGGGCATGTAAAATGTGCATACTTTAATATAAAGGTACACGATCTCTTTTACTTGGAAAAAAAAAGATTAATAAGATTTTAGTTAAGTTCTCTTAAAGCATGATTAAATAAGACATTTGTAAACTTGGTCCTTGCCTTTTTCACTATATCCATGATTTGGATTAGCAATAAGTTTAATCCCTAGTTTGAAGATTTGATATTATTTTTCTGGTGCAACTTTCAACAACAATTATAAAATATATAAGTGAACCTATTATTAGTCCCTTATCTAACAATTAATTTAAAATCACTATGCTAGTCCTTTATTTTTTTAAGGAAAAAAACCATAACTTGTTAATTTCATATGAAAATCAAAGTTACAATTTTTTTTTTTAAGGAAAAAAACCATAACTTGTTAATTTTATATGAAAATCAAAGTTACAAAGAGAGTATATTGATGAATCCAGATTTTGTCTTCTATTTTCATAGGCCATCGGTTAAAAAGACTAAGAAGCATAATTACAATATTACAAAACTGGACTACAAATAGTTCAACAATGTACTACACATTCGTATCCCATCAAATAGATGACAACAAAACTGAAACAAAACAGATCTACCAAGAACACTACAGAGAAGTATAGAGCTTTAAAGAAACCAAATAGTCCCAAAATACACAAGTGAGCCATCCACAAATTCATCAAATGTAAGATATCCATCCATAGGGCCTATAGCTTCTTTAGAAAATCTGTCAGCTTCATCATTTGACTCCTTGAAAAGATGTTGAAAATATATTTTATCAAAGGATTTGATCAGGTAATTCACCTTCTTTAACCATGGGGCCAAAATGATTGTGTTGATGTCGAATTTGTCAAATGCCCAATTGATGATTAACTGAGAATCACCAAAAATCTCCAAGGAGAAAATGCCTCTCTTTAAAGCGAACCAAAGCAAACCCCTTAAAGTCAAGAGCTCAGCCTTCGTATTGCTTCCATTCCCAACACCCATCTTGAGGAGGATCTTATGACTTCTTTTAATATATAAAACCATTCCAGCACCACATATACCTTGTTTAGCCGCTCCGTCAAAGAAACCATATGTAATACCACAATTCAGAATAGGGCTTATAACATTTTTGCCATTTATATTTTCCACGGAACCAAGATAATAAAACATAGTGAGCATAATAGTGAGGAAGCATGATTTGCTTGAGCTAATAGTCATTCCGGTAGCCACACAAAATACTTCAAAAATATATTTGTAAGTCTTCCATTCATCAATAGATGTAGTACCAAAAATCAAAACATCGTCAACAAAAAGCAAGTGAGAAATAGAGAGGGATCTAGAAATTTTGATACCTCTGATTTTGTGAGAAGATTTTGGTTCATTAATGAGCCTTCTAAGACCTTCGATGATAAGGATGAACATTAATGGATATAAAGGGCATCCTTTCCGAATGCCCCTGTTGCTAGAGAAGAAACTTGTGGGAGTGCCATTTATCAAAACCGCAAAGGTAGAGGATCAAATACAACTGGAAGACCAATATGGAGCAAGCCGAGTCTCAAAAAAGACCAATCAACATGATCATATTCCTTAATAAGGTCCATCATTAAAATGAATGCTTGCATATCCTTGATTTTAATAGAGTACAAACACTCTTGTGCCACCCTAACAACATCAAGAATTTGCCTATTAAATAGAAAACCAAACTGCTCCATATAGATTAACTTTTTCAGAGTCGGTTTAATTCTATTGGAAATTATGTTTTTAATCACTTTGTACAGGAGATTGGACAAAGAAATTGAGAGAAAGTCATTGAAATCATCGGGTTTGTCCTTCTTAGGAATCAATGTTAAATATGTAGCATTGAGATTTGTAGGAATGTATGCCTTCGTCCTTGATTCCTCAACTTACAAAAGTATGTCGTGCCCCAATAAGTCAAAGAAGTGGAGGAAAAACTCCACACTACATCCGTCAGGGCGGGAGTTTTCTCTTTTACAAAATATTTTAAAACATATTTGATTTCATCCATGGAAATTGCATTCCCAACTTTTGCACCCTCGACATCATTGAAAAATTTAGGATAAATTTTAATGATGTTCAATTGGACCTCTGGATTATTGATTGATTCTTGTTTGTAGATATTCTGAAAATGAGTTACAATAGCATTCATAATAGAGTGTTGATCAATCCAGTCTTACCATCTGAGTCCTTGATTTCCCAAATTGAGTTGATAATTCTTCTCTGGTTTGCAAATATTTGAAAAAACTTTGTATTTTGATCACCTTTAGCGATCCAAATTGCCCGACTTTTGAGACGCCATGTATTCTCCATTTGATTTAGGATATTAGCTTTCTTCTTCTCTAGATTCAACAATTATTGTTTCCTGCTTAGAGAAAAATAATTTTCCTCACAAGTATTTTCCAGATTATTAATTTGTGTCTCAATGTTGCACAAGTCCTCTGTCTTGGACTTCTTCTTAAGTTTATCCCATTTGATCACCTCAGATCGTAAAATTTGCAACTTTTTCAATAGTGTATGCATAGGCGAATGATTCACTAAATGAGACAAATCAATCCAACATATTTTGATTAAAGCACAGAAATTATAGTCCTCCAACCACGTACTGTTGAACTTAAATGGATAAAAATTTATGCTTTCTTCAAAATCCAACAGTAGAAAGATGGCTTTATGGTCAGATACCCCCATTGGCACACACCAAGTGCGATATCTCCCAACATCACCTACAAGTCCCTCATTCATCAGAAAGTGGTCTAAACGTTTTTCCACGCAAGATCCACCAGCCCAACCATTGTTCCAAGTAGGCACTAAAGAGGCAGGGATAATATTGATAAGCCCCACTACATCGAGATTTTCCTTGAAAAGTGGATCCAGTGGATCTGAGATACAATTTAAGCCCCAGACTTCATCTGCCGACAGGGTTCCAATGAGATCACCGCCAAAAATAAGGTTTGAATCCTGTAAAATGTTAGAAGAGAAAACATGTTCCCATAAAATTTGTTTATTACTGTATGGTCCATAAACATTCAGGCAGGTAAAAGTTCGATCCACAACTCTTAATCTCCCTTCAATTTTAATTCTTGCACATGTTTTAAATGGGGAGAATTCAACAACCATGGGGTTCCAAGCAACCAGTAATCCCGCAGAGTGTCCATTAGCATCAACACCACATCATTTCCAGTTTGGTCTGAGTTAAAGAAAGAAATCACAAGCACTAGCTCCTGAGTGCGTAGTCTCCTGTAACATAATAATATCGGGCCTAGTTGTATCCAGTGACCTCCTTAAGGCAGTCTTCTTAGGCTGACTGCCAATCCCACGAATATTAAAGGATAATATGATCATTGCAACTAATTTGAAAGACGTAAAATGATTTTCTTTCGAGAATATTATGTCCCTTGTTCAACAAACATTTGGAGCTCCTTACATACACTTTCAAAATATCTACAAATCTTTGTTTTATCTATTTCTTAACTTTTGAGATGTATAGACCCCTTTGTTTTGTGTGGTTCCAAATTTCTCCATAAGAAAATCTAACTTGATGATATACTTGATTGGAAGTATTTCATTATTTTGGAAAGTCAATTCGTAAGAAAATTTAAAAATTTAACTTGATGACATACTTGATTGGAAGTATTTCCATACTTTGTAAAGTCATTTCATATTTAAATCTATTTTGATGACATATTTGATTGGAAATATTTCCTTTCGATGACATATTTGATTGGAAATGTTTCCTTATTTTTTAAAGTCATTTAAAAAAAAAAAATTAATGATATACTTGATTGATTTTTTTTTCATATTTTATTAAAAATATGTCCTTTAATGACATACTTGATTGGAAATATTTCCTTACTTTGTAAAATCTTTTCATAAAAAAAAATTGACTTACTGTGACTTACTTGATTCGAAGTATTTCCTTACTTTGAAAAGTCATTTCATTTTATTTGTTATAACAAATCTGGTGCATCTAAAAATAAGTGTCTTTCCTCATGCATGCACATGACATCTAAAAATAAGTGTTCAAGTGTTTTTCATCCTACCATAGTAGTTTCCACATCATGTCATGGGATTTGTTAGCTATTATTTTATACTTTTAGATTTCCTATTCTCACGCAAGGATGGAATTCATTATTGGACTTACACGATGCCAACAACAAGATTCTTGATTAAAAATGATATTATTTTATAAAAAAATTAACTAACATTTATGCAACATTCACAGGTTATGAAAATTAAATCCTCTTCAAGTTCTTTAAAATATAATCAAATAAATCATTCACTTACACGTTATGAAAATTAAATTCTCTTTAAATTCTTTTAAAAAAATTCAAATAAATCATTCTTAATATGGATATAAAAATTGAGATAATTTATTTTCATTTTTATTCTCCCTTCTAGAAATAAATGCCCAGAAAGGGAAGTGACTACTCCATTTTCTTTTATGTATTTTTCATTTTGTTTGAAAGCATCATTTTTTAGTGTGGCTTGAGGTTTGGGTTATGAAGTAAATGTTCAATTTGTAAAGAGGAAAGAAGGTGAGGAGATTTATACTCGTGGACGTTTTTCTAAGATGTTACAAGATAGATGTAATATTTATATAGCATGTTTCACAAAGGAATAAGGAAAGTTAAGCAAGCAAAGATACTCATAGTACAACCAATAGTCATTATATTTGTAGGTGTTGACACTACTCCTTTATGATTTCTTTCATTAGCATAACAATCATGGTATTTTGGAACTTATATGCAATTGTGGACCAACCTTAGTCTATCACAATGAATATGAGATAACACATAAGAGGAGATTTTATAGTTGTAAAAGTTATTCCAAGAAGTCACGAGATAGGAATATCTAATTTTTGTTTCATACACACATAACCACACCCAAATTTAACTTAGTGCATTTCTATGGAGATAACTAAAGTTAAGTTAGTAGTCTGTAAAAGCCATTGACTATTTTAACACAAGAAGAAAAACCACGTGGTTTTTGTCCAAATTTAGTTTGATATAAGTTCTTTCACATACAATAAAAACAATTGTTCAGTAAACTAATCTCACCCAAGCCTCACACATTGAAGCAAATAATGGAGTTACCAGTACCAAGTAAGACCTCTTGGAACACTCCTTATTCCTTGGAATTATTAGATGGAAGGTGTATTGCTCGTCAGCAATATACACTAGTGGTAACCCCAAAGAACCCAATGGGAATTGATATTGACCTATGTGGACTTTTCACAAGAGCATATGCGAATCGAGCTAACCATTAGGGATATTCACATATCATATAACCTAAGTGGGCCTAACATTCCTCATTATTATAAGCAACATGTTTCAATTTGGAGTGGGTAAGATATGTATACTTTCGTGGATTAAGTAATCAAATCACCAAACAAAGGGGGTCATTTATCTCACAGACAAACACACACAAGTAGTATAAATACACAACAAATTGGCCCTTTTTTGGAACCCAAAATAACAAGAGGGGAAATCAAACATTTTTGGCCTAAAATCTAAATGGAGTCATTTTGGATTGATGGAATCACAAATATTAGATGTTTACAATGCAAAATCCTATTAATTAGGGGTATTCAAGTGTACTAATCCATTTTTGCATAAAAACAAACATATCATCAATCCATAATTGCAATTTCAGCAAAAAATGTCTAACGAGATTCTGAAGAAGGCAAACTAAGAAAGTAAAAAAAATAGAACATTCAACCTTCTTAGATAGATAGATAGATATATAGATAGAGAAAGCTTCCTTTTAACTATTGAATTTAGTAAAATATACATATTGAATGTGTTTTATAAATAAATAAAAATGGGCTAAAACCAAGCTAACACTAAATTTATATCTCAATTGGGTCTAACCCGGGTGGTTGAGAGGAGTGTTATGCTCCCCGCCCAAGTTCAATTCTTGCAAGTGACATGTTGAGCTCTTAAACAGTATATTGTTGTAACGGCCTTGAGATACATATGCGCCCTTGAAAATGAAAATGGATAAACTCAATGTGTTCAAAGAACATCAACATTCAAAACTTTTGGGAAATCAATGTTCTTTTAAACATAAAATTCAAACTTCTTATTTCCTGTAGTGTATGAATCATAAAATATCGAGACATCATTGCCTAGACTATATGTTTGACTTTTTCCTATTAATTTACTTTGTATAGAAATATTTCTAAATTATGATTATAGTTTACCTAATGTTGTAAGAATTTATTTATTTATTTGTGTTTATTTAATAAAATATTTTAATAAATGTGTAAGTCCTATTGGTTGAAAGTTCTTGAAAAGACATTTTTTATCATTGGCATGCATTAATAAAAATAAAATGAAAATGAAAATAGAACAAGACTTTAAACTTGCAAATGTTAACATCTACATATTTTCTTTCTAGTGGATTGACAGGCATGTACGCTTGGGTTTGACAAGAGTTGACAAGTTTGCATGCTCCCACTGCCAACCAACTAATGCTCCTAGTCTTTTCTACATTATCTAGTCTTTTCTTCATTGTCGAAATCCATTTTCATTCTGATGCAGAGGCATTATTTCATTGTTATCGTTTATGGAATCTCTCTTGTATTTACATATAGAATTAGATGATTATGATCCACATATTATTAGGTCCAGCTATGCACTGGGATGTCCTTGTTCGATCAGGACTCGTGATAGAGTTAACTGGTAATAAATTCATTTCTAAATTGTGGAGTAGGATTTTCCACAAAGGGTCATTTCTTTATTTTTGAAGAGCTTTTTTTGGGGAAAGTTTAAGTAGTAGATTGAAAGGTTGATTGCTTTGGGGAAGTTTTAGTATATAGTTAACTAATTTTTCTGTTTTGTAGCAGACTTCTCCACAGATGGGAAGTGGTGTTATGTAATATTATGGGTGGCGCCTACTGCTGCAATGGTTCATTCAATAAGATGCTCCTTGTTGAAGAAGTACCTTGTATCAACTTGTCCTCCGAGCTCTACTTCATTTTATTATGTGGCAAATCGGGAACCAAAACCAAAGCAGGTTTACCTCCTATGAACTTGTATGGAGGATCAAGTCGGCTTGTTGAATAGTAAGTAGTTGTTATTTAGTTTCTCTCTCCATGCAATGAATTAATATTTTTGATGTTACATTACATGGTTTGAAAACCTTGACTGGTTGGGGTTTGAAAACTCCCATTGAGTCTTATTAGCATTCACACGCCACGATATACCAAGGAGACAGAGGTTCTTGGTTCTTTACCAAATGGTGGAAGAGGAAAATATCTTGACCAAATTAAAACTGTGACTATTCAACTCAGCTGACCTTTCTCAAGTAATCATTCACAATTTATATAGTACTCATAATTTGCGATGCTACCAAACTTGTAGCCGAAACTTGAAAGATGATAGAAATCGTTACATGAACTTAAGAACAATGAATTCATTGTATGGAAAACTTCGAACTCACTCTCTTCGACCACAGATCAACTCTCAAAGAACATAATTCACTTGCGGTGTAATCCTTCGCTGAGATGGGTGCACCTTCCGGCAGTTCAATCCTCCTTATACAAGAAAGTGATTCTCTCCTGGAAATCGCTCAATTCAGTGAATATTTGAAAGCTGAGCGAACCTCCATATGACTTGATTCTCTCTCCTTGCCATAGATCGACTCTCCCCTTGCAAAGGATCAATACCAATAGCGTTAATTTAGAGTTGGTGAACCTCTCTTGTCAATTCAATTCTCTTTCTACAATGGATCGAATTGACTTCCAACATTCCAACGGGTGACTGCCAACATAGCGACAGTTGTTGCAACTTTAGCATGGTAGTCCTTGTATGGTATGTTCCCTCTCTTCTCCACCCATGAATATTTTCAGGAGCCATAGTTCTAAATAATATTTCAATTGCATTCAAAACTGAAACTGTAGGATAACAACACTGTGATCTGAAGCACTGACCTCAAAGTATTGAGGAAATCATGACGATATTGGCATAGACAAGATTACTGCCATATTATTGGCCTCAAAGTGTTGAGGAAATTATGAGAAGATGCAAGAATATTGTAAGGGGCACTTATA
Organism: Larix kaempferi; assembly: GCA_027924585.1. Lineage (NCBI taxonomy): Eukaryota > Viridiplantae > Streptophyta > Pinopsida > Pinales > Pinaceae > Larix > Larix kaempferi. The sequence goes on along the minus strand of BSBM01000660.1, from coordinate 1,543,943 downwards.
AGATTGCAAATGCAAATAATCAATAGTTTCTATGTATATCAAGTTTTGTTGTTCATTATTTAAACATTAATTTAATTTCTATATCAAAAAATTAATATCCTTATTATTTTTTTAATTTTTAATTTTAATAGCATTTCAATATTTCTTCGAATTATTAATCTCTTTTAATATTTAAAATATTATATTCATTTAAATTTCAAACTATTAAAAACAAGGACTAAGCTACACACCACTATTATTAAATCATCGTTTCAAACTAAATTAACGTGATCCATCATATAAAATACAAAATATAATAATATCAATTAAAATTAAAGTAATATTTTTAATTCATATTAATTAACAATAAATATTCATTTTTTCTAAAAAGATTCTAATTTGGTCCAAGAAACGCCCATAAACAATGTTATTGATCACATAAGTGAAAATGGAAATACTCAAACATATAGAAAAACTTATATTAGCTTTGTCTACGTGGTATAAAGATTCCAATTATTATACACTTTTCTTTATTGCCACTAACCATGCTTTCACCTATTTATATTTAAATTTAAATTTGAATATATATAACAAAACTCTTCACATTCATTTAAAATTACATAATTATTATGAACTTCAAAGTATAATTATCTCTGGGTTGCGTTGTGGTTAGTTAGTTTAGTCTCGAATGTGGAGTCAGATTATTATGTCAAACAAAACTTAGCTATATCAAAGAATTCATTTGTGGTCTATAAGAGATAGACTTCCACTTATTTTGTAAGTTAACTTTTAAGTGTTGCCATATACTTTGAATGTGGAATCAGATTATTATGTCCAAACAAAACTTAGCTATATCAAAGAATTCATGTATGGTCTATAAGAGATAGACTTCCACTTGTTTTTTAAGTTAACTTTTGAGTCTTGCCATAAGTTAACTTTTAAGTTTTGCCATATACTTTGTAATAGCATTTAACCACAAACAAACCATTAACTTGGGAACCAAAATAAATAATATTTCCATTTCTACTATATGTAAATATAAATTATAATTTAAACAAATATTTAATTTTTAAAATAACAACATCATGGGTAGCCATCATTTATTTGTTATTAATTCTATAATTAATTATCAATATTTATTATATACAAAAGTTGAAAATATATAATATTTCATCCCCAATAAAAACTAAAAACTTTAGTTAATATCATATCATTCAATTGCTCTTCTATAATCATTGATTTAATAAAACCAAAATGAACTACTATGTTTAAATATAAAAAACTATTATTTATTTTCAATATTTTTATATTCATTTTCTAAAATTTATTTTATAAAAGAAATTGTAAATGAGTAATATTTCTGTAAGAGAATCTAAGGCAGGAGGCTGATGTCCTGCTGTAGAACTGGGTTGTGATTGGATCCCAGAGAGAAGAATTTTGAGCTATCATCGACTTGGAGTCAAGTTGGTTCGACTAGAACCAATCTAGTACTAGCCAAGTATAAAAAAAGTGGGAATCGGGGTTTACGATGGTGTTCAAAAGTTATTCTTTCTGAATCTTTTTACTCTCGGTTTGCAGTCCTAGTCATTTTTTGTGGATTGGCATTTGAAAGCTTACAAAGCTCGTTCATCGCTCTCTAGGTTTGTGATAGCTGAGGATTCAAATCTTGACAGAGTGGAAATGTTAGCAAAACGAGCTTTAGTTGGGCATTTAGAGTACACTTCTGGATCGAAAGCTGAAATTCTGGAATGGGTTAAGGTTAATTGGGTGCCGGTGACAAGCATGGATCCTAGGGTTAACCTGTTGATGAATCGTTGGATTCTATTTGTCTTTCTGGATGCTTCTTTTCTGTCCAGGATTTTGGATGAAACTTGGCTTTTTAAGGATGGGTCTTTATTCCTTAAGCGTTGGTACCTCGCTTTTGACCCTCTTTCGGAGAAGCAGCGGTTGAGGCATCTTTGGATGATGATACCAGGTCTTCCTATCGAACTCTGGACAGAGGAGATAATAGTTGGGTTGGCTAATTCGGTGGGTCTATTCATTCGAATTGACAAGAAGACCTTATTTGGTATGGAAAGACGTTACACCAAAGTAATGGTTGAAATTGAAATTGATATTGGTCTTCTGGCAGAAGTTGAGATTGTTTGGGGGCAACGGATTTGGAAGCAGAGGCTGCACTTTTTCATAATCCCTTTTCGTTGTTTCTTCTGTCGGGAAATAGGACATATCCAAGCAAAATGTCCTCATTCTAAGAACTCGCGGCCTCCTGTGGATGGTTCCAAGGATTTTACTCCTCCGCACTCTTCTTTGCAATTTGGACCTGGTGAGTATAATACTGCTCCTGATTCCGTTTATACCGATGTCTCAAAAGATGAAATTGCTTTGGTTGAAGTTGTTGAGAAGGATTTAGATGTTCGAATTGCGTCTGGGGAAGTTATCTTGAGACATGGGATTCCTTTTCCTTTAATAGAGACTCAACCAATAACCTCTATGTATGTGGTGAAGGAGAAACCATTTGTAGCCCGCAGTCTTTCCTTTGATTTAGATTCAGCTGCCGTTGGTGATGATGTCCGTGAGGGTTCTACTTCTGGTTTTGTCAATTGTGCCAAGCCTCAGGTGATAGATAAGAAGATTTCTCCCTCTGTTGCAGGTTTGGGGACAGGGTTACCTAGGGTTTCGGATAGTGGGGTAGCTAAGAATGGGGAAAACTATGGATTTATTGTTGATGGGGTTTTGAAAACCCTAACTCCTGTGCCCTCTTATTCTAAAATCCCGGTAGCGGATTCAGATGCACTCCCCATACATTCTGTGAAATTTCAAAATGTTACTATTCGGAGGGGGAAAAAGAAGAAAGATGGAAATAGGGTAAGAATTGTTTGTATATGATCCCTCCCCTGGTGTCTGGTCAATTGTCGACAGGGGAAACTCGTTCTTTTTCTGATGAGGGTCTTAGAGCACGGTTTCCCTTCACTTCTGGTTCTTAATGTCTTTATTATCTTTGAACGTTCGGGGGTTGGGGAAGGTTGCTAGGGAAAAGGCCTTCTCTAAAATTATTGCTGCTATTTGCCCAGGTATTGTATTTCTGCAAGAAACTATGTGTTCTAGTGATGTGGCTATTTCAAATTTAGGGGGTCTTTTACCCAGTTGGGAAGTCGCGGCCAGCTGTTCCAATGGGCTTTCAGGGGGATTGGCAGTGGCATGGAACCCTGCTCTGTACTCCTTCAAAGTTTTTAATTCTCCCTGAGGTTTATTGCTGGAAGGAACTTGTGTTGGTTTGAAATTACAGTTGTCCATCCTAAACTGTTATGCTCCTTATGTTGATAGGAGGAATTTTTGGGAGGCTCTGGCTTTGTCTGGGATTCTAAGGTTAAAAAATTTGATTATTGCAGGTGATCTAAACTTTACTAAATCAGCTTCTGAGATATGGGGTTCTGTGGCTAGAATGGAACCTATGGCAGACTTTTTCTCAGATTTTTTATGTGGTCATGATCTGGTGGATGTAGCTCCAGCTAAGTTTCTTCCAACCTGGACAAATGGTCGGTGCGGTGATGCGGGTGTTCATAAGAGACTCGATCGGTTTCTTGTGAAGTCTTCACTGCTTAGTATTTTCCAGAAAACCCGGTCATGGGTCCATGAGGTGAAGTTTTATGATCACTGGCCCATAGTCTTTCAATTTGAAAATTATGGACAAAAGGTTTGTTATCCATTTAAATTTAATAGTTCATGGCTAATGGAGAAATATTTCTGCGAGATGGTTAAAGAGTTCTGGCTTAATGCTGGTATTGAAAATTTAAATCCAGTTGATTATTTCTGTCACAAGATGAAGAAGCTTAAAGAAGTGGTTATTGATTGGATAAAGGTAAAGAAAAAGTCAGATGTTGCAGAACTGAAGGAGTTGGAGCATTCTATTCAGGATGCCTTTGTGTTGAATTTTGATGGTACTTTCAATCAAGATGAATTTGAAGTCTCGAAGAAATTTGAGAAAAAAAGGAGGAATTACTACTCATGGAAGAAAGGGAGTGGAGGTTAAAGAGTCGTGCAGTGTGGATCGACCATGGAGACAAGAATACTAAATTCTTCCACGCTTATGCTTCTGCTCGTAGGAATTTGAAAATGATCTGGGATATCAGTGATGAAGCTGGCAATTCTATTAAGGGGTTGGAATCTTTAAGTGCTGAAGCTGTGAGGTAATTTGGTAATATTTACAGAGATGAAGGTGATTGTGACCTTTTAGACCAAATCCGATTGGCAAGACTTTATCCACAGTGTTTTGATGAAAGGGAAGCTAATGAATTGGGGAAGGAGGTCTCGTTGGAAGAAATTGAGAAAACCCTGAAGATTTTTGCCAGGGAGAAAAGCCCTGGCCCAGATGGTTGGACAGTGGAAGTGTATGTATATTTCTTTGATTTAATGGGGAAAGATATTTAGAACCTAGTGGAATTTACTAGAGTTCATGGGTTTGTCTCTAGAGCTCTCAATTCTACATTTCTCACTTTAATTCCTAAAAGTAACAAACCAACTTCATTTGGGGAATATCGACCTATTGCTTTGTGTAACCTAATCTATAAGCTCATCTCAAAAATCATTACTCAACGGCTTAAGAATGCTCTTTCATCCTTCATCACTCCAGAACAGTTCGGTTTTTTAAAGAATAAACAAATTCATGATTCGATTGGTCTTACTCAGGAGCTGTTGCATACAATCAAATCCAGGAGGATGAAGGCACTGTTATTAAAAATGGACTTAGAGAAAGCTTATGATCGTTTCAATTGGAATTTCCTCAGGTTGGTTTTGATTCAAATTGGTACTCCTCCTCTAGTGCTGAGATGGATTATGGCTTGTGTCTCGACTACCAGCATTGCTATTTTGGTAAATGGAAATCCTACTTCCTTTTTTTAGTGTTCTAGAGGGATCCAGCAGGGTTTCCCACTCTCTCCTCTTCTATTCCTCTTGATCATTGATGGTCTTAGCAGATTAGTTCAGCAAGCTAAAGATATGGGGCTGATCAAAGGTATCAAGATGGGAGATGGGTGCTTTCTTTCACATCTGCTATTTGTTGATGACGTGCTACTTGCTGGTATTGATTCTATAACATAATGGAAGGTTTTCTTCAACATCATCAACTTCTTCTGCAAGGTCTCGGGGATGAAGGTCAGTATTTCAAAGTCTTGTTTTTATCATTATAATGTGGAAGAAGCCAGAAGAAGAGAGATTGAATCTTTTTTTCCCTATAAATGTCATAAGTTGGAAGATGGTATAAAATATCTTGGTTTTCTGTTAAAACCTAATTCCTATCAAGTTAATGACTGGAGATGGCTTATTCAAAAGTTTGAAAGCCATATTGACCATTGGACATATCGGATTCTCTCCATTGGAGGCAGGCTCGTCTTAGTGAAATCGGTCCTTTCAAGCATTCTCGTTTTCTGGTTATCATTACTGGAGATACCGGTCTACATTTTAAATATGCTAAGGAAGCTCATGTTCAGATTTCTATGGTCCGGTAGTGCTGAAGGGTCGAAACTAGTGATGGTGAGATGGGAGGTTTTAGCACGCCCAGAAAAGTTTGGTGGCTGGGGAATCAAGGATTTCAGTATTTTTAGCAAAGCTCTTCGGTTGAAGAGTCTCTGGCGTGGTCTATTTAGTGATACTCTGTGGTCGAAGGTTCTTCACCTTAAATATATCAAGACAAATTTAATTAGTTGGTTGAGGAAACCGAAGTCTATTAATGGGTTGTTGTCTCCAGTTTGGAGAGGTTTTCTAAAGGTTTATGATTGGATTGCAAGTGACATTTGCAGGTAGGTAGGTGATGGGAGCAGAATTCTTATAGGAGTGGATCCTATTCTTGGAATGGAGGAGGCGTTTAAGCTTTCTGACAGGTTGATTTCGCAACTGAACTCATTGGGATTCTCTACATTTAATAATGTTAAAAATTGCAATCCTGATTATCGTTCTGAGAATGGTTGGTTAAATGCTTCGGAGCTGGAGCTCACAAGTCAGTCTTATCAAGAATGGGAATGCTATATATTGGCTTTAAGATCGGTTGGAATATTTTTATCTACAGATTCTGATAAAATTATGTGGGCTGGTAATTCTAAAGATGGATGTGTTATGGCAAAGTTTGCATATGACAGAATGATACAAGATGTCTGTATCTTTCCTCGACACTAGTGGTATTTGAAAATCTGGAAGTGGTCACTTCCACTTAAGGTTAAATATTTTTTATGGCACGCTCTCAATGGCAGTTTAAAGACTTGGGATAATCTACTCAGGCGTGGCTGGAATGGACCGAATTGGTGTTGTTTGTGCAAGCAGAGCTCTGAATCTATAAACCATTTATTCGTGAAGTGTATATTTATGCAAGAAATCTGGTCTTTATGCTGCAAGGAACTTAATTTGATAATGGATTGGGGAGAGGTGGATTTTGTCACAGGTCTACTCAGTTGGGTTAGGGACTATAAAAAGCTTTTGTTTTTACCCATTTTTGTCTCCTGGGTCCTTTGGTATGCTAGGAATGAAATGATATTTCAGAATAGTTCGCCAGTGGTTGAAATATGTGTGATGATTGTTCTTAAAATGCTCCAAACTTTTCAGGAGGAGGAGGATTCTAAGAGAGTTGAGAGAGATAGTCTATTCTCTTATAATATATCACAGCCGATTTTATTTTTTGATGGGGTGGCACAAGCTGGTATATGTGCAACAGGCGGTGTCATTTTCTTAAATGAAGGTCATTATTTCTCTCTTCGTCTTAATGGAGGCAGAGGGACTAATATGAAGGCAGAGCTGCTGGCTCTTTGGGTTGTTCTAAAAGTGGCAAATATCTTTGGTTTGGTCAATCTCAAAGTTTTTGGCGACTCACGGGTGACCATCAAATGGGCATCAAATGAATATAATCTGAATATTACTGCTCTCAGGAATTGGTGTCTTCGAATTCGTCAAGAGATATCTAGACATGAGCACATTTCTTTTGAGCATATATTCAGAGAACATAATTCTCTTGCTGATCAACTTTCTAAACAGGCTCTTGAAGGGACAGAAGGATTTTTTGGGGGGGAAGAATGGATGGATTCCTGTCTACTGGATAGGGGTAACTTCTTCTTCTTTTAAGTTTGGTCCAAATTTTTGTAAATGATGTAAGACATTTTGAGAGGTTTCTTTATGGGAAAAGTCCTACTCTATATAGCAGATAAGCTTGACGCTTTCTTGAGATCAAGATCACCTTTAACGTTCATTGTACTTGAACTATCATTGTACTATTTGATTCGGTTTGAATAGCAATAGTACGGTTTTTTCTGATGGAAAAAAAGAGTAATATTTCATCTCAATTAAATTTATTTTCTTTGTAATATGGAAATAACTTTATCTAATTATCATATTTTTTAAATCCATAATTTTCACAGTGGGGAGTCTTTAGGATTCACTGTGTTACAAGATTCATTGCTATATATTTCTCCTCTTCTTGTCCTGGAGATGGATCACATGTCGTCTGAATAAACTGCATTTTTTGTAACATAGTGAATCCAAAAAAATTTCCAAACAAATCCATAATTTTATTAATATATAACAAAATTATAATTCATAATTCAATTACTCTTATAACACTAATAGCTCATTAAAACCTAATTTCATTTATATTATATTTAAATACTCTAATTTAAATCATATTTACTTTTATTCAAATATAAAAATTATAATACCAGGGTTGGCAGGTGCGGGAGGAGTAATCTTTGACACCAAGGGGAACAAACAGAGAGAGTTTGCTTGGGGCATTGGAAAAAGACTAACAATGGAGCGGAATGGCTTGGTCTTATCAAAGGTCTAGAGATTGGTAGAGACCTGGGAATTGAGAATTTGGCAGTTATGGGGGACTCACTAATTGTCATTAGAGAAGCTAGAAATATAGTCAACAACCGGAAGAGCCCTTCCACTAAGATGCACTATCTCTTAAACAATATTAGCAAGGAATTCAAAGATGTAAGTTATCTCCATATCCTGAGAGGCCTAAATTGGCAAGCGGATTGCATGGCCAACAAAGGAGTTGGGGTCACCTGTGGATCTATTAAATGTGACCATGCCATTTTTTATAACACTTGGATGCCCTAGCCTTAGTTTTCATCTTAGAACGAGGGCTCTCCACCTTTCTATAGATTCATCAAACTATAGCTTCCATGCACAAATTCTTTTTGGTATTATAACCTTTCCTACTGAATGTCATCTGGATCTGCGCGGGATCCTCACACACTCCTCCATTTATTGCAGTCGGACAACTCTCCAGTTGGCCGACATGCGAAGTCCAGACATTAGTTTAATACTGGACGAGTTGGCCATTATTTGCATCAGCCCCTTCTCTATTCGCTCTAGACCTCTCTGCGTTGGATTTTCCTGCTCTCGTGCCCACTCTGTCTGGTGCAGGGGTTATTGCATGACCATGGAACACCATTTCTCTGGGTCCTCTCCAAAGGATGGCTTTGAAGTTTATGTGAAAGGTTTGCACTACAACAAACTCATCAGAAGCTCTATCAACGCTTGCATTCTGATGGATGACGAGCAGGTCAACTCCCCTATGCTTGGTCTTTGTCGCATACAGGTCGGGTTTGGACGGTCTCATGAACATGAACAGTGGCATGGAAAAAAGAAAGATGCAGGGAAAATAATGAAACACATTCAAGATCTGGAAGTTCAAATTCGCTTGGTTAGAAACGAGAACTTGGAATTCAAAAGGGCCCTAACTCAACTATTCTCCCTAGCGCAAGCAACCCACAAGGATGTCAAACTCCAAAACAATAAGTTTGCTGAGAAGGTGGAGCATCTGGAAGAAACTCTGGGTCTCTGTTATCCACACAAGGTTCGTAAGAATTCAAATTCTGATTTTATGAGGAGTAAAATTGAAGAACTCGGTAGGAAGATGGACAAGATTAAAAAGTTTATGGCACACTCTGGAAACCATGTCGATATCAGCAATGAAAAGAATGGGATTGCAGAGTCTGAAGGCGCAGTCATGGACCTTGGTCTCCACCCTTAGCAGCTCGATGGTTGCCTTCTTTTTGTTTTGGTTTCGTTATGTTTATACCTATGTTTCAATGGTCTCTATGTTTTTTTTTTTGGAAACTACAGGCTAGAAATTCTACGTATGTTTAGCACTCTCTTAGAAAGTTCCAACTTCCAGTTTTTTGTATAAGATAGTACTGTAGCTATATTTTATTTCTGCATTCTCCTACTTGGACAGTTTGTAAGGTGTTATAGTTTTCACAGAGCTGGGAAGTTTCATATTAGCTATAAGCTTGAAGAAGATGAACAAGGAGTGATGGATGTTACCCTTCTATGGGAGCAATCTTACTTCTCTTATATGTAATTTCCGTTTTTATATATAATCAAATCTACTTAACCGTTTCTATAAAATATATATATATATATAAATTATAATATATATAATATATAATTTATATGTGTTTGATATTTAAAAATATTGTCTTTAGAAGTGGATCATTTGGAGAAATAAGGTGTAAATATTTTGAAATTGCACTCTAATGTGGATGTATGTGAGACATTTTATGAGAAAGTGATTTCCATCTTCAACCCTCTTAATATCATAAAGATGACAATTTATTTCAAATTCTTTTCCTATATATACATTTTTTTAATAATATAAATATTACTTTATAATTCAATATCATAAATCAATTGACTTGCTAAAACCACAATAAATATGTAATATCTCAAAATTTACACTCAATTTTTGTTTAAATCAAAGTGACTCATAACTATAACTCATATTGTTTATATGATCTAGTAGAGAATTATTATAAATTTATAGTCGATTCAATTTCACTTTCATGTTGTACTATATTTTTTTATACATTTATACTAGGTAACTTCCTTGAAGGGCTTGAATGGAGGCATCTACCAAGTTTTTAGGAGCATGAGTGGCTATGAAAACCTGCAGGCAGTGTTTATCCTAATGGTTTCCCCCATAGCTCGGGTCTTAAGTCCTTAATTCAACTTGGTGATGTAACCATGTTTGTTTTTTCTGAATGTTTTAAGGTTTGTTTTATTCTGAGATCAGGTTCCCATTGTTATCCCTAACTATTTTGTCCCATCATCTTTGAATAGGTGTATGATGATGTAAGCACCTTTAATGAGGTTTTCTTGTCTCATTTCTTAGTCGAAAACATTTAGCTACATTTTGGTGTTTTGATGGACAATCTGTATAAGGGAGTCTGCTTGAGACTCTCTCCATGGGATTCAAGGAAAGACCCATATCTCAAGATAGGTAAAAAGCAATTCAGTAAGCCCTCCTCAAGTTTAGACTCTTGTTTTCTACATTCCGTCCCGACCGATGAGCTCTATGTCTTTAGGGTCATTGGAATACTCGAGACTAGCCCATGGGGATTCTAAAGCCGAAGGGGAGAGTAATGACATGGTTTCTTCACACAAGAATGCAAACCCTTCGATTTTTGGAGAAGGAAAAATGTAAAGAGGAAACCATTGCATATTTCCTCTGCTTTAGGCAAATATGTTCATATGTATCAGGTGATTTCTATGTTGAGTTTCACCCTAGTTGGTCATTTTGGAGGGCGAAGCATGAGTAGGTCCACATTTAGACGATCTTATTGGGTTATCATCCTTACTGTTACACTTTGGCATGTAGTTAAACTTTGGAGAGTCTTATTGGGTTATCATCCTTACTGTTACACTTTGGCACGCAGTTGGGTGGGGGTGAGACTCTGAAAAGAGAAGGATGTTAAGACCCTCATGGAAGATGTCTAGTACTGGTGTTCGGTTTCCTTGAAGATGCGTAAATGGACTCCCTTCCTCGACGCAAAGAGAGAAATGGATTTCAAACAATCTATGTGGGTGAAGCTCCATGGTCTACTACTGGAATTTTGTACAGAGGAGATATTCATCAAGATTGGCTCCCTTTTGGGAAATTACCTAGCGATGGACTTTAGCTTCTTATCTTCAGGTATTATGATTGTTTCTCGAATCCTAGTGGAATTAGACCCTAGGGATGGACTATCAGAGGTCATGAAATTTTCAATGGGAAATCGTTCACTCTCACAAATCTTGGACTATTAGGGTATATCGTTTAGGTGTAATCGATGTCATTCTCTTAGCCATCTGGTGAGAGAATGTCCTCATCCCTTCAAGAAGGTTATTTGGAGAAAAAGGACTAAAAACAAAGTATCCATGCCTGAAGTTGAGAGGATGAAAGGATTATTTTTTGTGGTGGTCCAGGAGTCGAGGGATGTGGGTTTCGATAATTTAAAGGATTATAGAGTATAATCTCTTAGGACATAAACTAGTATAGTCACCCCTACTGATTTGGAGGTCGTTTCAAAGGTTTCTCCAATGGAGACGCTTCCGGGGTTCAAGGAATTCGAATCCAGTTCTACAACTTCGGAATCCCCATAGCTCATCTACGGAGGAGGTTCAATAGAAGAGACCCCTAATTTTGAGGTATGTCCATTTGTCAACCTATCTATCCCTTCTTGGATATTTATGGTTCGTGATTTGTAAGGAATAATTCTAGTCATTCTAGTTTATCTAGTTACACTGGTCGAGATGATCCGACTTTCTTTGGTGGGTGGGGTTGACCCTTTGTCGTCTTCTCTGGATGTTTGATTTATGTATTACAGTATGGTGGGCTCCTAAGGTTGGTGAATGTCACTCTGTCGGAATATTTAGGATTTTGTATGTGTTCGGGTGTGGAGTCGGGTTTTAGGAAGGAGAGTTTGGTACCTCTGTCTTCAATTTGACTCCTCGTCCATGCTACAATTGGTTTTTGGACACGTTGGCAATGTCTCCAAATAGTCATGACTTTTTGTCCCTCAGTCATGGGAGTTCTTCTCCCCCTCCCTTTTATTATTTAGAAAGGGAGGTTCGGGCCTTCTCAGAGGATGGTCTTGATGCTCCTAGGATTTGTGGGGATCTTGAACACTTATTGGATAAGAAACTTCAAAATGATGGGACATGGGGACAGTTGGGGCGTTTGGAAGGTGATACTTTATTTCTGGGTAGTGATATCGATGAGAATTCTAAACTTGGTGATGTTATCCCCTTGTATCACTTGAAAGGACCTAAGCTTACTAAGATGTCATATGGAGAAGGGTACAAGTTCTTAGTGTCGAATTATTGGAGGAGAGATATGGGTTTTAGTTATGTAGCAGGACTTGTAGAGAATCCCAAGCCTTTTCTTGTTAGACATTTATCTAAATTTTCCTCACAGAGTAATTTATGTCCTGTAGAGTTGAAGTTTGATCAAAGGCCTAAATATGTTGTGTTTAATGAAAATTTGGCTCCTTCCTTGGCCCTGGATTTGGATTCCTTTATAGGTATGGACAGTTCTAGGTGTCCTAAGGATGTGATGTCTCTGGATACTAGCCCTTCCTCTTCTTCTAGGATTAAGACTCATACAACACTAGGAGGAACTGGATATAACTTCAAAACTCGAACCTTGATTAAGTATAATCAGGGCTCTATTTTGATTGGAGGTTTATACCGGGACTCTTCAAATGTTTCTCCTAGGTTACGAGGCATGAAGTATATCATGGAGTCAAATAGGGAAAAATGTTAGGGTTGGACGTTTGAATATCATCAAAGGGACTCTTAGAGTGAGGCCAAAAGTTTGCCTAATAATTTTGTTGTATATGAATTGTCGAGAATTAAGGCTTCCCTCTAAAAATCCATCTCTTAAGAGATTGGTACTTTCTAAGCAACCTTCAGTCATTATGTTGCAGGAATATTTAGCTTGTGGGGATGGAATCATCAAGGATATTAAGGCATTGTTTCCTAGGTGGGATTTTGTCAATATTGATGCCAATGGAAGATCGCGTGGCCTTATCAAGGCCTGGAAGACCATCCAATATTTTTGTACAAATTGTTGGTATATTACAGCAGGTTTAGGAACAGTTATTTTTTCAAGAGAACTAGGGCATGCTTTCACAATTATTAATATGTATGGTCCTAATCAGTAGAGGGTTCATTACTAGGAAAACCTGCTTTGGTTTGGGATTTTGGTAGGTGATAGAGTGATTATAGGAGGCAATTTAAATTTCATTCTAGGTGAAGGATAAATTTCAGTCCCTAATGACCATAAGGACCCATTGTATGATTACTTTATCAATAGACTAGATGGATTTTCTTGGTTTGATATCATCCTAGTCAAACTTAGACCAACCTGGAGAAATAAGAGAATTAGTCAGGATAGAATAGCAAAGAGGCTTAGCATATTCCTTATCAATCAAGGCATAACGGATTCAGTTGTTAACCTAAGACAATAAGTCGAGGAGGGAGGGGATTCATATCACTTTCCTATCTTCATGGAGGTGGTGATGGCCTTGGATAAGCCTCCAATATCCTTCAAGTTTAACTCAACTTTGTTAGAGCATGGAGATTATAAATCTATGGTTAAAAGTATCTGGATTTATTATGATGAAAATAGTAATGTTTCTGCAGGTATCCAGTTCCTTAATAATCTGAAAAGGTATTAAGGACAGATCTATTACTCAAGCAGTATACAAAAGGAAAAGGAAAGATCGGGAACTTAGAAGAATTTAAGATTTACTTGAACATTTTCATGACACTCATCGGGAAGGATTCCTCACCTTGGAGATAAAGAGACAAGTGGTAGCTTTGGAGATCAGTAGAACCAAAATACTGGATGAAAATGAAGCAACTTGGAGACTTAAAAGTAGATCCATTTGGATCCTGAAGGGGTATGACAATAAAAAATACTTCCATATTTTTTTTAAGCACAAGAAACACACCAATTCCTTGTGGAATTTAGAGGAGGAATTCAAGTGATGGGATTTAGGAACCTTGTCAAAGATGGAGTCAATCACTTCAACAATCTATACAAAGAACAACAGGGGAGCCAAATTGGATAGATGATGGAATTAATTGAAGATATCCTTCCTTTGTTAATGAGGAACAAAATTTAGAGCTGATGGAGGAAGTCACACTTGAAGATATTAAAGTTGCAGTACACTCCTTAGAGAAAGACAAAATTCCTACCATGGATGGTTGACCAGTAGAATTTTTTATTGGCTTCAATGATATTTTCGAAAGGGATTTTTTGTTTGTTATCAAGGAATCCAAACTCAATGGGAGAGTCTTAGCAACATTTAACTCTAACTTTATATATCTAATCCCTAAGGTGGATAATGTTAACATATGGGAGGAATTCAAGCCTATCTCCCTATGTAATTGTGTTTATAAGTTGATTTCCAAATTCATTGCTAGCAAGATGAAGAATATTCTTATAGGATTAGTGTCTCAAGAACAATTTGATTTTCTAAAGGGTAGATAGATACATGATGCCACAGGGATAGCTCAATAGGTTATGCATACATTAAAGCTTAAAAAGGTTCCAGCTGCTATCATTAAGGTGGACCTCTCCAAGGCTTATGACACAATTAACTGGTTATTTTTAAGACTTGTGTTGCTGCAGGTTGGATTTTAGAATTAGTTTGTTAATTGGGTCTTAGCTTGTGTTCAATATGTTTCTTTTGTTGTTTAGATTAATGGTTCTTCCTCATCCTTTATTATACTTGGAAGGGGGATGAGACAGGGTTGTCCCTTGGCTCCTCTCCTCTCAATTATAGTTCTTAGGGGCCTAAGTAGAGCCATATATCATGCAATATCAAATGGATCACTTAGAGGTATAAGAATTGGGGGCATTGTCTGAATTTATCATCTACTATTTGTTGATGACATTCTTTTGTTCCCTGATGGCTCTAGAAGGGACATTGAAAATTCAAAATCCATTTTATCTAATTTCTCATAAGCTGCATGGATGACCATTAATGATAGGAAATGCACTGTATCATTGTATGAATCTGGAACAGGTGGATACTAACTAGAGCAACTCAGTTTTATATTTTGATGTTGTGGATGTTCAGAAAGGAATCGAGTATTTGGGACTTGTGCTAAATTCCAATGACTATCTGAGGTGGGATTGGGCCTAGTTGATAGGGAAGGTTGAGAAAAAAATTCAGAATTGGAGCAATAAGCAGCTTACACATGGGGGAAGACTGATATTGGTAAACTCAATCTTGGAAGCAATTCTTATTTCTTGGACTACTTTAGCTTATGTTCCAATGGGTATCTTGGAACATATAAGGAAAATGTGCTATAGTTTTATGTGGAAGGGGGATTTTGAAGGTAAATCCTATGCCTGGGAAGCTTGGGATAAACTTACTTTTCCTAAAGATATTGGAGGTTGGGGCCTGAAAAATCCTAAGTAGTTTTCTAAGGAATTAGTGGCAAAGGGGATTTGGAGAATTTTGAATAATGATGGACTATGGGTAAAAGTTGTCTACCAAAAATATATTCACCCCATTAATATTTAGGAATGGTGCACAAGACTCATGAAAAAGCCACTAGAAATGTGTCATCTATATGGAGGGCTCTTCTAATAATTTGTTATTTGATAGGTTCATGGTTAGTTTGGAGAATTAGAAATGGAAGAAGTTTGTATATTAGATATGATCCATAGATTGGAAGTATAGCTCATAGGCTCCCAAATCATATGATCGGTGATCTTAGAGATTAAGGAAATTTTTTCCTATCCCGGGTGGGGGATAGAATTAATTCCACTCCTCTGACTCAAATTTGGTTAATGTTGAGGACTTGGATTTTGACGTAGATGATATAAATATATGGAATAGATATATCAAAAGTCTCCAAGATCGTCACATTTATTTGGTGGACAAAGTGAATTATTTGGTATGGTCCAGGAATGAATATGAAGTGTCTTACAATCCTACGCTGGGATACAAAGTTTTGAGAGAGTAAGAAGACCATCCTGAGGTGCCATGGTGGATTCCAGTTATCTGGAAACTGAATTTCCCTTTAAAAGTAAAGCTTTTTATGTGGCTTGCATTAAAAAAGAAATTTATTGTTTGGGAGGTAATGATAAGGAGGTTCTGGATTGGACCAGGTAGGTGTCCCCTTTGTAAGGAAAATAATGAGGATATAGATCACATTTTTATCACCTGTCCATACATCAAGAGTATGTGGACACTAGCATCACATGTAACAGGGGTAAATTTCATCTGGAATGGTCTGTATCTACAGGAAGTATTTAAAAATTAGATATCTAATGATTTATATAAAGTGTATAAGGCTTTATCTGCCTTAATGATTTGGGGGTCTTGGTTAGCAAGGAACATGGCCATATTTGATGAAATATATTTGGCACCAATGCGTTATGTATCCAAAAGTTTGGCCATCCTTAGACTCTTTCCACAGAATGGAGGTACCCCTAAAGTTAGAAGGTTGGTGGATGAAGTGATAGATAGATCCATCTGTTGGGCCTTTTTTTATGGTGCATCTCAGGGAGCTCTAGCCATTGGGGGTGCAGGAGGTACAATATATTTGATATACCATCATTGGTATAAGTTTAAAGCAAGTTTGGGGCATATTACTAATATTGGAGCATAATTGAAGGCTTTAAAAGTGACCATGTCATTATCTCTTTCAAAAGGTACTAGACAACTACAGATCTTTGGAGATTCGAAACTAGTAGTGGATTGGATGAGGCTGAAAAGAGCACCGAAGAACGTCTTTCTAGTAGCCATTTATGAAGAATTGATACAACTTTTAGGCCTATTCCAAAATATCATCTTCCAACACATATACCGATAGAGGAATGTACAGGATGGCCAATTATCCAAGAAGGGTCTACTGATGGAAGGGGGGAATTAGTTTCAATGGGAACAAACCAATGAGAATATTATGGAGCTAGATCCTGGTCCATTTCCCCTTCGAGAGCAGGGGAATCATCCTAGGTTTGAGTCCTTCTCCAGATGAAAGAATGGAACATCAAAATTTTAATATTTAGATCTTCCTTTTAATTGTTATAATATGTTTTGTGAAAACAACAGGTTAATATCTTTCACGTTTTAGGTGAAGATATGTTTTTTGTTTAATCTATACTACAGTTACAGTCTTAATTTAAATTTGAAGGCATGTTTCATGACTATAATTCTGATGCAACTTCCAGAGAATGCTTAACAAGGAACCGATATGCCTCTAAAGAACGTGATTTGTTATAATATAATAAATTGCAAATATTTTTCCGAGGAAAAAAAAAGTAAGTACTTTCTTTATCTAATAATGGTTGAGAAAATTATAGAATGGGAGATAAAGTATAACATAATCATCTATATGTTATCACTATAATTTTTATTTATATAGATCGTGACCCTAAATTATATCCAAATTTTACCTTGAGCATTGCATAAGTTATTAGGATTCATATGCTATTTATAAATTATACCATTGTATAATACCATGGTTGAAGAATTTAATTTGTAACTCAAAATTTTAAACTTATTGTAAGGATAGTAGTATACTTTTAAAAAGGATTTATTTAGAGTTATAGTATTTTTTTCCTAACTAGTCTCCCTTCATAGACCGCATTCTAAATATTTTAATTTAGCACATAAGTAACACACCTAACCAATTTTCCCGAAAGGGTCTTTGGTCTAAATACAAGTTAATGTAGATATTAAAAATATTTTTTATTATTTTTAACAACACATTGTTTTTATATAATAAATTTCTAATCCGGGTTGGCAGGTGAGGGTGGAGTCATCCTCGACTCCATGGGGAACAAGCAGAGAAACTTTTCTTGGGATATTGGAAGAAAGTATAATAATGAAGCTGAATGGCTTCGTCTTATCAAAGGTTTGGAACTCACTAGAGATTTGGGAATTGAGACTCTGGTGGTTTTAGGGGACTCACTTATAATCACTAGGGAAGCTAGATCAATCATCACTAGTAGGAAAGTCCCTCCTCCAAGATGCACTCTCTTCTCTTCAAAATCGTCAAGGAATTCAAAGACATCATTTTTTTCCATATCTTGAGAGATCTCAACAGGAAGGAGGACATCATGGAAAATCTTGGCGTCAAGCTCAGTTATGGTACTCTTGATTGTGGTCATGCTTATTCTGAAAATGTATGGATACCCTAATGTTGGATCCTCCCACCATGGACTAAAGGCCTCTCTTTCAATATTGGTGTTATGAATTATAATGGGTATGTTCAAAGTATTCTTGGGATTCTAATCAAGACACGCTTCTCGTATCTTCCATGGATCCTCACATCACTCCTCCTTAATTACGCCAGTCTGTTTTATCAATGCCAGGTGGTCGGCATGCGTAGAACTGGCTTGATCTTAAATAGTGAAGGGATGGTTGTCCTCCTCACTCACCTCAGAATTCTTTGGAATCACTTGTTATGATATGTCTTCGGCTGCTATTGCAACAGTGTCATTTCTGCTTGGAGAGAGAGTTTCCTAATCTCTATGGCTTTCCATTTCTCTGGTTCGCCTTCTCAGGAAGGTAGAGAGGCTTTCTTGAGATGCATTCGTTGTAGTAAACCCCTCAGAAACTCTCCTGGAGCGAGCAATTGGCCTATTCTGCTTGATGAAATGGATATTGGTGTGGAAATGGGGGATGAGCAACATATCTTCTCAGTGGTCGGTCTTCGTCACAAGCATGTTGGTTCAACGCGGGCTCGGGGTAATTATGGAGCATTTTCATGATTTGGAAAGTCAGGTTCGGCTGATAAGAAATGAAAACCTTGAATTTAAACGAGCTCTAACTCGTCTCTTTACTCTGGCTCATGCGACCCACCTGGAGGTTAAGCATCATAACAAAAAAATTGATGAGAAGGTCGAACTGTTGGAAGAAATTCTTGGGCCTCTCTACCCTCACAAGACATGCAAGAATGCTCACTCTAAGGATGTTAACAACAAGTTGGAAGTTCTCGGTAGGAACTTGGACAAGATTAAAGAAGACATGGCCCAAGCTGGCTTGCACATTGCCAACAACGTTGGAAAGACCAGATTTGCAGAACCCGACGGTGATGTTCTGAATATCTGACTACGCTTGCTACTCTGAAGGATGTCCATTCCCAGTTTTGGTCTCACTCTGCACTTATCTATGTCTTTCCTTTTTTGGTTTACTCAAGTTTGGATGTTCCTGTGTTTTTATGCAACATTTTGTTTTCTAAAAAACTTCAGATTACAGGTTTTTGTATAAGTTAAGTCCTTCGATATGTTCTTATTCTACTTATGCCTTCTCGGACAATTTGTAAGGTGCTACAACACTCATAGACTAGGGAAATTCCATAGTAGTTATAAGCTTGTTAAGGACGAACAAGGTGTGACGGATCCCTTCCTTTTATGGGAGCAATCCTTCTGCTTTTCTATGGAATTCCTAATTTTCTATATAATCAAAGCTACTCAACCGTTTCTATTAAAAAAAATATAATAAATTTCTAGCATATTTTATCCATTATGTATATAAATATCTATTTATTTACCATAATGTAGATATTAAAAATATTTTTTATTATTTTTAACAACCACACACTGTTTTTATATAATAAATTTTTAGCCTATTTTATCCATTATATAAATATCTATTTATTTACCATAGTCTATACTATTATTAGCGTTTATGTTCTTGATTTAAAAGTATATTGTTTTATGGTGAAATTAATATGTCATATTGTACCTATAATAAAGATATTTTTATTCTCTTTATTAGTCCATGTCAAGGCAGGGATTATAGCAATCGGTTGGTTGCTACTTTTGTATTAATAGCAAAAAAAACTATACTATTTTCAAATGTTTTGAAACAATTTTATATTAAATTTAATATTTTGAAATTAAAAATTATTTTTTTTAATATTTGAAATTAAAATTATTGTTTTATCATTAGCTGAAACTGATGAATTGACAATATATCGCTGATGAAATGTGAAATTGTCAGAAAACAAAAATAATTAAAAATTTTAAATATTTAAAAAAATTGTTAAAATGCCACTTGGTCTTTTGTACCACGGTTACATTAATTTGTTACATTAATTAATCAAAGTACAAGAAAAATGCAGAGAAATTGAGCAGAGATTTTGTAGGTAGCCTGTTACATACAACAAAATCGTACCGTGCAATTGCATCTCCGCTGAATCCCTGCCGCCAAATTCCAAATTCCAATCGTCCCTCTCTGTTGTCAGTTAAATAATAAAGCCCACCCGGGCTTCTCAGACGCTAACTGGAGTCACAGGCGTTTATACAACTCCACTCGGCGCCCTCGCTTCAATGCATCTATTTTGACGTTCGAAAACGGAGTCAATGACACATTAATTGCGCCTCTTAAAGGGAACAACAGCCGACCTGAGACAGCTGACGGCGGAAATTTTTCGTTGCATGTGACGGAGATCAGGTGACAGCAGCGGCATTGTCTGTAGGAGGAGCTGCTAGATGTGGAGGTGGACTGGCCAGCGCGCGCCGGCCATAAGTTTCGCCAACTATAGTGAAGGACAAAGCGACAGAGATCTGACTGGCGACGACGGATATGCTACTGACAAACAGAATTCCAGAGAGGCGCAATCAGTGCCTTGAAATCATTTTGTAGCAACATAAAATCTATTTTGTATGTAACCTAAAATCTGGGACTCACGCTTAAAAAATTACCCCTCGCCTCCCCCAAATATTACTATATTCATTATTTATCTATATTCATTATATTTAATATACTATTTAGATTTTATGTATCATTACTTAAGAAAAATATTATATTAACCATATCTTACTTTATTATTTGATATGATATGTTATACTATTTTTTTACTTTAATATTTGATATGATATGTAAGTGGAGATGAATTCTCAATGATTGATTTATGTTCTTACATTGAGTGTTGCTTTCATCAAAGTGAAAGCCAAGGATGACTTGATATGATTCCTCTCTTAATATGGGCTTTCCAAATGATGACTGGACACTTTTTGGTTTGTTTTTTTAAAGATAGAGATTCCTAGCTTTTTGACACACAACATTATAACTTTGATTCTAGCTTAATAATCATAAAACATAGATTTTTGACAAAGTTGAATTCATTTATGCTTATAAACAATGAAAAATTATGATCTTGCCAAAGAAAGATTAGAGACTCCAATTCTTAATAATTAAAAAATCAAAATATTTTAATCTTAATCCTAAAGTATACTATTTTATTTTTATTTTTATTTCATTTTGTTATACTTTTTATTATTTAAAATTTTTAAAAATATATCAATTTTTTAAGCAGAAACTCGTTGCTTTGCAATTATTTCACTTGTTTTAATAATAAATCCAAAAAGCCAAAGAAGGAGTTTTCTTTGAAAAAGTTTTAATATCTATTTACTTGGTTCTTTATCTCCAATCATTCTCTCCCACTCAAATGCAACTGTCGTAAGAAATGTTTACTTTCTTTTAAACCATTAAAATTGTGTCTATCATTTTTCAAAAAAATGGTTTACTTATTCTACTTATTTACAAATTGTGTCTATCATTTTTCAAGAAAATCGTTTATTTATTCTACTTATTTACAAACTTTACAAATTTTGATAGTTCTTCTTTTGTTTTCATAGT
This sequence comes from Larix kaempferi, assembly GCA_027924585.1. NCBI lineage: Eukaryota > Viridiplantae > Streptophyta > Pinopsida > Pinales > Pinaceae > Larix > Larix kaempferi. The sequence continues at coordinate 1,522,542 of BSBM01000660.1, read as the reverse complement.
AATTAAATAAACCTATAAAAACATTTCATAAAAATTTAAATATTTATAATAAATTTTCTCATTTCCATTCATGTAGATATGACTTATAAGTTTCACAAAAGTACTATAATATTGTTATTCCGTAATAAAATGTATTTATAAAAATAAAAAATGACATATTAGTTTTTTAATCTACAACTTTTCCATTCATTAACAAACAACATCTAACACAAAAGACTTTCATTTAGTTTTCATTCTTGGAATAATACTCCTTCATCGATGCTCAATTGTAATGAAATACTTCGTAATAAAAATGATGAAGACTAGTTTTATTTTACTATTTATTTATTTTTAATATGATAAATTCATGTAAATGTAATATCATAATTATCTTTTTCTTAAATAATAATTTAAAAGAAAAAGGGTTATTATTTTATTTCCTAATAGTTGTTATCCTCATTTTCTTAATTTGAAGAACAAATCAACTTTAGCAAATATTTTATATCATTAAATATAAAAATAAACCAAACTTCTTTTCAAGTTTCCTATTTATATAGATTAATAATAATAATTTGTCTCCATTTAAACATATAGAATGTATTCTTGATTTATTTAGTATTTATGCATTTAATCTATAGAATGGATTTCATAACAAATAAATATTTATTTATTTTATACTTTTATTTTCGTAAATTATTCTCACAAAAAGCATAACAATATTATTTGGAAAATTTTAAGAATTCATAATTTTTTTTTAAATGTAGAAACTTTTTTGAACTATACTAATTCTTAAAATTGTATCCCATAAAATTTGGGCAAATCAATTTAGAAAAAAAAATAGAAATTAGAGAATCTTCTTTTGGAAAAAATGTCAAAAATTAGTCCATGGGCTAAATTTCGCCCATAAAATTTGCCTTGATTTCATTTGCATTAGATATCAACAATAATAAATACAATAAATTACTTATCATTGAACTTGATGTCTTTTCGTACATGCCAAATTGAGGAAACCTAATTTAATATTTACCCAACCTCTCTCCTATGGATGAACTTCAATCTTTCTCCTTCAAGATTTATTTCCTCCTCTTCTTTCCTTAGAGTAAATAAGAAGAAATCTATTTTCTTTCCCTTCCTTAGTTCTTTTTGGAAAAATCCTTGGAACTCTCAAGAATTCTCCCCTTTTAATTGAGAGTTATCTATTAATGTGAGGAAGACACCTCACAATGGCAGTTAGGTCTTTGGAAAATTTATTTTTAAAATAAATTATTATTTCAATTATAATGGACTTCTTCTCTGTACTATTCAATAGGCATGTTTGGAAAATCATAAAGTTCATAATAATCAAAATAAATGAACTTACTTATACACCATTTATTTTTCATGGTGTTTAAAGGTTTCAATCCTTAGTTACAATATCAAATAATTAAATAGGTCCAAATTGATAAACTTAGGAATAAAATTGGAATATTACATCCTCTCTCCCTTAAAATAGGACATCATCCTGGGTGTTTCTCTTTTTATGCATTAACGTGTCATAACAAATTCTACATAGAATTAATTCATCACATACATTTCTTAGGATTGTACATCTCCTATAATGATTTATCCCGGGGATATGTCATCTTTGTGAGACTATGGGTGTGGATGAAAAGTAGTTCCTATTAGATTTCCATATGTACACCCACACAAGTCTTAGTTTTAAATTTTTTGCTAGTGAATGTTAACTATCATCATCATCATGAAAATAACTTTATCCAATTATCATAATTTATCTATTTTTTATCCAAAATTGTATTAATATATAACAAATTTTAACCAATAAACATTTTTAACCATTTTCATCAGAAAACATATGATAATCCATAATTCAATTACTCTTATAAAACCATTAAATTATTAAACCCTACATTCATTTATATTATATTTAAATATAAACACTATAATTATTTCATTTCATGAAATAAAAGCACAATTTACAATAAACAATATTTCCTCTGTATTTTCTTTTTTCAACAAGAGCCACATGGTCACATGTCCCTGCTTTTGCAAGGAAGGTATTTATGAAATGTGCATGAGAAGAAAACATGTAGACTCTTGATAGCTAAGACAAAAATTATGTAGGTGACCGATCAATTCTCAATTTACAAAAATGGCATTATGAACTAAAACAACGTTACAAATTAATGCAAAAACACATGGTGAGACAAGTCATCAAAATGCATTTCATTTGATATTTCTAAGCATTGTAACAAATTTCATTAAAGCAATATGACCTAGCATGAAGATGATTGATTATTTGTGAGCCAAATAAGCAAAGGATTGATTATTAGTGAGCCAAATAAGCGAATGCAATGCTAAAAAGGTGAATTCCTTCCCTTTTTGCATCACCAATGCCATAAACAAAGGAAGCTAGGAATTTATGGCAATATTTTGTGAATTGTGCTTTGGAAGGCCAATTAACAGAACCTAATACACATAAATATTCCATGTGGATATATTGTAGCAATCGCACATATACATATGCACATGGGAATGTCTTCCATCTTTCCAAATCTAACAGAAGAAAATACCTCTTTTTGTTCATCCTCGAATGCCTTACATGTAAAATAGTACCAGTGATACAACTTTTAAGGGACATAGAAATAGATAATGGAGTGATTGCTCCCACATAATCTATGAGGTTGAAATGACAAGTAATTTCAAAGTTTCATCCATATAGTCATTTAACCATTCTTCACCTCTCAAATAAACAACAAGATCAAGCTTCTCAACCAAAAGAATGACACCTAAATACATAGATTTTAGAAGATTTACGGATTCTTTTAACCACTAAAAGGATATAAAAATCTTAGTTATGGAATAGTCTAGATTGTTTATACCTCTACATAAATCTCTATAGGAAGTCTATAGGTCTTCATTGAAGGAAAAAGGTATTTACCAACATTAAAACCAAAGGTGTTAAAGCATGCTAAAACCTTCAATGTGTTATGCAAACTTTTACCAATTAATCCTAGACTTCACTACCATACCCACCTTATGGCTCAAAATGCACGTAATTGCGAACATAGGAATTCCATTTGTTTCATTCAATTCAAACTCGATGATATGTGCAGAAAAATCGAAGAAATAATCAAAGAGACTTCACCTGGGCACTATGCTATCAAAACCAAGGAAATACGGTCCCTTAAAACCTTAAAATATCAAATTCTCAACTAAAATCAATTTTTGAGTAACAAAATATTTCATAATTACACACAGAAACCACCATCAAGCCTTTACTTGGTTAAGTTTCTCGAAATCATTGGGAAAAATATTTTAACATGAATCACCGAATCATAACCTTATGGCTAAATTTCACAACACGGCTAGACATTATGATAAAAAAAATAGTTGTGTGGGAGCAGCTATAATCCAAGGAGCATTCCTACTTAGAAATCTATTAGGTGATTTTTTAAATTTCAAAATCCATTCATCAAGCAAAGGGATTAAACATGGAAGTGAATTTTGCTGAGAGAAATTTAAACAAATAAAATGGAGTTTTTTTTAGAATTGGAGTTGTTGATTCTGTCTTATTTAATACATGGTATAGTCCACACAACCATTTTATCTATGGTTCAATAAATAACATTACCATTGAATTATGCTTTAAACCATGTCAAGAGAGTTCATCTTTTAGTGGCTTCATCTATTTTTCAAATGATCATAACCATTACCATCACATTATGCTTTCGACTAGTGGTTTGTTGTGCGGTCTTTGTGTGTTTGTTGTCTTCAGAGCATGCATATGATTTCCTGGACTGATTTGGTTTCTTCTTAGACTCACTCTCTAGAGTTTTAGCTTCTCCCTATACTTTTTCACTCAACCTTGAGGATCTCCTCGGTGTCACCCTTGTTATTTCTCAAGAATACAAAACAAAATGTCAAACTTGTATTTTCTAAAAATGAACATATTATATAGTAGGATGTATCTCCAAGAAATACAAGATGCAACAATACCATACACAATATTATGAAGTTATTAAGAAGTGGGAAAGCAAAAAAATGGAATTTGAAAAAGAAAATAGAAAAATATTACAATGTAGTACAATGACTTCAAAACTACCCCATTGTAATACATAACTTACAAAACTTGTCATTGGAAGATGAAGCTTTAAAGAAGTGGGTAAGTAACAAAACAACATTTCAAAAAGGAAATGGAACAAATGTAGTACAAGAGCCTAAAAACTACCCCATTGGAACAAAAAACTTCCCTTAGCATGAGCATTCTTAGATAAAAAAGTTGGGCCCAAACTAACTTCATTAGGCTTGGCAAGCAGGAAAGAGCTACGGTCAATAGTGAAATGCAATGCAATGCACTGCGGTAATCATTTGGTATGGAAAAACACATTGTAAAACCAATGAGCAAAAAATGTGAGGAGAGAGAAATTCCGGGCCTACCTACGCTCCAATTGAACTTAGAGATGGGAGGGCCACTAGGATGTTACTTAAGATAACGGTTCTAGATGTGTCCTTGACTTGATCTCTTCCCCTGTTAGGGCACACTAAAAAATTCCATCCCTCTTTGGGGTCCCCTTCTTCTTCGGAAAAAGTTGAAAATACATTCACACAACAAAATGAAACCCCCTTGAAAAACAAAGAGAAACAAAATAAAACTCCCTTGCCAACAATAGAGAAATCAATATATATTATTACTTTAGAGGTAACACAAATCTCAGAAGCAATAAATGAGATAACCTAACCAGCCATACAATTTCCTAAACTACACTTGAAACTAAGAGTCTAAGGTGCAATTATCTAAAGACTAGAAAAGTGCAAATCTAACTTATTGTTAAGAGTGTTCTACAGAAAAATGGTTGGGAAAATAAATGTAATATCCCCAATTTTGACTTGGAATGAATTTAACCAAAATTATGTAAATGATGTAAATACGCTAGAATGGATTCCTAGTGTGGAGCTCGCCAAGGCCCGACTAGTGAATGGATAGGCATGTATGATGTAAATATTGTTATTTGGACAATATGGTTGGCTTGTCATGCTAACTCGAAATCTATGTAAATATTATGTTGCATAAATAATAAACTAGTCCAAGATGGTTGTGTAAAGAGCACTAGAGGAGCTATGATTCCACCAAAGGGGAAGACGAAAGGGGGCCTATGGGAGACTAAATCCTTTGTTGCCAAGTGTCAACCTTAGAACTCATCAAAATCCTGCCATGTGCTTTGAGTGAGCCAATCACCTTCTTTTGACTACTTCCAATCATTGAATGCATGTGTGAGGTTGGTGGGAAAAGTCACCTCAAGCAATTATTGAAGCAAGGGGATGAATGCACTTTTGTGACATTTATGTCAAATGTCAGGAGTCAGTCTACAACTATTGAGAGACATTTCTTCTATGGTAAGAAGCTATGTCATTTGTATTTTCACCATTATCTCATATCCTATGGAGTCAATAGTCATTCTATCATTCTCTCATGCAGATCTACATTGTGTAGAGCTCCCGATTGATGTTCATGACCTTTACCAAACTATGCATAACCCGAAAATTTGAATTTAGGGACAGAGCTACATATTTGAAGGGAAAATAGATGGTTGTAGGTGAGCACAACGGTTGGGAAAGATAGGAACCCTTAGCCATTTATTTTTTATACTCACATATGCTTGAGAAGCCACGAATTAAGGCTACAAGTGGTTCTCCAACAACACATATCATATTGGATTCCTTCTATACACACACTGGAAGCACATGAAACGATGGATCACCCATGAGAACCGTGGATCTATGAAGGGGATGCTTAAGCACAAAAGGGTGTTGTGTGGAACAAATATTGTTGGGGCCACGGTTGTGGTGGTTGAGTGAGATCCCTGTAGAGCTCTATATGAGAATTTGGATAAGCATAGAGTGTTGAACGGGTTGTGGGATGAGAGAGAGAATCCTGTAGGTTTTTCCTTCGCACCGGTGGCTTCATAGCCTAGCTTGGGGGTGGCCTCTTAGCAGAAAGAGTATATGTTGGAAAGAGTGCCTATGGTTGGGTGGAAAATTCCTCTTACACAGCGAGTTTCTTGTATCTTCTTTGTTGAAAGATAAGTATTCTTTTGTATTTGATTATGCAATGTTTTTTTTTAATGTCTGTTATAATTATGCTGGTATATGCATGAAAGATGTGTGTGGATAGAGTTTATTTTCGTTGTGTACTATTGTTTATGCATCTGCACACATATATTAAATTTTATGAATTTGTATTATGGCTATGGGGAAAAAATTAGAATTCCGTAATTAGTTCATGTCCCACTCCATTAGGTAGATTGGTGGATGGGGACATGATAGAGTGGTATCAGAGCTTTTGGTTGCAATACCGGAGCTGTATAGGCCATAAATCTAGATTTACAAGCAAAAAATAGAAATTGAACTTTAGAAATCGAGTTCTGTTAAATGACGGATAAGGGGTTAGGTGTAACTTCAAATTAATTTCGAAATAATCCCCTTATTGTCGAACTAAGATTTTGCATAGTTATGAAATTTTAAAAATTTTGGAAATTTTTAGTTGGGCCCCACCCGTGCCATGTGGATGGGTGACATGGAGGATCCAAGTGGGAAAGAGGTCCAACATAGAGGATCCACATGGGAATAGGGTGTGATACAGACCAGCCACATTAGATCTGTGTGCATGGGTGCCTACATATGATGGATCCCAAAGGTGGAGGAGATCTAACCATTACACAATGGTGGAGATCAATTGTTGACAACGCTTCAGGCTTGCAAAGTTGCAAGAAGGTTATTTAATTAGCACAAGACTAAAATGGAAACCGATGAGGTGATGTGTTAGTTTCCCGTGCATTTAGGCTCGTAAAAGTGGTTTCAAGAAACCACTTTCCCAAGGATCCCTAAACCACTTTTGGTTTGACATGTAGTGAGGTGACACACAATGACGTGATGTGTAGTGATGTCATGAATGATGGGAACCCTCGTCGATCATGTCAAACTTGGAAGATCATGTAGATTTGATCAATGACCAACATTCTTTCAGGCCCACGAACTTGCACGACAATTAATTTGACAAGAGCCTGAAAGGAGAACTTCACCATCGATGTGTCGCCATCATTAGAGAAAATTTGGGGTCTAAAATGGGCCCCATAAGAAAAAAATCCAACCATAATTTCTTGATGAGTTGGAATTCAAGAACCAATAGAATTTCAAGAAAAAAGTGTCAACCATAATGGTTGACTTGGCATATTTGTCATAAAAAAATATTTTTCTTTGTATTTTCAACAGATCTTCTTATGGTTGTGCTCAAATTTTGAGCGGGAGCACTCGTTGGATGCAAAATTTAATTATGCATCCAACAGTGCTCCCACTCAAAATTTGAGTAAAACCACGGGGAGATATGTTGAAAATACAAAGAAAAAAGTGGTTTTTTCTCTCTTCCTCTAAAATTTATAAATATTATTTTATTATTTTAACTATTATTTTATTATTTTCCTTAGAAGGCCCATTGTAGACCCCAAATTTTCTCTAATGCTTATGCATTCAAACTCGTAAAATTTGTTTTTCGAAACCACTTCCCGCGGAGCCTAAAACCACTTATGTCTGATAAGTGGTAATATAATATGGGTTGGTGTCAGAGGTTCATGAATCACAGGAAAAGCATATTTTTCCATAGTCCCAATTTCAGGTGCCAGATATCGAAATATTGCATCAATATTATGTGTCAGATTGTGCGAAATTGAAATATTTATAAAAAAGAGGGTGTTGCCCTCCAACCATCCTACAGTGGTGGAGGCCACAAGGGAGCAACCCCCCTTGACCCCCATTATTTTTTTATAGATATACAAAGTTAGTTCTGGAGTTTAACCACAGCTATTGGAATAGTATAAAATTAGGCAAAATGTGGAGTTTGAAGGGATGATTCAGATGTTTCTATGATTTGACAAAAATTGACAATGAGTTGTTCCTAGAATGTATAATTTTTTTTCTAAGAATATAATGCAGCTAACAAATGTGTTTATATGAAAATTTTTGCAGATTCAAAATCATATCAGTGACTATTAAGGGTCAGCATTGAGTATAGTGCAGTTGGGAAATATTTGGTGTTGGTTGGGCCAAGAAGATCATCATCATGGATGATGCAAAAGATACATACGAGGATTAAACATATGCAATTGGAGAGAACCCACAGGTTGAGAATGCATAGACATAATCCAATGGTACAAGAAACCAAGTGAATCCCCAAGACATTGTAGAAACCATGAGGAGCCTATGGGTTGAATTGCAGAGTTGCAGAGAAGACAATGAGAGGATGAATAGAGCTCAAGAAGAACGGAATCAGTTGAATGTGTCTATGCTTCAAATCCTAATAGACATTCAGAGGAATATTAACCATGGGAAAAACTCAGAAAATCAGGAAAAGAGTGGGAGTAGCCTAAGGAGGCATTCCCACAAGAGATCCCATAGTTCAAGAAGGAATTCTAGAGATGTGAAATATACTTCATAAATCTCTTCTAGTTATTCATCTGACTCTAAAGAATGCATTGAATATTCAAGCTCTTCATCTCATAGTAATAAGAAGAAGAGGACTTTTAAGAAAAAATCACATGGAAAATTTAGGAATCCCAAGCCTCCTACATTTGATGGTGAAGTAAAATCCGACCAAAAAGCCGAGGCTTAGCTTCTTGGGATGAGGAAGTATTTCCAAGTCCAATCCTACTCCGGAAGTATTTATTGGGTGACTATATTCAATATGAATGGAAGAGCATCTATATGATGGGATCACCTTAGGCAAGTGAAGAAGATCAATTAAAGAAATATTGTGTGGAACCAATTCAAGAAGTACTTCAAACAAAAGTACCTCTCTTATAGGTACTATGATGGAAAAATCAAAGAGTTCCATGAGCTGAAATTGGGACAAATGACTATGGAGGAATATGCAAATAAATTTTTGGAGTTGTTGAGTTATGTCAAGTATATCGAAGATGATAAGGTGAAAATTCAAAGTTTTCTAAGTGGGTTATCTCAATCATATAAAGAATGAATTGAGTTTGATGAACCTCGAACTCTAGAGGAGACCATAAGAAAGGCCAAGTATTGTTATGATCAAAACAAAAGCAAGCCATAATTCCATAAGGCATGGAAGGACAAGAAAAAATATAAGTTTTACTAAAGGAATAAGAGGTTCAAGCCTACTCATTTCATAAATCATCCAAGACAGCCACCATAGGGTGTAACTAAGCTAGCTAGGATGATGGGAGACAATCCAAGAGAGAGATTCATTTCAATGTTGGGGATGTGGAGAGGATCATATGCTTAAAAATTGACCACAGCGAAATGGGAGTGCAAAGCATGTTCACAACAATGGAAGTGCAAAGCATGTTCACAAGATCAAAGAATCTGAAATTGTGGGTCAAGTGGCAAGGACCATCCCTAGGATTTATGCTAAACTAGAGGACCTCCAAGCAAACCATCAATCAATTGTGGTTGAGGTTGAAGGTAATATTTCTAAGCAATCTATTTCTATTTTGATTGACCTTGGATCTACTTAGAGTTATATCACTCCTAAAATTGTTGAGATTTGTGCTTTTAATAAATCAAAGCATAGTGAATCATGGTTGGTCCAACTAACCAATGAAACCAAGAGAAAGGTTAGTGAAATGGTGGAGAAATGTCCATTAAAAATGGATGTACAAATCACTTGTGAAAATCTAAATAGTTTTCCACTTGGTTCCTATGATATTCTCATTGGAATGGACAGGTTGGAAGTACACAAAGTTAAACTTGATTTCCACAACAAGACTTTTGAATGCATTGATGAAGAAAGAAATCCAAGTGTAGTATAGGGCATTCCCAATGTAGTTTATGTTAGGTAGATTTCAGCCCTGATGTTGAAGAAGTTATGTAGGGAAGGTTGCCAATTGTATGCAGCCCATGTTTTGGATAAAACAAAAAATGAAATTCCCAAGTTGGAGGACTATCATGTCCTACAAGAATTCAAGGATGTGTTTCCTAATGAAGTGTCGGGACTTCCTTCAAAGAGGGACATTATTTTTTTATAATTAATATTGTGCCAAGAGATGCACCAGTGTCCAAGGCATATTATAGGATGAGTACACCAAAATTGTTAGAGTTGAAAATGCAATTGCAAGAATTATTGGAAAAGAAGCACATTTGTCCAAGTGTGTCTCCATCGGGAGCACCCGTACTATTTGTGAAAAAGAAAGATGGAACACTCAAGCTATGTATTTATTACAGGTAGTTAAACAAAGTTACTATGAATAACAAATACCCCTTGCCCCGAATTGATGAAATTTTTTATCAAATGAAAGAGGTAAATTTATTTTCAAATATTGGCTTGAGGTCTAGTTATCATCAGGTGAGAATCAAGGAGAAAACATTCACAAGACAACTTTTAGAACAAGGTATGGACACTTTGAGTTTGTGGTGGTGCCATTTGGTCTCAGTAATGCACCAACTACATTCATATGTCTCATGAATAGTGTTTTCAATAGGAATTTGGACAAGTTTGTTTTTGGTTTTATAGATGAAATTCTTATTTACTCTAAGAAAGAAGAAGAGCATGAAGAACATTTGAGAATGGCTTTGTGATTGCTAAGGGAGCATAAGTTGTATGCAAAGCTAAGCAAATGTGATTTTTATAAAAATAAAATTCATTATTTGGGTCACATTATTTCAGATGAAAGAATATCGGTGAACCCCGAGAAGATTGAAGCCATCATGAATTGGCCAACTCCAAGGACTTCTTTATAAAAGACGAGAATAAAATTTGAATGGACATTGAAATGTGAAGAAAGATTCTAGTTGTTGAATAAGCTTATTAAAAGTGCTCAATTCTGAAAATTGCAAACCTAGAAAAATATTTTGTGGTGTGTACAGATGCCTGTAAACGAAAAATTGGAGGAATTCTTATGCAAGACAATCATGTGGTGTGTTATGATTCTAGAAGATTTAAAGAGCGTGAAAAGAATTATGCTACCCATGATTTATAACTTGCATCCATAATGCATGCTTTAAAAATGTGGAGGCATTATTTAATGGGTAGAAAATTTGAGCTAAGGATATACTACTGTGGTTTGAAAATTTTATTTGAGCAACCAACATCAGATTCCAAGAAAGCTAGATGGATAGAATTTTTATGTGAATTTGATTTTGAGATCAAACACATAAAGGGGAAAGAAAATAAAGTGGTTGATGCACTCAGTAGAAAAGTACATTCAATACATGTAGCAACTATTAGTAATTTTCAATCAAAATTGAGGTGACATATTGTTAATTATCTTGCTGAAGATGAACTGCATGTGCAAATAAAAGAAAATTTACAACAGAAGAATTTTGAAAAGAGGTATGAAGGCTGTCATTTGGAAGATGGCGAATTTCTTATTTAGAATTTATATTTGAAATGTGGTAGACTTGAGTAGAATTGTTATAGAAGAAATCCATAAAATGCCATATATTGGTCACCTAGGATGCCAAAAAATAGTTGCTACAGTCAAGAAGCAATATTTTTGGCCTGGAATGAAAAAGGACATTCTTGAGTATATTTCTAACTGTATAAAATGTCAGCAAGTGAAGGTTGGGCATCAACACCCAGTAGGTTTATTGCAACCTTTGTCGATTTTGGAATGGAAATGGAAAGTGATTTCCATGGATTTTATTATAGGATTGCCAATGACAATGAGGCAGGATGACTCCATCATGGTGGTGGTAGAAAAATTAACAAAGGAAACACATTTTATACCAGTTAAATCCACATATAAAATGGATGTTGTTGCAAAAAAGTTCATGAAGGGAAATTTCAAATTGCATGGATTGCCTAAGGAAATAATTTCAGACAAGGAAACCAAGTTCACCTCAAATTTCTTGAAAAGTCTTTTTTCATATTTGGGTACGCAATTGAACTTTAGTACTGCCTACCATCCACAAACTGATGGGGAAACATAAAGATTAAATCAGGTTCTTGAATACATGCTTCATATGTATGTGGTGGACAAACCATCCGTGGGAAGATTATCTACACTTGGTAGAGTTTGCATATAATAATGGGCAGCAAGCGTTGTTGGGTATGAGTCCATTTGAAGCTTTGTATGGAAGAAAGTGCAGGACACTAGTTACTTGGGATAATCTAATGAACATAATTGTACTTCGACCAGAGTTGCTTAAGGAAATGGAACAAGAGGTTGCAAATATTAGGAAAAACTTAAAAGCGGCCCAAGATAGACAGAAAAGCTATGCATATGAGAACAAAGTGCATAGGGAATTCAATGTTGGGGTTCATGTTTACCTTAGAGTGAGGCCAAGGAAGACTTCCTTGAAGCTTTAAAGTTGTGCCAAGCTATCACCAAGATATTATGTTCCATTTGAAGTGTTTGAGAGGATAGGTCCAATTGCATATAGAATTGCATTTCTTGCTAACACTAGAGCTCATAATTTTTTTCATGTTTCTTTGATGAAGAAATATGTACATGATCTTAACCATGTGATTGATTGGGATATGATCCACGTGGAACCCGAGGGAGAGTTCCAAAATGAGCCACTATGCATCCTAGATAGGAAGCTAACATTGCTCCAAAATCGATCCATAGGATAGGTAAAGGTTTAGTGGAATCACTTTGGTCCTGATGAGGCTACGTGGGAATTAGAGGATGCCATGAGAGAGGCATACCTATTTTTTTTTTAATTTTGAGTAAACACCGAGGATGATGTTATTCCAAGGGGGATGGTATTGTAATATCCCCAATTTTGACTTGGAATGTATTTAACCAAAATTATGTAAATGATGTAAATATGCTAGTATGGATTCACAGTGTGGATCTCAAGGCCAAAGCCTGACTAGTGAACGGCTAGGCTTGTATGATGCAAATATTTGTATTTGGACCGTATGGTTGGATTGTCATGCTAACTCAAAACCTATGTAAATATTACGTTGCATAAATAATAAAATGCTCCAAGATGGATGTGAAAAGAGCACTAGAGGGGATATGATTCCACCAAAGGGGAAGAGGAAAGGGTGCATATGGGAGACTAAATCCTTTGCTACCAAGTGTCAACCTTAGAACTCATCAAAATTGTATCATGTGCTTTGAGTGAGCCAATCACCTTATTTTGACTATTTTCAACCATTGAATGCATGTGTGAAGTTGGTGGGGAAAGTCACCTCAAGCAGTTATTGAAGTGTGGGGCTGAATGCACTATTGTGACAGTTCTGTCAAATGTAAGGAGTTAGTCTGTAAATTTTAGGAGTCATTTCTTCTATGGTCAAAATCTATGTCAGTTGTCTTTTCAAAATTATCTTATATCCTATAGAGTCAACACTCATTCTATCATTCTCTCATGCAGATCTACACTACGTAGAGCTCCCCATTGATGTTTTTGACCTTTATTAAACTATGTATAACCCAGAAATTCGAATTTAGGGACAGAGCTACATATTTCAAGAAAAAATAGATGATTGTAGGTGAGCACATAGGTTTGGAAAGATAGGAACTCTTAACCATTGATTTTTTCTACTCACAGATGCTTGAGAAGCCACGAATTAAGGCTACATGTGGTTCTCCAAAAGAACACATCAGATTGGACTCCTTCTATGCACACACTAGAAGCACCTAGCAAGAGGAAACGTTAAAGAGAACAGTGGATCAGTGAAGGGGATTCCTGAGCACAGAAGGGTGTTTCGTGGGGAAGGTATTGTTGGGTTCAAGGTTGCAGTGGTTGAGTGAGATACTTGTAGAGCTCTATATCAACATTTGGTTAAGCATAGAGTGAAGGACGGATTGTGGGTTGAGAGAGAGAAGCCTGTAAGTGTTTCCTTCCCCCTGGTGGCCTCATAGCCCAGCTTGGGGGTGGCCTCTGTTGAGATATTGTAACTTATAAGAATATTATATTTGTACTTTATTATTCCAGAGATGTTTCATTCCTCCGTAGAGATCTTATTGTATATTCGGAGATGTTTATTCCTCCGACGGAATGTGGTAACTTGCGTTATTAGACTTCCCTAGTGGGGTCAGCCCAGAGTCAGTTGTATGGGGTGTTTAAGTACCCTAGTGGGGTCATCCCAGTCAGCATTATGTTGAGTGGTTAAGCTGGGGCCGACCTAGTTAAGGTTAAAAGACAAGTGAAGTAGTGTATAAATAGAGGAGGTGTGTTGCTCATTTAACACACATTTCACTCACTTGTGATTGGCGCATAGGTGAGAGAGAAATATGCTATGGAGGAGAAGGATCTCATGTTTTGGGATTACATATTTGTATTTGCTGGTCATCTATATTGAGGAATCTTTGTTGGGTTTTCTACCCCATTGTTATAGCTTAAAATGACACTTCTCCGTCCGTGACGACACTTGCATCGCTTGGTCGCATGACGACACTTCTTGAGATCAAGTTTAGTCACACAACATGACACTTGTGGATTGAAGGGTCATTAGGGACATTGAATATGGTTTAAATTGCCTCACTCTTGGCCCATTTGATGGTTATAACCCTTAGGAACACTTTTCTAGACCAAACCACCTCCTAAAAATCATCAGAAAATCCTGTTTTTGGCCATTTTTCCACAAAAACGCTTCTCTATAAGCATAAGAGGGGCATTTGCCTTCAAAAATATGCAACTTTGCTTCATAAAAGTATAGTACATACGCTGGTTTGTAGTAGAAAAGTAGGGTATTTTCCTGAAATAATTAAAATCTCGAATTTTGGTCAATTTGAGTTAGTTGAGGAACCTCCTGATCGGTTATAACTGTTTTTCCTATCCTTCATTGACTATATAAGGAAGGTAGAAGGGCCATGAGTAGGGGACCAAGCCCATAATAATGTTATGCTAGAGGAATGGAGACCCTCATCCCCCTCTCTTATGCCCTAGTTTTTTATAAACCCTAGCACAGCTGATTAGAGGCTGGGATCCTTGGAGAATAAAAGCAAGAGACCTTGAATCTAGGTTTCGTGAAGTGCCAAGCTTGAAGGAAGGTATAACTTTATGTACTTTCTTCATTCATTAATAAAGATCAGACGTTCTTCCCTTTCCAAATATGACTTATTCATGTGTATCTTAGATTCGATTACAGTTTGCTTATAGTTTGATGTCTTTTACTGTCATGAATATCAGTCTTATATATGTAGTCAAATGTATTTGAGAAAGGTATGAAGTTGTTTTGCAGGTGTGGGCATTGCGACACTGAATGGCATTGAAGAGAAAGGAAGAGAAAGGCTGGGATCAACCTTTTTAATAAGGTACACATCCTCTTTAACCTTTATATCTTTGCTTACTAGTTGTACTTGCAAAACATTTGTAGGTCTATCTTTCATCACTGTAATGTGGTAGTTTATCCCCTGAACTATAAGTGTATTTTCTCACGACAGAATGGCGACTCCGCTGGGGAAAGCCTATCTGCTTAGGGGTATCCAAGGTCATTTCTTCAGTTTTGTTTGAAGGTCTTTGTTCAATTTCTTGATTAGAATCAGTTATTAGGCTCTGTTTGACCCTCCTTGGCTTTTACAGACCCTTCCTAGCCCTTACAGACCCTTACTGGCTCAGGTGTGGGGGGTTTTAACCCTATTTTTTTCAACTTTTCCCACATGTGCGCTACTGTTGTGAAGCACAGTAGCGCATTCCCTATGTGGGCACTGGTCTACCTCATAGACAGTAGCGCACACATCCTAGAACTGAGTTTTTTGAGCTTTTACCTGTTTGGGGGGGTTGTCGCTGCATTTTTTGGGGTCCCTGATGACCCTAGGTCTGAGTTAAACCACTGTAAGTGGTTTCCTATCCTTGTATTGATACTATGTTCATGATTTAGACCTTCTTTGATGAATTTGGGCTTGTTTGGAAAGTTTTGGGGTTTGTTGACCCAAGTTGGGGGGTTGTGGACCAGTTTGGTGTTTTGTACCCTGATTTGAGTCTGACTGAATCTGCTTGCTCCATTTCCACTGGATTTGAAACCTACTGAGTCTACTTGACCCTGTTTGTGTCTATTTGAGTGAAATTTATCTTTAGATTGGTTTCTTATCCTCCCTTATGCTTTTAGATTTCTTTTTGTAGTGAAAGCTCAAGTGTCTTTGTTGCTGTTCAAGACCTTGACTGCACTGTTTATGTGCAGACTTGACTTTACCAAACCATACTTCTTTGTAGTTCATTTGCTTTGTTTGGGTCTAAAAGTAGGTTTCATACGCTTTTCCCAATGGTTGGCATTCTTACATCAATAAGAATCTAAAAGTCATATTGGTAGCTTTTACTATTTCAATAAGGAAACTAGAAAGTTCTTTGCTTTTGCTTTGATAGTAGGTTACCTTCAATTTCACTTTTTATTTCTCACCTTTGAAAAGCATAAAAAAAAATTTGATTTATTTTCTGAGTAGAGTGCCTTGCAAGTGACTTAAAGGATTTAAGAGTGCTTTGCATCAAAAAGAAGAAATTTTCTTTTGCATACTTATTTGTTTGAGTAGCTGCATTCTTAGGTTTTGAGTTTAATTTTGTACATTTAGACTTTGTTTTTACCCTTTTTGCATTCAAAAAGACTAAAAATTGCATTTGCATATGCATTCTAGATCGTATCTTTAGGACTTGCATTGAAAAGAAAAGATTTGTTTAGTGGTAAACATTTCATTTTCAGTATTCAATCTCTATTTTAACCACTCTCACACACCCACTACCTTTTTGAGTAAGCAAGTAACCTTTAAAATGAACCCTAATAAAATGTACTAGTAACATTTTCATTTCTAGGTTACACTATTCACCAACTAGTTTTGGTTAGGATCTTGGGTTTAAAACACCTTAAACCACCCAAGATCACACATTACGCAAAAATCGTAGTTCGACTATCGCAGGTAAACCCACCTCATTCAAAACTTGTCTGGGATCTATGCAGTAGGTCTTGTGAGATCAGATTGTTGGGAATAAACCTCCTACTTTATGTTTCAAGCAAATACCAGGATTGGATCACGTTTGGGGACTCTTTTGAGTTTCGGGATCAGTTACCCTAACCATGCCTTCTGATTTGACCAGAGACTGTTCCCCCAGGAGTTTTCGGTGTGGTGGTATCCTTAGTATCTGACCATAGGATCATACACAGGTAACGGCAAAGGGTTATATCTGTTGTACCTAGGACAGACGTGGGAGGAAATCCCTTGCAGGTCTTTGAGAGGGTGGTTGAGTGATTCCAGCACTTGCACCCTTAGTCATTGTAATGTGGACCCCGGGTAACTATCCTTCTTCCTTCGTTGATCTGTTCTGGGCCCTCATCATCCCAGACTCTTCTCCAGAAGGCATCTTTTTTTCTAGTTTGATTTACTTAGGACCCTTTTTAGTGGTGTGCTCTTTGTGCTACTTGTCTTAGTTTGCCTTAGAGAACTTCTTGCTCATTTGAGCAGGAAACTATGTCTAGCATTCCGACGAGCACCAATCAAGGTACCCCTGTTCCAAGGGATCCTTGTGTTGTTCCACTCATTGGAAACATTGGTACCCCCTTAATGGCTACTCTGAATCTTCCTGGATTCACTATAGGGCTGTCGGTTTGGTTGTTCTCCACTCCGAATGCCTTGCATGCTCCTGACGCTTCTTTTGTAAGCACCTCAAATCAAGAGCATCAAAACCCTGTGCCTTCTTTGCCAGTAACATCTTCTCCTCCTCCTTCTACCTCATGTGGCGAAAGTAGCAATACTAGTAACCAACCGTCTAAAAGGAATAGACAAGCGAAGAATAGGAAGAAGATGCCAAAACAAGGGGGCAACAACCCAGCCACTGCAAGTCATGCTAGGGGCAAGCACCCTACCTCTACAAATCATGCAGGGGGCACCTACCCAGCCTCTGGAGGTCATGCTGGGAGAAAACTTTTAGTCACTGAAATTTTGTCTTCAACCACTGTCAGTCATGTTGAGGACACGTCATTGATCACTGCTAGTCATATTAATGACAAGTCACCAGTTCCTATGAGTCATACTGGAGACACCAGGACAGCCACTGCAAGTCATGCTGAGGGAGTTGACATTCTCGACAAACCCAATAAACAGAAGCATAAGTTCCCTTGCAAGTTTTGTGAGGGAGACCACCTTACTTACTTGTGCCCTGTACTTCCAGAAGTGTAAAAAGTGTGGTCCTTAGTTCAAAATTCTTCTGCTTCTGAGCAACTAGCCACTGCAAGTCATGCTGGGGGTGAGCTGTCATCCAATGCTAGTCATGCTGAGATTATTGACGTTGTAAAGGATTCTAAACCTATAGGACGGAAACCAAAGTTCCCTTGTAAACTTTGTAAGGGAGATCACCTTACTCACCGATGCCCTGCCATTCTAGAGGCACGAAGAGTGTGGTCCATGTCTAAAGGAATCTCTGCTCCCGAGTTGTCTATAGATTCCCTACAGTCAGATCAACCTTTGGTTGATAAATCGGTTGAACCAATGCAATCTTTGGTCAACCCCACTCTTCCTTCGGACAGTGAAGTGATCGAATCGATGCAATCTTCGATCGATCCCATCAGTCCTTCAAAGATTGATGCACCTACTGCGGAAGTATTATGCATTACCAGTTTGGATGTTCTTGAAAAAGGGGGCACTTCATCTGTGCCATGTGAACCCCTACCAAGCCCTAAGATCGTTTCCTTTGATTGGAATAATCTAGCCGAACCTCGTATTCCTTCTTCGACACCTTTCTAGATAAAAGTTGATATCGGGAACCATACAGTTAATCGATGCATTGTAGATGAAGGAGCTTATGTTAGTATCTTATCCGCTTATGCTTGGATAGATTTGGGTTTCCCTAATGCTATTCCAGCTGTTAATTGGTCGTTGACCTTCGATAAAAGACCTAGTGAGCCGTTCGGATTCCTCCGTCAGGTACTTGTTACTTTGCGTGGAAAAACAGTCTTAGTTGATTTTATGGTTTTAAAGGACCCTGTGGACTTTGATATGATCCTCGGGCGTGATTACATTTATGCTATGCATGCTATGGTATCTACGCTTTTTCGTGTGATGCATTTTCATCATAACGAAAGCATCGTCACTATCGACCAGCTTGCATTCATTGATCCTCCTTATTACCCAATTGTAGACCAATCAGATACCTTGTCATTAGGCACTACTATGTCACATGGGACTTATGTGGCATATTGTTCCTTGAGTTCAACTGCTACTGAGAAGAAGTCTCTGAGTTCATCCTTACCTTCTCGGAACTTAGTCCCAGCTTTTGACCAAGTGACACCTCCATTTGAATGTTTAGATATGTGTTCTATCTGGGATGATATACTTCCTTCTGATGAATTTTTACTAGAGTCCATAGTACAGTCTTCCATTCATTTGGATGTTGATCCAGTCGCAATTATGTCCAGCCTCGGTTTGACCTTAAAGTCTGATCTTCCTACTGTTGAGTCTTTGGACTCTCCTATAGATCCGCAAATCGGTGTTCCTACTGAGTTTGATTATGCTTCTATAATTTTCAACTCCCGTGATGATGAACTTGTTTCTGTAGATTCCATCATGTCCTTCGATCTTGTTGATTGTAAGTCCTCGGGCTTGGGTACCATAGAGTCTTCATTTGAAAACTCTCGCTTGTTTATGCCTGTTGTTGATGATAGTGAAGTTGAAAGTA
The DNA here is from genome assembly GCA_027924585.1 of Larix kaempferi. Classification (NCBI taxonomy): domain Eukaryota; kingdom Viridiplantae; phylum Streptophyta; class Pinopsida; order Pinales; family Pinaceae; genus Larix; species Larix kaempferi. The sequence continues at coordinate 1,502,991 of BSBM01000660.1, read as the reverse complement.
TTTCTACCATAGTGACTTGTATCGGGTCTTTCTTTATATATGTTTTAGATATGATCTTGGTACTAATGTTTATTGGAGACAGGATTCTTAGTTGGATTTATACTTGCTTACTGGTCCTTTTCGACACCTTGTGAGACCATGTCAGGTATATTCGGAACCTTGCATATAGGTTTAGGCTTCCCTGCTGTTATGTTGCATTTGAACCTTTTGCAATCCGAATTCGCCATAGGGTCGAACCTGTTGGATATTGGTGTGTTATCCATCTCTTTATGCATTGTGCACCAGTCCGACAGCAGAGCCCACCTAACATGGGTCACCCTAGTCAACACCCTTATGCCATTTTGGTGCCCATGCTAAGTTTTTCTCATAGGCTCGGGAGCCTTTCTAGATTTACAATGACTTTGAGAAGAAGCCTCATATCTTTCTTTGTCATATATTTCTGGCCATCCCTGATAAGGCTCCCATCTACGTGTTCAAGTTGCATATGCATCTGTTATGATCCCGCTTGCACTAATGAGCCTGATGCCAACTTCCATGCTTTTAGCTCGTTGTATAAGCCTCCATCTCTTATCTCATTTCCGCTAAGCCCTCTATCATTTTGCCTTCGCAATTTGACACATTTTACCTGGAGGAGACACACCCTGAGTGTCCTTATCTTGCTCATGTTCCTTGCATTAGGCATAGCTTTGTTCCATGCACTTGGAGCTAGTTTCGCATGTCCCTGACACTCATCTCCTCCCTTGACGAGAATTCTTCCACCTTTACTTCGAGCTCGTTAAAAACAGTAAGTAGGTTACGAGCATTCTTCCACTTTTAATTCGAGCTCATTAAAAACAGTAAGTAGGTTACGATCATTCTTCTACCTTTACTTCAAACTCGTTAAAAACAGTAAGTAGGTTTTGAGCATTTCTTCCATCTTCACTTCGAGCTCATTAAAAACAGTAAGGAAGTTATGAGCATTTTTTTGTATCTCCTTTCAGCTCGTTAAAAACAGTAAGGAGGTCACGAGTTTACCTTTTCGGGCTCGTTAAACCTTTACGGAAAAGATCCCTATGGAGTTCTTTTAAGCCCTTTTCAAACTCTTTAAACAGGAAAAGTTTTCCAAGCATAGTTGTCTTTTCGGGCTCGTTAAAATAATTGAACCAACATCCAATTAGGTATAGAATTATCCCTTTTCCGGGATTTGGTGGATAATTTACGGAAAAGGTATACTCTAGGTATACTCTGGTATGCGCTAGAAGAGTTCTTCTTCCATTATTTTACACTTTTTCGGGGAAGGAGACTAACTTTACGAAAAAGGACCTTTGGAGCGTCTTTAGGGTTTTCAGACTCTCGAAATGTGAAAACACCAAGCGAGCATTCACCTACTTGGACTCGATGTGAAATCCACGAGATGGTTGATAGAGGACTGTTTAAGTTTTTCAACTCTATAAGCAAGAAAACACCGCCGAGCACAGACCAATCCAGGCTCGATATAAAATCCACGGATAGGTGTACATGGAGTTTTCTTCTAGGTTTTTCAAACTCCTTAAATATGAAAATACCATCGAGCATGCTTTAGTTCTTTGTCAAGCTCATTAAAAAATGAAAAAGGAAAAGGAAGGGAAGAATGTTAAAATATCTTTCAATATGATGGCAGCAAATCAAATATCTCCTTGAACAAAGCACCTGTTTTGAGTCTATCAAACAAGTTGGGTTCTAGTGTTAGCCTTAGGATAAACCTGATCTCAGAGTTCTTACTCCTTCGTTGGTTAGTCTTCCAATCATATGGAGAATCTGTTAATGTCTCCTACATTACAGATTTGCATCGTGGTCTCTTTGTGTTAAAAGCTTCCTAATTCACTCTTGTGTCGTGCTCACTGTTCAAGGATATAACCTGTGTTGGCCATTTTGTAGTTGCCTTGACCTCATGCGTCGGCCATTCCTTGGTGTCCGTATGTTTCATCATGTGTTTAGTCCTACTCCAAATCAGCTCATACCTATTGAGTGTCCCTCGTGTTGGATGATGGAGGATGCCTTAAGACCTCCCTTCCAACGGACTTCTTCCCATTGACTTCAACTCATTGTGCTCTGGGAATGAAGTTTAGAGTTTCGGTTAGTACCTTGGGGATTGCAGTCATTAGTGGCAGTTTCCCTCGCTATTAGATAGATGGGAATACATCAATGTCTCCTATCCGATGGATTCTTCAAGTGTTTGACGACAAGACCATTTATTCGCACTTGTTTGAATGTACAAGGTACCTTGGGTTCCATTTTCATTATTGGTGGACACCCTCACGTTTGTTAACGGTATACATCAATGACCGGTAATCAAACGATACCTCCCATGTTCGACATCAACTCATTTATTCGCATGGATAGGTTTGTACCTTGGGTTTTTTTTGGATGAAGACCTTGGGATCCTCGATAGCATCACCTTATTTATGTTATCACCCAAGTTACGCAAGACTGAGCCACACTCTTTTTGGCTCTTGATGAGACATAGATCCAGCTTGTTTTCTATGGCTATGTTCTCCAGTTTTGACATAGATCCACCTTGTATTTATGTGGCTATGTTTACACTTATGTTCCTCATGGATCCATGCTTGTATTCTAGTGGCCATGATATATGCATCTATATTTGGATCATTAGTGTATCTGCTTGGAGGTCATTTTCCATTATTTGAACATGGACAGTTACCCAAAGGATGAGTTTGTCTGACATTGCCTTTGCTTTAAGGTACTTCATTTGAGCCTATGATTCTTGGTTTTTCTGGTTACTCCGCTCCCATGTTTCAACTCTTTATTATTTATAATGTATTCCGGCCATCGTTTCCCTCACTCCCTCTGACCTCATACATTAGGGGGCATCTGTTATAGCTTAAAATGACACTTCTCCGTCCGTGACGAAACTTGCATCGCTTGGTCGCATGACGACACTGCTTGAGATCAAGTTTAGTCACACAACAGGACACTTGTGGATTGAAGGGTCATTAGGGACACTGGTTATGGTTGAAATTATCTCACTCTTGGCCCATTTGATGGTTATAACCCTTGGGAACACTTTTCCAGACCAAACCACCTCCTGAAAATCATCAAAAAACCCTGTTTTTGGCCATTTTTCCACAAAAACGCTACTCTATAAGCATAAGAGGGGCGTTTGCCTTCAAAAATATGCAACTCTACTTCATAAAAGTAGAGTACATATGCTGGTTTGCAGTAGAAAAGTATGGTATTTTCCTGAAACAATTCAAATCTCGAATTTTGGTCAATTTGAGTCAGTTGAGGAACCTCCTGATCGGTTATAACTGCTTTTCCTCTCCTTCATTGACTATATAAGGAAGGTATAAGGGCCATGAGTAGGGGACCAAGCCCATAATAATGTTATGCTGGAGGAATGGAGACCCTCATCCCCCTCTCTTTTGCCTTAGTTTCTGATAAACCCTAGCACAGCTGATCAGAGGCTCGGATCCTTGGAGAACAGAAGCAGGAGGCCTTGAATCTAGGTTTCGTGAAGTTCCAAGCTTGAAGGAAGGTATAACTTTATGTACTTGCTTCATTCATTAATAAAGATCAAACGTTCTTCCCTTTCCAAATATGACCTATTCATGTGTGTCTTAGATTTTATTACAGTTTGCTTATAGTTTGATGTCTTTTACTGTCATGAATATCAGTCTTATATATGTAGTCAAATGTATTTGAGAAAGGTATGAAGTTGTTTTGCAGGTGTGGGCATTGCGACACTGAATGGCATTGAAGAGCAAGGAAGAGAAAGGTTGGGATCAACCTTCTTAATAAGGTACACATCCTCTTTAACCTTTATATCTTTTCTTACTAGTTGTACTTGCAAAACATTTGTAGGTCTATCTTTCAGCACTGTAAGTTGGTAGTTTCTCCCCTGAACTATAGGTGTATTTTCCTCACGACACCCATGAGGGTTTCCCAGGATAAATCTGTGTCTCTTGTGTTTATGTTGTGCTTGTTGTTCTTTCAGTGATCCTGTGTATGCTATTGTTGTGAAATGGAATGTAATATTGATATTTTCTATCTTATCATATTAAATCTTAACATGGTATCAGAGCTAGCCTAAAGGAAAGCAATGTATGGCACTTACGACACTTCCTTCACTTGCGACAATTTGAAAGTTAGGGTTTTGTATAGAAAAACCTAGTCATCATGGAACTTTCGCTATAAATCCATTTTGGAGAAGGTTCAGGATCTGAAACTTTTACAAGATGAAAATAACATCCCCCTGTACCTTTTTTCCGAAGCTGAGCCTCAGATTCCTTGTACTTTGTGATTTATGATCTGTACAAGTTAGGGTTTCTGCCTCTTCTAGAATGCAATCCTAAACAGGTGACCTAGGGAAAAAGGTCATATCTCGTGCTAGGAAGCTCCAAATGAAATTATGTAAAAATTGGAAGTTAGAGAATGGACTGTAGTTTGACAGGTCCTCTTTTCAGAGGGCGAAGTTGAAACAATGACACGTGTCACTTTGTACAAGTTCACTATACTGTTTCATCCCATAAATAGGTCACATTGCGACATTTGGCATAACTCACTCTCAGAGAATCCATTAAATCTAAGACCTATGGGGTTGGAAATATGACAAGTCAGGCTACCATATGCCGAAGTTTCAGACCCTGCAGATCCGAAATTTCAGAGATGCACCAAAAACAATACGGCACATCTGAAATGGCTAAACGAAGGAAATCTAAGATGAGGAGGAAGAAGCTCTCACTTAGGGTTTTCAGTTCTTAGGTCTGTAAGGACCTGATACAATGTTGGAGACACCTAATACAACATTGAAATATTTGATAATGGATTTGGAATCCATTCATCATAGATATTGATCCTCCATCAAAATGTTGTGGGAGGAAGGAGATTGAAAATTAGGTTTCCAAGTAAGAAGAAACCCTAGCAAAAGTTGGGAGACTCATAGGGCAGAGATGAAGAAGGTTTAAATGGCACTGATATTTATCATCCTAGAACCATGAACCTATACAAAATGTTTTACAAGTAATCTACCTTGGATGGTTAGGGTTTTCCCCTATAGAGAAGACTACTCGTCAGGTATGACTTGAGAAGACACAAGTATGTTTTGAAATCTGATTCTTGATTAAGTTCATAATATTTTTGTCTTCATGTTATTGAGGTTAGTACAATTATGATTGTTTGATAATGAATGCATGTGAGTGATAGAAGACATTAATTGATTAGGTTTATGACACTTATGATTGTACTAATGCACCTGTGGTGTTGTACGAGGATGATGTTGTCTGCTAACATGAAAGATACATCAAGAAAGACAAATCGAGTTCTATGACCATGATGACATGAAGACAAAGACTCATCTATAGTCTTTGATCACATAGAAGCTCTACTTACAAGGTATGTATGACTTTGTTCTATTATGCTTAACTTATGAGATATGTAGGTTCTAGCACAGGTCTCTAAATCATTGAAGAAAACAAAGAAGATATTGTTTGGGTATAATAATCCAAGTATGTTTTCCTATATCAAGTTAGAATCCTACTTTGTGTTAGGACCTTGGGTAAGTATACCTGTGTATGAAATGATCATGACCATACATACTTAAGATTATTTAAAATCATAATATTTTGATAGTATTGAGATTATACTAATGAATGATTATGTATGAGATCATGAGGATGACACTAGTGCACACTTAAGCATGCATAGTGGCACAAAATGAATAGAAGTTCAAAGACATATAGAGATCAAGCAGGAGGCAATCACACAAACATAAAAGATAAGTATTTGAGTTGTTATTTTAATTACTGAATAGTCAATGATATTGCTTGAATATATCATGCAGAGTGTAAGCATTCATATAGCATTGAACATGTATACTAGTAATATGCATATGATGGGTAAGTTGGACAAACATTCCATTGTTGTTTATCTAGAATGAAACCTCTTTGTTAACATGCTGAGAGTTGTGCACGCTCTTGATAGTATGTTCTGGTAGAGATGGAAGGCATCTAGATAACCATTGTATGCATACATGATATGGAAAAGTGTTATGCCAAATTATTGGTCAAGATAGTTGCATAACTGTATGCATAATAGGTTATCATGTCAACATGATTTTATGATTATGAAGTATTACTAATCATGTAATTAACTTTGATTTGTAGGAAAGATCATGTGATATGATCTACAAAAGAAGGATGATGAACACCGAACAAGTGATGGATGTTCAACAAGAGGACTTACAAATCAAACGTAATATAGAAGACTCATGGCTAGAAGATTCTCTTAGAAAGAGGAAGAGGATCATGACGAGATGTTTGCTCTAAGTGGCTAGATAAGACCATTCTCTTAAATGGTGTAATTGAAGAAGAAGTACAAATCAAGAAAACTCCCAGGATTCAATTGAAGAAAGCTCTGTACGGGTACCCAGGATCAATAGTCATTTGATGAGCTTAATGATCACCATGGGTGATGCAGATTTCAACCTTTGCTACAAGGTTGAATATGGTGTCTATATACAGATGGCATTCTTCTCTTAGATGGATGCAAGAAGTAACTCACCACAAAGTTCGAATGATCTTGAGGCTCATATCAGTAGACCCATCTGATGAGAGATGGCACAGATAGATATGTAGAAGATCACTCAATGCAGAGTGTGAATGATGTTCAGTCACAAAGGGAGAATTGATAGCTTCTTGACAAGTTGATCCTAACCTTTACCTTAAAGGTTATGGATGATGAACTTGTCATACTATTACTATATGTGGATGATCTCTTTCTGACAAGGAATGAGAAACAAATCATGGAAAGCAAGAAGAAGATAGCTACATAATTTGAGATGAAAGATCTCAGATTGATGCATTACTTCCTAAGTCTGGAAGTATATTAAGGCCCATAAGGAATCTTTCTCAACCAGGGAAAGTATTTGATATGTTGGAATGAAAAGCCATGGCCACTCCCATGGATTCCAACTTGAAGTTGTTGGCTTATGACTCATCAGAGTTAGTGGATGTGACTCTGTACAAACAGATTATTGGGTCATTGATGTATCTGACGAATACCAGGCCAGATATATGCTTTGCTATGAACACCTTGAGTCAATATCTAGTGGAACCGAGGCGTGTTCACCTAATAGCTGCAAAGCATGTGATGAGGTACCTAAAAGGAATTGATAGACTTTGGTCTGTGTTGTCTTGGAGATCATGACTTCAGATTGTATGGCTACATAGATGTTGATTGGGCAAGAAGTGTATTAGATAGGAAAAGCACATCGAACAAATGTTGTTGTCTGGGATCTGCCATGATCTCGTGGTTTAGCAGGAAGCAGTCTAGTGTGGCTCTCATCACAGTTGAAGCGAAATATATAGCTGCTTGCTCTACTAGTTGAGAAGCGATATGGATTCGGAAGTTGTTATCAAGATTGTTTGACTTAGAGATGGACCCCACTGTGATCCTGTGTGAAAACTAGAGTTGTATCAAGATGACAGAGAATCTAGTGTTCCATGATAAGTCAAAGCACATAGAGATCCGATATTTTTATATCCGGGATATGGTGCAGAAAGGAGCTATCAAGCTTGAGTATGTGAGCACTGACAAACAAGTTGTTGATGTATTGACCAAACCTTTGTCTCCAGTAAAGTTTGAGTATTTCCAAGACAAGCTTGGTGTAGTTCAGAAGGACCCTCCTCGAAAGGGGGAGTGATATGGTCGTTGATGATGAGATTTCCTGCATCGACAGTAAGGTCGATGATGAGGATACTTGTACTTGATGATGTGGATACATGCATCGATGATGAGGATACTTGTACTTGATGATGTGCATACTTGTATCGATGATGAGGATACTTGTACTTGATGATATGGATACATGTATCGATGATGAGGTTACCTGTTCCGACAATGAGGTTGATGATGAGCTTACCTGTCCCGACGATGAGGTCGATGATATCAAAGATAAGGTTGAGAAGTGGTCCCTAGAGGACGAGAGGGATTGTAGCATCCCCGGACTTCGGTCACTAAATGGATTCGTAGACATATGTATCCGAGAAGTGGTCCCTAGTGGACGAGAGGGATTGTATCATCCCTAGACTTCGGTCCCTGAATTGATCCTTAGACATATGTCTCTGAAAGTGGTCCTTAGACTTTGTCTAAATAGACGTGATAGGACTGCATCGTCCTTGAACGGTTAGTTCAAAATGTACGTGATAGGACTGCATCGTCCCTAAACAGTTAGTTCAAAATGTACGTGATAGGACTGCATCGTCCCTGAATAGTTAGTTCAAAATGTGCGTGATAGGACTGCATCATCCCTGAATAGTTAGTTCAAAATGTATGTGATAGGACGGCATCGTCCCTGAATAGTTAGTTCAAAATGTACATGATAGGACTGCATCGTACTTAGACATGAGAGGTGTCTTAAATGGATCAAGGACTGCATCGTCCTTAGACATTAGAGGTGTCTTAAATGGATCAAGGACTGCATCGTCATTAGACATGAGAGGTGTCTTAAATGGATCAGGATTGCATCGTCCTTAGACATGAGAGGTGTCTTGAATTGATCTGGACTGCATTATCCATAGACATGAGAGGTGTCTTAAAAGGATCAGGATTGATCATCCTGTAAGTAGATCTGGACTGCATCGTCCATATACATGAGAGGTGTCTTAAAAGGATCAAGATTGATCATCCTGTAAGTAGATCTGGACTGCATCGTCCATAGACATGAGAGGTGTCTTAAATGGATCATGATTGATCATCCTATAAGTAGATCTGGATTGCATCGTCCATAGACATGAGAGGTGTCTTAATGTGAGAGGGATTGATCATCCCGTAATTGGATCATGTGTATTGCAGAGTATGCTGCTATGATGATATTGTTGATCGAGATGATCTAGATGATGATACTGTTGACCGAGATGATCCAGATGATGATACTATTGATCGAGAGGATCCAGATGATGATACTGTTGATCGAGAGATCCAGATGATGGTGTTGTTGATCGGGAGATCCAAATGATGATGCTATTGATCGAGAGGTCCAAGATGATGTTGTTGATCGGGAGATCCAGATGATGATGATGTTGATCGAGAGATCCTGATGATGCTGGTCGAGAGATCCAGATGATTATGTTGCTGTAGCTATTCGGATGTTGCAGAATATGAAGACTCAGTACTGAAGATGTTCCAGTATTGAAGATTTGAATATGTTCCAGTATCTGGTTGAGTTATTGATGATGTTAAAGAAATCTTCCAATGATTTATAGATGTATCATGTAGTTGATGACTCCTTACTCCTGCAGATGTTGCTATAATATCCTTCTCGCTAAGGGGGAGTGTTGAGATATTGTAACTTCTAAGAATATTATATTTGTACTTTATTATTCCAGAGATGTTTCATTCCTCCATAGAGATCTTATTGTATTTCCGGAGATGTTTATTCCTCCGACGGAATGTGGTAACTTGGGTTATTAGACTTCCCTAGTGGGGTCGGCCGAGAGTCAGTTGTATGGGGTGTTTAAGTCCCCTAGTAGGGTCGGCCCAGTCAGCATTATGTTGAGTGGTTAAGTTGGGGCCGACCTAGTTAAGGTTAAAAGACAAGTGAAGTAGTGTATAAATAGAGGAGGTGTGTTCCTCATTTAACACACATTTCACTCACTTGTGATTGGCGCATAGGTGAGAGAGAAATATGCTATGGAGGAGAAGGAGCTCATGTTTGGGGATTACATCTTTGTATTTGCTGGTCATCTATATTGAGGAATATTTCCTGGGTTTTCTACCCCGTGAGGGTTTCCCGGGATAAAAATGTGTCTCTTGTGTTAATGTTGTGTTTGTTGTTCTTTCAATGATCCTGTATATGCTATTGTTGTGAAATGGAATGTAATACTTATATTTTCTATCTTAGCATGTTAAATCTTAATAGCCTCTCAACATAAAGAGTATATGTTGGGCAGAGTGCCTATGGTTGGGTGGAAAATTGCTCTTACACGGCTAGTTGCTCGTATCTTCTTTGTTGAAATATAAGTATTCTTTTTGTATTTGAGTATGCAATGTTTTTATTTAATGTTTGTTATGATTATGATGGTATATGCATGCTAGATATGTGTGCATAAGGTTTATTTCCACTGTGTTTTATTGTTTATGCATCTGCACACATATATTAAATGTTTTGAATTTGTATTATGGCTATAGGGAGAAATTTAGAATCCCATAATTAGTTCATGTCCCCCCCTATTGGTTGGATTGATGGATGGGGATGTGACAATAAATTGACAAGATGAACTCACGCATGAAAAATTACCCTAACATAACAATACGATAAAATTTCAGCTGAGAAACTTGCGAAACCCCATCACCGAGAATTCATCCAAACAAACAAAACTCGTTGAGCACATAGAGCATAGTATCACAAATAATTTAAAGTAATATATAATATCCCATGGTAACAAACCCTAGACCCAAAAATACATAAGCTAACAACTTTGAAATGTCTGTTTTCTCATAATTTTACTTTAAAATAAAATATCTATGATGTAGAGAAGAAAATTTCACCTTGCATGCTGAAATTCAAAACTTACAGAAATTTGCCCTAAATTAACAGACTCTGGGAATTGGCCCTTGTTGTAATCTAAGGGATTACACAGACATTCAAGAAGGAAATAAACATATATAGAAACCATCAAGAGAACATGTATTGGAATGAACGTTCGGTCGATTGACATTCATCTTGAATAGGGTATTTGTACATAGAGAATGTAGTTGGAGCGGTTACACCCGCTCCAACTAACCATTCATTAATCTCATGTAAACTATATGATGACTAATATACAAGGGCCGAAAGACTCCGCTAACATATCCCCCACCAACAAAATGCTTCTTTGTCCCGAAGAGAGCAAGTATGCATAAAGCAACCATGACTAGTGGCTCGTTAGCATCCGTCTGCAATCTGGTAGTGGTATGTCGAAGTCTCACCCTCTCACAAAGGAGATCGACTATCCTCTCTGCAAGGAGGTATTTTGGTTTAAAGCCTCACCCGTTCTTCATCTGGCTGACCTTTTCTCGACCCAGGCTTGGGCCTTTTGGCTCTTCGACTTTATGTACCATCTCTTTACTTTGTGTCTTTGAAGTCACAACTCAAGAACTGCTCTGCAATTCCACACCGGGGGGTTCAATCAATGCAAGTGTTCTTTTTGTCATCATCTTTATCATTAAGTTCCTTTTTTCTATGTGGTATAAAGTGTGTTCTACTTTAATGTCATCTTCATCATTGTCATCTGTTGTGAGGGTTGAAAATGCCTGCAAGATTTAGTGATGCCTGCTCATGTGCATGATTTTGGTTGGCGTCAACTGTTATGGGCTAGACTGACTAAACTCGACTTAACTGACAAAAGTCAGCAAGAGATTGACTTTATTTACATAGAATAAAAGGGTCCTCCTGCCTCAAAAGAGACTCACGTTTAACCCCCTCTTGACTTCAAAAATTTAAAATAGAGTCACTTTAGAGGTAATGACTCAATCGACTCAAAATGAATTCCAATTACAATACATAATGGCCACAAGGGCTTCGACTTTTAACCACATAGTGACTCGACTAGATTTTTACATTGATGTGCAATCCACTATTTATAGTCGAGTACATCGACCACAAAATAACAACTTATAACTCCATCAACCCAAAAAGTTTCGACCAAAAATTTTAGATACCGTCGACCACATGTAAAGACTTCAACCAAAACTAGAAGTCTACCAACCACAACTATCGAAAAAGATATCTCCTATTACTATATGACTATAACTAGCAGGCGTCGACACCTTCAAAGCTCCATTGCCTTGTGCATTTGAAAAAATATTTAACATGTTCGTGACTACCTAAAAAATTGATCCAAAATAATTACCATAACATGTTGTTATAACAATAAGCACTTAGTCGATGTAATTTTCTTGAATTTCCAACTAGACGACGAACTAGAGTATGCTTAGATTTTCAATTCGATAGCTAATCAATTGCTTCGATTGTTGACCAATGATAGAATGATGATCGGTGTAACCAACAGTCGGTTAGTCTACAGATCGTCTCAACTATTAATTAATCGTTTCACTGTTATGCCCATGCAATCAACTGGTGTTTGGATCCATCTGAACCAATTGAAACCGCAAATTAACGTACGCTTCTTTGTTTTATTAGAACACTAATCTTTGCCATTGTTTGACAGGAGGACTCACTCTCCAAAGTAAAGGATTCTTTGGTTGACGAAGGACATGGCTACTCATCCTTCTCTACTGATTTTATTTCTCCACTAGGTCGATGGATATAAGTCTTATGCAATAGCTGGGTGATAAACAAAGTATTCGATCAACTCCTCAACTTCCGGTCGCTACTGCAGTCAATCTGATGTGCTTGATGAGCCGATGGATTTGCATAATTGACATGTAGTCTCCAGTAATCAAGGGAATTCCAGTAATATATTCGACGGAATTCCATGAGTGGCGAAATTTGTTGGTTTCTCAGCACTCTGGTTGGATAATAATGAAGTCGGCAACTAGGTGAAAACTTCCATCGTTGGATAAGCAATTGAGAAATCAGTCGTGACAATCTTGGATTACAAAGTGTTGGTCGACAGCCTGCATAGATCATTCAACAGGTTGCAAACATGGATATCTGATCGATTCCTTTCACCAAGGAACGACTGCTTTGGTCACCAGCTGCGCGATTGATCCAGTTGCCAGACACACGACTACTTTGGTTTCCCGATGCACGATGGTGTCGGTCAGTCATTACGTTCCCATGGTAGGAAATTGGTAGTTGATGGTTCCACTACATACTGTCGTTCCATGCTTGACCGACGAAGCCGTAAATAGAATTGGTGGAGTGAGTAAATGGTGACAGTTGTGGTCGAATCAGCTCATGTTTTGACGAACCAGACCCACTTCCAAAAAAAAGTGGTCGGGAAAGTGCATGTTGACATCGGTGGTCGATGGATTAGCAGGAAAATTATTCTTTCTCCCAACATAAACAGTATATTTGCACAACTTCTGACTTCCAACCAAAATAAGCAGTTCGCACATTACACAGGAGACCTATCAAAATCTTGGTCGATAGCTACCTGTCACGGAGCATTCTAGTCGAAAAAAGTTGGTCGATAGATAGACTAGATAGAGCCACCATAATCATTTCTTTCAAACTCCACCTATGGATATAAATTGTCAAAACAACATCAGATATTAATAATGGAGATTCAATAATCACACATACACAAGAAATTACTAAAACTATTGTATCATACATCAGCTGTGAGATGGCACTCTAAATAGTGAATAATAACTGAATACAATCAAATGAATTCTAATGCCTCCTAAGGTCATTCGAATTCTCCTCAATGTGTGGCTTGGATGACATTGGAGACATCATGCAATTAGTGATAGTAGTCACAAGTAGTCAAAACAGTCAAATGAGTCTAACTGAGTCTAATTGGTGCATGTGGCACAAATCTAGGGAAGGAGACTCCAATGTAGGCGCATGAGGAGTTGTCAGTAGTCAGTATAGTTGATCTAGTCTTTCTGGAGGTCTATCTAAGTGGTTTAGTCAGTTAAACTAGTAATCAATCCCCAGATCAAGGAACAGATCCACTAATCATGGAACTAACTGAAGAATCTCCTAAATAGGTGGAAGAGGGCGCACTTGTACTCAAGTGATGAAAACAAGGGCGCATATGTGGCTAGGAGGGCTAGAACTGAGCAGAAACGGGCTCCTGGGGATGAAAAACTGGGGACTAGGTGCTGGGAGACTACCATACTGATGACTGGATGCATGCAAATGCATGCATGATGACTAGAAGAATGCAGAATGCATGCAGGCATGCAAAATATAAAAATGATGGTGAGAATATTCCAACACCCCCCCGTAAGAAAAACTATGAGGAACTACTGAAATGGTAGGGCCCTGGTAACTGAGACCAAAGGTCACCCCATACAACAATCTAAATAAATAAAGTGAGGAAAGAGGGAAAACCCAGTGGGAATTAAGAAAGCCCCCCCTCAAGATAGACTGTGGTAGGATGATCAATCATGTACATCACTCACCCGAAATGGTAAGTGCACTTCTCCACCGAAGAAAGATCTATCGGCAAGAAATGGATCTATAATGTGAGAAGGATGAAACCTTCCATTCTGAAAATCATATCTGGTTCTCCTCGAATCAAGTGGATCTCCAACAAGATCTCTGGAAGATCTAAGAGTAGTGGATGCCCATCTAGGAAGAGAAGGATCATCAGGTGCAAGATCTGGATCTTGGTTTTCCATTTTCTCATCTTCACTAATAGGTGCTAGATCTTCAGGTTCTTGTGGATCTCAATCTAGCATTCGCTCTTCATCATCTTCACTCTCATACTCTGAATTTGAACTGTCATGTGATGAAGATTCGCTCTCTTGGAGCTAATCAAGCAATGGAGGTGTGGTAGGCAAGCTCTCTTGCTCAACGACACTTCCAAACTCTGAATCTGAAATCTCATGTGATGAAGCTTTTCTCTCTTGCTCATCATCACTTCCAAACTCTGAATCTGAAGGTGGATCATGCTCCAAAAACATGTCCGTGACTTCTCCTTTAGTGGAAGCAAGCGAATCTGGAGACTTCCTAAACTTGCTCTTTTAACCAAACATGGTGGGAACAAATCCAAAAATATCAATATCATTCTGAAACATGTGATCCAGACCAACTGAGGTAGGATCAGCTCCATGAATGTGCATGTAGTTCTTTTATATCTCCTTTGAACCAACATAGGTGAGATCATTCCCAAATGAACTATGACATGATGATGGTGGATCTTCAACAAGATCACTGGTGGATGCAACAGTGGTGGTGGCCCATTTTGCAATAGGATTTGAACCAATAGATGCTAGATCTCCAGATTCTTGTCGGTCTGGATCCAGCCTTCGCTCTATTCTCTGAGTCTTCATTTTCTCAACCTTCCTTGTTGGATTTTTGCCATTCAAGCAACCTTTACAGGTGCCTTGGGAAAATCTGAGATTGGATAGATCTTCAACTAACTTTTGAGTTTGCATGCTCTGCAAATGTTTGTAGCTGAGATGACATAGCCTACTCTCTTCATTTGCATGAGTGTGAAGAGAAGACTGCTTTGAGAGAGGTAGAAAGTGTGAGAACTCATAGAGTTTTGTCTTATGGTTTGAAACACCTTTTGCAATGGTAGATCCTGATACCATGTCTTGAATTTTGAACTCATTTGCAAAGAAGATCACCCTCTTGGACTCTCCAGTATGGGTCATGACTGAAAGTAGATTTGCAGTGAGAGTGGGGACATAGAGCACATATGATAAGTACCCATGATCAAGTTTGATTCTTCCAATCCCCTCAGAGGAGACCTCAGAATCATTCCTCAACATAATGGATGGTCCAACAGTAACTTCGAATCCAATGAAGAGATCCTTGGAGGAAGACATGTGTCTTGATGCTCCAGAATCTATGATGAAGGAGGATTGAGTTGATACACCTTCCATGAGGGCATGGCATCTCTCTTTGTTCTCAGATCCAGAATGTTCACTCTCTTTCTTTCTATCACATGCAGGTACTGGAAGATTGTTTTTTTCAAGAAGTGAAGCCATGAGATCTATGGTCTCCTTCATACATGAGCTCTCAGGGTGATATCCTCGGTTACAATATGACTTGGATTTTCCATTTTGAGATGTCTTGTCCTTCTTAGGATTAGAAACTCCATATGACTGGTTTGAAGACTCCTTCTACTTCTGGTCATTCGAATTCCTATTATATTTTTTTTGTTTTCCTTTACCATTCGCTCTTCTTGAATCAATAGCTGCAAGAGCTGAATCCAATTTGGTTTTTATCACCCCCATGTGCACTAGCTTCTCCTCCTCAAGTGTGAGAGATTGGATGAAGTCTTCAAGCAAAGGGAATTTCCATCTTGGAATGGACAACTTTGCTGACTGAAAGGTCAAAACAAACACTGAATAATCAAGGCCTAGCTTCAACAGGATGGCAAGGATGAGTTGTTTTTCTTCCTTCTCAATCCCATACCTCTTCAACTATGAAATCAAGTTCTTGAATTTATTGAGAAACTCAGTGATAGTTTCGAAACTGCTTGGGCTCAAGGAGATGAGCTCATTTTCTAATTTATGACCCTTCAAGTCATCCTTCTGACCAAGAAGAGATTCGAGCTTGTACCAAACCTCCTTTGGAGTCTTCAAATCGATAACATGAAAGTGTAGGTCTTAAGAAATGTTAAGTAGAAACAGTCCTACTACTTCATCAAGCTTGTCTAAGTACTTGGATTTCTCTACTGCACCAGTGGGCTCAACTGCAGAGCCATTCACTACTCTAGAAAGGCTCTTAGACTTCATAAGATGTCCATATTTTCCTTCCATATTTGAGATTCGAGGTAGTTGAATGAATTTAACTTAAGGTCCACGATACTGAAGAATTCGAAGTTGAATAGGGGATAGTCGTGCAAAACAAATGAGAATTATGAAATGGAGATCTGCTGCAATTTGAATTGAACACTGCCTTAGGACACTGAGCACATGTCACTGGGTCCTTCACACCTAGCTAGACCTCATTAGATCGCTCCAGTGAATTCAAGGAAATAGCACCAGGATTTGTTGTGGAAACCCAGAGGCTTCTTGTGCTCAATGAAAGACAGCTGCTCAAAGAATTGCTGCAACTACTGCAACTGCTACTGCTACAATTCGAATAGCTGCTTCCAACTCCGATACCATGTGATATTTTAGAAGTAGGATCACTCAGCTATAGCAGACCTCACTAAAACTCACTCAATAAGTGCAGAAAGAAGAAGAAGAAATGGAGATTCAATAATCACTCATACACAAGAAATGACAAAAACTACTGCATCATACATCAGCTGTGACATGGCACTCTAAATAGTGAATAATAACTGAATACAATCAAATAAATTCGAATGCGTCCTAATGTCATTTGAATTCTCCTCAATGTGTGGCTTGGATGACATTGGAGACATCATACAATCAATGACAGTAGTCACAAGTAGTCAAAAGTCAGTCAAATGAGTCTAACTGAGTCTAATTGGTGCATGTGGCACAAATCTAGGTAAGGAGACTCCAATGTTGGCGCATGAGGAGCTTTCAGTAGTCAGTATAGCTGATCTAGTCTCTTTGGAGGTCTATCTAAGTGGTTCAGTCAGTTAAACTAGTAATCAATCCTCGGATCAAGGAACAAATCCACTAATCATGGAACTAACTGAAGAATATCATAAATAGGTGGAAGAGGGCGCACTTGTACGTTTGGTCGATTGGCATTCATCTTGAATAGGGTATTTGTACATAGAGAATGTAGTTGGAGCGGATACACCCGCTCCAAGTAACCATTCATTAACCTCATGTAAACTATATGATGACTAATCTACAAGGGCCTAAAGACTCTACTAACAACCCTCAACCAAAAAAATAAACAAATAAGAAAAAATCAGTGCTACAAAATCCAAGGACTCTTAAACTCAAGGTAATGAAGGCAAGACAATTTCACTTGGCGCACTACCGGTTAAACTTATTGAAATTTAGCTATAAGATACATAACACTAAACACCTAGAAAACTAAATCTCCCAAATTTAGATTACTTTCAACAGTAAGTAGGCTATTTACACGGCATATTTCAGTGAACAAGCTTTGACACTCAGCCACGAGCGCATAGAAACACAAGAGTACTGATATGTAAAATACTTGACACTATAATTTTCTGCTTGAAGTGATTCTGCTACAACCATGGGTTGCAGAGAAAACAAAATATGATGTTCAATAACTTCTTGACAGTAAAGTCTCGTACAAACATAGCACTCCAGAGCAACTAAATCACATGTTAGAAAGGGTGATGTCGCTCGACCACTTGGTGAGCAAAACCACCACACTAGTTCCCGAGGCTGACGTCACCTCTCTTCAACCAATAAAGATTAAGATAAAAGAAAAAATTAGATAAGAACATAACAAAAATTGCTTAATGTACAAACATAATAATAGTTTCCTATATATCCCGCGAGGAGTAAGCTAAAAACTAGACGATTTGCACATTTCCAATGATTTTTGTCGGAATTCGATGATGATATTTTTGCTGAAATAGGAATTTTCATTGTTCAAATTGCAATTTTGGTTGTAAAAATGGATTCAACAACCTCGATTACTCTTAAGACACCCTGATTATGCAATTTCAACAACCTGAAACTACAACTTCACCAATTTCAATCAGATTTTTGTTGGAAAAATTGCATAATTAGGGTGTATTACAACCATAATCATGTTGGGATGTGACAACCAATTGATGGTTTAGGTCAAGGTGGTTTCACCAACGGTATAATCAGTTATGTGTAACTGATGGTTTGCTTAAATATGTGGCTCATTGAGGCAGATATTGAGTCAGGGCTTTAAGCCCTCTCCCGAATAGTTTGTAAACTATTGTTGATGATGAATAAAGACTGCCTGCTCTTGTCCTGTGGATGTAGCCCGCATTCAGCGGGTGAACCACGCAAATTCTGTGTCTCTTGTGTGATTGTTGTTCTGTGTAAATCTGTTATACATTCTTGTTTTCTGTAGTTAGATATTTATAATATATGTGGACTTAATGCCCAACAAGTGGTATCAGAGCCGTGGTGCCTAAACAACCTGAAGTTTGTAGAGACAGAGAGCCGCATAGCCAAGTGACAGAGAGAGCCCGTGAAAGAAGGAGCTAGCTAATCTCCAGAGCCATCGTTGAGATCCGCGTAGGAGCGAGCCAGTCTGCAAAGCCATCGTTGGAGATCAGTCTTTTGTGAGAAACCTATGTGGGAGTCGCTAAGCATAAGAGGGAGCCGCATCACCACCGTAAGGGAGTGCTGAGGAGCCATTTGTGGGATAAAGCCCAATCTGCCGTGGAAGACGAGCCTAAGTACAGTGGAGAACCCGCATCGCCATGGAAGAAGAGCCTGAAGCCCGGTCCATGGTGCAGTGGAGAGCCTACGTGAAGCTCTGCCCAAGACAGCAAACCTGATCGTGGTGAAGCAAGTCGCTAGCTGCAAAGGAGGGAGTTCGTGGAGGAGCCAACGGAGGCTATGTGGTGGTAGAAGAGGCCACTAGAAGAGCACGTTAAGAAGCTTGCTGCTGGAGACCACGGTGGAGAACCGCGCAGAGGAAGAAAATCGTCGTTGGGAGCGCGTGCAGCCAGCGTCGTTGAGCCCGTGGAGAAGAGTTGCGAGCTCTGGAGGAAGGGCCCGTGTTTGGAAGAGTCCATGAGAACCTATTCCCTTTATCTTTGGCATTTATGATGAACCGGTAACTCCAGGTGAATGCAATATGATTGTGGAGAGGCTCGATGACTATCTTATTGACCAGGGCATCTAATTCCCAAGAGCCTATTTGGTTTAGTGACTAATGTTCGTTGTTCCTCGCGTTGAGGTTTGTAAATTTTAAGTGAGGTATTTGAATTTAAAAATAATAATTTATTGACTACTATTTTATGGAGTTGTAAAATTTAGTTTTTTACATGTAACCGGGCATATGTTTGTAAGACCTGAAATGGCATGCATACCCTAGTTTGTTAGTTACCTATGAAACTAGACATAGATTTAGGTAAACTAAAAGGGGCAGGGCATGAGTTGGTTGTTGTGTGCTTATGTTTTTTTCCCATGACATTACATGTAATGAAGCATATTTTAAAGGCTTGGTTAACTCCATTGTAAGTAGACCTAAAGTGAGCGGTGAAGGCTCATTTGGTTGTCTTGGCCGGATTTGGCTAAGGTCTTCGGATGCAAAGTTCGAGGTGGAGCATAGAAGGTGCTCAGGATTGCATAGGAAGATTTGTTTGCAAGCTCAAAGTAATCATTGTATGGCCTGAAGCAGTCTCTCAGGCGTGTGGTACAAAATGTTGGATTACTTCATGGTGAGCCAAGGTTGGTGTTATGCTTGAGCTAGGACAAGCATGGTTTAAGATTAACAAGTTGGCTCAGGTGGTTGGACATTCTATATGAAGGATCTGAGAGCTGCAAAACAATCTGAGAGCTGCAAAACAATCTTGAGCGTAAATGAACAAGAGACGGATTGATGGTAAGTTTTGGTTATCACTACAAGAGTACATGGTAATGATACTCAAGAAATGTGAAACTAGTAAACATCATAAGCTTTCTTCAGGTTGATGTCCACGTAATGAAGAAAAGGGTTATATGTCTTGTGTATGGTACACTGGTGTGATGTATGCGATGCGATATGTTCACATGCGGTTGGTGTTGTCGGTGGAGACATGACAAATCCAAGTGAAGTAATGAAATGGGTGCTTTGGTATTTAGAAGCACAAATGGACAAGGGCAAGGCATCAGGTAAATTGTTGTCAAGGTGGAGATTGTTGGGATGTGACAACCAATTGACGGTTTAGGTCAAGGTGGTTTCACCAACGGTATAATCAGTTATGTGTAACTGATGCTTTGTTTAAATATGTGGCTCATTGAGGCAGATATTGAGTCGGGGCTTTAAGCCCTCTCCCGAATAGTTTGTAAACTATTGTTGATGATGAATAAATACTGCCTGCCCTTGTCCCGTGGATGTATCCCACATTCAGTGGGTGAACCACGTAAATTCTGTGTCTCTTGTGTGATTGTTGTTCTGTGTAAATCTGTTATACATTCTTGTTTTCTGTAGTTAGATATTTATAATATATGTGGAATTAATGCCCAACAAATCATTTCTTTCAAACTCCACCAGTGGATATAAATTGTCAAAACAACATCGTTTCTTAATAATCAAAATAAATAGCATATCCTCCTTACACAGATACTCAATGATTATCTTTATTTTAACCAAAAAAATATAACGCAACAGTGAACTATGGTCATTAGACAATTTTCTTGAATAGCAGAAAAGAAAAGAAAAAAAAAATATATATATATATTATCTTTCTCCCACGTAGATATCCAGGTAGATTTCCAACTTCAGTGGTCAACTATCATGCATGTGATGACCCATTGGATTTATGCAATGGAGAAGCAATATTCCGGATGGTGAACACCGTTCTTCATTTGTTTCTCAACCAGTCAACCTGCCATTAAATGAACAGCTCCCACGACACATCGAATATTTAAGCACATATTTTTTTTGTATGCAACAATCCTTCAACCTATGAACATCTTCAATAGCATAGCAACCCAGTAGCACCGATTAATAATTTCATCATTTTGTTCTTCTCGCATGTTTTCTTTACATCTCACATCTTTTTCAGGTTCGAACCGCCCCCATCTGTTGTTGCTGTCACCCACACCAGATGAGAGAGGCAACGACGCCACTGTTGTAATCTAAGGGATTACACAGACATTCAAGCAAGAAATAAACATACACAACAACCATCAAAAGAACATGTATTAGACTGAACGTTCGGTCGATTGGCATTCATCTTGAATAGGGTATTTGTACATAGAGAATGTAGTTGGAGCGGTTACACCCACTCCAAGTAACCATTCATTAATCTCATGTAAACTATATGATGACTAATCTACAAGGGCATAAAGAATCCATTAACAACCCTCAACAAAAAAATAAACAAATAAAAAAAATCAGTGCTACAAAATCCAAGGACTCTTAAACTCAAAGTAATGAAGGCAAGACAACTTCATTGGGCGCACTACTGGTTAAACTTATTGAAGTTTAAAGCTCTAAGATACGTAACACTAAACACCTAAAAAACTTAATCTCCCAAATTTAGATTACTATCAACAATAAGTCAACTATTTACACGCCATATTTCACTGAACAAGATCTGACACTCAGCCACGAGCGCATAACAACACAAGAGTACTGATATGTAAAATACTTGACACTAGAATTTTCTGCTTGGAGTGATTCTGCTACAACCATGGGTAACTGCAGAGAAAACAAAATGTGATGTTCAATAACTTCTTGACAGTAAAGTCTCGTACAAACATAGCACTCCATAGCAACTAAATCACATGCTAGAAAGGGTGATGTCACTTGACCACTTGGTGAGCGAAACCCCAACACCAGTTCCCGAGGCTAACATCACCTCTCTTCAACCAATACAGATTAAGAAAAAATAAAAAATCAGATAAGAACATAACAAAAATTACGAAGAGTAAACAAAAAAGTAGACGATTTGCATCTTTCGAACGATTTTTGTCGAAATTTGGTGATGATATTTTTGTTGAAATAACGATTTTCATTGTTCAAATTGCAATTTTGATTGCATAAATGGATTCAACGACCTCGATTACTCATAGGACACCCTGATTATGCAATTTCAACAACTTGAAACTACAATTTCAATGAAATTTTTGTTAAAAAAATTACCAAAAAATAAATACAAATCATTGATCTTTTAACTTATACCTATCCCTCTGAACATAATAACGTAAAAATTAACTTTTTTCCGTATCATAATTCAATTACTCTTTTGAGAAATGTTGACTTATTAAAACTAGAATAAATAATATTTTATGCTACTTTAATTAAATATAAAAACTAAAAGTTAAATCTATTTAATTTAAATGTATTCATCATTTATTATTATTAATTTAATTTAAGAAAACAGCTAACATCATCATCATAATAATTATCATGGTAAACATTGTCATCATTTATCATTAATTAATTTTATAATAATTCAATGTCAATATTAAGATATAAATACAGCTTTACATTAAATGCATTTAGTTCAACATAATAATAACATAGATGGAATGGAATTTAAGGAGTCAATTGTTAATCATGAAATAATTTTAGCCATATCCAACATACCCGTCATCGAATAGCTTTGAAATGTATAATGAGATTTGAGGTGCACAGCACTGTTATGTTGGAAGTCTAAGTTAAATCTCTGAAGGGAGGATTAGAGTTTTTTCCTGGGGGAGGCTGAAGAAGTTACTGTCTTTCAAGGTTTTGTGCAACTACGGTGACAAGGATTATAGGTTTTTCAAGGATTATAGTTTTTTCCTGGTGGAGGCTGAAGAAGTTACTGTATTTTAAGGTTTAATTACGGTGACAATCAATTATAGTTGGATCGATTGTTCTCACATTCAAAATTACTTAAGAAATTTATTTCCAAATTGTTAGAAAATTTGAAATATTCCTCTATATTAAAACAAATAAAAATAAATATATAAATTATGAACGGGTTACACTGGTTTGAAATTCCAACCCCACTGTTTATTTACAGGCCAACAATGACGGCTTAAACTGGTTTGAAATTCCAACCCGCTGCTTATTAACAGGCCAACACTGCATATTTTATGGGCCTGCTTTGGCCCTTCCGCGTAATTAAACATTAATTAAATAGAGGAATATCCAACAGTCGTCCGCGATCCATGTTTGCAATGAATCCACCTATACATAGATTTTGACAGCGTTTCAAATGTACTGATGTTTGTCCAGCCTGGATGCACAATCTTAAGGTAATGGGTCCAGCTGTAACAAACGTGCAAGGAACTTAGGCGCGATGGGTGGGGGAATCGAAAACAGCAGAAGGCCATCTGGCATATGGGTGATACATCACATCACGTAACTTTCAGTAGACGAGACGACGTCCACGTCATCTATCAGCCACCACAATATTTCCCTTTCTACGACTAGGTAACTATTATTATATTTTTCTGTTTCAGTGGAGACTAATGCATATAGCCCAACCTTCCTCATCTTCCTCCCACCTGCCCTTATACCCTTATAGCCAATAGCCATTTCTCTGCTTGAAGCTTGAAGGAAGAACGAAATGGGGGGGCAAATCTCGAAACAGAAAGCAGTGCGGGAAGAAAAGAAGAAGCTGTTACAGCTGCAGAAAACAGAAGGAGCCGACTTCCCCGGCTCAGATTTTCATACCACGGACCACAAACAATGGATGTCTAAATTACTAGCCGAGGAAGCCGGGCCGGATGTGAAGATCCAGGACATAGTTTGGCCGGGAACCCACGATTCAGCCACCAATAAAATCGGCGTTCCGTTTGTATCTCGCCCCTTCGTCCGGTGCCAGTCGTGCTCCGTCTACCGCCAGCTGCTCAACGGAACCAGAGTCTTCGACATCCGAGTGGAAAAGAATTGGCGCGTCTGCCACGGCATAGTGAAGACCTATAAAATCGACGTGGTCGTCAACGACATAAAGCGATTTCTCTCGGAAACCGAGTCGGAGTTCATAATCCTGGAAATCAGAACGGAATACCGCCACCAAGATCCGCCCAAACTAGACGAATGGCTTGTGGAGCAGCTGGGCGATTTCTTGATCCACCAGAACGACGCCGTGTTTGGCAAAACTCTGGCGGAGTTGCTGCCCAGGCGGGTCTTTTGCATATGGAAACCGTCGAAGGCCCCAGCGCCCGCCGCCGGGTCTCCGCTCTGGAGCTCCGCTCAATTGAGAGACGATTGGATCGATACGGATCTTCCGTCCACCAAATTCGAGAGCAATATGAAGTATCTGGCGAACCAGCCGCCGGTGTCGTCGCGGAAATATTTTTACCGAGTGGAAAACACGGTCACTCCGCAGGCGGATAATCCGATTGTGTGTGTGAAACCTGTGACGAATCGTATTAAAAAGTATGGGAGGCTCTTCATTTCTCAGGCTTTCAAGAGAGGCTTCGCCGATCGGTTGCAGATTCTGTCTTCTGACTTCATCGATACGGATTTTGTGGATGCTTGCATTGGAGTTACGCGCGCCAGAATGGAAGGGAAGGCCTAATACGGGACCCGGGTTCGTCTGTTCATCTTATTTTATCATTATTCTGTCAATGGCAGCTTTCGTCTCCATTGGGTTTTACATAATCTGTATGCTATGACTCGGACATTAATTCTTTGGACAGCGTATAATCTATAAATGTTTTAGATAGAATAGAAGTATTCTAAAACCACAGCACTCTGTATCTTTTCCGATCCTTTTCCGGGAGAGTTTTTCTATGTATCCGGTCAAAATTTGTGGGTGCAGAGTTTTAAGCGTGTAGGTGTAGTGGCAGAGTTCTTTATGGAACGTTGTCTAAACAAATTTCTTTCATTTAAAAATTTTCCCAAATGCTTGATCATAGTTCCGGATAGATTTTTCCCAGATGCTTGATCATAGTTCCGGATCAAGACTCTATATTCTTTGAGTTGCAGGATTCCTCAGGGAGATGCAAAGTATTGAGTTTTTAGACAATGCATTTTTTAAATAGAATGGGATTTTTTTTTAAATGTCGATTTTCTTATAAATATTTTAATTTTATATAAAAAATTAAATTATTCCTAAATATTTTTTATTAATATTTTAAAAAAATTTAATTTATAATTTTAATATAATTATAATTTTTTTAAATTTTTAATCATTTGGACCTAAACTAATAAACCATCCTATGAGTTTTCTTGCACTCCAACCATTATTTCCAAAAGCACTTCACCCATTCATCACGAGTCATTTCAAAAAAAAAAAAGTAAAGTTAATTTTTATTTTATATAATAATTTTATTGGGAAGGAAGGTAGATGATAGTGTAAGGGAAGGAGAATCACATGCATCCAATGACTTGGACCCAAGTTGCACCTATTTACATCACACAAGTGTTTATCACAATGATAAGAATAATGTTTTATGATTTTTTTTTAATTTCACGACTCTGAAGTCATTTTTACATCACAATGGTTAGTTTCATTACGAATAATGTTTTATGATTTTTTTTATAAAGTCACTTTTACATTAGAAAGGTTAGTTTTATTAATTTGAAAGAAATATGTTGTTATGGAAATACGTGGGACCAGCAGTAAAGTTGAATTTAGTTTTGAGGAAACTTTTAATAATAAAAAATTAGGATATTAGATAGATAACAAACATGTAAATAAAAAATAATATTATTTTTTGAAAACATTATCGATATCGTAATTTTTTAAAATTTTATTTATATTTAAAATAATAAAACTAAAATTATCTTATAATATAAACTGTAGAATATTTTTTTGAAAAAATTATTTATATTTAAAATAATAAAAATAAATTTATTTAAAATTATTTTATAATATAAACTGTAGAATATTAATGAGTGTATATTAATTTGTTTTCTCAAATTATAATCTTATCACACCATCATGTCATGAAATTGACCATTCTAATTTTAATAATTATTTGTAAAATTTGTAATTGGAAGAAGTGTATACATTCTTAAAATAGTGTGACACCAATTAAAAACCACACTGTATAAGGTGTTTTTACAACGTAAATGGATAAGGCGTAGTATCATTGTGAGAAGGGACAAGTGCCTTCTTCAATTATCATATTTATATATTTATATTTATAGGAGATTTAAGTAAATAATTTTATAATTTTAATGAATAATGTTAAATACATTATAAATTTTAATTTTACCAAATTATATATATATATAAACTCATCCAATCAAACTATACTCCTTGTTAACTTCATCATATAACTATTTAATTAGTCACAACCAAAATATTCACCAACCTTTTATATTAATGACAAAAGCTGACCACAAGAGGTGATCAACAAAGGTTCAAAGATGTTCCAGCTAAAAGCCATACAAGTATCATTGTAACATAAGACGATAAGAAGAGCATAATATCCCCTAAAACCGATACAGATCGGGATAAAACGTACATGAGCCACAAAAACTGTGTATCATCACATAATAGCTAGAAGAACCCATAATACCTAGCCTACCGAGACATAAGGCAGCATAACTCAGTTACAAAAAAGATAACAAGAAAATCAAAAGAACTTCATGAATTGAGTGTTATGAAGAATGCCCTCTCTGTATTCTTCACATTGGAGGAGGCCGTTCATATCACCCAGTGATTTGCGAGATAACCTATCTGCAATCACATTGAATTCCCTATAAATATGGCGGACATGAACAGAGTCAAAAGAAGATAGCAGCTTGTCCACTCTGCTTTTCCAGTGCATCAGCAGGAGAGAAGAGAGTTTTGTTCCCTTGTCAACCCAGTCAACAATACATTTGGAATCTCCAAAGATCCAAATTGAAGGTAATGAAATGGATCGTGCGAACCAGAGGAGAATCCAAAGTGTTATCAGCTCGGATCGAGTGTTGGTACCAACCCCAGAAGCAGTTGATAAGTGAAATGAGACAGAGTGAGAGAGGTAGATCACCGCTTCAGCGCCACACAAACCATTCTGCTCAACCCCGTCGAAGTAGCTCTATGGAAATGGATAATCAACAGCTGAAAAAGTAAGGCACCGCGGCTTTGAGAGCACAGACTTCCCCAAAAAGGCCCTAAAATTGGAAGAAATAGTGGTGACCACCCGAGGCAATGAAGGAGTAATGTTGTTGAATAATGCGTTATTCTAGGCCTTCCACACATGCCAAACACAGTGTAAAACCAAAGAAGAAGTCTTCTTGTGTTGAATAACCCAAGACTGCACATTGTCCACAAAGGATGCTCGAGTCCAGGAGTAATGAACATTCATGATCATGGAGAGTTCACGGATAATAGAAAGAAAGAATTATCAGTCACCAAATAGATGCGCAGTCGTATCACATGACTGAAAACATAAAATACAACTACTAGGTCCTGAAAATCCACGTTTTTAAAGATTTCTCCAAGATAATATTTTGTCATTAACGACAAGCCAAAAGAAAAGCTTAACCTTAAGTGGAGCAGTTACCTTCCATAGCCAAGGGATCCACCATGGCATAGTTGCTTGCACAGATGATCCAACATAATAATGATAGGGCAATGTTGCAGAGACATCCCTAGAAGACGCATTGTGGGTCCAAACTAGAGTATCCATCTGATTAGTGAGATAAATACCCGCATGAGATAATTATCTGGCATACAGATCCCACTCGGTCGCGAGAACACCATCAAGTTGAAGATCCTCAGAGTTTAATCACTGCGGTTGTGAGTCAGGTGACGAGGAAAAGAACTGACTGATCAAAAATAATTTCTTGTCATGGAGGACCTTCAGAACCCCAAGAGAGAGAGAAAATTTCCCATTAAGACCCGAAATAGGATCAATACCGACATACTCCAGAGTCCCTCGTCCAATGACCCAAGCAATGGAAGCTTGTATCAATGGCAGCGTCTTGGGAAGACTACGCCATATAGTAGAAGACCCATTTGTTCGAGAGGAGTGATCACAGAGAAAATAATGAACCGATAACCTCCTTAAGTACTTCCTGCGTATAATCCTACCCCACAGACCGCCAGTGAAAAGAGCACGCCATGAACTTTTGGCACAAAGAGATTTATTAAAGAAGCATAAATTTTTTATGCCCCAACCGCCAGCTGATTTAGGCAGAGATAAAGATTCCCATGACACCAAATGAAATTTGAAAAGACCAAGTTTTTCGGCCCAAAGGAAATGGAAAAAAGCCATTCGTAGAATAGAGATAACTCCCTCA
Organism: Larix kaempferi; assembly: GCA_027924585.1. Lineage (NCBI taxonomy): Eukaryota > Viridiplantae > Streptophyta > Pinopsida > Pinales > Pinaceae > Larix > Larix kaempferi. Next base: position 1,474,667 of record BSBM01000660.1, on the reverse strand, counting down.
GGTAAACAGAACAATGAGAACCAAAACACCGGGATTCCCTGAAGGACCAACGAGAGCAAAGTGACCCGCCCCCCAAGGGAAAGCCAACGAAAAGACCAGGATTGAATCTGCTTGTGAACCTTCGAAATGATCCAGTGCCAATCAGAATTTTGATAACAATTAGGCTTCAAGAAAAATCCCAGATACCTAAAAACCACATTAATGTCCACCCACTGATAGGGTAAAAGCTGCTTAAGGGACAGAAGGACCTCGGGATTAGTAATCTGATGTATAATAGCGGACTTCGGAAGACTGACTTCCATCCCTGACACCTTGCAGAAAGTGGAGATAAGTCCACTAAAACACTGCCATTCCTTCACAGAATCTTCCCCGAATAAGAGTACATCGTCCACAAAAAGAGCATGAGTGATGAAACAAGCACTAGCCACCTTGATCCCATTGATTAAACAATTAGCTTTAGCATCCTTAATTAAGAGACTGAGTCCCTCAATTGCAAGAACAAATAGGTAGGGTGAGAGAGAGCACCCCTGCCGGATTCCATAGTTTCCCTCAAACTGAGCAAAGGGGGAACCATTAACCAGAACAACAAACCTGGCTGAGGTGACACAATCCATAATCCAACCTATGATCTCCAAGGATAAACCAATTTGAATAAGAATAAATCTCAGGTAATTCCAATCCACACGATCATATGCTTTAACCAAGTCAAGTTTCAAGATGATAGCTTCAAGTTTCTTCGTCTTAATAGAATGAAGACCCTCCTGAGCCAAAACCACCACATCAAGGATCTATCTTCTGGGCAAGAAGCCAAATTGTTCATCAGATATAAACTTTCCTAGGTGAGGCTTAAGACACTCAGCAATGATCTTGGAAATAATCTTGTATAATAGATTGCATAAGGAAATAGGGCAGAAATCATTGAAATCCACTCGGGGATCCTTCTTAGGGATAAGACAAGTAGGTCGATTTCATGAAAACGGGTACCCAAGACTTGGACCAAGATTCATTAATGGCCGCAGTAAGTTCATCACCGAGAAGGTCAAAAAAGTGGATATAAAACTCGATGGTCCAGCCGTCCGGGACAGGGCTCTTATCCCTTGAAAAGCAGTTTAAAACCTCTAAGACTTCCTTTTTCTCCACAACTTTACCAATCTCTGCACAGTCCTCAGGACTAAAGAAACGAGGGTAATTTAACACCGTCTTCAGCTGGCAGAGGAGATCAGGGGGATCCTTCTGCGAAAATATACCATTGAAATGCACCTCCGCTTCCTTCTTAAGAGAAGGTTGATCATAGATTGACCGGCCATCAAATGAAATATCCCAAATTGAATTGTTGAGATGACGCTGATTAGCAAAGTTCTAAAAAAAGCGGGTATTATTATCCCCGGATTTTAACCAAAGTGCTCGGCTCTTTTGTCTCCAAGATTCCTCCCAAAAGAGAAGGATCTTCAACCGTTTCACTTCAAGTTGAGAAAGTAGAGCTTTACGGTTCTTAGAAAATAGTCCCTCATCCAGTTGAGTAGATAGGGAGTGAATCTCCCTCTCTAAATCCACAAGTTCAGCATTTTTCAATTTCTTCATATCAAAATCCCACCGTCGGACCTCCTTTCTCAGTAGGGTGAGTTCGTGCCAAAAAATTTTCAAAATGGGACCCAAAAACCCAGAAGGAAAATTATTCCAGAAGTGACGCACATAAGAGCTCAAAGAGGGATCGTCCAACCATGCCGAATTGAACTTGAAGGGATAGTAACAAAAAGCACCCACAAATTCAACTTGAAGTCTGATGGCAATGTGATCCGAGAACCCCACCAGATGAGTCCAATATCTGTAACAATGCACATAATGACAAAATGATTCAGCCACATAAAAACGATCCAATCGTTTGGCAATGCCCGCCGACACAGTACGCCTGTTAGACCAAGTGGGTGTTAAAACAGCGGGCTTTATATCCATCAAGTTTGCCTCCTCAAAGAGATTGGAGAAGTAATCAGCCAGTGGGTCTATTGATTTACCACTTCCCCAAACTTCATCCGTTGAGATGGTAAAATTAAGATCGCCAGCAATGATAGTGTAATCACCAGAAAGAAGACTAGATGACTTCACCCGGACCCAAAATTCCAATCTACGATTGTAAGGCCCATATATGTTGAAGATACGGACCCGTTGAGCAAAACCCTTCAAAGAACCTTCCAGCATGACACCTGCAAAAGTGTTATATGCCTACAAGTTAGCCATGCCAAGGTTCCAGGCAACCAAAGTGCCACCCGACAAACCTGCGGAGTCCAAAACTAACCAGTCGGGCTTAATCTTAAGGAAGTAGTTGACAGCTGAAACACTCGAGGACATAGTCTCTTGGAAGAAGACAACATGGGGGTTTAAAGTAGAGAGAATTTGTTTGATAGCAGCTCGCTTAGGACTGCTGCTAAGTCCCCTAGCGTTTAGAGACAGTAGGTTCATGAGGTAACCACAGGAAGGGAAAAAATATCTCTAAGAGCCCCAGAGCAAGGTGAAAGAGTCAGCGTGTCACAGGGTAAACCATGGTCAAAAAGCGAGGTGACCGTAGGATTGTGGTGTAGACCACGATGTCATCTCTAATTTTGGGTCCGCGGCGGGATTTTCGGATGGTAACATTACCCTTGTAAATGGAATTAATAGGAATGATGGAAGGATCAGACTGTGGAGAGGAGGAGAGGATCAGCAGAGAGTTGAAAGGAGGGCTAGTGACATGAGGAGGCAGTGGTGAGGGGTCCAGGCCAACAAGGGAGGATGGTGACAGATAGATGTCCAAGGACTTTTGACGGGCCAAAGGAATGGGGGGAAGCTAACCAAAGAGTCAAGTTCCAAGCACGACTCAGTAGAATTAAGCTCCGAGGAAAGCCGAGGGTGCTGACACAAATGCGGGGGTTGCACAAGAGGGTCCAAGACAAGCAACCCATCCAAAGATGAGGCCGGGGAGGTCACCTCCAAAGACAAACCCATCCCAGTCGGGGAAGGTGGGTCTGCGACAGGAGAAGGTAAGCAACCCCAAGGGGTCCCGAAGAGAGAGCACCCGTAAGTTCGTCAAAAGATAAAAACTTAAGTAAAGAAGGTATTGTAGAGACAAAATTACCAACAAGCTCCGACGCTAAAGAGCGGTCCAAAGGTAAGAACAAGTCCAAAGGATCGTCCAGTGTCGTAGCCGTCGAGATCTCCCGACCAGAAAGTTCCCCAACCACAGCGGAGGAACAAGCCAGAAAGTGAAGTTTTGAATGGCCAACACCGTGGCAGACATGGCACCGAATCAGAATCTTCTAGTAATCCAAAGACAGGATGAAAGAGCCTCCATCCCAGATGACTTTGAGCTCACTCAGCAGACCCTCAGATGCGTCAATCTCAACCAAGACCGGGGGGTTTGGCATTCCAAGCCATAGAGAAAATCTTCTTCAATCATGATAAAGCGGCCAATGGAATTGGAAATGGCAGTAAAACCCTTAAGAGACCAGCATTGGAGGGGCAAGCCAGGAAGCAGAACCCAAAGGTGGCGTTTTTTCAATTTGGCCTTCCGAGGGTTAAAACTGGCATACCACTGATATAAGACCAGTGAGCCACAACCAATAACCCAGAAACGTTGCTCAATGTGCAGTCCTCCGCCGAGAGAAAGTGGAAGAGTATCCAACCATTAGCAAGGAGAAGAACACACATAATGTTTTTGATGAAAGGCTTCCACTAGCGGCGAATCCATTCCAGAAGATCAGGCCTGTTGAGAGATAAATACTCAAATTTTCCGACTAAGGCCCTTTCACTTAGAGCCATGACCATATCACAAGTAACGTATTTTCCTAAGACACAAAGAGCCCGACCTTTTTTCACAGGTTCAAAAGGGAGCACAGTGGTACTATGGTCCAGTTTTTGGGGGGATTTTGTCCCGACGGGACAGAACACCGGTCGCACCGGGCACCAAATCCAGGAATCCCATGCTGGAAGAAACAACGACAGGGAAACTAGTAGATGACTTATCATCCTGAGTCCCGGGATTCTCATAAACAATGGATAAAGAAGGATTAGTCACCACCTGCAAGGGTTCCATCCCCGAGAGAGACCAAATAGCCGCAAGAAACGCGAAAACCACCAAAACGAAGAAGTGGGTTAAGGAAAAGGAGACTGATGACAAATAAGACAGGTCAAGAAAGACACCCGTGAGCAAGCTGGGAAGCGATATTGAAAACAAGGCCAAGAACGAGGAGTAAAAATGGGATACAAAGCAAAAACACCATTATAGGAACAGTGAAAGGAAAACCGAATCCCACCAAAGTAGGCAAACAAAAGATAAAAATCCCTGACAGAAAGTTCCCACGTTTTTAGCTTGGTTGGTACTAGGCCTACCACCAGATAGTAGGCTTGGCTCCCTATAGAACTTAGAAAAATAGTAAAGCCTGATAGGGGCAGGGCAGGAGACAAGGAATAAACCCGACACCCAGAAAAAATAAGAAAAATAGGGGAGAGAACAAAGAACCTACCAACCCCCAGTCTAAAACAGGGTATAAAGGTTAGTTCAGGGACGTCCATCCAAAAAACTCCCAAATGAAGAGAGTGTTATAGGTCAAATCTGTACTTCTCCGTCCGTGATCAAATTGCCCTATCAATCACACAAAAGGACACTATGGATGGAAGAGCTAGGTTGACCTTGGATGAGTTATTACTAAGATCACACATCTTCAGCTGAAAAACACATTTTTTCTACAGTTTTCACTATGTGTGCGCTACTATTGCCACTGACACCTAGCATTCTAAACGCTGGTTCTTGTGAAGAGAACCCGCACACTTCCCTCAAAATATGTGTGCGCTAGTTTTAAAGAAAAAAAGTTGCATAATGAATGCTGGTTTACTATTATGATACATGCGCACATGTTAAGATGAATGGAAAAAATATATCAAGATTATGAATTGGGATTAGTTGAGGTTGGTTCTGTAACTCCCCTAACCTCCCAATTCAACTACCTCTCGAATCCAACTTCCAACCTTGTGCCATAAATACAAGGGGAAGCCATGAGAGAGGGGACCAAGGAATGATAAGTTGTTGTTACCATGGAGGAATTCTTAAGTCATTGTGAGGAGCATGAGCCTAGGACTCGGTTGTAGAAGTGTCTGGATAGATCAGGTATATCTATACTTATCTACATTTCTTTGACAATAAAAGGTGGAAATACCCTTCCCGTCCCAATGAAATGTCTCTTTTGTTGGATATCTGATTGTAGCTAATGTCAAATTGCTTTCAATTTCATTATATGTATTACATTCAAGATACGCTGAGGAAGGTTAACTTGTTTTGCAGATTCATCTATGTGGAAGATTAGGCGAAAGCTAGGACCAACCATCGTTAAAAAGGTACAACTTTCAAAACCCTAATCTCTTTCCATTCATAGTAATTAATGAAAAACATGAATGTATTTACCTGTCACCCCATGTAAGTTGGTAGTGTCATCTCCCTCACTATAAGGTATTATCCTGCACAACAGAACTAGCAACTCCGCTGGGGAGCACCGGTTTTTTCTGTTCTAGAGGACCTTGCTAGGTTTTCTTTTAGTTTATGTAGTCTTTTTGTTTTCTGAGAGGTTTTTCATAGGTTACCTTGTTGTTCCTTTTATCTTGATTGATTTCAGTCTGGCTGAGCAAATCTCTTTTTATTGCTTTAAGTCCCTGTGCTCTAGTTTTATGAGCATACAAAGGCGTACTTTCTGCCATGTGCGCTAGTTTTTGTGAAACATAGTCGCGCACTTCTTGTTGCAGGCACTGGTTTCTATACCAGACAGAAGTGCATTTTTCCTATAGGTCTAAACCTTCCACTAGGGTTTAGTTTCCAGGTTTTTGGGTCTACTTCTGGCATTTGCCTTGCTTCTCTGACTGATTACTAAGACATATTTGTCTTTTTTGTGTCTTGCTTACCTCTTTGAAGTCCCTTAGATTGCTTTACCTGCTTCATAACTTGTTTTAGGTGTCTTATTGTTTTTTTTAAGCCTTTTTGAAGATGTGCGCAACTATCTGTTAGATACAGTAGCGCACTTTTTTCCCTAAATGCTTGTTGCACTCCTGCAGACCTACGCACTCAACGCCTGTTGTCTATTGCAATAGCTGCGTACTTTTACTGAGTCTTTTTTTTTTAGGAGTTTGATGCCAGTTTGAGTTTTAGGGTGGTTTTTGAAAGGTCTGTTGGTCTGGATACCTTTTGAACTCCTGTTCAGATCAGTCTGAGTTGGTTAAAGCCTTCTAATAAGCTTTTCCTTTGAGTTTGTGGCAGTAGAGTTACCATTGGTTTGCTTACCTACTCTATTTGTTTGGCGGGTGTTTTCTTGGTTTTTGGTGCTTAGGAGCAGCCTCTTAGGTCTGTTTTCATTGCATGCATCTGTTTCCCTTTCTTCTTTTACACCTTGTTCCAAACCTAGAGTTTTTTCCATCGAAACAACTCTATAGGTCGAGTCTTTTTCGGTCTTTTGATTCGATTGGTTTAAGCCATTAGGTTTTTTATTTTTACCCACACCTTTGTTAGATCTTGTTTGTGAGATGCACCTGCAACAATTAATTACTAAGAATATGCGAAATAGCAGAAATAATAGAACGGAATCACTTTTATATTGATCACGGGCCACTTCGAGGGGGCAACCTCCTTTGAGCAAGCTCAATACAATTAACTTCACAGTGCCTTCAATGACCTCAACACACACTTAGATACTAAGTCTATGCCCAATACCATGATTCAAAACCATGGGACATATAATACTACGGGACGACTTACAAAGCATATGCGTCCAATACTATGGGCTAATATAAACTACGGATCAACAAATACTACGGGACGACTTACAAAGCATATGCGTCCAATAACAATATACTAACATAGTAAAGAGAAGGGTTTACATAGGTTCCTAACATCCCCTCTCCCTTAGAAAAAGCTTTGTCCTCAAAGCTTTGGTTGGAGAAATTGCTGCAGAAGCTGAAGGAGTGGTTCCCCGGTAGCATCCTCGGGTTGCATTTCAGGCCACTGACGCCTTTGGAGTGTCAAGGAGGATTGCTTGGAAGGCTGTAGATGAAGAAGAACCCTGTCAGCTACATGGAAAATGCGCTCAGAACAGTGTTGATCGGCTTGTTGATTCAGGCGAATTCTGGCCATGTGAAGATTGTCCTGCAGAATGAGAAGAATCTGATTGCGGTTTCGAAGAACCGAGTCAATTGCCTGAACTGGGGAGCTACTAAGGGTGTATGGAAGAATAGCTGGCGGTGTTTGTCCATAGACCGCTTCATATGGTGTTCTGTGAGATGTGGTATTGTACCACCAGAGCGCTGCTAGGAAATCCATAGAAATAGTTGGCCAAAGCTATTTAGGGATGGGCAAGGGTTTGAGCAATCCCGAAAGGAGTGTCATTTCACCCTTGTTGACTTGGAAAGTATCATCGCCAGCCACCATCTGTTGAATTGTCATTTTTAATCCCTGCCAAAAGAAGTTACATTTTTCTTGGTCATACTTGTTGCAGAACCCAGAGTGCCCTGTTGATGAAGAAGCATGGAGTTCATAGAAGAGAGAGCCCTGTTGAACATATTGCACCCAATTTGGAACAAGCAAAGAAAGAGTTGTAAGAGAAACTGGGTCATCAACTGTACAAGAAGGAGCATCTTCCACCATATTGTCCTTACCCTTCTTGTAAGTGATCACATAGGGATAACCCATGAGGTGGATAACCCATTTCAGGTGTGTTGGGGAGGAGACCCATTGTTCCAGAAAATTTTCCAGACTCGGGAGATCAGTCTTGATGCAGAAATAATTCCCTAATAGGTATGGCTGCCACTTCTGTATTGCATGCAAAATAGCCATCATTTCCTGCTGAGAGGTAGATGTGGCTAAATTCTTATCGGAAAGGTCTCTTGAAGGTAGCAAGCGCATTGGTTCAGCAAAGATACCTGCATATCTATCCAAGGAAGTAGTGGAGACTGTTGATGGGTGCATCTGAATGGAATTGAGCTGAGCGATGACACCATGTGAATTCTTCTTAAGGAGTTTTTCCAGGCGATGTGAACTGATGATGCAGAGAGACCCTGGTTGTAAGCCCATAAATTTGTGTTGTGCCCCATTGACTTTAAACTGCATCCAAAGTTCAGCAAAATCCCATAAGATGGGGCCAAGTGTGCATAACCATTGAACGCCCAAAACCACATCACATCCGCCTAAGGGCAAGGAAAACATGTCAGAGCGTAGGTTATAATCTTCCATAGAGATACGCACATTGTGACACTTCCCCTTGTAAGGTAAGGTGCCCCCATTGGCAACCATGACTTCAAAGATGGAGCAAGGATGGACAAAACAATCAGCCTGTTTGGCAATCCGAGGGTCAATGAAGTTATGAGTGCTACCAGAATCAATGAGTATGGTAAGAGGAAGCTTCTTGAAGTATCCCCTGACCCGCATTGTTTGTGGGGTGGTGACGTCGGTTACAGCATGGAGAGAGATCTCAGGTGGGTCATCCTGAAATGGGGTGTCAACAGGCGGGTGTTGAATGTCGATCTGATCATCCACTGTATCTGCAGCTGCTTCACCAAGTTCTAAGGCAGGCGGAGAATCCACATCCAAGAGATAGAGCTTTTGTTGAACACATCTATGTCCCCAAGTGAATTTCTCATCACAATTATAGCAAAGCCCTTTTTCTCAGCGTGCCTGCATTTCTATTTCAGACAAATGCTTGATAGGAGTTGGTTGAGGAGAAGGCGTGATGGGAGGTCGTTGGGAACCCATATTTCTGAAGGGAACAAGGGTGGGTTTGGAGCGTTGTTGAGCTGCAATCTTGTCCTCAGCCAGCTTAGCCAACCTTAGGACTTCCATCATTGTGTTGGGACAAAACATTTTGACCTCTGAGCGAATTTCATCATTGAGACCACTTATAAAACAACTCCTGTAGAATTCATCAGACAATCCTTCTGTGTGATTGGCCAATTTCTCAAATTCTATCTGATACTCTCTCACTGTGTCAATTTGGTGAAGTTTAGTGAGTGCTCCTGTGAAATCATCAAAAGCACTAGGGCCAAATCGTGGCAAAATGAGTTGGAAAAAATCTGTCCAGTTTGGCTCGGGATGAGCTTTGATGTACCATTGAAGGGCTTCCTGTTCCAAATGAAAGGATGCCAGCGGAACTTTCTGGACATCAAAAGTATTATGCAGACTGAAATATTGTTCTGCTCGTTATATCCATCCAGTCGAATCAGTACCATTGAAGCGAGGAAAATCAAGCTTCGACCCACGAAAATTGTTGGAAGAAGAGAACCCGGTGGCTGCAAAAGATTCTGGCTGTCGGTTATTTTTCATGGCTGAATGCTGAAGATGGAGGCTGAGAAATTTTTCATCCAGATCTTGGAGTTTGGTTTGGATGGCTGCAAGTGATTCCTCCATAGTGTTTGCTCCTGCACGGGTGACAACCATAACCAGGTTTTTTTTTTTTTTAGTGGAATGGGTAGAAAAACACAAACAGAAGCTGATTTAGTAAAGGGAAATTTGGATTGGGAAAACAATCTGATGGGTAATTGGGGTTTGACTAGATTTTGGACACTGTCGAAAGGACAAGAAAGTAAAAAGGGGGATTTCAGAAGCGGGGTGATAGAATGAGAAAATTTCGCAAAGAGGAACAAAGAAGCAGAGTTCAGAAAGGAACTCTGTGGTAAAATTTGAAGGCGATTGAGTGAAATCTGAGGAAGTTATGGGAAACCCTAAAAATAGACAAATGTGGGCTTTCGGGCTTTGGGAAGGGGAATTGGAGATAGGGTCCTCAGGAATGAAATATGCAGAATGGGATGACAGGGGTTCCCCAAAAATTTCAAGGGAAACAGAGTAAAAATAAGGGAGATATGGAGAAAAAACTGAATTTTATACTTTCTTTTTTTCCCAGACTGGAGCAGCTACGGCTCGAAAGGGATCTGGAACAACGCCGAATGGATTGAAAACGGCTGAATCTGGAACGGCTTGCAAATGGATCTGAAACGGCGCAGCAGTGATCAACAATAGTTCAGCTGAAAGTAGATATGGACCCCAGGTATGTGCGGCTTCCTAACAGTTCAGGGGTTTCACTCGGCCACCAATGCTGTCTGACGGCTTGCGTATTGGGGCAGTACCCCTCACTGTACGACTCAGGTAAAACTGATAACCGCTTTGCCACAAACGACACCTCTTGGTTTACCTCACGGGTGGGAACTAGTCAATCAGGTAGGGGTCATTACCCTTTTCGCTGGCAAGTCCTCTCAATGGGCCAGCTACTTCGGGGTTCCTGTGGTACTCCTCACAATGAGTTTTAGGGCTTATGCCCAAGTACTTCCCACAGTTAAGTGGATAGGGATGATTCCCAAATCCGAACCTGCAACAGAAAAAATTTGGGCAGAAATTCCACCCAATGTTTAAAAACCGGATCTATATTGCTCAGAATCGCTATTATAGCATGTTTCCGGAATTGGAACAACCACTCTGCTTCTACCCATCAAAGCGGAATAGAAATCTGGGCACTCGGTCAAAAGATTTTCTCACCGCAATTTCCGCGGCCATCACCGAAATTCTGAAAAATTGCTGATTTTAAATCCGCGATATCTCCACTTTTAGAACTCCAAATGAGATGATTTTTTTTTTTGAAACTGCGTATTTTTGAAAGAGGAATTCAGATATGCAATCGGTTTCTTCTGATTTTGTGCAGAAAGTTTCAGAAATTGATCTGAAAGTCACCGCCCAAAAAAAAAAAAAAAATTCCCACTTGTGCCAAGGAAAGTGCTCTGATACAAGATGAGATGCACCTGCAACAATTAATTACTAAGAATATGCGAAATAGCAGAAATAATAGAACAGAATCACTTTTATATTGATCACGGGCCACTTCGAGGGGGCAACCTCCTTTGAGCAAGCTCAATACAATTAAATTCACGGTGCCTTCAATGACCTCAACACACACTTATATAATAAGTCTATGCCCAATACCATGAGTCAAAACCATGGGACATATAATACTATGGGACGACTTACAAAGCATATGCGTCCAATACTATGGGCTAGTATAAACTACGGATCAACAAATACTACGGGACGACTTACAAAGCATATGCGTCCAATAACAATATACTAACATGGTAAAGAGAAGGGTTTACATAGGTTCCTAACAGTTTGTTCCTTCTTTCAAGTTCATTTTCTTTTGCAAATAAAGAAAAGACAAAAATTGAATTTGGCAGCTTACTAATAAGATTTATCATCATTTTTCGAAGTAGCAAAGATTGTCTTGCTTTGAAAATTTAAAAGAAAAATTAAAAAAATAAAATTATGCTTAGGATTGTCTATTTCTTGTTTTGAAAAAACATAAACAAAAAAGCAAAAAGAGTCTTTGTGAAGTTTTAAAAGCATTATTTGTACACACTTTTCTTTCTGTCGAAACCATTCCACACAATTCACTACCTTCTTGAGTAAAAAGTAGCCTCTAAAAATAAATTTTAATAAAATTAATTAGCAACTTTTTCTTTTTAGGTATACACATCATCAACTAGCTTAGGCTAGGGTTTCGGGGTAAATCACCTTAAACTACTCGAAATCGGTTTCATTACTCAACAAATCGTAGTAAGACAATCTCTTAGGTAAACCCACCTATATCAAAATATCCTGGGAACGCTCTACTCAAACCAGAGTTAAGCACGAGGCCGTGTGCAAATGGAACTATTGAGGATACCCCCTCACTTTCCTTTCAAACATAAACCAGAGCTAATTTGTGTACGGGGGTCCACTAGTACTTTTAAGTGCTTTTGGATTTCAGGCTTTGCTACCCTGCCCATGCGTCTTGGCTAGGCTGACGACTGTTCCCCCAGGTATTTTCGAATTTGTGGTATCCTTAGTATCATAACCCTAGGGCTCTACACAGGTAGAGTGGAAGGATATTTCCACTTCAACTCGGACAGACACGGAAGGTAACCCTTTGGCAGTAATCCCAGGAGGGCAGTTTGGTGATTCAAACACTTGCACCTATAGGACCTCCATTGGACGCTGTGTAACTGACCGTCGATACTCTATTAGTTTGTTTTAGGCCATCATCATCCCAGACTTGCTTCTGAGAGTATTAGCCTTGTTTGCCTGGTTTTGATCACCTAGGGAATTTTTAGTGGTATGTTGTTAGCTCCCTAGTCGTTTTAGTGGCCACTAGGTTTTTATACTTAGTTTGTTTTTGATATAGCTATGGAGGACCAACCTCTTCGTAGGTCTCAGAGGTTGCAAAACCGTTCTCCACTCATTGTGGAGCCTCCACCACCACCGCGACGTCGAAGGATGGATTCCCATGGTTCATACGAACTTACGGGAGAAACTGAAGTACTTGGAGAACCACAGGCAAGATTTCAGGATCAACAGGTCATTGATATTGTTGAGGTTGAGGATTTAACTTCTTGAGAGTTTAGCACTCCCTTCAACCCTCCCCTGACTGGACCAAACGATCCGTTACTTATAACTATAAAGTCTCTAGGCCAACTTGAGTATAGTGCGTACTGGTTTACCCCTGGTTATCACATGGCTACTTCCGGAGATGAAACTGGAGTTTCCCAAACTCCTTCTGCGGTCATGGTTACGAGATCTCTCTCTCATTTTTTCGCAAGCACATCGGAATCCACCTCATTGCAGGCTACATCTACCTCAACTCCTTCTTTTAGTTTCATTACTAGTACCATAGGGATGTCTAGTTCTCAACCTTCGACAATGGCTACCCCTCTTGGTGCCACTGCTGCACCTTTTTCAGATCCCTATCATTTGGATATCCTTGATACCATCCACTTCATCTCCTTTCATGCAACAATCCCTGGGCATTCCACAAACTGCTCCTTTCGGACAAGGTTTCCCTTGGTTTGGAGGGCACATAGCTCCCTCCATGCCCTTTGTAGGTTCAATGCCCACTCTATCCATAGCTATAGTAGGCTCGATGCCTGTGCCGTCCATTACATCTACACCTGGGTTTAACCCCTACACAAGTTAGAATGTACATCATTCCAATGTGCAGACATCTCATATACCTGTAGGGAGTATCCATTTTTCACTGTTTCGTGGAGGAGGTGGTAACGCATTTAACCCACATTACAGAGGGGCTAACAACCAACCGCAATGGACACACACTCAAGGGAATAACCCTCTTTCTTTTGGCTGAAGCAATTTTAGCAATGTGTTTGCTTAACAACCGGTGGCTGGGGGCAACCCCAACCAGCAGTACACGAGTCAAGCTTTAGGTGGTTCTGCCTACCAACACCCTGCTAACTAGGTGCCATTGACCAGACCTTGTTTACCTTTACTAGCAAAGATGAATTTGCCAAACCTTTCAAAACTCACTAACGATCCGGTGCGGCATCACCCCTCATGGCCACCTGTCCCGACCAAGCTGCCTTCTGACATTCCAAAGTTCTAAGGAAAGACTGGGGAGGATCCCGGTGATCATGTGACTACTTTTCATCTATGGTGCTCTTCTAATTCGTTGAATGATGATTCCATCAAATTGAGGCTCTGTCAAAGAACCTTGACTAGTGCTCCAACTAAATGGTACATTGAACTGCCTGCAGCTTCTTATGGAACCTTTTGGGATCTACCTACTGTTTTTATGAACCACTTCCAACTTCCTGTCCAGTATGATGTCGGTACAAATCTTTTGTCAACCTTTCGACAGAACAAAGCCACTCATTTATCTGACCATATTCAGGAGTGGCGAAGGAGGAAGAGGCTCTTTAAAGCTGACATCCCTCCAGAGTTCTTATTATTGTGGTATCTCAAATCACTCCTTCCTTACATTTCTAAGGAAGTGACAACTTTTGGGGTCTTCTCCGAAGAGGAAGTTATCCTTAGAACCCAGCAGCTCGATCTAGTATACGCTCAGTCTGGCTCTTATATGAGACCATTCCCAATGCACCAAGATCTAACACAGATCTAGGTAAACCTAAGCCTGGACCACATGCTGATGGAATCGTGGGTTCAGTAGATTCTGCAGCATTTGATGCTTTAACTAAGCAGGTTCACGCCTTATCGTTCAAACAGTCTGCTGCAGAAGCAAATTCAGTTGCATCCTCCCCTTCGAAAACATAATCTATACAACAAGTGCAGACGAATCAAAAGGTCCCTCGACAGCCCAACAACAATAAAAAGAAGGGCAAGAAAGGGGAGGGTAACCACCAAAATCCCAAAAACACAGAAAATGTCGAGGAGGGAAAAAAGGAGAAAAAGAAAGTGAATTTCCCTTGCAAGTTATGCAAAGAGGACCACCTTACCCATCAATGCCCTCTAATGGAAGAAGCCCAGAAGCTACTCCGTGAGAAGAAACCAGCTGTCTTAAAATACCCATTCCCTCACGGGCAAGGTTCAGCTTCTGGAAACTCTAGTGCTGGGGGCACTCATCATGCCTCATCTGTTGATCAATCGTTTATTAATATGATTAATTTGGACGCGCTTTTACAAACTCGAGCTAGAAATTATACCTTGGATCCGCAACAAAAGGATGTTCCTGAGTCATCTACCCCTCTCCACATCGAGAGACCGGTGGATTCATTGCCAAAGATCCCGAAAGGTGTCTTCAAACGGGTTGTGCACAATCCCAACGCAAGGGCTGCTCCCAACTACAATGTTGTGGAAGATTTATCCCAAACTCCCTGTGCCATGTCCACTTTGGAGGTACTGCAAAGTTGTCCATTACAACGCAGTGCACTTCTTGCAGCGATCGGGAGCGTTGACTCATCCAATATGCTTTCTCGGTTTGATATGACCAACATCAAATCCCGGTTGTCGTACCACGTCGCTCTCAAAATAGAGGTAGTTCATGGTCCCAAGACCATCGGATGAGCTGTTGTAGATGAGGGCGCGTCTTCGTGCGTAATGTCCATTTCTTGTTGGAAGGCTTTGGGCTCACCCAAATTAGACCCCTCGAACACCTTGCTTACTGCCTTTGATGTAAGATCTTTTCGTCCACATAGAGTCTTACCATCATTTGATGTTGAACTTTCTAGTAAGTTAGTGTCTGTAGAGGTTGAAGTGCTGGATGTTCCACTTGATTACAATCTGTTATTAGGTAGGAGATGGACATATGCAATGCAAGCAGTGCCATCGACCGTTTTCTGAGTTTTAATGTTCCCTCACGAACGCAAGATCATCACAGTTGATCAACTTTCGTTTGCTTGGAAAAACAACCAAACTTCATCGGATTCAACAATTCCGTTGGTTGATCAGTCTCATCTAGCCACTGAGAGTTTAGGAGCAGGGCTCTATGGCTCATTAATGGGCACTTTTGACCTACCTTCTCCTGTTCATTTCATTGGTTCTAAGGAGTGTTCATCGTCTGAGATTTTCACGGTCTGTCCAACGATGTATCCATGGATTCTCCCCACCGAATCAGAACCAGTGGTGCCCCTATCTGTTGTAGAGGTGGCCTACTTAGATTCACAACATGCTGCAACATAACATATCGTGACTCCATTGGTCTCTGCCAAGTCAGATATGGACTATTTACCAGCATGGTCGGTGGACTCTATCCACTCTTTTGACTATCTAGACACTATTTTTCCCTCTGATGAGGCTATTTTGGAAGCAATGATTGGCCTGGACCATCCTTGGGAACGCATGCACCACAGGTCATATTTTCTTCCCAATCTAGACAGGATAGAGAGAGGAGAGTTTTCTATCAGACCCGTTGGTAATGTTGATTTGTCCGCTATCCCTTCTACTTCAAAATTTGTTTATGCCGAAGGGAATATGGAAAACATACTGAGAACTATTCCGATCAACATTTCCATCAAACCTGGGGTCATGGAAAACCTTTTCATTGGAGCAGACTATTCTCCTGAGGAGATCATTTTGTATACCAATCTGTTTAAGGAATTCCATGACGTCTTTGCCTGGTCATACGAGGAGATGCCAGGCATCAACCCTGCCATCGTTGAGCATGTCATCACAACTTACCCCAACGCTAAGCCTGTGAGACAGAAGTTCCATCCAGTTAACCCTCGAAAAGCATCTACCATCAAGGCGGAAGTCGAGAAATTGCTCAAAGCCGGATTCATATATCCGATTGCTATGACGAAATGGGTTTCAAATCCTGTTTCGGTAGATAAAAAGCAAGGAACCATTCAAGTCTGCACAAACTTTCGAGACCTAAATAAAGCTTGTTCGAAAGACAATTACCCCACACCATTCATAGATCAAATCATCGATGCGTGTGCGGGACATGAAATGTTTTCTTTCATGGATGGGTTTTTCGGGATATAACCAGATTCATATTAAGCATGAAGACCAGCACAAGACAGTTTTTATTTGTCCCTGGAGGACCTTTGCTTATACGAAGATGCCATTTGGCCAGAAGAATGATGGAGCTACCTTTCAGTGGGCAATGAACTTTGATTTTCATGATATCAAACACGTATTCGAACCTTCCCTGGATGATCTCCCAACGTGATCTCGAAAGAGACGGGACCATCCTGATCACTTGAGACTTGTGTTTCAACAGTGCAGATATTACAAGATTCGATTGAATCCTAATAAATGTGTATTCTGCGTCGATTCTGGACGATTACTGGGTTTCATAGTATCCATTCATGGCATAATGGTCGATCCTTTAAAAGTGGAGGCTATTGTAAATCTGCCTTCTCCTCAAACCCTAAGACAACTTCAGAGTCTGCAGGGTATGTCTAAATTCTTACGGCATTTCAACATTAACTATGCGAAAATTATAAAAGGTTTCATGAGACTACTCAAACAAGATACCTACTTTTTGTGGGATGAGGTTGCTCAAATATTGTTTGAGGCCTTGAAAAATGCATTACTATCAGCCCCCTTGTTGAGCCTGCCAGACTATACGAAGGATTTCCTCTTATATCTGGCCGCATCAGTATACACAATCGGCATAGTACTTGTTCAGGAGGATGACAAGCCCCAAGAGCATGTCATTTACTATTTGTCGTGCGCCTTAATAGATCCCGAGGCTAAGTATTCTTACGTCGAGAAGTTGGCATTAGTTGTCGTCTATGTTGTTCAGAGGCTACATCACTATATCTTATTGCAAACTATTACAGTGTTTGCGGAGGTCAACCCATTTAAATATGTTCTCACTCGACATATCATCGATGGGAAATTCAATAAATGGATTGTAATCCTGCAAGAATTTGACTTGGTTTTTCAGCCCTTTAAGTCAAAGAAATCATTGGTTTTCGCTGAACTGATTTCTGAATTTCCTAGTGACATAGTACACCATGAGGAAGAGTCATCATTCCCGGATGAACACATCTTCCTTATCGCGTCTTCTGATCCATGGTATGGGGATATTATGGTATATCTCTAGACTTTGAGGTGTCCCCCTACTTTCTCTCAGGACGAACGACGAAAACTTAAGAGTCATGCAAAGAACTATCTCATCATTTATGACACTTTGTACAGAGGTGGGATAGATTCCATTTTACGCCGTTGTTTGACCTTAGAGGAAGCTGAAACAATATTGAATGATGCTCATAGTGGATCCTGTGAGGGTCATCTTTCTGGGTTGGAAACAGCCTAGAAAATACTGCGTGCTGGTTACTTTTGGCCCACGATCTTCAAAGATTGTGTAGAAGCTATGAAATGTTGTCAGTTTTTCACCAAAAATATGAGAGCACACCCAGCTCTTCTCCATCGTGTGATTACAGTAGGCCCCTTCACCAAGTGGGGGATTGATTTTATGAATTGCAATCCAGTTTCGGCTGGAGTCCATCATCATATCATTGTTGTCGTTGACTACTTCACCAAGTGGGTCGAGGCAATGCCTACTGTCAAAGCAGATGGGGAAACGACTGCTTATTTTGTATTCAACTAGATCATTGCTAGATTTGGTGTACCCAAAGATTGTTACTGACCACGGTCGACACTTTCAGAACAACATGATGACCGATTTATACACTATGTTAGGTTTTTGGTAGGAACATTCGTCTTCGTTTTATCCACAAGCGAATGGTCAGGTCGAAGCGGTTAATACAACTTTGAAGACCATCTTACAAAGGACCATTAATGCCAGTCGAACCAACTGGCACATCATGTTGTATCCATCTCTTTGGGCATACCGAGCTAATGTCAAGACTGCCACCGGGTTCTCTCCCTTCCAACTAGTTCATGGGATAGAAGCAGTCATTCCGGTTGAGTGTGAGATCCCTTCATTGAAGTTGGTTGTCCAACTACTTCCTGACACTTTAGTATTAGAAGAACGTTTGCTGCACCTAGAACATCTTGATGAGCAGCACCATGATGCGCTCACAACAAATGAAGCACATAAGAATTGAGTTAAAGGTCAATACGATAAGTCAATTAAACCGAGGTTTTTCTCGAATGAGACCTTGTTTTGCTCTATGACAAAGACAAGGAACCATTAGGAGCTGGCAAGTTTAAATAAATGTGGCTCGGTCCTTACATAGTCTCTAAGGTTCTGAAGAAGGGTGCTTATGATTTAACAAACTATGAAGGTAATAAGTTGTCGGAGCCTAGAAATGGGCTCTGCCTGAAGAAGTACTACGCTTAGGCTTCTGTGCTTTTTTATGCATTATAGTTGTACATTTTGTAGAGTTAGCTTTGTTTGTGGTTATGCTACGTCTTATGTGTCTATTTCTTTGTGTTTCAAATATCGAGTGAACACTTTATAGGATTTGTTGATGGCACTAACTGCCACACCCGTTAGTTGGTTGCAGCTGCTTGGGTTATATACTCACCGTCTGGCCAACTGGTTTCTTCGGGAGGGGCTTGCTTGGGTCCCACAACGAATAATGTAGCTGAATACAGTGCAATCATAGAGTTACTCTGTGATGCTCTTTTCCATGGCATTTCACATCTGGAGGTAAGACTCGACTCACAGCTAGTTGTGTTTCAGTTAATGGGTGAATATCAAGTTAGAGATCTTGTTTTTTTGCATCAATTCTTGCGACTTAGGTTACTTGAGAGACAATCTGATTACATTAGTTATCAACATATTCCAAGGAACTTCAATGCACTAGCTGATTCATATGCAAATTACATTTTAGATTGGCATCTACATCATACACATCCATAATAAGCAATTCACGCATAAAGATAATAACACACATGTAAATAAAGTCGACACTGTATATATAAAGCCGTATCAAAAAATACATGAGTTTGTTTCATAAGTCTGTCACAATGTCGTAATATACAAAAATGGGCTCGATGGCCTCAAAAATATACATATATATGTCATTCTCCTATGGAGAAGAAGGGGCCTCATCTGCCTCTGCCACAGCAGCTCTATAGCAGATGACTAGCCTAGCTACTTTCCTCAGTAGCTGAATCCATGTTGGTGGCACACCCACCAGATTCTCCTGCATGTCGAGCGGCATTCACTCGACCCTGTATGTCGGAATGTCATGATTCAATCGGCTCATCTTCCCCTCTATATTCTCCAACATGGCATCAGCTGCTCCTACTATGATTGGTCTCATGAAGGTACGAGGGTGTCCCTCAAGACGCACTGGCCCAACATCTGCATAAGACATTTTGTTCAGTATTTCAAACTCATTTAAAAATCATATATATATAATGAAAAAATTAAATAATTTTTCAAAAACAAACTTACCAATCTCTCCCTGGGCTGCTCCTGGAGGAAGAGTCAGATCAGGATCATTGACGATGTCTATGCCAGCATAAGGGAACTGCTCAAGAGCTGGTACATGTCGATCCCACCACGCCCAGAAATCATCCTCATGATAGCAGAAGTTGCTCTCGCCACCACCCTGGCGTAGGAAGATATCTCCCCAACAAGACATAATAGGATCACGAGGATTGAATGGAGGCAAGGACATCCCTAGACTCAATGCAGGTACCCTTTCAATTAAGAAAAAGGCACAAAGTATACTTTCGTACCCAAACTTCTTCATCCTCCTGGTTTTGCACTCGAAAAGCTGAAGTTTCATGTTTGCCAGTAAGCTGGAACACCAGTCATACACTGTCCCTCGTAGGCATTCAGTGCCCACATGCATATAGTTCCTCAAAGCAAAGTGTTTTGTTGCGCTTTCTCCCATCCAGTTCAGAATACTTAAGATGACTTTTAGTGGGAAGCTTGAAACGGTGGAGATAAGAACTTGGCTACCGGTCTTTTCGGTACTCGCCGCACAGTAGGTGTT
Organism: Larix kaempferi; assembly: GCA_027924585.1. Classification (NCBI taxonomy): domain Eukaryota; kingdom Viridiplantae; phylum Streptophyta; class Pinopsida; order Pinales; family Pinaceae; genus Larix; species Larix kaempferi. Next base: position 1,454,528 of record BSBM01000660.1, on the reverse strand, counting down.
GATGTAATCTTACACGGACAAGGCACCCACATTGCGAGAGGAGCCTTTGAGATTCACTACATCTCCCCTTCGAGAGAGACCTGTAATGAAGTAGATGTCATCCATGGTTAATTCCAAAATCTCCCCTTGGAGATTGAACACCAATGCATTGGCATCCCAGTACTGAACTAACCTCTCAAGCAATCGGATTTGTGCCCGCATATTGACCGTTCGATATAATTTTAACAAGCCGCAACTTCTTAATGCATGTAAGGTCAATGGATCATTCAAAGCATGTCGATCCATCTCCTCGTGTTCCCTTTCACGCCATACAAGCACCATCCTGCCAAGCAACCATTTAAACGTTGGTCAATTTTTATTTTTTGCCCTATGCTTTGAGGTGAACGCTACTAGTTGAAATAGACAGTAGCATCCCGAATGCCTCTGTGTTGAAAGTGAACTAGCGCACTTTTGTCGAGTGCGCTAGTTTTATTCAAACATAGTAGCGCCCATGCAGAAACACATTTAAAACCTTGCTAAAAAATAAATTTGACCACAAAAATTAATAAAATTTTCATAAAAATGAAAGTATAGGATGAGACAACTTACTTGGTGAAAGCAGAAGTTGGTTTGGTAGCCCAATTTGGTCACAACGAACGGAAGAAGGTTGAGGTTTGCACTCCACTATTTTCCCTAAAACTTGAAATGGTGAAATTGTTTTTTAACTTGAAACTATTTATAAAAATTTTACCCACTTTGCTAAATGTGGTATAGTTTTAATTTGTTTTTAATATTTCATTTAATTCACTAATATATTTTTGAAGTTTTGGTGAACTAGGTGAAGTATATATTGCAATTTTCACCATATCTTTTTCGCCAATGGTATATCGACCTCATTGACACGTCAGATTAGGTATGTGTTGCCCAATATTTCATGTCATCAAGTAAATTTCTTTGAGTTTGCGATATATTACTAATTTGGCTATTTAGAATTCTGTCATCTGGCAGGTCATGAACTTATGATTCTTGAAGTTGTTTTAAGTCATTTTTTAAGCTCTTGTTTGACTTTTCAAAAACAAAAAAGATTGCCGAGCATACTTGTTCCCTTTAGACTCGTTAAAGGAATTGAAGAAACATCCACTTAAGTATAATTTTAACCATTTTCTGGACTTTTGCGGATTACTTACGAAAAAGGAATACTCTAGTCATCCGTGGCTACAAGAGTTCTTCTCTCATTGTTTTACAATTTTTCGGGGTGAGGAGACTAACTATACGAAAAATGACCTTTTGGAGTCTTCTTTAGGGTTTTCAGACTCTCGAAACATGAAAATACCAAGAAAGCATTCACCTACTCAGGATCGGTGAGAAATCCACGAGAGGGTATATAGAGGATTGTTTAAGTTTTTCGGAGTCTATAAACAGGAAAACACTGATGATCACATACCAACCCAGGCTCGATACTAAAATCCACGAGTAGGTGTATGGAGTTATTGTTTAAGTTTTTCAGACTCCTTAAAATTGAAAACACCGGCGAGCAAGAACATATCTCGACTCGATGTTAAAATCCAGAGATCATTGTTATAGAGTACTCGTCTATCTCTTCTTCGAACTCTGTAAAAAATGAAGAAGGTCTCGAGTATTCCTCCCATGGGCTCGTTAAACTTTTAACATGGTTGGGCCTATTGATTTTTCTTTCTTGGACTCATTAAAACAACAAGAAGGATATTCTTTTGACAAAAAGAATAAGGGAAGAGAAGGGTATCTCACATCTTTTCAGTTTCAAAGGCAGCTAAGTCAATCATGTCCTTGAACACAACACCTATTTGAGTCCATCATTCAGTTGGGTTTTAGTTTTTGACCTTAGGGTGAACCTGATCTCAAAGTTTTTACTCCTCCGGTTGGTTATTCTTCCAATCATATGGAGAGTCCTCTAATGTCTCCTACATTACAGGCTTATATCACTTTCCCCTCATGTTAAAAGCTACCTAAGTCACTTTGTGTCGTGCTCACTGTTCAAGGATACAGCCTATGTCGGCCATTCTGCAGTTACCTTGACTTCATTTGTCGGCCATCCTAGTGTCAGTTTGTTTCATCTTGTTACTTTTCCTACTCCAAATCAGCTCAAACTTTTGAGTGTTCCTCATGTTGGATGATGGAGGATGCATTAAGGCCTTCATTCCAACGAACTTCTTCCCATCGACTTCAACTCATTATGCTCCGGGAATGAAGTTTAGAGTTTCGGTTAGTACCTTGGGGATTGCAGTCATTAGTGGCAGTTTCCCTCGCTGTTGAATAATGGGAATGTTAATTTTTCGATAATTTCATTCAATATTATCTACGATCACTGAGAGAATAACATGTACAACATATCAATCATAAACACAAGAGATAATAGACACAGATTTTCCTCGAGGAAAACCAAGAAGGTGAAAAACCCTACAACTTCCTCAGAGATAGAATAAGCCACAAACCAAGATCACAATGATCAAACCCAAAGAGATGTCTCTAGCAGATACTCCTCCTCCTCCACTTGTGCGCCACTTTCTCTCTTAGCTATGCGAGCTTGAGAAGTGAGTGAATGAATAGAATGAGAGAGGCACACCCTCTATTTATACACTGACTTGACCTTCCAATAAACCAATAGGGCCGACTTCCTAAGGAAGCCTAATAACCCAACCACATGACCTAACTAGGTCCGACCCCACACTGGTGGTCTAATAACCCATCAATACAAATGACGACACTTACAATGTAACTTGCGACACTTGCAAATACAAATGACGACACTTCCAATCAGAGGAATAATACATCTCTATTGGATATACAATAAAGTACAAATGTAATATACAAGTGAATATCTTCCGAAGTTACAAATACATCAACACTCCCTCTTAACTAGGAAGGTATTCTCTAAACACAGTTTATCAATACATATTGGCGCAACTCTTCAATTCTGGAGCTGGATCATCATCACTGGATCTCAGAGCATCATCATCATCACTATTGTTGTACTCGACATCTCGATCACTGGGCTATCTCTAAATTCTTCTTGTCATAGGAAGTTCTACAGAACCATACCTTTTTCATGTTGGTTGTAGGCCTAGCCTCCTGCAGGTCTTCATCATCTCTGGCCATACTGTGGAATCCTCAAGACTAATTACGTGCATCACAAAACCTTGAAAGAGCATCCCAAGACTGATTACGAGCTTACTGCTCAACCTATCGGATCTCCCAGGGCAATATTATATGTGACCACCACAAAACTCGAAAGAGAATCCCAGGACTGATTACGAGCACACAGCTCAACCTATCAGATCTCCCAGGGCAATATTACATGTGGCCACCACAAAACCTCGAAAGAGCATCCCAGGACTGATTACGAGCAAACAGCTCAACCTATCAGATCTCCCAAGGCAATATTACACGTGGTCATGGCAAAACCTCGAAAGAGCATCTCGAGACTGATTACGAGCACATAGCTCAACCTATCGGATCTCCCAGGGAAATATTATATGCCACCGGACAAAACCTCGAAAGAGCATCCCAAGACTGATTACGAACTTATTGCTCAACCTATCGGATCTCCCAGGGAAATATTATATGTCCTCCTAAAGCAAAACCCCGAAAGAGTATTTTCCAGATCTCCCAGGGAACTATTACATTCCATAGGCAAAACCTCGCAAGAGTATCTGCAAATCTCCCAGGGCAAGATTATATGCTTATCGCACAACCTGTCCACGACCACGGAGTATCATCCTGATACTCATGATCATACTGATCATCATCATACCATACATCGTCCTGATGCACATCATCACGTGATCATCCGGATCATCGTCATAGCATCGTCCTGATGCATGCCATATGGAGTATCGTCCTGATACTCATCATCACTGTATAATCAAACTGATCATACAAAGCATCCCTCTGATGCATATCATCACACATGATAATCTTGATCATCAGTAACTGGAGCATCGTCCTGATTCTCATCACACGGAGCTTACATCCACATCCATGGGAAGGATCCTCCTATCACCATGCTTGGAATGGCTCCTGCAAATGTGTCCCATCACTTCTTCCTCGAAGTATCTTCAATATGAAGAACACCAAGCCTCTCTCTGAAGTACTCAAAGTTCACTCTGGCTAGTGGTTTCATCAACACATCTGCAACCTGCTCATCCGTCGCAACATACAGGAGCTTCACTGCTCCTCTCTACACCATATCCCTAATATAGTGATATTTGATCTCAATGTGCTTCGACCTGTCATGGAACACGAGGTTCTTAGACAACTTTACACAACTTTGGTTGTCACAGAATATACAGGTATCATCCAACGGGAGATCAAATAAATCAGACAGTAGCTTCCTCAGCCATACTGCCTCACAACTAGCCGAACAAACTGCGACATACTCTACTTCAGTTGTACTCAGTGCTACGCAGGACTGCTTCCTACTAAACCAAGAGATCACACCTGATCCCATACTGAAGCAGCACCCCGAAGAGCTCTTCCTATCTGCAGCACTGCCTGCCTAATCTAAATCAACATAACCCTCCAGGTTAAAATTTTGATTTGCATCATACTTGAGGCCATAATCAATCGTACCCTTTAGGTACCTCAGAATATGCTTTACAGCAACCAGGTGAACACCTCTCGTATCCGTCAGGAACTGGCTCAATATGTTCACCGCAAAGCAAATATTTGGTCTCGTGTTCGTTAGGTACATTAAGGACCCAATCATCTAATGATACACCGTGACATCAACGGGCTCAGATGAAGCATCACACAATAGCTTTAGGTTCGATGCCATAGGTGTGGCCATGGCCTTGTAGTCCATCATCCCAAACCGCTTCAGGATCTCTACTGCATACTTCCCTTGTCCAAGGAAGATTCCATCTGCACTCTGCCACACCTCCATGCCTAGAAAGTAGTGCATCATCCCCAAGTCCTTCATCTCGAACTTGGCAGCAAACTTCCTCTTCGTATCGACAATCAATCTATCCTCACCTGTAAGAAACAGGTCATCCACATACAATAGTAGTATCACAGGATTGCCTTCCTCAACCTTGTAGTAAAGGTTGGAATCTGCTTTACTCTTGGTAAAGCCCAAACTGGATAGAAAGTTGTCTATCCTACCATACCAAGTCTTAGGAGCTTGCTTCAAGCCATACAAGGCTTTCTTCAACTTGCACACATATGACTCCCTGTCATGTGTCTCAAAACCAAGTGGCTTCTCCACATACACTTCCTCTTCGAATACACTATTCAAGAAAGTTGTCTTGACATCCATCTGGTGTATCGTCCACTTCATCAATGCAGCCAGAGCAAGTACTGTTCTGATAGAATTGTATCTGGCTACAGGAGCAAAAGTCTCTTCATAATCTATTCCCTCTTTTTGGGAGAAGCCATGAGCTACAGAACTCGCCTTGTATTTCTCTATGCTACCATCTGCAGCATGCTTGATTTTATAGATCCACTTGGAAGTCACAACAGACTTCCCTTTTGGTTTTGGGACCACATCCCAAACATCATTCTTCATGATCAACTGGTACTCCTCAACCATGGCATCCTTCCATTTTTTCTTTTCCGTTGCTTCTTCATAACTAGAAGGTTCTTTGTTCATAATGTCATAGAGTAAGGAAACATAACTGGTGTGTGACCTTGTCCTTTTCCTTTCTCTGTGTTCCTCTTTTGGAATACCATACCTTTTTGCATCTTGGATTAGCTCTCTAGCCCATGCAGGTTTCCTCTTGTGAGAGTTATTCTCACGGGGTGGATCTACAGGTTCTTGTGGATCTTCAATTTCACAATCTTCTTCTGGAATTGCTTCATTCATAGTGGTGTCTTGAAATCTGGTTACCTTTGGTTCTTCATTGTCTTCAACAAGTGTTTTCCTCGATTTCATGTATGCTGAGTCTTCATCAAATGTCACATCCCTGCTGATGTCAATTTTCTTGAACCCTGCAAAGTAGATTCTGTATGCCTTCGAGCTTTCACTGTAACCCACAAAGATGCCCTTCTTTCCTGAAGGATTTAGCTTTGTCCTCTTTTCCTTTGGAATGCGTGTATATACTGGACAACCAAATATCTTGAGATGGCTAACTTCAGGTTTCTTACCAGAGAAAACTTCTTCTGGTGTCTTGTTGTCAAGTATCTTGTGAGGTGTTATGTTCTGTATGTATACAGCTGTCCTAGCTGCTTCTGCCCAAAGATGCATAGGAAGATCCTGGTCATGAAGCATTGCCCGAGTTGCTTCCATGATAGTTCTATTCTTTCTTCCTGCAACCCAATTTTGTTGTGGATTGTAAGGAGTGGTCAACTCCCTCTTAATCCTTGAATCATTGCATAACTTCTTGAAATCTACTGAACTGAATTCTCCGCCATTGTCAGATCTGAAGGTCTTGATCTTCTTATCAATTTGATTTTCTATCAAGGCTTTGAATTCCTTGAACTTATCAAATACTTCATCTTTATTCTTCAAGAAGTAAACCCAAGTATTCCTATAGAAATCATCAATGAGTGAGACATAATATACATACCCACTCAGAGAACTGGATGACATTGGTCCGCATACATCGAAGTGGATAATATCCAAGATTCCTTTTGCTTTGCTTTCACTGCTTGGAAATGCTTTCTTGGTGTTCTTTCCTTTTGCACATTCTTTGCAAATGCCTTCATGCTTTAACTGGATTTTAGGAAGACCTTCTACAGCTTTGCTTGCAATTGGTAGTGCTCTATAGTGCATGTGTGCAAGCCTTCTATGCCAAATTTCACTTAGCTACATGGATTCATGTACCATGGCATGTTCAGGTTGTCCCTTTAATTTGTACAATCCTCCCTCTTGCTCTCCAATTACTACTGCATCATCTATGGTCTTACCCTTTTGGCCACATGAGTACTTGGCCATCCACAAATGCAACTCTCATTCCTTTTGCATCCAAAGATGATATGGAGAGAAGATTCTTCTTGAGTCCAGGTACATATAGAACATCTTTCATTTTCAAAGACTTCCCAGAGTCCAGTTTGTAGGAGGCTTCACCACTTCCCTTTATAGGATATTGATGGTCATCCCCAAGTTTCACCTTATGAGGTGACTCATGTTCAGATATATCTATAAAGGATTCTTTAAACCCAGTCATGTGTTTGGAGGCCCCACTATCAATAAGCCAATCATCACATCCATGAGAGATAGTACCTGTGAGAGCAGATATTAGAACATATTCCTCATCACTTGATGAATCTTCACTTTCTGCCCTAGTCTTCTTCTTGGGAGGTTCATCATCCTCAGCAGCATGAGCATGATATCTCTTCTTGTTGCTCTTCTTCTTCTTGTTGAAGTTGTTGTTGTTGTTGTTATTTTTGTTCTTGGGACAATCTGAGGAAAAGTGTCCCTTCTCATTACAAGTAAAGCAACTCAAATCTTTCTTATCTCTTTGATGGTGGTGTGGAGCTCTCTTGTGATAAAATTGATCCCTCTTGGACTTACCTTTCTTGGTGTGTTCTGTGAGAGCTTGATCTTCATTTCCCATCTTTTCTTCTGGGGCCACAAGCCTAGCTTCTTCTTGTGAACATTCCTCCCACAGTCTGTTGAAAGAGATCAAATTCTTTCTTGCACAGATTCCTTGGATGAAGGAGTACCATGACCTAGGTAAGCCATTCAAAGTGGTCATGACAATTTCTCCATGCTCCACTACTTCATCCACAGCTTCAAGTTGTTCTTTGATTTGAGAGACCTTAGAAAAGTAGGATTGGATGGTCTCTCCATTCTGGATCTTTACCCCTTTCAATTGGTTCCGCAGAGTCATCTTCTGATTTATGTTCTTTCCTTCAAACAACTTATTCAAAGAGTCAAACATCTCATTAGGTGTCTTTAGGGAAGACACACGGGGTATGAGATGGTCTTTAATAGGATCAGCAATGATTCTCTTGGATTTTACCAAGTTCTTCTTATGTAAGGCTTTAGCCTCTTCTCCCTCTAGAACTAGAACCTCTTCACTTATGTAAGTGTCCAACTCATTCTCTTCTAGGATTAACCCAATCCTATCCTTCCAAGCTCGGAAATTATCAGCCCCTTCAAGCTTATCCCCAAGCTTGGTGTGGTGAGACATCTTAAAGAGTACTTCAAATGGAAATAGAAAAGTTATTAGGTCTTACCACTTGATTTGCTAAAAACTGGATCTGGAGCTAGATTAGGATTTGTCAGAGAAACCCTAAAAATTCAAAATTTGAATTTCAAACTTCCGAAAGGATATAAAGATGCGCCTTGCTAAGCTAGTCAAGCTGGTATACTCCAAATTTGAAAACTGCAAAATTTAACCCCTCAAAATTGCCTTTGAAACTTCTGGATTCACTATACAGGTCCCCGAACTAGGGTTTGATTTTCCTGGAGCTTCACCCAACCAAAAAGTTCGATTTGGGTCTCTGAAATTTGATTTTTCAGAGGAGCTTCTAGCCGTGGTCTCATATTTCAAAAATTCCAACTTTCTTTGAAACCCTAATTTCCCACAGCAGAGATAGGTCAAAAACTAAAAGTGCTCAGAATTGAATTATGTCTCAACAGAAAGATGCGCCCTTGCTAGGAGAGTCAATCTAGCCTCCTGCCTTTGATGATCTGTGGAGAGAAACCCAGAAATTTAGAAGCCCTAACTTCTGCAGCTACACAGTGCCTTCTTCTTAGGTCAACTCTGATACCATGTTAATTTTTCAATAATTTCATTCAATATTATCTAGGATTGCTAAGAGAATAACATGTATAGCATATCAATCATAAACACAAGAGATAATAGACACAAATTTTCCTCGAGGAAAACCAAGAAGGTGAAAAACCATGCAACTTCCTTAGAGATAGAATAACCCACAAACCAAGATCACAACGATCAAACCCAAAGAGATGTCTCTAGCAGATACTCCTCCTCCTCCACTTGTGTGCCACTTTCTCTCTTAGCTATGCGAGCTTGAGAAGTTAGTGAATGAATGGAATGAGAGAGGCACACCCTCTATTTATACACTGACTTGACCTGCCAATAAACCAACAGGGCCGACTTCCTAAGGAATCCTAATAAACCAACCACATGACCTAACTAGGGCCGACCCCACACTAGTGGTTTAATAACCCATGAATACAAATGACGACACTTACAACGTAACTTGTGACACTTGCAAATACAAATGAGGACACTTCCAATCAGAGGAATAAAACATCTCTGTTGGATATACAATAAAGTACAAATGTAATATACAAGTGAATATCTTCTGAAGTTACAAATACATCAACAGGGAATACATCAATGTCTCTTATTCGACAAGTTCCTCAGGTGTTCAACTTCAAGTCCACTTATTCACACTTGTTGGAATGTACTAGGTACCTTGGGCCCCATTATCATTATCAATGGAATCCCTCGCATTTGTTAATGGTATACCTCAATGACCGGTAATCAAACGATACCCCCCATGTTCGACTCCAGATCATTTATCCACATGGTTAGGGTTTGTACCTTGGGTTGTTTTGATGAAGACCTTGGTATTCTGATAGCATCACTCTATTTATGTTATCACCCAAGCTGCGCAAGACTGAGCCTCACTCATTTTTGGCTCTTCATGAGACATAGATCCAACTTGTTTTTATGGCTATGATCTCTCTTTCTGACATGGATCCACGCTTGTATTTCAGTGGCCATGCTATATATACATCTTCCAGTTATGTATTGGAGATCATGTTGTATCACACCGAACATCTATATGATGTCAATATTGTAATTGCTCGCTGACCTTGATCATTGTTTTCAGGTACTTTTGTGACTTGGTTCTGTGGTTTCTTGCTCCTTATCTAACTTGGAATTATAATGTATTTCGGCATCTATTATAGGTCAAATCTACACTTCTTCGTCCGTGATCACATTGCCCTATCGATCACACAAAAGGACACTATGGATGGAAGAGCTAGGTTGACCTTTGATGAGTTATTGCTGAGATCACACATCTTCAGCTGAAAAACATATTTTTTCTACAATTTTCACTATGTGTGCGCTACTATTGCCACTGACACCTAGCGTTCTAAACGTTGGTTCCACTGAAGAGAACCCGCGCACTTACCTCAAAAGATGTGTGCACAAGTTGTAAAGAACAAAATTTGCATACTGAACGCTGGTTTACTATTATGATACCTGCACACATGTTAAGATGACTGGAAAAAAAATATTAAGATTACGAATTGGGATTAGTTGAGGTTGGTTCTGTAACTCCCCTAACCTCCCAATTCAACTACCTCTCAAATCCAACTTCCAGCCTTGTGCCATAAATACAAGGGAAATCCATGAGAGAGGGAACCAAGGAATGATAAGCTGCTATTACGCTGGAGGAATTCTTAATTCATTGTGAGGAGGAGGAGCCCAGGACTCGGTTGCAGAAGTTTCTGGACAGATCAGGTATATCTGTACTTATCTACATTTCTTTAACAATAAAAGGTGAAAATACCTTTCCCGTCCCAATGAAATGTCTCTTTTGTTGGATATCTGATTATAGCTAATGTCAAATTGCTTTCAATTTCATTATATGTATTACAGTCAAGATACGTTGGGGAAGGTTAACTTGTTTTGCAAGTTCATCTCTGTGGAAGATTGGGCGAAAGCTAGGACCAGCCATCGTTAAAAAGGTACAACTTTCAGAACCCTAATCTCTTTCCATTCAAAGTAATTAATGCAAAACATGAATGTATTTACCTGTCACCCCATGTAAGTTGGTAGTGTCATCTCCCTCACTATAAGGTATTATCCTGCACAACAGAGAGCACCAGCACCCCCAAACAACCTATCGATCACCAGAAACCCTAAACCCTGGTTCAATCCTTCCACCATTTTCCTTCGGATAATTCAAATAAATTTTGACTTAAACAAACCAAAGCACGTAAGTCTGATATGTTTCTTGATGTTTAAGTGAAAACGATTTCATGGTGACATTCCAACTTCTAAGAAAGAATAGAATTGGATATTTAAAAAATGTAATTCCCGGTTAATAAAGATAAAGATAATGGTCGAATATGTTCTCTGCATCAATGCATTGATTTTGAAATCCCAACCCTGCTTTCCAAATGTCACTAACAATAAAAATCAGATGTCATTAAAACCTCCAAGGTTCCAAGCCCTAAGAAGTCCCTTAGTTAATTTATTTGCATATAATCGATGAAATGTTATTTCATTCTCTCCTACCATAAATTTCGAGGTGATTGACATAAGGGAGTCCTAAGGCAATGAATTTCATATTGTCTTTTCGTCGAGATAAGCCTAACGTGAATTATAGTTACCAACGAATGTTGTTGTAACTTTTATTTTCTAAGTGCATGTGCGATCAACATTAAATTCTAATTGTTCGAGAGAACACATGGAGACCCGACATCTAAGTTCAATTTTGAGATTGTTACTCCTTGTGTACAAATATCTAGAAATTCGAATGAAGTGAACCAAACGAGTCAGAAATGTGTGCTTGCCAAGGTTGGCATTCTCTTGTTTCTAAGCTTTGTTCCTTGAGATTGCTTACAACAAGGTTTCTCCTCACCACCAAGGTTGTTATCTTAAATGATTGTAACCCCTAGACCTATTTGGTGCTATTCAATATTTTGGTTGCTGTAACACACCCATAGTTCTCGATATGATTTTAACGAAATGGGGAGTAAAAATTTTCCCTTGCCTCATTCAAAATACAATATGTTAGCCTTTAAAAACAATACATTAATTAACATAGTTAACTATTCTTCATTAAAAATAAAACATTTAGAATCATTTAAACTAAATCATTTTATAAGGCTTCATGATTTCCCAATCATGGCTATGCAACATAATACTCCAATATTCTTTGATAACATGATATACATAGATAATTTCATCATGGTTTTCTTGGTAAATCTATGATTCTCAATGCATATTTCCTACATAGGAGCTTCTCCTGCGAGCTTCTAACTGCGTTCTACGGCCCTCTTGGTTCTTTGATGCCAGCCTATGGCCCTACCTACTTCCTCCTCTGCATTAGTGAGTCCTCCTTGCACCCTTTCCTCTCTTCCTTGCCTTCTCGACCCTGTATCCTCAATCTCGTCTCGTCTCTCTGCCCCTCCTAGGGCTTCCCATTGGCCTCAAGAGCAGAGAGCCCCCCTCTCAACCTAACTAATTTCTTGAAGCGTGTCTCTTCCCAAGGCAAGAAGCCGCTATCTTCTGCTCAACAGAAATTCGTAAAGAAATTAAATGACTGTAGCTCTATCGGTGGATCTTCCCTGCAAGACTGCCCTTAATCTGTAGGAACAGACTCTAATCGGCCAGTTCACGGGATTATGGCCTTCCCCTAAGTCCACTGAAAGCTGGGTCCAGAAAAATTGGAGACCCCTGATCGCTGAGGATGTTAAATCCTTCTTCCTGGTCAAAGGTTACTTCACTTCCGTCTTCGAATGCAAGCAGGACCGCGAGCTTATCTTTAGAAACGGACCCTACTTCATGGGGCCGGAAGAGCTTTATATGAATAAATGGACCCCAAATTTTGACCCATCGTTGGATATCCCCTCTGCTATTCATGTTTGGGTGAGGCTCCCCCACCTTCCTCTTCATTGTTGGAATATGGAATCCCTGGAAGCAATCGAAAACGCCCTAGGTAAATACATCGACAAAGCCGAGTGGAAAGATCAATATTCATGCGCAAGAATCTGCATCGATGTTGATTTGGAACATGGCCTTCCGGAAGCCATAAATCTTATAGTAGCAGACTAGTCACATATCCAAGAACTCAACTACAAGCAGATCCCCTTCAAATGCAAGTTCTGCCACGAATACGGTCATTTCGCACGATCATGCAAAAAGAAGCCTGCGGAAACAGAGGCAAATGGGAAAAAAGAACAATGGACAACCATTCAAAAAAACACCAGAGCAAGTAGGAAATCTCACTCAAAAGGCCTAAATCTACAGAAAACAGACAGCAACATCAAGATCCGTCCGCCTTGAATAACAGGAACAACTTCAAAGTCCTGGAATCATCTGAGATCTAGGAGATCCCTGAGGCTGAAGAAGAAGGAGAAATATGCGAACAACAAGATACTCAAGCAACTCAGCTCGATCCTGATAATCCATCGATCTCTCCGACCCAGAGTACACCCAGCCCCACAAGCTCTACCCGGATCAAAGAGACTCTCTCTTATGCTAAAATCACTAAAGCAAAAACCCCAAATTCCCCCTCCTCATCGGAATAACCCTTTGATAAATCCACTAAAAAAATAGGTTGAAAATCCACCAAAGAGTCGAGGGAAGAAGAAGCAGAGTAAGAGAAAGTTCAAGGATCCCAAGCAACGATCGATATGGTTTTCAGCAGAAATACTAGAACCAGGACAGCAGGAAAGAAGTATTGATACCTTCCAGGAGGAACCCCCTCCTCTATCTACATACCTAAATGATGAAGCTGGTCTCTTGGAACTACAGAGGACTGGGTAATCCCTGCAAGATAGAAGCAGTCAAAGATCTACAAAGAATCGACATGCCTGATATTCTACTACTCCAGGAGACCAAACTCGATGACAATACAGTCTTAGCAATCAAAAAAGAACATTGGAAGCATAATGCTGGTTATGCAATAAGCGCCAGAGGGGATTGTGGAGGTTTGGAAACCTTATGGTCCTCCGAAAAATTCCAGCTTCACAATCAATTCGTTACGCAACATTGGATCTATACGGATCTAACCCACCTACAAAGCAACAAGCAGATCGCCCTATTCAACATGTATGTGCCAAATATTTACTCAAAAAAAAGAATGTTGGAGTTTACTAGAAGAGTTTTTGGATGCATATAGACCACAGAACATTATCTTAGCAGGTGACATGAACATTACCCTCTCCAAAGCTGAAAAGAAAGGAGGCCTAAGTGGAAATGACTTATTCAAACATCAGGTAGAAGCTATTATCCATAAATGGGATCTCACAAATATTAAGCCTAAAAAAGGGAAGTATACTTAGTCAAACAAGCGTCTTGGAAAGGGAAATATCATGGCCAGGTTGGACAGATTCCTCATCCAAAGTAGCCTCCTGTCCAACACCCAAATCACCTCCTCAAGCATTCTAGCCAATCTTGCCTCTGATCATAAACCTATCCAGCTCCAATTTAAAGACATTGAGGATCTCGGCCCTATTCCTTTCAGTTTCAGTCCCCAATGGCTCGATCATTCAAGTTTCTGGCCCATTCTGGAAAAGGCGTGGAGAATCCCCATCATGGACTCACCCTATCATGTATGGGAACATAAATTAAAAAATACAAAGGCCGCTCTAAAGATTTGGGCAAAATCCAACTGCCCATCTCCTGCAGAACCCAGAAAGAATGCCATGGGCGTTTTAGAAGACATTCAATTTTCCATGGAAGAGCAGCTTGTGGATACTAAAACGCAGCATGAAGAAATTACTCAGCAAACCAGAGTGTACCAAGCATTTCGTGATGAAGAGGAATACTGGCATCTGAAATCGAGGAGCACTTGGCTAAAATCAAGGGACAAGAATACTAGTTATTTTCATAATAAATTCAACATAAGACAGTCTGTCAATCACATCAGTGAAGTCAAATTAGATGATGGCACGATTTGCATAGGAAACGAAAATATAAAAAATGCAGCTCATGCATATTACGCCATGCTATTCGCTGAAGATGACAGGGTGGAAGGAGACGAAGAGAATCTTTTGTTGGAGCATATCACAAATACCATCACGCCTGAGGAGAATCAGAATATCCTTAAACCCTTCACCGTACAGGAAGTGGTCAATACAATTCAATCATTTGATGCTGAAAAAGATCCGGGCTCCCGACGACTTCTCCATACAGTTTTACAAAGCATGCTGGAAGTACATAAAAAAAGACTCTATGAGAATGATTAAGAATTTCCACTCAAAAGTTAAGATCGGTGGAGGCACAAACAACACTTTTTTGTCCCTCATACCAAAAGATACAAATCCTATCTCTTTCAGCAGATTTAGACCTATATCATTATGAAACTCCTCCTACAAAATCTGTTGAAAGGCGGCTTTCTGGAAGGGAGACAAATTTTGGACAATGTCATCCTCGTACAAGAAGCTATCCACTCCAGCAAATCTAGAAAGGAGAAAGGTATGTTAATCAAGCTTGACATGGCCAACGCATTTGACCGGTTCAAGCATTCCTTTCTTTTCAAAATTATGTCTCGTTTTGGCTTCAATGAAGCCTTCATCAGTTGGATTGCAGCTTGCATTAGCAAACCCTGGATATCTCCTTTAATTAATGGTCATCCTGCTGATTTATTCCAAGCAACCCGAGGCATTAGGCAAGGTTTCCCTCTCTCCCCTTTCCTCTACATTATCTTGGCAGATTCTCTTAGTCGGAAATTAAACCACGAACTTCTCTTAGGCACCCTTCCCGGCCTCCATTTGACCCAAGACTCCCATCCACTCAACCACACTCTGTTTGCAGATGGTTCATT
The DNA here is from genome assembly GCA_027924585.1 of Larix kaempferi. Taxonomy (NCBI): domain Eukaryota; kingdom Viridiplantae; phylum Streptophyta; class Pinopsida; order Pinales; family Pinaceae; genus Larix; species Larix kaempferi. Next base: position 1,439,084 of record BSBM01000660.1, on the reverse strand, counting down.
ATTTTTCGGTGGAGCTTCTTCCATCATAGCCCAAAAATTCAAGCATAATATGAGCATGTACTGCAATGCCTCTGGAGGCAAGATTAACTTACAAAAAAGTGCAGTCTATAACTGGAATATAAACAACATTGTAGCTGCAAAAATCAACAGAATTATGGGAATCAATGTCCACAATCACAGGGACAAATTCACAGATCTCGGTCTTCCTATCACCCATGGCAACTCAAATTATGGAACTTGGGACAATACGATCAACAAAATAAAAAGACAAATCAGTAGATGGGGAGGACATTAGCTCAGTAAGGATGGAAAGGTGATCCTTGTGAAATCGATTATCTCTGCCTCTCCTATCTACCAATTTTCTACCCTCCTAGCTCCAAAAGGATCAGTAAATCAGATAAGTAAATTAATGAGAGATTTCCTATGGTCTGGGGGGAAACAATGAAAATAAACTACATTTAGTGAATTGGGAGACAATTAAGCAGCCTAAACTCGCGGGAGGCCTTCAAATTCGCGATCCTCACCATGCAAACTTGGCACTGGGTGGTAAGCTTCTATGGCAAATACTTCACAAGAAGTGGCATTGAATTAGTCAAGTGGTCAGGAAGAAATATTTACAGGGAACCAATCTAAGATGTCTAGATCAAAATCCTACTTCCAAAGGCTCTAGCACTTGGACTCTGTGCAAAGCAACCTGGGAATTTTTTTCAAAAGAATTATACTGGGTACCAGGCAACGGTAAGAAAATAAATATCTTTAATTGCAGATTGGCTCGCCCATCATGGGATCACAACTTTAAAAGATTTTAGTTCCTGGGACAGTTATGGCAACTGGCATAGCTGGAAAAAGGTAGTTGTTCCTGCACATCTTGAGGTAGCCAAAGACATTCTAATCGAGAAGCTGAAAGGTTGTGCCCCCCTACATTTAACGGCCAGGGATGAACGGGACTGGGGACCAACAGGCTCTTACACGTTTGTCCTCGGATACAAAGCACTACAATCGAACGATAATGCAAGGGAAGATATTGGAAAAATGGTTTGGGATCCATTTGGCGTCCCTAAAATCAATTTCTTTACCTGGACTCTAATTCATTGCAAAATTCTCATAGGCAAAAATCTCAGTAAGAGAGAATTCCACAGACGTTTTTGGTGTTCCCTTTGCCAGAGCAATCTTGAAACACTCAGTCATCTATTCTTGGATTGTCTTTATGCCAAGCTTTCCTGGAACCATCTGCTTCGGGATATCAACATCACCATGCCCTCCTTTACCTCCACCACTCAACTCTTTAATGATTGGAATTCTATTTATCCTGCTCCCCTCTCCAAGGAAAATCTCTGGTACCACCTCTGGATATCCATTCCAAAATATGCATGTTGGAAAATATGGATTGCAAGAAACCAGGCAATCTTCCGAGAAAAGCTGTGTAATCCCTTACAAACTGCAATCCAAGTCAAAGGATTATTGATAGAATGCCTCAATGATTCCAAGTATAGGTCCGCAGCAAACCTGAGCAAGATTGAACTGAGCTGGATAGGAGCAATCCGCCCTCAGCCTAGTAAAGAGTGCCAACCTCGCCATAATCCAGCATGGAAAATCAGACTTACTAATATTGACTTCCAAGAGTGGCGAACAAATCAGGCTAAGGACAGCCTGCATTTCGATGGTGCATCCAAGAACAATCTTGGTGTAGAAGGAGCTAGGGGAGTCTTCTGGAATAGAGAAGGAAATATAAGACTGAAGTATAGGTGGGGTTTGGGCATATGCTCAAATAATATTGCAGAAGCATTAGCTTTGATGAAAGGATGCCAGATCGCCAGAGATCATAAAATCGAAAAGATTCATGTGTTTGGAGACTCTTTGATCATTATCCGAGCTCTCAATACTAACACCAATAGCAATAATCTTCCTCTAGGTCGCTTCATTCAACGAATTCGGCAAATCACGAGTACCTTCACTTTGTTCAAGGCATACCATATTCTTAGAACCTTAAACAATGAGGCTGATACTGAAGCTAATGCTGCTACCAGTCAAAATCAAGGCATTCTCAAGCTATCTAATATGGAAATAGAAGCACAACATATTCCATGACATAGGCACTAATATCATTAGCAATCTTCAAGAATTTCATTTAATCCATTTAGGTTATTTCAGAGTGTTTTTATGCAGAATGCTCTCAGCGAAAGTAAAGAAGGATACATTTTCTCTCATCGAATGATACTAAGGCAGATTTCTTCAGTCAATTGGATCAACTCTATGTATAATTCGAGTTTAAATGATACTAAACTCCTTAAGAAACTCACATAGCAGTAGCTACAGACCAGCATTGTGAAGCCTCTAGAGGCTCTCTGTATTGTGTTCAAAGACATTTAGGCTACTATTAACTTCAGAATCATACTACGATTTGGTCAAACTTCATCTTTTGGAAAGCAGATTGACTCCTCCAACAACGCAGAAGTCTGATTCTTTCTCAATATTTGAAGCAGATAGTTGATCCTTGTGTGTTCGGATCTAAGTACATTCTCAATCTGTTGCATTCATCTTAGCATTATCTCCAGCATCCTAAGTGCTTTATTCAAGTCAAGATTTGGTCTCCTTTCAAAGTATGGAATGCAGATTGTCTCCATCAATTCCATCAATGCAGAAACCTTATTTTATATTCAACGCCTGAAACAGAACGTTGATCCTTATGTATTTGGAATTCAATACATCTTCCGAATGATGCATTCATTGTAGCAATATTCACAGCTATCTCGGCCCTTTATTCAATTTATTTATTTGTAATAAGCTTTATCAGTAAGAGAATAAAGGCAAATTTCCAATAACGGTCTTCTCAGGCCCTGTGTTAAGCATAGCTGAAATTGCTCATAGCCAATTTGGCCATCTATTGTACTCTGCGAATTTGGTTCAAAACCACGGCCTTTCTTTTTAAAATATACGTTTCTGTTAAAAAAAAAAAATGCATATTTCCTACATACTATGGATAACTCTTTAATAACACAAACCAATCTTTTTAATCGTTTCTTGATATGTATGATCAATGTTCTAGAATATACATGCACCACTATTATTTACTCACATAAACATCTTATAAGGACAATGGACTAATCTTATGCAATGGCCTTTATCATTTACTTCTACTCAACTACACATTGACCAATTCAAAATAGTATTCATATACATATCTTCCTTGTGGAATATCACACATACTATCATCATGTCGAGGACATTATGCAACCAAAATATAAATGGTCATCGTTTGTAAAATAAATCGCCTTCATTATCATTAATACTAATCTCATAAATAGTTTGAAAATACATATGCTCCCATTATTATGATAATAATTCTCACATGTACACACGTAATGAAACCACTTACAAGACAATATGATAATCCATATGACATTTACACACGTAGATGAAAGTAATGTACAGGACAACATGACAATCATTACAACATTACCAAGGAAACTCATGCCGAAATATTCATATTTATAAACTTGAAATCTTGTAAATCCATACAACAATAAGAGTACTTATCTAATTGAATAAACTCAAGCGACTGAAGGTATGACTGTGACTTTCCTCCCAACCATTGGCTCCCTGTCCGAAGTATATTTTTGCCACCGAGAGGCCACCCTCGAGCTAGAAATGAATCCACTAGGGAGAAACGAATAACCGAATCTCGAGATCTCCAAGATCCTTTAACTAGGTAAGAATATTTCACTTATAATAATCCAAGATGTGGGATCGGACTCCCGAAGAGTCGTCCCTCCACAAATATATTGTAATAAAATGCATATAAAATATCTATGTAACCCTTAGATACATAGGATCGAACTCATACTGAGTCGTCTCTTCCCAAATTAAACATACACATGATAAACACAAGCAGGACCTCAGATGCATGAAATCGGTTTATACGAGGCAGTCCCTCAGCATAAATATCAAGTACATGGTACCAGATTATATGAAGTTGTCTCGGAGCATCACATATACCTAATTTTGTCAACACATACATTACATCAAACACACGAGATCAGCTTATGTGCAGTCGTCTCTCTCATCTTGAAACATTTACATTCAACGTAGATCTAAGTTTATGCACCAAAGTCTGGGTCGTCTGACTCAGATTGACCTAACTCTAAGTAATGCAGATTTAAGCTCATGAACTGTAATGTCCCCCATTTTGACCCTTGTAATATTTTGGGCTATAATGTAAATAATGTATGCATATTATGTATAATTCCTAGCGTGGAGCTCAAGGCCAAGGCCCCGCTAGTGAACGCTCGATCTAGAAGAGGCAAGTATTTGATATTATGCTACCCATGAGCTAGTGAATCATGGGAATTGTAAATATGCATTTTAATATAAAACCCCATAACTAGCTATGCAATGCAACAAGAGATGGGGGCATGATGTCACAAGGAAATTGGGAGGGAGATATTCAAACCCTTGAGCCAATCAATTCAAGCCAAGTGTCAATGAGAGAACCCATGAACCCTCAACTACCCATGTTGACTTTTGTACCCAATCATTCATCTCTCCCAAGAATTGGTTGAGGTAGTTAATGCCTTGGGGAATGGAGAGGTATGGCTGTCCAAATTCGAGTATGGGCAAGCCACCCTTCCTAGAGATTCATGTTTGGCTTCTTGGGCAAGTAAAGGGCCACGAAATTGCTCCCCAAGCCATTATTCAACCATCAATCTTGCTCCCTCACGAGTTTAGAGCTACATAGGCGTTTTTCTCCAGGGTTTGATGTGTTTTCCTTCATTATCCTAGCTAGGAAGGGCATTTTTGTGTTGTGTAACAGTGGGGAAGAAAGGGAAATTGATTTGGGGACCATAGAGGCTGTTTTGACTCACTGATTGCTTGTATATCTGTGGGAGAAATCATTTTCTTCCCTATGGTCGATTTTCCCTCTCACAAATCCGTTTTTGTTGTGCCTACGTTTTGGGGAAAACCCCTGTCCATCTAGTTCCTAAGTCCCACTGCTGGAAGTGTGTTCCAGAGCCATATCTGAGTTTGGTGTGCAAGAGAATGCTGGGGTTGAGATGGGTATCCATTGCTTTGGGTTGTGCTGTGCTTGAGGGTTCCCTTTTCCTTGTAGATATCATGCCCAACTCAGGGGTGGTCTCTAAGTGCTGAAAGAATACAGGATGGGCAGAGACCTATGGTTGGGAGGAACATTGCAGCGACATAGCTAGTTGTTTGGGACAATTGCACAATAAAGATAAGTGTTTTCTATCTATGTGTTTTCCCTCTGCAAATGAATAATTTCATGACTGTTATCGATGTGATTGAATGCATATGAAAAATGTGTGTGGATGAGTTTATTTCCGTTGTGCATGTTTGTTTGCTTTCCATCTGCACACATCAGTTTTATGGTTGTGAATCTAATGAATATGGCTGAGTTTATGAAAATCCCCATTCAATGGCATCAAGTTCCCTTCCTTGCATTGGGTCCAAGGGTGGGGACATTACAGAACCAATCTCTGAGTTGTTTCCTCTAAGCAAGCAGTGGGGATTGATTAACATTTTAACTAAGAGGTCAATCTCAGAGTTTAACCACTAAATTTTATTTATGAAGGGGAAAAGAGATCGTGCCTCTATGGTGCATATAAAAATACATCATATAATACAGAGAAATGCAGCCAACGCCAAAAAATGTGATCTGTTTAATAAGATCGGAGTATAATGGGTCAACGCCCAATGCTTAGCAAGTTAAGTTCTACAGCAATGCAACTGAGATTGATCATCCAAAAGTAAAGTGAATTATGTATACAACTCTCAAGCTGAGATCGTCAACGATCAAGTTGAGATCGATTATCCAAAAGCAAAGGTTGCTAAAACAATAGATCTATCGATCCAGCCAGAAATCAGAAACCAAGAACCATTCAAGAAACCAGAAAATGTTTATGCAGTACCTCAATAAATATTTACCATAGCTGGACAGGAGAGGAGGCGGAGAAGGAAGAGTGCCCAAATCATCCATACATATTAGGACTTACTTCCACCACAAGTTGCTGCCCCGTCCCATCCTCCACAAGTGGTTGCCCCATTCCATCCTATGAAAATGGGCTAATATCACATCCGTCATCTTTTGCAATAGCGGGTGGATATCACCTCTGGGATTCAACTATCCAACGGGTGGAGATCACCTATGGGATTCAGCGAATATCACATCCCAGAAACCAGAAATCACACCCGTCGGGTTTGCAATAGCGAGTGGAGATCACCTCCAAGATTCAGCTATCCAAACAATACCACGCTATGCCTCTGTATTAAAAACTCTTCAGCCAAAAGTTCTCTCCCTCTCTAAGAGCCCTAAACACAAACCCATACCAGCAAACACACTGACAAAATGATACCAACAAGACATCGACATACATAAATTACACGGCATGAAAAATACCAACCCAGTCCCACACAGACACACAGGAACCTAAATCGAACCAACAAAAGTTCTCCAAAATACACAACAACATATCTTTGTCCGAGAGAGAGCCCCCCCCCTCTCCACCGGCGTGAATGAGTATTAAATGTTAAATTTTCAGAATTTACTTCAATCTGATCTAGGATCTTAACTGAGATAACAACATGTACAGCATATCTACAGCATATCAATCATGGAGACAATAATGCAAGCACACAAGAGACACAAAGATTTACTTGGGAAAAACCATAAAGGTGAAAAACTTCCTCAGAGATAGATAGAGCAATGATACAACCAACCATGAGAGATAGACATAACCTAGCAGCAGATCCTCCTCCTCCATAAGTGCGCCACTCCTCCTTGAGTGCATGAGTGAGAAGTGAGTGAGCAAATAGAGTGCCTCCCGCTCTCTATTTATACTTGACTTGACTTGCCTTTTTACCTAACTCATGTAGGCTCGAACTTAACCACATAACATAATGCTGACTGGGCCGACCCCCAATAGGGTGGTCTAATAACCCTTTGACCCACATGGCCGACCCCCAATAGGGTGGTCTAATAACCCTTTGACCCACATGACTTATACAAGGCCGACCCCAAACAAGGTGGTCTAATAACCCATCAAGTATAAGTTACGACACTTACAATATAAATGACGACACTTCCGTATAGAGGAATAATAACATCTCTATAGGAACACAATATACATATATGTGAAATACATTCCGAAGTTACATATACATCAACACCCCCTCTTAACTAGGAAGGTATTTCTCAACACAGTTCTTCTAGCACAAGTCATCTTCTCTGGATCATCGTCACTGGATAATCGTCATCGAGTCATCATCATCGTCACTGCTGCTGCTATCTCAATCAATCTCTGAATCTACTCGTCATAGGAAGTTCTACAGAGCCAGTCCTTTTTCATACTGGATGTAGGCCCACCACCTGCAGGTCTTCGTCATCACTGGCCATACTGTGGAATCCTCAGGACTTTACGTGCGTCACAAAACCTCGAAAGAGCATCCCAGGCTGTTACGAGCACATAGCTCTACCTATAGGATCTCCCAGGGCAACGAATTACATGTGACCTCACCACAAAACCTCGCAAGAGCATCCCAGGATGTTACGAGCACACAGCTCTACCTATAGGATCTCCCAGGGCAACGAATTACATGTGGTCATGGCAAAACCTCGCAAGATCATCCCAGGAATGATTACGGGCACATAGCCCAACCTATCGGATCTCCCAGGGAAACGAATTACATGCCATAGGACAAAACCTCGCAAGAGCATCTGCCAGATATCCTAGGGCGCTATTATATGCCATAGGAAAAACCTCGAAAGACTATCTGCAGATCTCCCAGGGCAATGAATTACATGTCCTCCCAGAGCAAAACCTCGAAAGAGCATTTGCCAGATGTCCCAGGGCACTGAATTACATGCCATAGGCAAAACCTCGAAAGACCATCTGCAAATCTCCCAGGGCAACGAATTACATGCTCATCTGCACAACCTGATCCACGGCCATAGAGTATCAACCTGATACTCACCATACATCATCCTGATGTATCCATGATCATCCTGATCATCATCACTGCAACGTCCTGCTGCATGTCATCTGGAGCAACATCCTGAAGCTCGTCATCTATGATCATCCTGATCATCACTGCAACATCCTGCTGCATGTCATCTGGAGAAACATCCTGAAGCTCGTCATCTATGATCATCCTGATCATCACTGCAACATCCTGCTGCATGTCATCTGGAGCAACATCCTGAAGCTCGTCATCTATGATCATCCTGATCATCACTGCAACATCCTGCTGCATGATCCACCTGATCATCAATGCATCTACCTGATGCATACCAAGGATCATACATGATCCTCCTGATCATCAATTTATCCACCTGATACAAATACATGATACATATCATCATACATGATCCTCCTGATCATCAATGCATCTACCTGATGCATACCAAGTATCTACCTGATACATATCATCATACATGATCCTCCTGATCATCAATGCATCTACCTGATGCAAATATAAATACATGATACATATCACCATACATGATCCACCTAATCATACAATGTATCCACCTGATACATATACAGATACATGGTCCAAGCATCCAACATGATGCATATACAGATACACATGATCCAACTGATCATATCCAGCATCCAACATGATGCGTACATACATACATAAAAATGATCCAACTGATCATATCCAGCATCCAACATGATGCGTACATACATACATAAAAATGATCCAACTGATCATATCCAGCATCCAACATGATGCGTACATACATACATAAAAATGATCCAACTGATCATATCCAGCATCCAACATGATGCGTACATACATACATAAAAATGATCCAACTGATCATATCAAGCAGAAACCATAACATCATCCTGATGCTCATCATCCAGCGCTTACATCCATAGCCATGTGAAGGATCCTCCTTCCAACATGCTTGGAATGGCTTCAGCAAATGTGTCCATCACTTCTTCCTCGAAGTGTCCTCGATCTGAAGAACGCCAAGCCTCTCTCTGAAGTACTTGAACTTCACCCAGGCTAGCAGCTTCGTCATCACATCTGCAATCTGCTCGTCCGTCGCAACATACAGAAGCTTCACAGCTCCTCTCTGCACCATATCCCTGATATAGTGATATTTGATCTCTATGTGTTTCGACCTGTCATGAAACACTGGGTTCTCGGACAGCTTCACACAACTCTGGTTATCACAGAAGATACCAGTAGCCTCCAACGGGAGATCAAATAACTCAGACAGTAGCTTCCGTAGCCATACTGCCTCACAACTAGCTGAACAGGCTGCAACATACTCTGCCTCAGCTGTACTCAATGCTACACAGGACTGCTTCCTGCTAAACCAAGAGATCACACCTGATCCCATACTGAAGCAACACCCAGATGTGCTCTTCCTATCTGCAGCATTGCCAGCCCAATCTGAATCAACATAACCCTGCAGGTTAAACTTTTGATTCACCTCATACCTGAGTCCATAATCCACTATACCCTTCAGGTACCTCAGAACATGCTTTACAGCAACCAGGTGAACACTCCTCGGATCCGTCAGGAACTGGCTCAATGTGTTCATAGCAAAGCAAATGTTTGGTCTCGTGTTTGTCAGGTACATCAAGGACCCAATCATCTGACGATACAAAGAGACATCAACCGGCTCAGATGAAGCATCACATAGAAGCTTCAGATTCGATGCCATAGGTGTGGCCATATCCTTGCAGTCCATCATCCCGAACCTCTTCAGGATCCCTACTACATACTTCCCTTGTCCAAGGAAGATTCCATATGCACTCTGCCACACCTCCATGCCAAAAACAAATAGTGCATCATCCCCAAGTTCTTCATCTCGAACTTGGAAGAAAGCTTCCGCTGTGTGTCGGCAATCAATCTATCTTTACCTGTAACAAACAGGTTATCTGCATACAAAAGTAGTATCATTGGATTGCCTTCTTCAACCTTATAGAAAAGGTTGGAATCTGCTTTACTCTTGGTAACACCCAAACTGGATAGAAAGCTGTCTATCCTACCATAACAAGTTCTGCACACATATATGACTACACCATGCTGTCTTGAGATCCATCTGGTGCATCTTCTATTTCATCACTTTTATATTTCTCAATGCTGCCATCTGCAACATGCTTGATCTGATAGTTCCATTTGGAAGTCATAACAAACTTCTCTTCACATCTTGGGACTACATCCCAAACATCATTCTTCATGATCGATGGATCATGGCATTCCATTTCTTCATCCCAGATCCTGGGAACTTCAATATCTTCAATAAATAAATTTGTTGCTGAACAAATGTTGTAGTTCTTCTTTTGTAGGAGATGGCATACGATCTTTCCTACACAACAAGTTAAATTGCATGATTAGAAAACATCTCATAGTTTTCAGAACAAATTCTTACACATAAATAAATATGTCATACAGTCATGCAATTATCTTAGCCAATGCTTCAATACAACATTTATCCATATCCTGTAACTTTCTAGATGCCTTCCAATCTCTACCAGAACATTGTTAAGAGTGTGCACAACTCCCAACATGTCAGCAAAGAGGTTTCATTCTAGATAAGTAGCAATGGAATGTTGTACAGTGCCATAGGCTACTTACTCATGCATATTAGTAGTATACTGTTCATTAATGTAATTATTCTAATATGCACAATACATATCCTAAGTCTAAGACCATGAGCATATACATCATTGAACAATTTTATTTAAACAAATATGTAAGAAATGATAATTAAAATACTTATCTTTGTTTGTTCGTTGGGTGGACTCCCTCTGAGTCTTCGCTTCCTTGCAGGAGCTGCTAGAGTCCTAATCTGAAGTAGCTTCTTCTACACCTTTCTGTTGTGGAATGTAGAGAGATGGACAACTCCCTCTGAATATCTGCATCCTTGCATAAACCACTAGAGTGTACTCTCTCTTGATCGTTGCTTCTTGGATTACCTGTTCTTGAACTCATATTCATCCTTGGTCCCTATGCATGCTTATTAGTATCATGAATGTGTTATCCTTGTGATCTCATATAAAATCATACATTCATTAGTATGCTATTAAAACACAATAATCTCAAGCATATATAGTCATGATCATTTCAAACAGAAATAATAAGCATTAGCATTCGAGGTTTATGTAGGATTCTTATGGTTAGTCAAATCATAACATGTCTAAACCTGCAATTACTCAAACCTATGACTCTTCAGGTTAGTTGAATCATCAATCAAGATAAGAGATATAATATGCATAAAACCATGATTATTCAAACCTATGACTCTTCAGGAATAATCATTATCAACAACAGTATAAGATCCTAACACAAGGTAGGATTCTAGCTTGATATAGGAAAAACATACCTGGATTAGCATGCTAGCTATTTATGTCTAACATACCCGTATAATGTCTTTTGTTTCTCTTCAGTGACTTGTGCTAGTAACCTGCATGTCTCATAAGTTAACCATTGTATAAACAAGTTATACATACCTCATAAATGGATCTTGTATGAGATCCATGACAATGGATGAATCTTTGTCCTCATGTTATCATGATCATATGTTCTTGGACCAGAACATGAATTGTCTTTATTGGTGTACCTTTCATGTTAGTAGACAACATAAACCTCATACAACACCATAATGTATTAGTATGATCATAAGTGTCAACACCCTAACCAATGAATATCTTCTATCATGCATTCATAATTTTGTTAAGGTGATACGACAAATCTAAAAACAAAATTGTACTTAATCGTAATAACATGAAGACAAACATACCATAAAATTAATCATGAACAAATATCGAAACATACCTCGATGAGTCATACCTGTTGAGATCGCTTGAAATCTTCTTATGTAAGGCCTTAGCTTCATCTCCCTCTGAAACAGGAACTTCTTCACTCATGCAGATGATCAATCCATCTTCTTCTAGGATTAACCCAATCCACTTGATTTTCAAGAATTGGACCTGGAGCTGGATATGGGTTTGTCAGAGAAACCCCAAAAATTCAAACTTTGAATTTCAAACTTCCGAAAGGATAGAAATATGCGCCTTGATGAGCTGATCAAAATGGTATATTCAGAATTTGAAAACTGCAAAGTTTCACTCCTCAATTTTGCCTTTGAAACTTCCGAATTCACTAGACGTGACCCTGAATTGGGGTTTGATGAAGCCCGCTCTTCTGCCCAATCAAAATGTTTGATCCAAAGCTCTAAGCTTCTATTTTTCTGAGGAGCTTCCAGCCGTGGTCACAGATTTCAAAAATTCTCATTTTTACAGAAGCCCTAATTTTCCACTTTTCTGATCAATGTCCCGAACTAGGGTCTAATCAAGACCGGCCTTCTACCCAACCAAAAATTCTGACCTTGGTCTCTAAATTTCTATTTTGATGAGTAGCATCCAGCCGTGGTCTCCGATTACAAAAATTCCAACTTTCTCCAAAGCCCTAAATTCCGGAAGCCATGAATGAAGGTACCAAAAAATAATTCTGTTTTGACAGAAATATGTACCTGATTGTTTCTGGTGTAACTCTAAACTTTTTGATCCACAGGGTTTGAAAACGTTTCCTGAGATAGCCTGACCTGTTATCTTTCCATCCTGACAGGTCTGACCTCAATTGGATTCTCTGAGAGAGATTTATGCCAAATGTCGCAACGTGACCTGTTTATGGGATAATACAGGAGAGCGCACTTGTACGGAGTTCCACGTGTCACTGGTTCAACTTCGGCCTCTAAAAAAGTTTTTTGAGATAGTACAGTCTGTTTACTACCTGTCACTTTTTACGAAATTTCATTTGGAGCTTCCTAGCCCAAGTTATGACCTTTTTCCCAAGGTCACCTGATTTTGACTCAGATCTGGAAGAGGCAGAAACCCTATATTGCACAGATCATAAATCACAAAGTACAACGAATTAGAGGTTTTCCTTTGGACACAAGGTACCTGGAGATTTAATATTCGTCCTGTAACAATTTCAGATCCGAAAACTTCGCCAAAACGGATTTATAGCGAAAGTGCTACGATGACTGGTTTTTGCTATATCAAGCCCTAGCATCGTAAGTGCAACAAGTGTCATACATGCCATATCATGCCTTCTTTCAGGCTAGCTCTGATACCATGTTAAATTTTCAGAATTTACTTCAATCTGATATAGGATCTTAACTGAGAGAACAACATGTACAGCATATCTACAGCATATCAATCATGGAGACAATAATGCAAGCACACAAGAGACACAAAGATTTACTTGGGGAAAACCATAAAGGTGAAAAACCCCAATAACTTCCTCAGAGATAGATAGAGCAATGATACAACCAACCATGAGAGATAAACATAACCTAGCAGCAGATCCTCCTCCTCCATAAGTGCGCCACTCCTCCTTGAGTGCATGAGTGAGAAGTGAGTGAGCAAATAGAGTGCCTCCCGCACTCTATTTATACTTGACTTGACTTGCCTTTTTACCTAACTCATGTAGGCTCGAACTTAACCACATAACATAATGCTGACTGGGCCGACCCCCAATAGGGTGGTCTAATAACCCTTTGACCCACATGGCCGACCCCCAATAGGGTGGTCTAATAACCCTTTGACCCACATGGCCGACCCCCAATAGGGTGGTCTAATAACCCTTTGACCCACATGACTTATACAAGGCCGACCCCAAACAAGGTGGTCTAATAACCCATCAAGTATAAGTTACGACACTTACAATATAAATGACGACACTTCCGTATAGAGGATTAATAACATCTCTATAGGAATACAATATACATATATGTGAAATACATTCCGAAGTTACATATACATCAACATTAAATACCCTCTGCCCAGAGGTAGATGCATCGAGTCTTGCTGTACAGGGTGACAAATGGCACTCCAAGGGAAATTCGACGTTGATGCCAACCCCCAACAAGACGACAGGTGAATACTTTATCACTACAATTCTTAATTTGCAATCTACTTAAATCAAAGGAACAACTCTCAAGAAATATATCCATGGAGATCCTTGAACAACAAACGAATCCCTTTACTGATTGTTTCAAAACAAATTCTTCTTTTGAATGGGACACGACCGTCCTTAGAAAGAGGACAATTGTCTCCTTTAATTTAAATCCACTTCCCATGCTTGATGAGGATCGGCTCCCTCTCTCTAGATATGCCACGACCTTCATCCCCGAAACCCTAACTATCCTTCTTGTTTAAAGAATAATATTTTATACTATGGCATGTAAAATTTCCAGTAAATAACCATATGCTCATATATATATATATAATATACTTTTCTCCAAATGCAATTATTATCCTCTCCCTTTCGAATATAAATGTGTATATATATTAAAGTATTTTCTTATACATTTTTCTATATAATGTATTAAAATAAATACAAGATATTATTTCAACTAAATAATATCTTAAAAAAAAAGATGGCATATATATATATATATATTGTATCTTCTTAAGGGTACTAAGTGTATATCTTGGAGGTGTCTACCCAAACCAAGATAATAATAATAAAAACGATTACTTAGTCCCAACTTAGGATAAATAGTTAGCTTATGAAAATTACTAGATAGTGGGATTTGACGATGTAAACCTTTGGCATCCTTTGTCGGAATCATTCCGAGCATATTTTTACATAATAGTTCTTAGAAATAGTTAACCTAGTGTTAACCATTGGGTCTTAGGAGTCATTTACTGCCTTTATGTGGTTAATGGTATCTTATGTATCCTTCTTTAGGACTACTGATAACTTAAAACTTAAATGAATTTTAGTGAACATCAGTGTTCACTTAACTGCTTGCGGCACCAAGATGACATCTGTCATCAAACTCATGGTCTAACTAGCCATTGGACTTCCCGCCTAGTGGATTCGGTTGCCCCATCGTTTAGTTGAGTCAAAACCTTTGATCTCCCAAGTCTATAATCCACCATTACAACTTAGGAAATTAAACACAAAACTTGCAAGGTTTACTAGTGGGGCCTTGGCCTTGAGCTCTTCACCAAAAACACTTACATAGTTACATTTTTAATTACAAGTTATAGGGTTAAAAGTGGGATGTTACAGTTGCAATAAAACTTATGCAAAGAAAATTTTCCATATTTCAATGAAGTATTGAGTGAGTTAAGATTTGGCTCCTTTACTTTTAGCTAATAGGTATTGAATTTAGGAGTGGATTTCTCGAATAATGGATTAACATGCAACAAAAATCTAAGCTTATATCATCAAGCATGTGGGTTTGTTTTTGTCTAGGACACCGATCAAGGTGTCCATTGGACACAAGTTATGGATGCCATTGAAATGTTGGTATGCATGTCACTTTGTGGTGCTTATGGTTTCCAAACAAATAGTGGTGATGACATGCACATGTAGAGTTTATGCCATTGATAAGAAATATACAGCTACTGAAAAATACCCTCTTTCTATATCACTTTAAGGAACCAATGGTTTATGTCACCGAGATGACAACATCTTTATTTGATAGGACGCGACCTCTAGGTAATATATTCTTAAATATACATAGATTATGATGAGTATCGCATTACCTATGTTGTGCATTCACAAAAAAAGGAAGCTTAAATTGGTAAAAAACATAACAGTATCAACATAGACTTCACATCCACAGTTATCAACTTGCTTGAATTATTGTTAGTCCCAAATTCATTTTTAGAAATTGGTTGTAGCCCTTATTCAAGAAATCCCTGTGCTCTTTTTACAAATGAATCCATATAGGGAGTTGGCTTTGTCTTGGAATACAAATGAAATGCATTGGTACATGCCATCTATAAAGAAACAAATAACCTCTGTACTTTCTTCAATAAGCTCTCGCATACTTTTAAAAACCATATCCAAACTTAATTGTGGAACACATCCATGCATATATGTATGTATGTATATATGTACGTCTAAATTTCTCCTAAACGTGTTGTAAAAGGATCAGCTAAGGTTGGAAAGATTGTTATGGTCTTTAAAATATCTATAAAGAAGCTTAGTAGAAAAAATAAGTTTCCTTTTCACATGCTTATTATCCTAGTGATTGTGTATGGTTGGGAAGTCTAGGGTTCTAGTATTTCTAGGGATACTTGGACGAAAATCTAGTAAACCCATCACATGCAAAGAGCAGGTACTTATTGTACAAGTATAATGTAACACCCTCCTTTGACAGAGTTGACTGACTAGACTTTGAGGGCCCACTTATATTGAAGTGACCCGGTTAAATAAACTTGAAAAATATGTTATGCTTTATTATTTGAATAAAAATTGTTGATTGACAAGCAAATGATCATTATGCTCAATTGATTGAGAAATATGAATTAAATATTATGTTATGAATAAATTAAAGAAATGATGCTTTTATTTCCATACATGTGAATAAATGCCACTTGTTTAACTAGAAATTGAATAAAGATGAATAATGCATGATGATATACTTTATATGGTGCAGCGCTACTAATGTGCGCTTTGATTGATCTGGGTGGATATCGGTGGCGACCCACCTCTTCCAACTGGCTCAAAACAGTCTTCTGGCAATTTTGGTAATTTACTATTTTTAGCAGTTTTTCGGGTCCTGAATTCCGGAGTTGTTTTGAGGCCCTAAACGACGTTTTTTGGGGAATCTTTCTTGGTGAGTGGCCTCATTTTCCATTCAAAGCATATTCCTCGGATAGATCTTTCCAACGAGCTATCGTGCGACCCAAACGGAGATTGTATGTCAAAGTTACGCCCCCGGGAAGTTGATACACCAAACTACCCAAAACGGGGTCCACAAAACTGTTGGCTTTTCATCTTCCGGGGTTAGGGTTTTGGATTTTGGGTATTGTAAAAAGGCCTTCAGAGCCTCATTGTATTCACCTTGGCATGAATGAGCACAGCGGCCACATCTCTTCTCAGAGATAGCTATTACCATTCTAGCTATTGTATTTTACAGTCTGTTCTATTTCCGCTATTTAATAGAATATGTGTTTACTGTATCGTTGTGTTCTCTGCAATATATCTCTGTATTTGATTATGTATATGCTCTTTTATTTCGTTCCCACATAAATTCGAATCATTGAGTGTGTGTAGTGGCATGTAAAATGAATTACCGACTGACTCTCAAATGGAATAAAAGGGGGTCGTAAAGAACGGGAAACATACATAAGGGTACGACTAATTGTCAGCTCTAAAATAGCATCCCACGTACGAGTATGAAATCCCTATCAGCTTTACTCAGGTAGTGTGTCACGTACGAGTGAGGCCATGTGTCACGTCCCCGATCCCCTTAGTGATCTTTAGAGTGATGGGGGAACAACCTGATACTCTTTTTTTTTCTTCCAAAACTGATCCACAGCTCTAATCTTTTGCACAACCGCAATTGATCTTTGGTCCACAACTCCGCAATTCGCAAGCAGAAATCCGCAGGCGCAAGTTAGAATTCGGAAATCCGATTCCCAAAATATACAGCATTGAAAATGCCTCTTCGACTTCCACAATCCGCGATGCGAGACTCGAAAATTCGAAGCACCAATTACTAGACGTCGAAAATGCCTCTCAGACTTCCGCAGTTCCGCATTCCGCAATGCGGGACTCGGAACGTGAGAGTGCCAATTACACGGCATTGAAATCGCCTCTCCGACTTCCACGATGTGGGACTCGGAACATTGGAGCGCCAACTACATGGCGTCAAAATCTCCTCTCCGACTTCTACGGTTCCGCATTTCGCGATGCGGGACGCAGATCATCGGAGTGCCAACTACACAATGCCAAAATCTCCTCTCCGACTTCCGCAGTCTGCGATGCGGGAGTCAGAAAGTCGGGACGTCGATTCACCAATTCGACGATTTATGCCTCTTAATTCCGCACTCCGCATCCACGATGCGGGAGTTGGAAGTCGGAACCACCATGCATAACTCCAAATAACCACCCTTCCGGATTCCACAATCCGCAGTCCGCATGCGGGACTTGGAAAGTCGGAACCCCCACTGCACAAATTCCCCAGCCCATAACTTCTTCATCCTAGGTCCAATTTGGGAAAATATGGTACCATTAGAAAGCTCTTAGGGAGAACTATGCAGCTGAAGGGTCTTCATCCACACCTAAGGACTTTGTTCCTACCATTATTCCACTCCAAAAGATTACCTTAAGCCCCATCTATGCCTCTTTACTACTCTGTGAAGAAGCTCTACTCCATTTTGCCCTGTCCTCTCCCCTTAACATGGTCCACAGGGGGTTTATTCCTTTCCCAAGTCCTTGATGGAGTATCTCGCACACTTACCAGGATTATCCCTAATTCGTCAATTTATGATTTAAAGACCATTACACCCATGAAAATGCAAATTTGCAGAAGCATAACAAGTCACTCTTGTATGCAGATTCATACACCAATGAACATAGGAGGATGAAACATTATCCACACACATAGAATGGAATACATCAACCTATTTATCCCAGGGATATTGATGATCTAACATGTTGAGACTTAGCACTACTCATCAAGCCTAAATAAATATGAGTGCTAACATGATATAAACATGCAAAGGTGCAGAAGTATGGCAATGAAATGCACAGCAGAATGACAACATAATGCATAGGCATTCATCCCTATCACTCATTTGGATCAAATCATACATATTGACATAAATAAACACTCATGCATAGATGTAGAATAGACATCATTCAAGGCACACGGAAAACTTATCTCTTTATTGAAATTTCTAAGCAAATTAGCTATGGACTGCAACATTCCAACCCAACCATAGGTCTCTTCCCAGCCTGTATTATTTCAGCACTCAAAGACCACCCCCGAGCTGGGGCTATGTATCCAATAAGGAGTTCCACTCAGGTTCACTCACAACTTGGTTCACAGTAAATCAGGGCCATTAGCACATAGCTAGCCTTGTCAAGCAAGTGGGGAAAGTAGGTAAGGTTTTCTAGGTCAATAGAATCCTCCACAGGGCTATGGGAATATCCCAATGACCTCATCCAGTTTCAGACACCCCCATCACCATTCTCAGCCTAAGTAAGATCCCCTTCACTACTGCGCAGTCCCTAGGGTGCCCCTTCCCTTAACACTGACCTAGCAAGTGTGGCTGGTCTTGACTGCTAAATCAAGATAATTGAGCCCTCAATGGTTCAAGAATGCAACACTAAACCTTATTGGTCTCTTCCCCATGATTTTATGGGCGTCTCACCCACTCAAATCCACCCAAGGATTCAGACCTATGGATTTCTCCTCGATCTTCCTTTCCACGCCAATTAAGGACGATCTTAGCTCTGTAATTCGTGGCCTTACTCAGGATCGCAATTTTTGGTTTTCTTCTTCTCTGCTCGGTCTGCTAGGTCACCTAAGGGTTCAACTAATGCTTGTATGAGCAACCCGGGTCTCGAGATGAGGAATATGTCCTCCATGAGGTAGGGTGGCTTATGGGACAAGCAATCTGAGCCCCATACCCTGCCTTACGGATTTCAGGGTTGTCCCATACTCTATTTGCCTCATGAACAGTTCTCTGCAGTACTTAGCTTATAGCAGCATTCAATGGAAACTAGGACATTCAAAGGGTTCTCAAGGTGACATATGGCAGTCTAGGGTTCCATTCCGCAACCCCCTCACCACTACCTAGTGGATGCACATAGCCCCCTCATTTAGTTGCATCCATAGCCAACCCTTGGTATTTTTATTTACATGGTATCATTTACATTTTCCATGGCTTACTAGCACATGGATAGCATAATACCAAATACTTTCCTCTAGATAAAACCTGAGCATCCACTAGTGTGGCCTTGGCCTTGAGCTACACACTAGGGAAAACAGACATTGTATGTATACAATATTTACATTGAAGCCAATAAACCCTAAGGGTCAAAATAGGGGCATTACACCATGATGATTTGGTCGCGTACGATGTGTTGAGCGGCGCACAATAAGGAACATCTTATTCGTCAATCGCCATTAGTCTCCATAGAAATGTAGTCAGATGATTACGGTAACGATTCCAAATTGCTACATCGCACTCCCCACATGAGGACATGGACAAAAAAGTTGTCAAAACAACCCATAGACGCGATACCTAGACAACGACAAGAAATGGTACTACTTGCATACTTGCACTAAACATTAGACACATATTTGAATTTTGCTATTTAAATTTGAGCAAGTATTAAGGGGGGGATATTTTGAGGTAAAATTCATGTGCACCGACTGATTTAGGAAGACGTGCATTGAATAAATATCAAAAAGAAATAAATAAGAGATATTTGATTTTGGAGCAAATCTAGATTGGTAGATATTCTTGAATTTAACTCCACATGCACCCACTGATTTAGGGATGGGATTTTAGACTAAAGAGACAACTAAGAGTGAATTGAGGAACTTATGTGCACTACCATGTGAAGGTGAGACATGGTTGCATGATAATGAATATTAGAAAATTAATAAAATAATTAATTTTGCATGAGACGACACATGTCATCAAGGATCTTTCTATTTAAGAAAGAAGGAATAAAGAGGAAAGGCACCTCTTGCTCCCTAATGTTGGATAGATTCTGTAATGGAAATTTGAGAATAGTGTGATCTATGTGAGTTTGGTTGAGAATTACTTTGGAGATTGGGGGGTCTCTTTTGAGCTTTTGGACTTGTATGTTCTTTGCGACCTAGTATTAGCACAGGGGACTAGGAGGAAGAAGACTACTCCCGGTGTGGTAGGGAGATAAACCAAGGAGTCCTACGGTAATTGCGTCAAGAGTTGATTGGATTGGAGTGGCAACAAGGTCAACGTCTCTAACTTATGCAGGATCAACCATCCGGATAGGCTATTTGTGGTTATTTTTATTACCTTAAAGATTTGTTTATTCGTTTATTGGAAATTTATTTATGCACATAGAAATGTTATTTTCTTATACTATCATTTGTATTTGGGACTTAGATAAGCCAACGTAAATACTAGCTATGCTAATCTTGGTATGAAAGAATTGTGGTTCAGTTAAGTTGAGATTTCACCTTTCAGATTTATGGATTGAGGCTGGAGAGAGGTTTAGTTAGGTTCAGATCTTCTTAGATCTAGTTATAGTATTACATTGTTGAGTTTTAAAAAAAATCGTGTATTTTTTTATCAAGAACTCGATCTAACTTAGATCGAGTGTGTAAATATTATTTGAAATCCATGTATTGATTGAAAGAAAATGTAATAATATTTGTGCTTGGGTCTGCATAGACCAAGTTACCTTTAGCGAAAGACTTATTTTTTCTCTGTAAATATTTGTTTAAAGTTTGAAGGGAAATTTTATGGACAAACCGAGTTATCTTTAGCGAATGATTTATTTTTTCTCTGTAAATATTTGTTTAAAGTTTGCACAGAAAATTTATGCACAGACAGAGTTATCTTTAGCGAATGATTTATTTTTTCTTTGTAAATATTTGTTTAAATTTTGCAAAGAAAATTTATGCACAGACCGAGTTATCTTTAGCGAATGATATCTTTATGCTCTGTAAATATTTGTTTAAAGTTTGCAAAGAAAACTTATGCACAGATCGAGTTGTCTTTAGCGAATGATTTCTTTTTTTATCTATAAATATTTGTTGAAAGTTTGCAAGGAAACTTTATGCACAGAATGTTATCAGACCCCAGGAAGTTATACGCTTGAGAGGGTTAAATTTCATCACTTATTTTTCTCTAAGCTAACCATTGTACCACATGCAGTTATAGAGATTTCAGTAGAATGAGATCATAGATCCATTGGTTTGAAAGTTTAAAGTACTTATTATATTGTGCTACAAGAATTGAGAGGGATCCAATTTCTTGAGGTGTAATTTTTTTTGTTTTATCTTAAATTTTTTTACACATTAAGAAAAAAATTACCCCTCAAGAAATTGGATCCCTCTCTTTTAATTTTTTAATTATTTTTTTATTTTATTTTTGATAAGTTATGAGCGAACATGAAATTTTTAATTACTTTTGATTTTTTATAAGTTATGCGCCGACATGGAAATATAACGTGACAAACGTGACAAATGTGACAAACGTTACAACATCTCCCCCATACTGGGTTGTAACGTAACGTGACAAATGTGACAAACGTTACAACATCTCCCCCATACTGGGTTGTAACATAACGTGACAAATGTGACATGTGACATCCGTTACAGGATCTCCCCCATACTACAAACGTGACAAATGTGACATGTGACATCCGTTACAGGATCTCCCCCATACTACAAACGTGACAAATGTGACACGTGACATCCGTTACAGGATCTCCCCCATACTATTACTTTTTACATTTTATTACTTTTGAAAACATTACATGTGACATGTGACTTCTGTTACAGGATCTCCCCCATACTGGGTTGTAAGCACCTCGTTTACACTCGGTGCAAAAATCCCTTGTAGAACGGAATCGTAGATACGCCAGTTAAGAGATGGAATTTATTTATTATATTACCCATACCGGGGTCATTGATTGACGGTTGATTGGGTAACTAAGTATACTATGTATTGATCCTGATCGGATCAACACAAGTGCTACTGCAATCATCGTGAATCTATATAAACATAGTATTATCCTTCTAGAAGTTGAACTATACCCTGCGTTAACTAAGATCCTAATCGGATCGGACAGGAGTCAACAATTAACAATTGTTGTATTTTATTCGAATATTACCGACACAAGGAATGTATCATGCTAAGGCTTACTTAGATATTGACTGGATCGTATTATTGTTAATTCGATTATGATTTTTATCCCCTTGGCATTAAACCTTGACTATCTATTATTATTTGCATCAAATCCCATGGTGCGGTATCCATGTGATGTCGCGGTTGTGTATCGGGCCTGTTTTTTACTTGAGATGTCCATTATGATGAAAGCCTGAGATCTTTTTTTTCACAGAAAAATATAACTTACTATTAATATACGAAATAGTAAATAACACCAGCTGACATAAATATACAAACTGCTCACAATCCGGCCCATAAGAGCATATGTGACATGTCAATCAGATAGGCAGATGTGCCAATATCAACATCAGAAAAGGTCCAAAATAAATGTCAAAGGTCCACAAAATATATCATGAATCCCTCCCAAAGGAGAAACGGATTCATCAATCACCAGAAGCATCATAGTGTCCAACCAAAAAATAGGATCACAAGTACAGACAGCCATAGCTGCCAATCACCAAAAATATCAAATAAAATATCCAACAGTGCTAAATATATCAAAGCGCAACCAATCTCATCTGACTATAGTGCCGCAAAAAGTGGAAGTATATAAAAACGTCCAACAAGGAGTTGGAGCCAGCCCCTATGTGAGATCTGCACATAGAGCTAAATAGAGCATGTAAGTATAATAACTCGCCTAATAAGGTACAAAAAAACATCATAATAACATATAAAGGAAATAATATGAACATAAAGTATCAAGTCCAGTGTAGATGATAAGATCCCTGTGAATACAGAATATCCCCCCGCCATTCTTGCCACATGATGACCCCAACCTCAGAGTTAAGTGCCATCTTAGATAGCATGTCCGCCTCCATATTAGCTTCCCGGAATACATGTTCAAAATGAATGTGTTGGAAATCTTTGATAAGCATCTGGGCCGCATCCATCCAGTGTTTAAGAAGCATAATATTTAGTGTGGTCTTGCCTCTCGCCCATGAGATAATAGATAAAGAATCGCCAAAAACCACAAGAGCAGTGATCTTTCACTTGCGAGCCCAGAAAAGTAAAAGCCAAAGGGCACATAACTCGCTCCTGGTATTTGAACCATTGCCCAAATTAAGCCAAGTATGGATGGAGACATCATTGGAAATGTGAATAATGGCACCCGCTCCACCCCCCCCATATCGACCCACAGCAGCACCATCAAAGAAGCCGCATGGGTATATCAGCACAGGGGGAGCATGACGAAGATTCCCATCCGGCCTACCTCTGCCCCCAACAGCTCCGTGGATAGAAACATATTCATTATGTGTAGCAAGGGTTTTAAAGCATAGCCCATCCCTAAAAGGGACACTATTCTCTAATATATACAGGTTTCTAGCTTTCCAAACCTCCCGAATCATAGAATAAGGTAATTCTGTACTCCCAGTAGCATGGCGAGACCAAGCAACGAGACAATCACTAAGTGTGCAGTAGTTCCAATGAAAATGTATACCATCTTTGTTTGCAATTAAAGTCCAAAGTTCCCTTATGAATGTACAGGAAGTGAAGAGGTGGTCCACCGTTTCCTCCTGTGTGCAACAAAGGGTGCACCATCCCGGACCACAGAATCCACGCCGACAGAGATTGTTCCAAGTTAAAATCCTGTTATTCAATGCAAGCCATACAAAGCATTTGATTTTGAGGGGCAAGACAAGTTTCCAAATAGTTTTATCCCACCAACGAACCAAAATCTAACACTCAGCAAATAATGCATCATATGCCAATCTTGCAGAAACATTTCCATCTGCCACATCCCACGTCCATACTAATCTATCAGGTTCATCGGATAACCTCATATTAGATTGGAATATCGGCCTAATATACTCATTCCATTCGGTCCTCAAGGAACCCGTAAGACCCAGATGAGCAGCCGAGATCCACTGAGGTCGTCCATCCCCATACCAACCAGCCACATGTGCTAAAGTGTAATAGCCATTCGCACAGAGGTGTGACCTCAATTCCACTGACAGAGTGTGTCTCGAAGATCCCCCCAAGAACGGATCCAGTCCCAACTTAATATCACGTCCATTACCAGGCATCCAGGGAGTCCAATGTACAATAATCCTGAAGGCACCCAGCAGTCCATTCTAGATATTTGAGACACCCACAGTTGTAGGTCTGTTAATACATAGCCATTTAGTCACCGTAATATTTCTCAGGTATTTGGCTCTGATGATTCTTCCCCAGATCGATTGGTCAAAGAGGACTCGCCAAAGACTCTTTGCGTGCAGGGCCATAACAAACAATTCAATATCCTTAATATTCCATCCGCCCAAATACCAGGGGCGAGCCAGTACCTTCCATTTCATTAGATGAAATTTCTCCTGATTTTCACCACCCGACCATAAAAAGCTGAAAACCTTCCTCCTGATAAGGTTCAGGATGGTACGAGGAATCTTGCACAGAGAGAACCAATATACACCTAAGTTCTGCAATACGGCTTTCACCAGAGTAAGCCTGCCACCCAGAGAAAGATGCCGATAGCTCCAGTGACAGATTCTCATTTCAAATCTCCTGACAAGCCATGACCAATCATTTATCAAGTAATTTGTTGGCTTGATGAAAAATCCCAGGTATTTAGTACCAGCTTCAATATCATTGAATTTCAATGGCAGGATATTGCTGATCGACTGCTGCACATCCTCTACCAAAGAGTGTTTCAAGAAAAAAGATTTAATATAGCTGATAATCATGCCAGTAACCACGCAGAAAAGGTCAAGTATTTTCTTGAATTGAATCCATTCAGCAAGTACACCCATACCAAAAAGCATAACGTCATCCACGAACAAAGAGTGTGTGACAGATATCTCCCTTGATATTTGTATGCCAACAATCCCTCCCTCCCGACGAGCTTTGTGAATGGACAGACTCAAACCTTCAATGACCAGCAAAAACAGAAGAGGGGAAAGGGGGCAGCCCTGTCGAAGGCCCCGGGATGCCTTAAAGAATTCAGTAGGAAGTCCATTGATTAGGATAGCATAATTGACAGAGGTAATACATGCCATAATCCATTTCATTACTTTCCATGGCAAGCCGATCTGGATAAGGATTAATCTCAGGAAGTTCCAATCAACCTTATCATATGCTTTCACCAGGTCCAATTGTAGTATGAGTGCATCAATACGCCGCTGTTTAATAGTATGAAAAATTTCCTGTGTCACACCCACAGCATCATGGATCTGCCGCCCACAAAGAAATCCATACTATTCCATGGATATATGCCTAGAAAGCAGAGGTTTGATTCTATCAGCAATAAGCTTATAAACCAGATTGCATAAAGCAATCGGTATGAATTCATCATAATTATTCGGATGGGATGTCTTTGGAATGAGTGCCAGATAAGTAGAGTTTAGTGCGCCAGAGACAATGCCCAGTTTCCGAGATTCATCCACAGCCATCCGGAGATCTTCCCCCATAATATCAAAAAAATGTATAAAAATCTCAACCGTCCATCCATCCGGACCCGGAGATTTGTCTTTAGCAAACCCACGCAGAGTGTTTTCCACATCTCCCAGAGTGATATCCAGGAAGACATTGTCCCCCTCCTCATCATTGAACATTCGTGGGTATTCCTTGATAAGTTTAAATTGTTCAGCCAGTGTTGTGTTTTGTGGATCACAATAATATTCCTGAAAATGATGTACAGCCTCATTCATCAAATTTTCCTCCCCACTAATCCGCCGGCCCAAATGATCATTCAAGTCCCAAATGGAGTTTTGCATCCTTCGGGAATCTGCGAATTGGTGAAAAAATTTTGTGTTCATATCCCCCGCTTTGAGCCAGGTAGCGCTACTCTTCAATCTCCAGGATTCTTCCTGCATCAGAAGAATTTTCATTTTCCGACACTCCAATGTAGAGAGTTTTGTGAGCTCCATCGTGTTTAGTCCAGTATCAACACCTCGATTCATCAGGTATTCCACTTCAAGTTCAATCTCCGTAAGTTCCTTTCCCATCAAGGCTTTTTTGTTTTTTTCCCACTTTATTGTGTAATCTTTTAACACCTTGAGTTTCACCGCCACCTTATCCATGGCAAATCTCTCCCCTGAAACATCTGCCTGCGACCACACATTCCTTACTCCCGATATGTATTCCTCCTCAGAAAGCCATGTGGAGTTGAATTTGAAGGGGAAGGATTTATTGAAGGGTTCATCATCAAATTGTAGTATAATAGGAAGATGATCGCTGATTTTAATTTGATGTATCTAGGATCTATAATTCTGGAAACAAGTTAGCAATGATTCCGATATTAGGAATCAATCTATACGTTTCTGTATCAGCTGATCCCCCGATTTGCCATTTGTCCATGTTGGTGCCAACGGTCGCGGGGCCACATCAACCAGAGAAAATTTCCTGAACAAATTTGTGAAAAAGGGGCCCAGGGGATCCCTCCTGGCCAAACCCCCCCAAAACTCCCCATCCCCCTAGGTAAAATTTAAGTCCCCAACAATAATTAAATTCTCCAGGTTCAACAAATGTTCCGAACCAGCCAAGTTCCAGAAAGTCTCCCGATCACTATAAGGACCATAACAATTTACAATGTTTATGTTTTTCTCCGCGCCCCTGATGTTTCCCGACAGCAAAATTCCAAGTGAGATATGAGAAGGAATTAGCCTCAAAACATGAGGATTCCAAGCCGCTAAGAGACCACCCGAAAGTCCAGCAGCGTCCACAGTACAACACATCCATCCCGGCTTGACTTTGTTAAAAAAGGTACGAGCTTTTTCCCCACTAACCATAGTTTCCTGTAGAAGTACCAAATCAGGTTTAACAATGTCTAACACACGTTTGAGGGCCAGTTGTTTGGGTAGGCCCCCCACCCCCTTGATATTCAGAGAGAAAAAAATCATTTCCTAACCCTCGCAAGGGCTTTCATCCCTCTAAGAGCCCGGGTATCAGAAGAGTTGGGGGAGTTCACCATGCAAGGGTCATCCTCAGTCCCCCCCGGAGTGACCTTTTTGTTTTTTCTGGCACTTCTAGTTTTCAAAGGAGAGAATTCCGGGGCAAGGCCACCCCTACGTGCCCCCTTATGAATGCATATGTCACCCGATGTTACGGGCATGTTTGCAGTAGTAGTGTTACATACCCCCCCAACCAGGGCAGAATCCTTCAATTCCAATGTTTCCCCCATTTCTCTAGCCGATGGCTCGTTAGAGACTACCACCCTATTCCTGTAATATGTAGGTATGGGGGATTTCTTCACCATATCAGAGTAAGATGGAATGTGTATCATATTCCCACCCGACTCAATAGGTAAATTATTTCCCACATTGTGACATTCCGTCTCTGTTAAATTCTCCGGAATGAAACCGTAGGTCCCCATACCCTCTGCACCAATGTCACTAGAGTTCTTACCAGTACACTTTGCAGCCTCCTCACAAAGCTTCACAACATCACGGGTAGGGGAGGATGTCTCAGAGTCAGTGGGTACAATAACCGCCGGGACTTCAGATATAGGAGGGCAGGGAGATACTAATATATTCGTTAAGTTATTCACAGGGCTGAGGTTTTTCATCTTGTCCAACAACTCAGTCTCAGAAGCCGGGTCATCATTTTCAGTGTTTTGATTTGTTGTCTGACCAGTCCCAGATGAATAGGAATCCATGTTATTGCTACGTCTCATGTAATTACCATTATTTCCATTGTTCAAGTCTAGTGCATTAATAAAAGAGATATCCAACTCATTTAGTGAATGGAAAAACTTAGGGTCTTGTAGTTCTAACTCTGAGATCTTTAATAGATCGAAGCTGCAGTACTAACGAACAGTGGAACTGGGGTTAGTTCGCCAATCTTTTCCCTCTGCATGTTTCCATACTTAACAACTCTTGACTCTTACATGCCTTCGAGCCCTCCTTCCCCACCGATCTCTTCGCCACCTGCCAGTTAACCAGTGGTTCTTTTCTTTATGATGTTTTGAAAACCTTGAGATAAAGGCATGACCATATCGATGCAACGCCCTGCTCTCGATTTCACATATTGAGGATAAACAATAGTAGATGTCAGTCTCGACTTATAGTTATTATATTAATTTATGTTTTAATTATTAAAATTTTGATGGATTAAAAGATTATGACGTCACCCTTAGAATTTGGAGTGGGAATTTTAACTTGACATATGTCCACACATGACATCATTGTCTATGACTGTCTTCCTGTCAGGTTTCTTGTTAATTGATGGAATATCGTACTGCACTTATTGTAAGCACGAACATATATGCCAAGTGGAATTCTTCCATCGTCATTCGTCACCATGCTGGCCAGTTCACCGTCTTGCTTAAGCCTCTCTACAACTGTACAACTCCCACCTCATGCAAATAAACCTACTTTATACCTAGCTATAGCTATCGTAGATATGCCTCTCGTTGAAGGGTACGCTTGAAGTTACGTAAGGTATGACCGCCATAATATAGTTTCCCACGGGTTGATCAGTTGTCATGAGAAGGCTCAAAGTCTATCGAGCCATAACAAATGCATCTAGAAATCATTACTCTGATATAATTTGTACATTGTTTTTATGTTTTGCTTAAATTGATGAAACAATTCTTTATTTTTCAAACTAATGTCACGGGCATTGGTGCTTGCGACTCTTGTTTAATAATTGATCAACCTAACCAAAACCCATAGACCACACAAATTTGAAGGCGAGACGAACCTTCCCAGTTCCCATCATGTTATTAGCTTATTAGCTTACTACCTATTACAGCGCTACAGAATTCACGTAAACGGAGCATACAGGAAACCACGCCAATACATACATTTGTTGGCAGAGCTTGGGCCAATATCCCTGATTCCCTATTTAGCAAGATGCCTTAAAAATATATATATTATTTTGGCTAGCGATGAATGATTGATGGGCACTCGGGAGTCGGGAGTGAGTATCGACGGAGATCTTCCTGCGTGTGAGAGATCTTTCTCTCTGTGTGAGATGCAGTGACACGATGGAGAGAGATGGACAGAAGGAGATATATGTGAGACGCAGTGACAAGAAGGAGCGGGAATGGAGATGGAAAACAGAGATACATTTTATGACGTGGACTGGACATGATGGAGTTACTGCATCGAAGTTGACACAAATTAAAAGCACATACCAAACAGACGGAAAAGCAAAGTATGTCTAACACCGTCAAAGCTTTCGTTTCTCTGCCTGTGTGTCGCAGCAAAATCGAGGCTATTTTGTGCTGTGTATGTCTATTTTAAGATTTCTCGTTTTATGTGCGGCGTTGCTCTTGGCTTTCAATTCCTTTCTCTTCATTTTTTATTTTTGAATTTCTATTTCTACTTTAAGTTTCTCTGGGATGGTTTTCTGGATTGCTATCGCTCTTATTCCCCATTTTTGCAAGCCTAGAGACACATATCAGCACCTGCGGGTATGCTGTCCCCCTAACGATGTTCCAGACGACATCGTTGAGCCAGTTTTCAGGTAAACAAGTTCTCTTCGTTTCATTTCATATGGTGTTAAATGGAAGGGCTGGAGGGATTAAAGTTTTAAGGTTGGTATATATTTCATTTTCTTGCAGTCATTTCGTTTGCCCAAGCAGTGACGGTGTACAAGATGTTGAGCGGGGTTATGGTGTCTGAAGCGGGAGGGGGGTTATGTTGTGCTAATCTCGGTAGACGCAGAGTTTTGCATGTTTCCTTTGTGATTTTCGGAGTATAAACGAGAAGATACCCTAACCTACGATGATTTGGGTTTGGAGTGATTACTAAAGAGTCGAGGAGGACAAGCTGATGTCTAAAATATTATTGCCAGATTTCTGATGTTTTGACGGGTATCACAGCAGCTACAAGTTTTCCAGGGCCACGGTAAGGCAGTTTGCCTTTTCCTTCTTATGGGTTTTGGTTAAACTTGCGACATAACATGTGTATAAGCTCCATGTCCATTTAATGTGAGCCTTGTTTTCTTTATGAAATAAAGAGGTAAAAGTGGTTTTAGGGAAGAAGGTTTCACACCCAAAAAAAACAAATATCAATCTAGGGTTTGATATAGCACTTCTAAAACCTCATGCGAAAGAGGGCTATCCATATAGCAGCTGTACATGTTGTTTAATGCGTAACTAAATAAAATGAATTGATGAAAAAAGTACTTTATATTGTTCTTTGTTAACTGGTTGTATGAGGTATCTTATAGTTTTTCATGAATCGTGTGTTACTTGTTTTCACATGTACTTTATTGATTATGTTATATTTTATTTTTATTTTTAACTATAATATCACTTGTGTCTTTGTATTGCACTTTATTTAAAGGATGCCAATTTTGGGTATTAAGAGACTATAACTTATTGTGGACAAAACCAACAAGACATTTGTCTAGTTTGATTAGGTATCTAAAAAGGAAGAATTACTACTTCCCTCTACTTGAAAGACTTTTATTACATTATCTTTTAGTACTTAACCTCTATTATTATCTTTAAATACTTAACCTCTATTTTATTTCATGTGAAGTGTCACAAGCCATTCTCTTGGGCAAAACCACGATTTACCTAAATCTAAATCTAATAACCATATTTTATTTCATGTGAAGTGTCACAAGCCATTCTCTTTAGCAAAACCATGATTTACCTAAATCTAAATCTAATAGCCATAATACAATTGTAACTGTCTGAAAAAGGGTTTTACAGTGCTCTTCTCCCTTGGTCACAAATCGATCTTAGACCTATAAATGTCAATACATTGCATTGCCAATTGTATAGTTTGCATATCTCTAAAATTATGTAAAGGAAATGAGATTAGGTATGTATCTATAATCAAGTAAGGGGAACCCATTATTACCTGTTTCAAATGCAAATAACTTATTCATATTCTTTCCAAAAGTTAGGCTTAATGCAAATAACTTATTGTATTCTTTCCAATATTTAGGCTTTGGTTTTGTCCAAAACACTCATCATTCTTCCCATTATTCTTGGAGATACACTAAGTATTTCAAGATAAAACTGTTTTTCACGGTACATACATATATTGGAACCATTACACTCTAAAATGTAATACATAGATGGAACCATTAAACTCTAAAATATAATACATAGGAACTCTCATTCCTTTGACTGTATTTTACCTTGATGCAAAAGTGACTTGCTCTTTCATTATTTTACATGCATATTACCATGGGGAAGGGATACATCGTTTTACTTGCATGGAAATTTGAATGACTATCCACCTAAATTCTTTGGCAAAATTCTTTTATGATTTGAGTAACAAGGGTTTTTGGTTAAGAAGAAATGTTGATGCCTTCTTGTTCTCTCTATTGCTATAGAGTAGAACTTTTCACGTTGCTTGGTGGCCCTCAAGTCCAACTTATATAGAGTTGGCTTGTCATAAAAGTTTATAATTTAAGGACTTATTACCCCCTAGTTTGCACGAGGGTTAGTTCGTAGATTAAAGATGATTATGAACCAAATATCTATACTTGCAAGTCTTTTACAAGCAATTTTTTAATTCTTCAAATCACTATTGTATCTATTTTGTCCATGATCATATTGTAAAAAGTGAGATAGCACTTGTAATTATTTATAAAGGCCGGTCCGTATTGTATAATAAGCTTGCCTATGATAGTCGTACTAGGCAAATGACTCATGCGTGTTTTCTTTTACCGAGAAAGGTTTAGACCGTTGTAGTCTAATATTTTGAAGTTTTTTCACTTGGAAAATCTTTTGAAGCCATGAGCACATTCTAGTACACTTGCCATCATTGTTGAGTTTCTTTAGCCCTTGGTCTATTACATCCTCACTTTGAGTCACCATGGACATGTGTCAAGTCAGTCCTAGTTATTTTAGAGTCTTTTAGGAGTTCCTCTTGCACTTTTTCATAATTATTAAGGTGTGTTGGTTGTTAAAATTAGTTGGATGGTTATAGGAGCCTTTCCCTACCTCAAATTTTGGGTTTAATATTCGTTTCTTCAATTACCTTTTAAAACCCAATTCCCCTTTCCTTGTGTTAGAACCTCAACATATTTTTGTGTAATCACACATCCCCATGCATGCCACTTGGACTCTCCTAACCCTAGCATTCTGCTTGTTTGACTATTTGAGATGACGTGGGGCATTTTAGCATGTTTTTGATCTCATAAACCTACTTTCCTCCTAGTTGGGTAAATCACACCCTCCTTTAATCTCCTCTTACACACATGTGTGAACCATCCTCCCTTTCTTTTCTCATGTGGAGCAATTTGTGGGTCATTTCCCTAATCCTTTCACATGTGGGGGGGTCATTCTCCTTCTTTTATCCCATTAGCACGCCATTCCATGATTTGGTTGTGATTTGTCCCCTTTTTAAGCTCACATGTGCCTCTTCTTCTTGACAATTACTCTTTTCTATCTAATTCATCTCTTTTCCAAGCTAGGCGCCTCCTTTTTTACTTATCAAAGTGTTTGTTGAAACCACCTCTTTACTTTATTGATTTTTTAAAAATTCATCAAGGAAAAAAATTCTAGTTACTTGGTTCTAGAATAGATCTAGTGTCTTAGACAAAGAAATAATATTTTTATGAAGAGGAAATAAAGTCTCAATTCCTCTCTCATTTATCTTGTTGGTTGTTGAGTCCAAGTTGTCTATCTTGTAGTATTAGAAGAGCTCTGTTGAATATCAATCTAAAGGCTTTGAAGGACAAATCTTGGGATTTACATGTATGTGTGGCTTCTCTCTTGCTTCATGCTTCTTGTTGGAGTTAATATCACAATAGCATTGCCATTTCTTTCCTTTTTGCCCGGCCATTGAAAGGGTACTACTACCTAGTTGGAAGAAGTGTATGGTATGTTAGTCTCTATCATATTTTTATTTGTTATTTTACTAGGAGATTGTTTTTTTTTTAATGTTTGCCTTCGTTTGGATTATGCAATACTAACCTTTCTTTGTAGAGTGCACCCCCAAGGGAAAGAAGGAGAGATCTATTTTCTCTCTTCGTGATCTTGTGTAAGATCCAGGGTCCAATGCATAAATAGATTGAGGTTAGTCTAGATCAATCTTCTTCTCTTAGTGATCTTTCTAAGAAAGTCCTTCTTGGTAAGTTTTGGGTCTCTGGGTACTAATAATTCCTTACAACCATCCACATATGTAAAAATTAATATCTATTGTTCTTTTTATTTTAAGGTGAAATCTACCAACTCTAAAAAAATCTCATTTACTTTTCACAATATTTATATCTACTTGTTCTTTATTGAAGACCTCTTTTTTGGATTAGATCTAATAAAGGAATATGAACATTTTATTCATAGATCACATCTTACATAAGTTATTTAATTTCAAAGTTTTGTCTTTTTATTGGCATAAAGTCCTACTTTTTGTGATCCAAAATTTGCCCACTTGTGCAAATAAACCAGATTTTTTGCAACTCATGTTGAGCTTAAATATTTAATTGGAATTTAATTAAGTTTCTGTATTTTTACTCATATAATTTCCATAATTTAATTTTCTCTTTAAAGCTTTAATTTATACTAATTCAACATAAATTTAAAGTGGTTTTCACCACTAATTTAATAGTGATTTTCACCACTTAGCCTTGTGAGCATAATCACCTGACATCACCTAACTCTTGATAATATAGCTGGTTGAATATTTAATGCCCATCTATTGTTTCATTCTTGAAATTATAGTTTAATTTAACTGGTGATCAAGTTTTATTTCAAGTTTCTAAGTACTCTTAAAGATTCTTATTGGCTTAGGTTCTTCAAAATATGATTGTGCTTTCATTGGTTTTATCTTTTAGTTCAAATTTTATTCTTTGATTAGAATAATATATAAAATATTCATTATTGATTAATTATCCTTGAGCTCATTACAAGCTCAAGGGTTTCACTGTAAACCTTGTTCTTAGCTTTGGACATTTTATCAGTTCACATAGTGCATCGGTAATCTTCATATCTTTATTGTGGGTTGATAATTTGTCTATTTTATGCTTGTTATTGTTCTTGTTGTAACGCTGGTACCAAACAATAGCTGTTAGAGGTAAGGTTTCCATATTGCCCAATTTTATCTTAGTCTGTTGTTCCGGAATTGTCATATAATAGGTGTGTCAGTGAATTATATATATATATATATATATATATATTCTATTTATTAAAACCTTATATATCCCACTGCCGATGGATACAAATTGATCCATACTGTTAATAAATGAGTAACTGCATGAACCAACAACCATTGTTGATGGGAGCTAGTATGTAGATGTCAGTCGGAATTCTCTCGGTAATGACACATGTTGCACCATAATCGAAGGATGGACTACCTATGAGATTTAAGATTGCATCCAATCGCTTTTACTTCACCATGGGTCGCAATACACTATTGCGTGTACCTATAACTACCCTTACTATATTACGATAAGATTGAGAGTTTAAATCTACTCTGAAATTTGAATTATAATAAAGGACATTATTAACTCGATGTCTTACCTATGAAACTAAATATTGGCAAGGATATGGGAACGTTGGTTCAGATTATCAAGGTCCCAACTTATAAGATATCATTCATTATGTTAGGGTTATATTAATATCATAGGAGGATAAGTGCTAGAATAGAAAGATTAAAGATCCAAACTATAATCGTGTATGTATATGATAAGGAACTTATGTATATATCCTTATGATATTGATTGTTAGTATAAAAATATTGAAGCTCTAAAATATAGATGTATCATTAATATACATGGGTTGTGTATATTTCAGTCGGATGTTTAAATGCTAGGTTTGAATGATTGAGGATAATAAACATATGAGTGGTAATGTAATTAACTAAGTTTATTTACTTATGATATTGAAATGTTAAAAGACGAAATATGAGATATACATATAGTTGTGTATGTGTACAATTAAATTAACATGGTAGTAAAATTAATTATATAATTAGGCTTGAATTTGATGTAGTGATGTAAGAATGAATTATGAATACATAATATATCTGACAATAAACTAAATGAAGATAATCGATAAGACTACCAAGGTCGAGATGGTGAAGTCGGAATTGAATTGAAAGTATGACAATGTTAGTAACCTTACTACCTTCATACATAAGGGGTAGTATAAAAAATAAAACTCACCTAAGTAGTGAGTTGCGTGTGTTACATTTTAGTATCAAATCTAGGTCAAACCTAGATAGGACCAATATGCTTTCCGCCAAAACCAATACATCTTGTTTACGAAAGTTTTAAAAAAATTTGTTTTGTTGAAATAGATGGACTAATTAAAAAATTTATTTTCGCATGGGACAGATATTACCATGGATCGAAGAGGACGAAGAGGGAGGGATGGATGAGGATGAGGACGAGGTGTTCATCCACCACCTCCATCACCTCTTGCAATTACGCCACCAAGATCTGAGGAAAATTTTAACATTCCTGCTGACGATGTTGTGGCAATTGTGAGAAACTTTCAACAGATGTCAGAAGCAGTGTTGAACTGCTTGGACTGCGAGGAGGATAGGAATCCACCTCCCTCTAGCGGACCTCAAAATCCACCACCGACGAACTTGCATCAGGAAATTGAAAAAGTAAGATTCCCAGAATTTTTGGGTTCCACTGAGGGAACTAAAGCGGAAGCTTGGCTAGAGAATATGGTGATGTGTTTCACATTAAGGGAGTATACCTCAAACCTCAAGGTACACATGGATATCCTTCAACTGAAGGGAGATGCGTTGTTATGGTGGAAAACCATACGGCCACAGTTGGGTATTGATATTAATGAAGTTTCTTGGGATATGTTCGAGGAACAGTTCTGCAAGCACTATCTCTCAGAAGAATTCATTAAGCGACACCTCAATGATTTCAATGCTCTACGAGAGGGAGTCAGGACAGTACAAGAGTATGAGATTAGATTTATGGAGTTATTGAGGTATGCACCTCACATTGCGATGAAAAGGTTAAAGGTTAACAAGTATATCTATGGATTGAAATACAATATATGAGACAAGTTATGCATTCTTTTGTCGCAGAACTTGCATGAAGTTGTACAGAAAGCCTTAATTGCAAAAGAGGACTTGATAAGCAGGGGTCATCAAAACAAAAATTTCCAAGTGGAAACAGACGTGGACAGCCTTCAAATCCACCAAAGATGTATTATGGTCAACGAAGTAATGTAAAGGGACCTAACCATGAAAGGCCCTACAAAGATGCAAGAATGCCATACAAACCACCATTCAAAAAGGACAATGCAAGACCATTTGGAAATCTTGCACAGTTCGGACCCCATACCAACAACATGCAAACAGGGAGGATGAAGAAGGGACCGAGAGAGGGATGCTGGAAGTGCGAAGGCCTGCAGTACCAAAGTGGCTACCCTTAGCAAAGAACTGGTCCAGGACAAGAACAGTGACAAATACAACAACTGGCCACAGTAGCGGATCTTGGACGAGCACATCGTATACATGCAGGGGTCAACAACCACCAGGTCGAACATCACTCCACCATATTGGAAATGATAGGTATGATAAATGGTATGGCATTTTCTTTACTTGTAGACCCCAGAGCCAACGAAAGTTTTATTTTACATAATGCACTAGAAAAGAGTAAGATGATGGCGAGCATTCAAGATGATTTCGACGTAGTCGAAATGGCATCCAGAAATACCCAGAGTGTTGGTCTTAAGTTAGAAGATTGAAAAGTAGATTTGGGAGTGTGTCGTACTAGAGTATCTTTCTATGCGACCACCCTGGGATCTTATGAATTGATCCTGGGCATGGATTGGCTAGAAACCCATGCCGCAATAGTAGATTGCATGAGTAAGGAGTTGAATTTCTATGAAAATGAAGGTCATAAGAAAACTCTCATGGGGAAGAAAAAAAAGGTATCCCTACAAATGATTTCAGCATTACAACTGAAGATACATGTGAGGAAAGGATGTCAACTATATGCTATGATCACGATGAAAAAGGATGAATACAAGGCCGACATACTCAACCACCCGTTGTTTGCATAATACATGGACGTGTTCCCGTAAGCTTTACCTGGACTGCCACCACAGTGAGAGCTAGAATTCACTATTGAAATGAAGTCGGGAACCGAACCTATTGCAAGAGCCCCATATAGAATGTTTGTACCAGAGTTGAAAGAATTACAAATATAGTTACAGGAGCTCTTGGATTTTGATTGATTCGACCGAGTGTTTCCATATGGGGAGCAGCAGTGCTTTTTGTTAAGGAAAAGGATGGGTCATGGCGCCTTCGTATAGATTATCGTCAGTTAAAAAAGGATACTGTAAGGAATAAATACCCTCTACCCATGATCGATGACCTATTCGATTAGATGAAAGGCGCAACCATATTCTCAAAGATTGACTTGCGATCGGGATATCATCAGTTGCGGATCAAGGAAGCAGACATCCCAAAGACCGCTTTTAAGACATGGTTTGGACACTACAAGTTCGTAGTTGTCCCATTCAGACTGACTAATGTGCCCAACGTATTTATGAATTTGATGAATGGCGTGTTTCGCTAGTACCTGGATAAGTTCGTGCAAGTGTTCCTTGACGACATTCTGATCTACTCGAGGACATCGAAGGAGCATATCAGGTTGGTATCGCAGTGTTTAAGAGAGAACCAACTATATGGGAAGTTGTCGAAATGTTCTTTCTTTCAAAAAGAAATTCATTACTTGGGGCACATCATCTCTGGAGATGGCATAGCCATGGACCCTGCAAAGATAGAGGCCATTTGGGAATGGCCAGCACCTACGAATTTACATGAGGTGAGAAGTTTCATGGGACTTGCGGGATATTATAGGACGTTCGTAGAAGAGTTCTCGAAGATTGCGGGACCAATTACCGAGTAGCAAAAGAAGGATTGACCTTTCATTTGGATGGAAAAATGTGCTAAAGCATTTGAGAAATTAAAGGAGTTACTAACGACGCCATCGATTCTGAAGGTGTCGAATATGGATCAAAATTTCCTAGTATGCACTAATGCATCCAATCGAAAGGGATGGGATGTGTGTTTATGTAGGAAGGGAGAGTGATTGCTTACACTTCCCGAAGACTCTTAGACCACACGAGGAGAATACGCAATGCATGACATGGAATTAACTGCAGTAATGCATGTGTTACAATTATGGCAACATTATCTAGTGGGAAGGAAATTTGAACTAAAGACAAATCACCATGGGTTACACTACATCCTTACCCAGAGTGATTTGAATGCAAGATAGAGGAGATGGTCCAAGCGGCTGAGTGAGTATGATTTCGACATCTCTTATGTGAAAGGGACCCTAAATAAAGTAGTTTATGCGCTTAGTCGTAGACCACGCATCTTTTCGGTGATTCCAATGAAGACAAATTTAAGGGAAAAGATACTTCCCTTCCCATAAATTTTTGACAACATGTCCTCTACCTGTTGGTGTGTGCTGCTCTATGGTTCAATCTGACATTTTTGCAATGCACCATTGAACTATGGATTCTACATCCCAGATATAAGGGTTTGTAATGCACCTCATCTCCTCCCTTCATAGGGCAATTTTGAGACATGTTCCAGCCCCATCATACTCTCCCTTTCCATGCTTGGTCTCAAAATAGTTCCATATATGCGGCACATCATAAGTCTTGTGCAAAATACTCAACCACTGGAATACACGTGCATTTTTTAACTGGCTTGCACAACCATATAGCCATATCCAATGATGATCTATATCTATATCTCTCTCCTTCAGGTGATCATAGAAAATTATGAAGCAATGTTGCACATAATGTAGGTCGTGGCACCTATCATCACTAATGTAGAAGTTGGTCCCTTTCAATATTATCCTCCTGTCATTGTTGCTCTCTGGTGCGTGCCTATACGTG
Organism: Larix kaempferi; assembly: GCA_027924585.1. Taxonomy (NCBI): domain Eukaryota; kingdom Viridiplantae; phylum Streptophyta; class Pinopsida; order Pinales; family Pinaceae; genus Larix; species Larix kaempferi. The sequence continues at coordinate 1,399,661 of BSBM01000660.1, read as the reverse complement.
ATATGGCCCATTATGCTAACTTGGTCTGAATGGTAGTATTGACTCGAAAACTCATTGTGTGGCTGCAGGGTGTAGTTTTCAGCAAAATCCACAAGCGACAATATTGTGCCATTGGGAAAGGTGTCCCTGCATCGTATGTATTGTTCATCTTGCCATCGTGCTACATGGACATGTTGTACATACGGCTTGGTCTTTTGTAGAATTCCTTCATGAAATCGCAAATTTGTACCTGGTACCACAAAACCAAGGGCATTATTACAATGTGACATTTAAAATCTGAATATATATGTATAAATTCAACATGTACATTATGAAAGTATGCAAACGTAGATTACATGTGACTTCACCAATGCAATTTTTTTTCTTTCCTTCACAATATCTACTTGATATGTTATGTACTTGAAGTTATGAATTTCTACTGTCATCCTCCCAAATTCGTGCTCCTCACTTTCATGGATGCAGCGGCTCAATAATGCAAATCCACTGCACCTAGAACATGTCCCATATAAACATGATTTTTTATAATATTTTTGTCCTCCAAGTCTTGGACACAAGATGCTATGGATAAATTCTCTGGATGCATTTGGTGGTTGTAACGATGGGCATTCATGCACAGTGTTAGTATGCAAATCACAAAGTATATGTATATATGTATCATAATAGTACTCAAATTCTACATGGTATCTACAACAACATGTGTTGCGATCAATGCAAATTCTAACATACCACGGTTTGCATCTTTCAAAGGACCTTTGGCCCAAGTTCAATTGTGTGTGCTCATTCTTGAACCTCTCATAGAGTTCTATTTGTGTCGTGTCAAGGAAGTGCTTGACATGGGGTTCACACCCCTTAACACATTTTATCAACTTTAGCACATCTCTTTGATTCGATGATGGTCTAGTCATGCCAAAACTTTTGTACCAATTCTTTAACAACATCAATTAGCTTCATGTCTGAACGAGGTAACCTACCAACAAAGGCCCAACAATCTTTTTGGCCTGACGTCTCAAGTTTTTCTCTAATAACATAATACTTTTGAAGAGTCTTTCTATCTACTTTAAATATTTTACATGTGTGTGATAACAATCAACATTGCCTTGTGGATTTGTCTACAATGGCGATTATGACAGTACATGGAGGGCCGCATTAAGATATTTTGTACGAGAAGTTTTTCCAATCAAATTAAATGCAGATTGTAGATTTCTATCAACATGACTATTGGCCTCTAAACTTCTAACTACCTTTATGCATAGAATTCTCCTAACATGAGCTAGACAATGTGATTTTAACAAATCCAGTAACAATTAACATTTTGTTGCATCGCTTTTGGATGCAAAAAATTCTTTGATGATCTTGCTACAATGGAAATCAATAGTGCGTTTAGGAAACTTACCTTCACGTTCTGACAAGGAACTTTCATCCACATGAATACATCTGGGATTTCTTCATCGTCCAATTGATAGTCGAGGCAAGGGAGTTGGACAGGAAGTACGAGTCTCATCATCGGTTTGTTGTGGCACTTCTTTCACAATTTGGTCCTGAAAGGGAGTGTGTTCGACATGTGTGTGCTCTTCTTGGGGAGGTTTCCAATTAACAACTTGTTCAACATCCATCCCTGCATTCTCAACATCAATCAATATTTGATTGAATTGAGCCACTTCATCATTTCTTGTTGATGGATTATTCATTGGATGATCACTTGATGTTGGATTTTGAGAGGGTTCTGTTACTCGTATTTGTTTCACCTCTCCTGATGAACCCGAGGTCATCACGGAATGCATTGTGCCAGGATCTAAGGCACTGACATTTTGATGTCTACATTTTTCCATGGACAACCTGGCCTTTTCTCATATCTCATGGGCCTTTTCAGGGGGAATCTCCTTCCTTCTAGACTTTATTTTATTATTACGTATGTTTCCCATCTTCAATATGTTCTTTAACAAAACAAGACTATCACCACTGCAAAAAAATAACAAATAAGATATTATTTTTAAATTATGAAGTGAGGAAAACAAACTTTTACCACGAATAAGATAGTCGGGACACAAAATTTAGACAATATTTATACATTGAGTGGTAATATGACTTGTATAATGTGCAAGATTTTTAAAACTGACTGTAGCAATTGATTGGGTACTGTGCAAACCTATGCGTTTTATCTTCCTAAGTGTATAATGTAAACTATGGTCATGGAAGTATGTTTTGTTTTCTTGACATTGGACATATAGAACAAACTAATATGGTAGCAAGAAAGAAGGTGGCATGAGTCCATTGCAACTAACACAAAAAATGATCGAAATGGTGCAACAAAGATCTTTTTTACTCTCAATATCCCATTAGTGTGTACATGCATAGAGCTTGTTTTACTGGTACCGATCATACATTTATTCAATATATCAAATATTGATGTGAGATTTAATAATGTTTCAGAAATGCACAACCCAACCTAGGTTGGCATTAAGGTCCTCCTATCCATCTTAGTGGCATAGGCTTGTAGTGTGGCGAATTCCCTCCTTTTGAGTGCAACCTCACTTTTGTCTAAATGTGTGGTTATGGTTTCCCATTTTATGTTTATTACCATGGTAGGGTCCTCATTTCACATCTTTCCTTCATTGGCGCATGTTTAGCTACAGTAGATGTTTTCTTGGGTATGTACTATATTCTCTACATGTGTTTGTGGGCATTGCATCTGATGACAGTGTCTAACGATCCTCGACCATCTAGTGCTTTGTCTTATGTGTTGGGAGCTGGCTCAGAGGGGGTCCCAGGGGGGGGTGTCGGCACCCTCCCCCTGCTCCACGTAGCTGACATCGGCCAACCCACTTGGGTACCTCTCTTGCTAATTAGGATGCCACTTGGGCCTTAAGTGTTATTGGGCTATTAGTTAGTCGAGGATCCTCCCTTGGGTCCCCAAACTTACTTAATTCATTATGGCATGCACTCTTAGCCACATAGTCAAAATCCCCTTCAATGTGAGTGATCTTGTTGTGGTACTGTAATTTGAATTTAATTTAACCCTACCATGTATGATTTTGGTGGTTCTCTCCTTCACATAGTAAATAGGTTGTTTTTCTAGAGAACCCATGTTGTTTGCGCCAAATTCTTGTGATATGTTGGATTATAATATATTGTTTGACTCTTTTGGAAATACCACCCTTCCAACAATGAGTGTAATGGTTGGTTACTTCATTTAAGAATTCCATAATCTATTTAAGTGATTTACTTGTTCTTGTAGACAATCAAATTTACTTGATTTTGGCCTCTAGTACCGTTATTAGGCACAAAATAACTTTCCAATTGAATACTAACATCCCATTAATATGTACATACATAGAGCTTGTGTTGCTTGGATAGCTAGAAAAACTTGTTGGCACTCATTGTAATAAAGAATAGAAAACAATGAAATACACTAGATGAAATATCATTGTATGAAGATATGAATATACATGTAACTTGGGGTATATTAGCATATTTAAAATCTATTGAGAATGCCCTAGAAATAACAACAACATCACCTCTAGGACCTCAGTTTGAAATGTTTTCTTATCATCTTGAAACAATGTATAATGAGCCTCATTTTGGTAGCTTGGAACTTGGCACATGGGTTTTTGACAATAGTTTGGGTTAGTAGATGGTATTGGATGGTGGTATGGGGTGTTAGTAGGAGCACATTTCGTATAAAAGGAGAAGCTCCTACTCACTACATTTTCATGTTTTGGATGAGGGAAAATCGCACCTAAAGATTACAAATTTGATCCTTTTGGTGTTTGTGTGAGTTGTTGTAGTGAAATCATGAGGAATTCAGCAAATGTTTGTGTATTGGATGGAGTTATGTGATTATGAAAGGTTATTGGTGGTGATGCAAGTAAGTTTTTTTGGTTATCTTTATGAAAGATTGAAAGCATTGTTTGGTGCATGTTGTAGTTTTTTTGTGGTAAGATGCTTTTTATTGTCTATGATGAAGATTAAGAAGACTAAAATACATTTATCATACAATTCACGGGGGAAAACTACAATAAATACAATTCAAACAAAGTGAAATAAGACAAATACAATTCATAAGGAAAAATTGTTGCCATACCTCAAGGATTGCTCTTAGCTTGCAATGTAAAATGGTCTTTTGATCTATCCACTAGATGTAAGCAGAGTTCAAGTGTGTCCAAGCAACATGAGAATTCAATCCAAAGAACCAAATAGAGTCCAATTGGTGTGTGTATTCAATCCAAACTTCCAAATAAACTCCAAGAGGTGTGTGAATTCAATCCAAAATGCAAAAGACTATCGAGTTGTTAGTGGGAAGAGCGAAAAAATGTGGGAGAAGAGCACGGGTCATTTGGAAATTGTCATGTTCAGCATGGGTGCGCACGCAGAAGGAGCACGTGCGATAGTGTTGATTTGTTTGGTGGGTAACGTTTAGTGCATTTATTGCACAATAAATCCCTATTTGTATATTGATTCCTAGATCCCCTCACCCCTAGAGGCATTTAATCCCTCAACTAAACCATAATCCCCAAGTGCTTATGTGCCTAGGTGCTTAGGAGTTTTGGGATTTAGATCTTGTGGGTTAGCTTATTAGGGGGTTAAGGTGTTTTGGGTTAATTAGAATTTAAGGGTTAAGGTGTTTGGTGTTTGGTGTTAACACTACTAAATTCTTATAAATTCCATACAAGTAAAGGTTATAACAATGATTTTACTATAGATAGTAGGGTTCATAAGGGATCGTGCTTGTTGGCGGATATTTCTACCCTATAGTCAGGAAACTAAACTATCAACTTGGTTGGGGTGACAGGTAAGTGCATTTATGTCATTACAGAGGTGTTTACAAAAGAAATAGATTACAGATTTAGAGAACATACCTTGTACTGGAGTCTGATCCTAGCCTGGAGAGGAAAATGAGTCGGCTGACTCATGAGATTCCTGCAAGCCGCATGGACCAGATACCTGTTGACATGCAGGAAGATGTTGTTGGGGTGCCCCCAGCATGGCTTAGATTACTGCGTAGGGTTGCTAGACTAGTGATATGCTACCGTAATGGGGTAGATGATGAGGAGGTTCCTCCTTCTCCATAGGAGAAGAAAAACATTATATGTATATATTTTTGAGGCTGCCATGCCCAACTTTTGTACTTTTATGACTTGACTTATGAGACTCATGACTCGAAACTCATATTTTTTGATACGGTATCAGTTATATATACAGTATCGGTTATTTACATGTGAATGTGTTTTTAAATCTTATGTGTGGAAAGTTTTTTACAATGTATGATGCAAATGCCAGTCTAACACATAGTTTGCTAACGAATCAGCTAAATTGTTTAAATTTCTTGGAATGTGTTCATATCTGATAGAATGAAAATGTCTTTCCAATAATCTAACTCGTAGAAACTGTCGTAGCAATCCTGGATCTCTGATCCGATAGACACCTGTTAACTGAAATACAATTAGTTGTGAGTCAAGCCTTACCTCCAGGTATGAAATGCCATGACTGAGGGCATCTCGGAGAAGTTCTATAACTGCACTGTATTCAGCCACATTGTTCGTGGTCGATCCCAAACAAACCCCCCCCGAAGAGACAAGTTGGTCAGCGGGTGAATAAATGACCCAAGCTGCCGCAGCCAACTGACAAGTGTGGCGACTGGCGCCATCAGCAAATCCTAGGAAATGTGCGGTTGACATCTGGTACATGAAACGAGAAACACACATCAGATCACCTAACGAACATAACAAAACTAACTATGCAAAAATATACAGCTATGTTACAAGAAAAAGTACTTCAACCTAGGCGTAGTACTTCTTCAGGTAGGGTCAATGCCTGGATCTTCCTCAGGAGGCCGGGCAAAAGGTGTTATGGAACTCACGGAAAAGATTAGCATACGGGATTATTTCATCGAGATAACATCCCGTTTCAAAGAAAATGTTTCCGTTAACTCCAGTAAAAATGTTCACCAACGAGGTATGTGCTCTATTTGCTTCAACAATGGCAACTTGTGAAGGGGTGAGACCAGTATTCTCATCGGGTGGTGAACAAAATTCTCCTCTCTCTAATAAGTGAAGAAAAGGAAACAAGAAGGATACGCGATTTATATGTTCACGAGGATGGTCTGGGTCATTCAAAGCTTCTAACATTTCCTCATCAGAAGGTAAAGTAATTCCTGAACTGTTGAGAGAATGAATTGGGTTAGGTATCTGAGTAGTGGCACCATCTATATTTGACTCGACAGACACCAATTGAGTCGACATATGTCCTGTTGTAGTTTGATGAGACTCCAAATGGGTAACTTCTTCAACAGGGGTAGGCACGGAGGGGTTTGTATTAGCTGAGAGAAACTCGGAATCAGTTGTTGAACTAATCATAGGAATTTCAGACGATGAACATCCTTCAGTACCAACAAATAAAGTAGGAGCGGGTAGATCAAAAGTGCCAATCAGTGATCCAAAAAGTCCTGCTCCTAAACTCTCGCTAACTGGGGTGGTTTGATCAATCATAGGAATCGTGGTTTCCGTAGAAGTCTGGTGTTTTCCTTGAGTGAAAGAAAGTTGATCGACTGTAACGATCTTACCTTCAAATGGGAACATGACCACTCGGAAAACTGCCGATGCTATAGCTTGCATGGCATAAGTCCAACTCCTGCCCAATAACATATTGTAATCGAGCGGAGCGTCCAGAACTTCAATCTCAACAGCAACTGTCTTACCGGCCAAGGTGACATTAAATGATGGCAAAACTCCATGTGGACGGAAAGTTCTGCCATCAAATGCAGTAAGCATTGTGTTGGAAGGGACTAACTCAGGAGAACCTAGAGCTTTCCAGCAGGAAATAGACATTACGCAAGTCGACGCTCCCTCATCTACTACAGCTCGTCTTATGGTCATTGGACCATGAACGACTTCAATCTGGAGGGCAACGTGATATGGCAACCGGTATTTGACATCAGTCATATCAAAACGCGCAGACATGTTGGAGGACTCCATACTCCCAATAGCTGCCAGAAGTGCATTTCGTTGCAAAGGACAACTCTGCAATACTTCTAAGGTAGACATGGCACAAGGAGTTTGGGCTAGATCTTCAACTACATTGTAATTGGAAGCAGCCCGCGTGTTGGGATTGTGCGATGCCCTCTTTAAGACACCTTTCGAGATCTTAGGCATTGGGTCCACTGGTATGTGGAGTGGAGTGGAGGATTCAGCAATCTCCTTATCCTTTCTCTGCGTTTCCGGGGTATAGTTTTTAGCTCTGGTTTTCAAAAGTGCATCTGAGTTGACCATGTTTATGAATGTTTGATCAACCGAAGCGTGTGAAGTGCCCCCAGTTTTGGAGGTGCCAGAAGTGGAGCCTTGTCCTTTGGGAAATGGATCTTTCAAGACGGCAGGCTTCTTCTCTTTCAAAAGCTTCTGGGCTTCTTCTAGTAGAGGGCATTGGTGAGTAAGGTGGTTTTGTTTGCAAAGTTTACAAGGGAACCTAACCTTCTTCTCTTCTTTATTACCCTCTTCGGCGTTATCTTTTTTGGGCTTTTGTTGGTTCCCCTCTCCTTTCTTGCCCTTCTTTTTGTTGTTGGGCTGCCGAGGGCCCTTTTGATTGTTCTGAACCTGATTAACAGATTCAGAAGTAGAAGGAGAGGTTGTGACGGAAGCAATGTCTGCAGTCGAATGTTTGACAGTTAAGGCTTGGACCTGTTTGGTCAGTGCTTCGAAAGCTGCAGAGTTAACCGAACCCACTATGCCGTCAGCATGTGGTCCAGGTTTGGGTCTACTTAGATCAGTGTTTGATCTCGGTGCGTCCGGTATAATCTCATACAGTAAACCAGATTGTGCGTATACAAGGTCTAACTGTTGAGTCCTTAAGATGGCTTCTTCTTCATTGGAGACTCCAGATGTCGCTACTTCCTTAGAAATATAAGGAAGGAGTGATTTCAAGTACCACTCGAGCAGGAACTCTGGAGGGATATTGGCCTTTATGAGCCTCTTCCGTCTTCGCCACTCCTGAATGTGGTCAGATAGGTGAGTGGCTTTGTTTTGTCTAAAAGTAGACAAAAGTTCTGTTCCGGCATCATACCGAACAGGAAGTTGGAAATGGTTCAAAAAGACGGTGGCCAGATCCCCAAAACTAGAGAAAGTAGCCGCAGGTAACTCAATGTACCATTTGGCCGCGGGACCAGTTAAGGTCCTTTGAAACAATCTCAATCTGATGGAATCTTCGTTCAATGAATTTGAAGAACACCACAAGTGAAAGGTAGTGACATGGTCACCAGGATCTTCACCAGCTTTGCCTTCGAATTTGGGAATATCCGACGGTAATTTGGTGGGAACTGATGGCCATGCTGAGTTATGACACACAGGATCATTTGTCAATTTCGAAAGGTCTGGCAAATTCAAAGTTGCCAGAAAAGGTAGACGAGGCCGGTAAGATGAAGCTTGATAAGGGAAAGCACCCATTGTTTGTCCCATAAATTGTTGGTAGGGGTTGCCCCCAGCCATTTGGTGATTAGGGTTGCCCCCGGCCATGTGTTGGTAGGAGTTTCCACCTCCCAACTGTTGATAGGGGTTACCCCCAGTTAACTGTTGGTAGGGGCTACCCCCAGGTATTTGTTGGTAGGGGTTGCCCCCTGCCAGTTGTTGTTGTTGTGAGAAAGAATGATTAAAATTTCCCCACCCATACGAGAGCGGATTAGTGCTTTGTTGGTTTGTCCATTGTGGCTGGGTGTTAGCCCCGCCATATTGTTGGTTGAAAAAGTTGCCCCCCTCCCCCTGAGAATAAGGAAAAAGGAACATTATTTGCAGGCATGCTACCTTGATTCAAGTTAGGGCCTACAAAGTTATTGAAACCAGCCGAAGCTGATGTGGACGGTGCAGTCATGGTACCCATGACTGGCATGTTTGCTGAAACACTTGGTCCTACCACAGGTGTGGAAACCCAAGTACTAGGGATCTGATATAAAGGTTGTGAAGTAGAAGGTGTTGCACAGTTAGCCATACCGCTAGGTCTAACAGTAGACGTGGGAATAGATGCCATTGTTGTGAAACTAGGCATTCCTAAAGTACTAGTGTTAAAACTGAAAGATGGAGTAGGCACAGACGTAGTTTGTGCCTGACTAGATGTAGCGGTAAAAGAAGGGTTAACTGTGCTGGTATTCATACCTAAAGTGGGAGTTTGGGGACCCCCTGGTTCACCTCCTGTGTTAGTCATCAGATAATCGGGAAGCAAAAGATCTGCACTGAAAAGAGGCTGTTGGAAACCAACAGGTGACAGCAACGGAATTCTAGTGTTAGTTAAGGGAGGATTGAAAGGAGTGCTATACTCCGCGGAAGTAAGATCTTCCACCTCAACAGTACTAAAATGTTGTTGATCTGTGATACCTGGTGATGGTTCCTCAGAAACCTCAGTTTCAAGGTTTTCTGTTATAAGTATTTCTTCAAGCAGTTCTATTTCAGAGGTAATTTCTGAAGAAATACTGGGGTTTACCCGCTGTCTTGTAGCTGGTTGAATAGGTTCTATTCTAATAGGAGGAAGGTTTTGAATCCTTCTCGATCTACGGAGTTGTTGATTCTCCGTGATTATAGATATCCAATAAACAGCCTATAACCTAGTGGCCACTAAGACTAGGGGGCAAACAGCACACCAACTAAAAATTCCTAAGTATTCAAACCAATCAAACAAAGGTGCCTTCCGGAGAAGAGTCTGGGATGATGAGGGCCCAGAACAGATCAACGAAGGATGAAGAACAGTTACCCGGGGTCCACAATACAATGACTAAGGGTGCAAGCGCTGGAATCACCCAACCGCCCTCCCAAAGACCTGCAAGGGATTTCCTCCCACGTCTGTTCTAGGTACAGCAGATATACCCTCTGCTGTCACCTGTGTAAGAACCTAGAAGTCTGATACTAAGGATACCACAACACCGAAAAATCCTGGGGGAACAGTCACCGGTCGAATCAGAAAGCGTGGGCAGGGTAGCTAAGCCCGAAACTCGAAAGAGTCCCCAATACGCTATCCGATCCTGGCGTATGCTCAATCAGAAAGTAGGAGAGGTATTCCCACAAACCGATCTCACATTGACCTACTGCATATGCTCCCAGGCAATTTTTGAGTGTGGTGGATTTGCCTAAATGATAATCTCACTACGATTATTGCGCAATGTGTGATCTTGGGTGGTTTAAGGTGATTTAAACCCAAGACCCTAACCAAGCCTAGTTGGTGTAGTGTGCCCTAAAAAAGAAAAGGTTTCTAGTTCATTTTATTAATAAATTTTAAGGGCTTTTATTACGCAAAGGGGATAGTGAGTGTGTGAACGTGGTTACAACAAGAAAACTAAATGCAAATATATTCAAATTTTCTTACAACAAAACTCTTTTATTTTTTATTTTTTCATCTATCTTTTTCAAAAATGAAAATCTAAGCAAACTTTCCTACTAATTTTTTGTTTTCTTTTTGAATTAAACAAAATATACTAAGCTATTTTGCATTGACAAAAACAAGTTCTATTTAACTCAAAGTACCAAATTTTTTTTTGCTTTTTCAATGACCGAAAAAGAACTATGAAAAAAAAAATGGAAAGCCAAATAAAAACTTCTTATGCAAAAAAGTGGAAATATGGCAAATGTTCTTGAGCCTACAGCTATCGAAACCTAACTCGAGAAAGGCTTAATCTACAGGTTTTTTACTCAGGAAAAAGCCTATAAACTTGGACACCAAGTGGGAGAAAACCAAGGAGAGAACACCCAAGGACTGACCTAAAGTGTTTAACCCTAACAAGACCACAAAGCCAAGTACACGTAGACAAGCAGGCTGCCCTACTAATACGAAGAAAACTGAGAGGTGAAAACTAGCCTACAGCTATTCAAAAAGCACTTGTGACCATCGAAGACAAAAGTCTCGGAAGAAAATGAAACTTGACAAAAAGAGAAGACACCCTAGAAGCTCCACCAAAGACCAAACCCTAAACAAAGGACATGGATAGGAGAGAGCAGACAACTTCACCACAAACAACAGACACAGGAGTGTACGGGTTTGTAAATGGGCAAAAGCAGTCAGGGTCTGAAAACAAGTGAAAATGTTCGTCACCAAACACCACTAGGTCTTCCAAATAGGTCAAAAAGGTCTCAAAGAAATCCAAAGGTCAACAAATGGTTTAAAAAATGGAAAAACTTTAAGGAGTGGTTCTATGACTTGAATCGACGATTAAAAACCTTATGCAATCATCCCAAGAATCCTACAACAAAGTCAGAAAGTCTCCAAAGGGCCAAAAGCAAGAAAAATCAAAAAATGACTGCTTCAGGAAATATACTCTACTGTGCAGTAGAGCAACTCGCGCCCATGCCAAAACGGGCGCTACTGTATATACAGAACAGTAGCGTATGGGCGCTACTGTGTATATGTAAGAGTAGCGCTCATATTTCAAAGGCTAGGAAAATGACTTTGGAGGGTATGAAAATCGATGAAAGCAGGCAAGCCAAAAACACAGGATACCTAAAAACGTTCTTAACACATCGAAGGAATCAAAATAAACCGAGAAGACATCCAAAAACAATGGTTTCCTAAAGCCAAAAACACTTTATCCCCAGCGGAGTCGCCAGTCTGTTGGCGGATATTTCTACCCTATAGTCAGGAAACTAAACTATCAACTTGGTTGGGGTGACAGGTAAGTGCATTTATGTCATTACAGAGGTGTTTACAAAAGAAATAGATTACAGATTTAGAGAACATACCTTGTACTGGAGTCTGATCCTAGCCTTGACCCAGTCTTGTGTCCAGCTCTCAAATCTACTTTCTTTCAGCAAACCTGAAACAACAATACCTTCCTCAAACACTTTGGGCAACATATAAATCATAAAATAAACAAAGATTATGTTTAATATCCAATATTGACCAAAATGAATCCAACTCAAAATGCCATTTTATAACACCTTCAGATTGGAACAAGGAAACACTTCAACCTTTATTTGTCAAAATAGTATGCAGTACAAATATACCTGATAATGAAGCAGGCTCCTGCAACTAGATCCTGGGCTCTGGATCTGCTCTGGTCTGAATGTCTTCTGCAACAGTTTCTCCATTAACTCATCCTCTCATTCTTTAGTAATCATTTGCATTCATAATTTCTTCTAACCTTGCTCCCTTAGCCTTCTAGGAATTTATAGGTTTAAGGAAGCAGTTCAAGTCGATGAGGAGGTTGGGGAAGTTAAGAAACTGACTTCAACTAATCCTCTTCGATGGATTAATATATTTTTTAATCATTTTTAAGATACACGCGACTATTACACAGTGGAGTAGCGTATAGGGCGCTACTCTATTGTTTGAGAAATAGCGCTCATTTAGTTTTAAATTCCGAGCGCTACTTTGATAATAAGGAGTAGCGTATATATTGATATGGGCGCTACTATTATGCACTGGAGTCGCGTATGGGCGCTAGTCTCTTTAAGTAGAGTAGCGCTCATACCTCAAAATGATATTTTTGTATGTTTTCAGTATTCTCAGGAAATGGGATGAGTTGTCATATCATCCAAGGTCAACATGCTCCTCCATCCAAGTTGTCCTTTTGTGTGATCAGCAGCTCAGGGTGATCACGGACGGAGAGGTGCAAGTTTGACCTATAACAGTGCTTATAGTGCTTCTAAGTGGTAGGGGTTACTAGTGAGGGATTATAGTTGTTATATGTTATGGATTATAGTAGTTAGGGCCGATAATGGGTTTATATTGATTATAAGTAATAATGATTAGTAGTGACATGGATTATAGGTTATGGTGATTACTAATTACAAATATTAATATTTGTGGCATAGGGGATGATGGTAGTGGGGGTTAAGTGTGAAAAGGTTTAGGGGTTATAGATTTTTAGGGTTAGGGGTAATATGGTATGAGGATAATAGGTGATAGGGTATAAGAGTCATGGCTCGTGGAGGATAGGGATTATAAGGTCTATGGTTAGGAGGGGTTTTATTGGTCAAGAATTTAGGGTTAAGTGTTATTTGTGTTAGAGTTAAGGGTTTCTTGGTTATTGATTATGGGTCACGAATGATGAGGACCAAGGTTTAAATGTGATAGTGTTTATAAGGATTTTGTTTAAGGATTCCCTTTATTGATTGTTATCATTTAGTTCCAATAACAATTAGTTGATATATAGGTTAGGATTTGAATATTATAATTCAATGTTTATGGGTGATAGGGTTATGGTGTATATGGGTTACAGATTATTTAGGTGACCATTTTGGGGTTGTGTTGGTTGATGTTAATATGATATGAATTGTAAGGCTTATTAGTTAGAAATATTTAGAGGTTATAAGTGTTAGAGTGTATATGGGTTAAAGGTGGTAGGGGTTAGGGGTTAGGTTTATAAGGATTGTAGGTTAAGAGTTATTAAGGTTATGGGCTTAAAGGTTATATATTTTAGTATTCAAAATTGATAGTCTTTAAGGGTTATAGGGGTAAGGAGTTAATATTTTTACAGGTTAGAGGTTATAAGGATTTGGGGTTTTGGGCTAGGATTGTGGATAGCAATGAGGGGTAATTGGTTATGGATTATTGGTTAGGGGTTATTGTGGATAGGGGTGAGGGGTTATATTAATTACAATTTATACATAATATGGGTTAAGGGTGGTGGGTGTAACTTAATAGGTGTTAGATGTGATAACAATTTAGTGGTGGGGGTTACATGGCAAGGTTTTAAGTTAAATGAATTGTAGAGCTCATTGGTTAGGAGTATGAGATGAGATCTTTAGGGTGATATGGTGAGTTTTCAATTTTAAGGGTTAGAGGGTATAGGGGTTAAGGTTGTAGGATTTAGGGCTATAATGATTATGGGATAAGGCTTATAGGTAAATATTTTAAGGTTATAGTTTTTGGAGTTTATATTTGATAATCTTTAAGGGTGATAACAGTATGGATTTAATAGTTATACATGTTAGGGGTTATGGGTTAGGGTTTAGGGTGATAGGATTTTGGGGTTAATTGGTTCTATGCAATATTGGTTGCTAGTTATGAATTTATGGTTGCTAACGATGAGGATTGATAATCATTATATTTTATCCAAAATATGGGTTAATGGTGGTGGGGGTAACACGTAAGGGGTTATATGTTTTAAACATAATAACAATTTAGGGTTTGTGGTTATGTGGTAAGGTTTTAAGTTAATGGGGGTTAAAGGTTATAGGTGTTAATACATAGGGGTTATAGGGATGAATGGTTATGTTTTTAGAAGTATGCGGTGGAAGGTTAGGGGTGATATGGTTAATGATTATTTGGGTTATGTGTTTATAAAGGTTACTCATTAGGGGTTATGATGGTTTAGTGATATTAGCTATAAGGGTTTACCATTATAAAATTAGGGGTTATAGGGATAACATATTAGGTAATACAATAACTAGGGGTTGTGTATTACAATGGTATAGTTAGGGGTTATATGGGATCATGTTTATAGCAGCTAAGGGTTGGGGATGAAATGGTTTACAAACCACAAGGATCAGGCTTATATTTGTTATGCTAAAGGGATTATATAAGTAAGACGTTAGAGTTGTTAGAACTGGGCATGGTTAAGAGGTGACTAGTACGAGAGATTATATCAATTAAGGTTGTGGGGCTAGGTATATTAGAGGCTATGATGCATAAATGTTGGGGATTGTATGGGTGATGAATATGATTGATTGGAGAGTTTAGTAGTTAAAGTTTTTAATGTTTATGGAATAACTCTAGTTAAGGTTTTTTAGGGTAGTGGCATATAAGTGATAGAAGTAATAAGGGAGAGGGGCAAGTGTTAGGTTTGAGGGGGGTCATGGGATATAAAGATAAGAGATTATAGTTTTTGGTATATGTTGATAAGGATTAAGGACTAGGGGCCTTATGGATAATGGATTATAGTGGTTTCTAGTTAGAGATTACACCGATTAAGGGTTGGGAATTATGGGATAAGGTTGTATGAATAAGGGATTTGATGTTAGTAGTTAAAGAGGTTACAGATTATTTAGTTTAGGTGTCGGTGGACAATGGTTAAGTAGGTTAGGTATTTGCGTGGAGAAACATTATAGCGAATAAGTATTATAAGAGTACAAAGAGTTATTGATTACTACGTCTAGAGGATAACGATAGAGGTTTAATATGTGTTAGAATTTATAGGAGCTAGGGGTTGGAGGCTAATGGATAATAGTTATAAGAGTTAGGTGTAATTGGTTATGGGGATTAGAGGTTAAGATATATAATCTTAGTTATTAAGGGTTTTATAGTGGCAAATAATTAGGGGTTAAGGGTTATAAGGGTTAAGTGTTATATAAGTCTTGAATGTTATTTGATTAGGTAGAGCTATAGGTACAACATATTACAACAACGGCATTTTGGATACAATGGTGAGGGTTTGAATGGATGGCAGCGAGGGTTTGAACAGTGATAGAGGCGCCATCCATGCCCACTGTAGACGGCAGCAGGCCGTCAGCGGCGTCAGTGGATGGCACGGATCCCTAGGCAGCAATGTAATGGATTCAAGGTCAATTTAGCTGGTGATACGGTGGTAAGTATTTTTTTACTGTTTTCTTTCTACCCCACTTTCCCCTTCGGTAGCTTCTCGAATATCCCAGTATGGAGCAGATGGATGAAGTGGATTATGGCAGCGACACGCTGCGGCTTCATGATATTTGGAGCTCGCCACCTGGCAATTCTCGGTTTATGAGCGGCGATGGTGGTTTTGGTGGTGGTATTGTAGCGGATTACCATATGACCGAGGGTTTGTTTCTTCCTGCTGTGCGGGCTTCTTAGGTGTATTCTTCGGCGCCTTCCCAATTGGCTTCACCGTTCTGGGACAGGAATGGTGAGGGGTTTGTATCGGCGGGCAGAGTTGATACAATTTGGGGTGTTAAGCTCCCGTGCTCACTCTCTCCAGAACCTGTAAGTGCGGGGATAGGAGACCTTCCCGATTTCCTGATTTCCTCGGACGGCTCTCATGAAACTCCGGTGCGGGAGTTAAGCGGGGTGTCGATTACTCGGGAAAATATACCGGGGGTGTATGGTAATGGGGCCATGCACGGAGGTAACTGTGAAATGGCTCTGGACTGGGCGGAACAACAGGGCTTTTCTAGCCCAGTTGGAGACTCGGCAAGGAAGGCTGTAGGATGTGGTGCAGGTTCTGAGGGTTCAAAGAGTCCCCGGGCGAAGACGCGTAGGAGGTGGATCAAGAACACGGGCAAAGCCCCGAACTTTGCTCTGGGAGAGGACATCAGCTTCTAGCAGATAGTTGAAATGGTTAAATCTGTGCTGGTGGGCAGGGTATATGGCAGGGCAGTGAGCCTTAAATCGATGATTCAGTGGGCTACCGGTGTTTGGCTGGGACATTGTGGTTATGTACTGCATATTGTGGGCCTCTTAGGAGGATGGTTTGCATTCCATTTTAACTCTGAAGCACATGCAGTATGGGCACTTAGCATGAACTGGTCGATTTTCAAGGCTCCTCTACTACTTAAGCCGTGGAATCCGCTGTTTGATGCAAGCCGTGAAAGAATGGATACTATACCTCTATGGGTAAGGCTACCTGGGCTACCCTTACAGTATTGGGTTGAGGATCATTTTAGGAGCATTGGTAATCTTTTGGGAATTTATTTGGAAGCCAATTTCTCATTCCAAAAAACGGCAATCCAGAAGGTGGCCAGGATTCTGGTAAGCATTAATGTAAGGGAGGGTTTATTTGAATGCATGGATTTGAAATGGGGACCTTACTGTTTCACACAAACATTGGACTATGAAAATATGTCGTATTGTTGCAGAAGGTGTCATGAATATGGGCACCCGGCCGTTGAATGCTCTTTACCAATTCGTATGAAGATTGGCAAGAATTTGAAAAGGAGGTCTGTGGAGAAGGAGGTAGGGGAATTATGGGGAGAAGAAGCACTGGGAGAGCAGGACAAGGATCGTCCATCTGAGGAGATTCCCACTGAAGTAGTGGAATTCGAGAACATTCTGGTGGAGGATGGCATTGTCCCTGAGTCGAATTATTATTCGGGCATAGCAGAGAATGAACGCTTTATGCCATTGGACAAGACATCGGAGATTTCCTTGCTTTCTCTGTCTCGGGAATTAGACACTGTGGCTGGTACTCTTTCTGCTCCCTTTATAAACCCTTCCTTCAGTCTTTTTATTAAAAACTTATCTCTTCCTGGTTTCGATTGGGTGGATGGATTTAGGAATTTACATATTTCTGCACAGTCGTTGGCTCTTCTACCTTCTCTACAGGGTGATGTTGGCTCTGCCCCTGTGTTGGAAACCATTCGGATTGATTGTCCTTCCCCTGTTCCTCATGATGATTCCCCTGTACTTGTTCAAGTGATGGCTGAGACCTCTACACCCACCGGCTCTTCGGAGTCTAGTTATTTTTTGCGCTCCATGAATAAAGCCACTGGAGGAGGTTTAGGGAAGGAAAAACCTAAACAACCTAAAACCAGAGGAAGGAAGTCTTTCATATCTCATGCTAAGACCAGAGCGCGCTCGAATCTTAGGAATGGAACACAACTTTCAATTGAAAGGGCACTTAGAGCAGTGACCGCCCATAAGGATGGGTTGCAATGAAGATTATGTCTTTTAATTGTCGAGGTCTTGCTGGTCCCTCCAAAAGACCAGCCTTGCGACAGATGCTGCTCCTTGAGCATCCTGATGTTCTGCTTTTACAAGAAACTATGTGTGGTGGTGATGAAGCTATTGACAGGCTTACGGCTCGGTTTCCTGGGTGGTGTTTTGAAGCCTTGGATGCTAGGGGTCAGTCCGGAGGTTTGGTGATTGGTTGGAACGAGGCTAAGGTTTGTGTATCCTCCCGGTGGGGGATGCAGTCAGTTTTGGGAATTTCATGCAAATTCCTGGATTTTGACGATATTTTTAATATTGTTAATATCCATGTCCCTTACTGTGAGAGGGAAAAGTTTTGGACCTCTCTATTGGGAAGAAACCTGCTCAGCGGGGATTCTGTGGTATTGGGGGGTGATCTAAATTTCTCTCTGGGTCATGCTGAGGTTTGGGGGCCGCACTCAAATGTGGATCCCCTTACAAACTTTTTTGTTCGGAAGTTAGTTGAAGGCAACTGGATTGATGTGGAGCCTGTACTATTGAAGCCAACCTGGACGAATAAGAGAATTGGACTGGACAGTGTGGCAAAGAGGTTGGATCGTTTTCTCCTTTCTGAGCATCTAGTGGAGGCAACTTTCTTTGTACGACAATGGATTGGATCGGGGGGTAACTTAGATCATGATCCAATATATTTGGAGATGAAAGATGGTCCAAATAAACCTCCTGCTCTTATTAAATTTAATAAAGTCTGGCTGGAAGATTCAACTTTCTTGGAGCTGATATAGCAGCATTGGTTACCATATCATACTGAGTCGATTCATTCAGCAGCTTTCCATTTTGCGGAGAATCTTAGAACACTTAAGGAACCCATAAAATATTGGGCTGCTGAGAAGAGGAGAAGGGACGATAGGGTCCTAAAATCAATTGAAGGAGAAATTGCCTCTATTTCTGAAGAGGTGGGTGGTGGTTACAGCTCTCAGACGTCTAAGGACCACTTAGCTCTTTTGGAAAATCAGAGGAACAGAATACTTCTTCAGAATGAGGAGACTTGGAGATTGAAAAGCAGGGCCATCTGGTTGGAAAGTGGGGATGAAAATTCCAAATTCTTCCATGCTTATGCAAAAGGAAGAAGGTCTGCTAATACTATATGGAGTCTTGAGGATGTAGAAGGCAATTCTATGTCTACCTTCGAAGGGCTGGCTTCTGTTGGGGTTACTCATTTCAGGGATCTATTCAAAGCCAGTGAGAGAGTGAATATTAAAGAAGTGATTCGGGTTGCCTGGCTATTCCCGAGGTTTGTGGAAGCGGAGGATAACAGGAAATTGATGGGCCCCATTACTGGGGAGGAATTAAAGGAGGTTTTGGGAAGTTTTCAGAAGGATAAGAGCCATGGGCCTGATGGGTGGACTATTGAATTTTTTATTGCTCTTTTTGATCTCATCGAAAATGATCTACTTGAACTTGTTGAGGACTCAAGGAGAAATGGCAAGGTGCTAGCCAGCATCAATTCCACATTCATAGAACTTATTCCTAAGGTGGACACTCCTTCTTCCTTAAACGACTTCCTGCCTATCTCTCTGTGTAACTGTGTGTACAAGATAGTCATTAAAGTGATTGCTAGTAGGCTTAAACCTATTCTATCTACTCACACTTCAGAAGAGCAGTTTGGTTTCTTAGAAGGGCGTCAGATTCATGAGGCGATTGGCATTGCTCAGGAAGGGTTGCATAGCATTAAGACAAAAAAACTGAAAGGCGCAATTCTCAAAATTGATTTGTCCAAAGCATTTGATAAGGTGAGCTGGTTGTATATCTATCTCATGCTTACCCATTTAGGTTTTGAGATTGGCTTTATACGTTGGATAATGAGCTGCATTACTACTGTATCTTTCTCTGTCTTAATGAATGGAGTAGCGACCCCGTTCTTTCATTCTGGTCATGGTTTACGACAGGGATGTCCCCTCTCTCCATTATTATTTTTGTTGGTGGCCGAGAGTCTGAGTAGAGAGCTATCAAGGAAGCAAAACGGGATGGAGAATTCGAGGGGATAATGGTGGCACCGGGCCTTTCTCTTACTCACCTGCTCTTTGTGGATGATATTTTGATCTTTTTCTCTGGCTCTAGATTGGACGCTAAAAGACTCAAAGAGATCCTGAAACTCTTCCCAACTGCAACTGGAATGGAGATTAATGAGGGGAAATCCACTCTTACTGTCTCTCTTTTGAGGGAGGAGGAATACATTTTATATACTACTTCATTTCCTTTCATGATTCTTAATCTATCGGATGGGTTAAAATACCTGGGATTCAATTTGAAGCCTAATGACTACTTAAAAAAGGACTGGACTTGGTTGTTGGAAAAGCTGGAAAAGAGGTTGAAGTGTTGGAGTTTTCGGTGGCTCTCGCGTGCATGGAGGCTTGTTCTTGTTAATACGGTGTTGGAAGCCATCCCGGTATATTGGATGTCACTTGCTTGGATTCCTAAAGGGATTTTGGAAGCAACAAGGAAGATATGCTTTAATTTTCTGTGGAATGGAAAGGAAGATGTTCATGTTACCCCATGGGTGAGGTGGGACAAAATTACAGCTCCAAAAGCCTTGGGGGGGTGGGGTCTAAAGAATATTTTTCACTTCTCTAAGGCTTTGGCTGCTAAGTGTGGATGGCGTTTAATTAATTCCAATGGCTTCTGGGCTAGGGTTATGTTGCTGAAATACGTTGAGCCCGACAATGTGGAAGATTGGATTAGGTCTCCTCATAAGGGACATTGTGGTGGTTCAGTCATCTGGAAAGCCTTGGTGACCTCTTTTGATGTCATTGAGCATAACCTTGCCTGGGATGTTGGCAATGGACATAGGGTGAGGATTGGTCGCGATCCCTGGGTAGGATGTGAAGCTCAACACATACTATCTGAAGGTTTGATGGAGGCGTTGAGGCAACAGGGAATACTTTTTCTCTATCAGTTAGTGGATGTGGAGAATGTATGGATGGGAAGACCTGTATGGAGAAGGGCAGACTCATTCGGCTTAAGAGTGGAGCTGGTGGATGAATTAAGACAGTATTTAAGAGCACTTTGCAGGGAACAGATTTTCTTAACCGATGAAGATGACACTCTTATCTGGGATGGGGACCCGTCTGGAAATTACACACCAAGAAGTGGGTATCAGTGGATTAGTGAGAATTATGAGCCAAGAGATCTGGTTTGGTGGTGGAAAACGGTTTGGAAACTTCATTGCCCACCCAAAACCCGACTTTTCATGTGGTGTACTTTGGCAAATCGGATTCCGACGTGGGATAATTTGCAGAAACGCAGCTTTCACTGTCCTAGCAGATGTTACCTGTGCAAACTATATGGGGAAACTATTCCACACCTGTTACTGCAGTGTCGCTTCTCAAAGGAGGTTTGGAGCATTTTATCCAGAATATTAAAAACACCTCTGCCATGGGAAGGAATCACGTTTGAAGATGCTCGGAGAAGGTGGACAAACAATGCTGCATTGAAAGGTTATAAAGCTCTTCCCTCGGTGGTGATCTGGGGTATATGGCTCATGCGCAACAGTGGTTTGTTCAAAGACAAACTGGGAACTCCGGCTCAAGTGGCAATTAACAGTTGTGGGATTTTCCTAGCTCTTGAGCGGGCTCGTCAGGCACCTAGTCCTCGTGTTATTCAATCTGTGGAAATTGATAGATCCCAGCCATGGGGATTTTTTGATGGGGCCTGCCAAGACGAACTATGTGGAGGAGGGGCTGTTCTTTATATTTCTCTTGTTCACTACTATGTGATGTCTTTTGGTCTTGGGAGGGGAACAAACAATTGGGCAGAGATACTAAGTCTCAAACTGTTGATTTCTTATGCTGTGGAACTATCTATCCAGAAAATTAATGTTTTTGGAGACTCTTTGAATGTGGTTAATTGGGTTATTGGCACATACATCTGCAGCAGTCGGAGGATTGCTTTTGTTTTGGAACAAATTCAGAACGTCACTCTCACTTTGGAAACTTTTACTTGCAAGCACATTTATCGTGAGAACAATGCTGAGGCGGACAAGGCCTCAAAGGAAGGGCTCAATTTGGGTGTCGACACTTGGAAAATATATGAATTTCTGAATGGAAATGAGCGTGCCTTCTTTCATAGACCGTTCATAGAATGATCGAGATTATGGGTCTTTTGTTACAGGTTATTGATACAGGTTTTATACTTTTGAGGAGACAGAAAAACTACAAACAGTTATTTACATATGCAGCTTTGTTTATAAACTTAGAAATTATTTTTTGTAATTGTCAATACTCGTTTTGTAAAGATACAAAAGAAGTTTATAATTGCGTATTGTAAAAGATGTTATTGCTCACATAGTGAGAACATCGGAGCTATTTTTGGGCACACCACAGGGTGATTGTCACAGCAGTTCTATACTCCACTCTAGATGAGTGTGTTGATCATTGTAATTTCGTACTCCATGGATGAAATGAAATTACGCTTTTTTTTCGGGGAAAAAAAAAGTCTTGAATGTTATAGGATTTCAGTATGAGGGGTTATATCGTTCATGTCTTATAATGATTATAGCTAAAGATATAAGTGTTAGGGACTAGCCATAAATATGGGTTAAGGTATAAATCTTATAAATTGCATGTCAAGGGTGATAAACAATAGGGTTGGTAGAGTGGGGTTTACATGCGTTAATGGTTTATAACAGTAAATGGTAAAGTATGAGCAAATTTAGAAGGAATATTGTTGATGTATTTGTAACTTCAGAAGATATTCTTCTATGTATTACATTTGTACTTTATTGTATATCCATTAGAGATGTTACATTCCTCTATTTGGAATTGTCGTCATTTGTATTGATGGGTTATTAGACCACTAGTGTTGGGTCGGCCCTGATTAGGTCATGTGATTGGGTTTTTAGACTTGAGTAACAAGTCAACCCCAGTGAATTAATTGGCAGGTAGAGTCAAGTATAAATAAGAGGGGTGTGTCCCTCATTCTATTCAATCACTCACTTCTCAAGCTCACATAGCTAAGAGAGAAAGTGGCGCACTTGTGTAGGAGGAGGAGCATTTGCTAGAGACATCTCTTTGGGTTTGATCCTTGTGATCTTGTACTTGGGTTTATTCTATCTCTGAGGAAGTTACGGGGTTTTCACCTTCTTGGTTTTCCCCAAGGAAACTCCATGTCTCTTGTGTGCTTGCATTATAGTGTTTATGATTGATATGTTGTTGATATGCTGTACATGTTATTCTCTTAGTGATCTTGAATGATAATGGAATGAAATTATCGAAAAATTAACATGGTATCAAAGCTGACCTAAGAAGAAGGCACTCTACAACTGTGGAAGTTAGGGCTTCTTAATATTTTGGTTTCTCTCCACAGATCATCAAAGGCAGGAGGCTAGATTGACTCTCCTTGGAAGGGCGCATCTTTCTATCGAGACAGAATTCAATTCTAAGCATTTTCAGTTTTTGACCTAAAAATTAGGGTTTCCACAAAAAGTGGAATTTCTGAAATTTGAGACCATAGTTGGAAGCACCTTGGAAAAATCGAAGTTTAGAGCTTTGGATCGAACTTTTTGGTTGGGTGAATCTCCGGGAAACTCAAACCCTAATTCAGGGTCCTCCTTAGTGAATCCGGGAGATTGAAAAGCATTTCTGAGGGGTGAAACTTTGCAGTTTTCAAATTATGAGCATACCAGCTTGATAAGCTCATTAAGGCGCATCTTTCTATCCTTTCAGAATTTTGAAATTCAAATTTTGAAGTTTTAGGGTTTCTATCACAAACCCTAATCCAGCTCCAGATCCAGTTTTCAGCAAATCAAGTGGTAAGACCTAAAACTCTCTATTTCCATTTGAAGTACTCTTTAAGATGTCTCATGACACCAAGCTTGATGGAGCTGATAACTTCCGAGCATGGAAGTATAGGATTGGGTTAATCCTAGAAGAGAATGATTTGGACACTTACATAAAAGAAGAGGTTCTAGTTCCAAAGGGGGATGAGGCTAAGGCCTTACACAAGAAGGACTTGGTCAAGGCTAAGAAAATCATTGTTGATTCTATAAAGGACCATCTCATACCCCATGTGTCTTCTGTAAAGACACCTAAGGAGGTGTTTGACTCCTTGACCAAATTGTTTGAAGGAAAGAACATAAATCGGAAGATGACTCTGCGGAACCAATTGAAAGGGGTAAAGATCCAGAATGGAGAGACCATCTAATCCTACTTTTCTAAGGTCTCTCAAATCAAGGAACAACTTGAAGATGTGGATGAAGTGGTGGAGAATGGAGAAATTGTCATGACCACATTGAATGGCCTACCTAGGTCACGGGACTCCTTGATCCAAGGAATCTGTGCAAGAAAGAAGTTGATCTCCTTCAGTAGACTATGGAAGGAATGTTCACAAGAAGAAGCTAGGCTTGTGGCCCGAGAAGAAAAGATGAGCAGTCAAGATCAAGTCCTCACAGCACACACTAAAGGGAGTAAGTTTAAGAGGGACAAATCTCATAACAAGAAACATTCTCACTTCCATCATAAGAAGAAATATCTCTCTCATGTTCGATGCTTCACTTGTGATGAGTTGGGACACTTTGCTTCAGAATGTCCCAAGAACAAAAGGAACAATCACTACAAGAAGAAGAAGAAGGGCAGCAAGAAAATATATCATGCTCATGCTACTGAAGATGATGAACCTCCTAGGAAGAAGACTAAAGTAGAAAATGATGACTCGTCAAGTGAAGATGAATATGTTCTAATCTCTACTCTCACAGGTACTATCTCTCATGGATGTAATGATTGGCTGACTGATAGTGGGGCTTCTAAACACATGACTGGGTTTAAAGAATCTTTTGTAGATCTATCTGAACATGAGTCACCCCATAAGGTGAAACTTGGGGATGACTATCAATATCCTATCAAAGGAAGTGGTGAAGCCTCCTACATGCTAGACTTTGGGAAGTCACTAATAATGAAAGATGTTCTATATGTACCTGGGCTCAAGAAGAATCTCCTATCGATATCATCTTTGGATGCAAAGGGGATGAGAGTTGCATTTTTGGATGGCCAAGTACTCATGTGGTCTAAAGGTAAGACAATAGATGATGCAGTGGTGATTGGAGAGCAAGAGAGAGGATTGTACAAGTTAAAAGGACAACCTGAACATGCCATGGTACATGAATCCATGGAGCCAAGTGAACTTTGGCATAGAAGGCTTGCACATGTGCACTATAGAGCACTACCAATTGCAAGCAAAGTTGTAGAAGGTCTTCCTGAAATCCAATCAAAGCATGAAGGTGTTTGCAAAGGATGTGCAAAAGGAAAGAACACAAAGAAGGTATTTCCAAGCAGTGAAAGCAAAGCAAAAGGAATCTTGGAAATCATCCACTCCGATGCATGCAGTCCAATGTCATCCAATTCTCTGAGTGGGTATGTATACTATGTTTCTTTCATTGATGATTTCTCTGGGAAGACTTGGGTTTATTTCTTGAAGAATAAAGATGAAGTATTTGATAAGTTCAAGGAATTCAAAGCCTTGATAGAAAATCAAACAAATAAGAAAATCAAGACCTTCAGATCCGACAATGGTGGAGAATTCAATCAGGTGATTTCAAGAAGATATGCAGTGACTCAGGTATTAAGAGGGAGTTGACTGCTCCTTACAATCCACAACAAAATGGAGTTGTAGAAAGGAAGATAGAACTATCATGGAAGCAGCACGGGCAATGCCTCATGACCAAAATCTGCCTATGCATCTATGGGCAGAAGCAGCTAGGACAGCTATATATGTGCAGAACAGAACACCTCACAAGATACTTGGACAACAAGACACCAGAAGAAGTCTTCTCTAGTAAGAAACCAGAAGTTAGCCATCTCAGAATATTTGGTTGTCCAGTATATACACACATTCCAAAGGAAAAGAGGACAAAGCTAGATCCTTCAAGAAAGAAAGGCATCTTTGTGGGTTACAGTGAAAGCTCGAAGGCTTACAGAATATACTTTCCAGGGTTCAAGAAGATTGACATCAGCAGGAATGTAACATTTGATGAAGACCCAACATACATCAAATCAAGGAAGACATCTGTTGATGATCATGAAAAACCAAAGGTAACCAGTTTTCAAGACACCATAATGAATGAAGCAATTCCAGAAGAAGATCGTGAAATTGAAGATCCACAAGAACCTATAGATCCACCCTGTGAGAAGAACTCTCACAAGAGGAAACTTGCATGGGCTAGAGAGCTCATCCAACATGCATAAAGGTATGGTATTCCAGAAGAGGAACACAGAGAAAGGAAGAGGACTAGATCACATACCAATTATGTTGCCTTACTCTGTGATATTATGAACAAAGAACCTTCCAGTTATGAAGAAGCAACGGAAAAGAAAGAATGGAAGGATGCCATTGTCGAGGAATACCAATCGATCATGAAGAATGATGTTTGAGATGTAGTCCCAAGACCTAAAGGGAAGTCTGTTGTGACTTCCAAATGGATCTATAAGATCAAGCATGCTGCAGAAGGTAGCATAGAGAAATACAAGGCAAGGTTTGTAGCTCGTGGCTTCTCTCAGAAAGAGGGAATAGATTATGAAGAGACTTTTGCTCCTGTAGCCAGATACACTTCCATTAGAACAGTACTTGCTCTGGCTGCAGTGATGAAATGGAAGATACACCAGATGGATGTCAAGACAACTTTCTTGAATGGTGTAGTCGAAGAGGAAGTGTATGTGGAGCAGCCACTTGGATTTGAGACACATGACAGAGAGTCATATGTGTGCAGGTTGAAGAAAGCCTTGCATGGCTTGAAGCAAGCTCCTAGGACTTGGTATGGTAGGATGGACAGTTTCCTATCCAGTTTGGGCTTTACCAAGAGTAAAGCAGATTCCAACCTTTACTACAAGGTTGAGGAAGGAAATCCAGTGATACTACTTTTGTATGTGGATGACCTGTTTGTTACAGGTGAGGATAGATTGATTACCGATACCAAGAGGAAGCTTGCTGTCGAGTTCGAGATGAAGGACTTGGGGATGATGCACTATTTTCTAGGTATGGAGGTGTGGTAGAGTGCAGATGGAATCTTCCTTGGACAATGGAAGTATGCAGTAGAGATCCTGAGGAGGTTCGGGATAATGGACTGCAAGGCCATGGCCACACCTATGGCATCGAACCTGAAGCTTCTGTGTGATGCTTCATCTGAGCTAGTTGATGTCACGATGTATCGTCAGATTATTGGGTCCTTGATGTACCTGACGAATACGAGACCAGATATTTGCTTTGCGGTGAACACATTGAGCCAGTTCCTGACGGATCCGAGAGGTGTTCACCTGGTTGCTGTAAAGCATATTCTGAGGTACCTGAAGGGTACAGTCGATTATGGGCTCAAGTATGATGCGAATCAAAATTTTAACCTCCAGGGTTATGTTGATTCAGATTGAGCAGGAAGAGCACTTTTAGGTGCTGCTTCAGTATGGGATCAGGTGTGATTTCTTGGTTTAGTAGAAAGCAGTCTTGCGTAGCACTGAGTATAGTCCAAGCAGAATATGTTGCATCTTGTTCGGCTAGTTGTGAGGCAGTATGGCTGAGGAAGCTACTGTTTGAGTTATTTGATCTCTTGTTGGATACTACTGGTATTTTTTGTGACAACCAGAGTTGTGTGAAGTTGTCTGAGAACCCAGTGTTCCATGACAGGTCGAAGCACATTGAGATCAAATATCACTATATCAGGGATATGGTGCAGAGAGGAACAGTGAAGCTCCTATATGTTGCGACGGATGAGTAGGTTGCAGATGTGTTGACGAAACCACTAGCCAGAGTGAAGTTTGAGTACTTCAAAGAGAGGCTTGGTGTTCTTCAAATTGACGACACTTTGAGGAAGAAGTGATGGACACATTTGCAGGAGCCATTCCAAGCATGGTGAGAGGAGGATCCTTCCCATGGCTGTGGATGTAAGCATCGTGTGATGAGCATCAGGACGATGCTCCAGTTACTGTTTTGTATATGCATCAGGTAGATGCTTTGTATGATCAGTTGGATCATGTATATGTATATGCATCAGTTGGATGCTTTGTATGATCAGTTGGATCATGTATTTGCATATGTATCAGGTGGATCATGTATGATGATATGTATCAGTTGGATCATGTATGATGATATGTATCAATTGGATACATTGTATGCATCAGGTTGATGCTGTGATGATGATCGGTATGATCATGAGTATCAAGTTGATACTCCGTGGCAGTGGATAGGTTGTGCAGGTAGCATAGAAAAGATCCTCAAGATCCGGACAGGTAGAGTTGCGTGCTCGTAACATCCTGGGATATAGAGATCCGGACAGGTTGAGTGGTAAGCTCGTAAATCAGCCTTGGGATGCTCTTTCGAGGTTTTGCTACTAGAGGCATATAATCAGCCCTAGAGATCCAATAGGTTGAGAAGTAAGCTCGTAATCAGTCCTGGGATGCTCTTTAGAGTACTTGCAGGTTTCAAGATGCTCTTTAAAGGTTTTTCCTAACCACATGTAATCAGCCCTAGAGACCTGAGAGGTTGAGCAGTAAGCTCGTAATCAGTCCTGGGATGCTCTTTAGAGTACTTGCAGGATGCAAGACTCTCTTTAAA
Organism: Larix kaempferi; assembly: GCA_027924585.1. Taxonomy (NCBI): domain Eukaryota; kingdom Viridiplantae; phylum Streptophyta; class Pinopsida; order Pinales; family Pinaceae; genus Larix; species Larix kaempferi. The sequence continues at coordinate 1,371,542 of BSBM01000660.1, read as the reverse complement.
GGTTTTGTGGTGTGGGGGTCACATATAATTAGTCCTGGAGATCCGATAGGTTGAGCAGTAAGCTCGTAATCAGTCCTGGGATGCACTTTATTGTTCTTGCAGGATGCAGAACACTCTTTTAAGGTTTTGTGACAGTCAACATGTAAAATATCCTATAGTCTGAGCTAGGTTTTGTTGACGCACGTAATTAGTCCTAGGATCCACAGTATGGCCAATGATGATGAAGACCTACAGGTGGTGGGCCTACATCCAGCATGAAAAAGGGCTGGCTCTGTAGAACTTCCTATGACGAGCATAATTCAGAGATAGCCTAGTGATCGAGATGTCGGGTACAACAACAGTGATGATGATGATGCTCCATGATCCAGTGATGATGATCCAACTCCAGAATTGAAGACTTGCGCCAATATGTATTGATGACCCGTGACGAAAGAATACCTTCCTAGTTAAGAGGGAGTGTTGATGTATTTGTAACTTCAGAAGATATTCTTCTATGTATTACATTTGTACTTTATTGTATATCCATTAGAGATGTTACATTCCTCTATTTGGAAGTGTCGTCATTTGTATTGACAAGTGTCGTCATTTGTATTGATGGGTTATTAGACCACCAATGTGGGGTCGGCCCTGATTAGGTCATGTGATTGGGTTATTAGAATTGAGTAGCAAGTTGGCCCCAATGAATTAATTGGCAGGTCAAGTCAAGTATAAATAAGAGGGGTGTGTCCCTCATTCTATTCATTCACTCACTTCTCAAGCTCTCATAGCTAAGAGAGAAAGTGGCGCACTTGTGGAGGAGGAGGAGCATTTGCTAGAGACATCTCTTTGGGTTTGATCCTTGTGATCTTGTACTTGGGTTTATTCTATCTCTGAGGAAGTTGCGGGGTTTTTCGCCTTATTGGTTTTCCCCGAGGAAACTTTGTCTCTTGTGTGCTTGCATTATTGTGTTTATGATTGATATTCTGTACATGTTATTCTCTTAGTGATCCTGAATGATAATGGAATGAAATTATCGAAAAATTAACAAATATAATAGTTAGGGGTCATAGATTTCAAAATATAGGTATTATAGTTGTTAGTGGCTATAGAGATTACACATTAAGAATGATATACATTAGTGATTATAATGGTTAGAAGTTAAGGATTAGGGTGATGTGGGTTACCATGAGGGTTAGGAATTATACGAGATATTGGACTAAAGTTATTGGTTTCAAGTTAGACATTAAGTGTTATATGGATTAGTGTTTAAGGGTTAAGATAGTTAGAGGTTACGAGTCATGTTTTATATGGGTTAAGGGTTGTAATAGTTATGGATTATGGATTATATACGTTAGGAGTGATAAAATTAAGGGATAAACAATTATATGGGATAGGTTTTAAAAATGTATGGGTTTATAGGGATTAAGGGAAAGGTTTAGGGATTAGGGGATTTAGAGTGATAGGTGTTAAACGATTATAATTATTACTAGTAAGGGTTAGGGGGATACAAACTTTAGGGTTTATGGGTTATAATTATTACTACTAGGAGTTAGGGGGATACAAACTTTAGGTTTTAAGGGTTATAATCAAAAGGGGTTACATCATAGTGGAACTAGGACATGTACGAAGGGTTAGAGGTGATATGGTTATCAGTTATGTATTTTTTATTCGATTCAAAATGGGTTATAGGTCATTATATAGAAATTATAGCACTTCTTCTCTAGTTGTTATAGGGGATATATGTTATAGTGGTTAATGGTTATGAGTTTTAAGGATGATTTATTAGGAGATAAGGGTAAGGGTGGACAATGGCTAAGGTTTACAAGGGTTAGGAACGATATCAATTAGTCATTAGGTTTATATTGTCTATGGGTTATAGGTTTTAAGGGTTAGGTGTTTGATGATAGAGATTAGGGTTGATGAGCATTAGAGGTTATAAGGGTTAGGGGTTATAGGGGTTGGGGTTTATTTGAGTTTTTATTTAATGGATATAATAATTAAGGATTAATATTTGTATTGGTTAAGGGTCATAGTGGTTAATGATTACAAGGGATAATGATTATATTGGTAATATATCATAAGGTTTTGTGGTTATAGTGGATATGTTATGTACATTAATAATAAGGATTGTTGAGAGTTAGTGATTAGGAGTTATATAAATTAAGGTTCTGGTAGTTATTCCCTATAATATTCACTAATTTATAGTTTTAGTGTGTTAGGAATTATAATTATTGAGTGCTATTAGGGTTAAGGTTGATAAGGGATAGGAATTATGAGGATACAAGTTATAAGAGTCAATGGTTTGGATTTATTGGCTTATAAGGGTTAAGGATTATGGCTTGTTTGGGTCAATGGCTAGTAAGGGACTATGGCTAAGGCTTCTCAAGTATTAGATCGTATACACGTTAAGGGTTAGGGATTTGGGATTAAGGGTTAGAATATTTACGTATAATTCATATTATCATTTTGGGATTATAGTGGTTAGGGGTATGGATAATATGGATTATAGGTTAGGGACTCTATGGGTTAGGTGTTTTAGGTGCTTGGGGTTAATGGATAGTAGTGGCTAGGATTTACACATGCTATAAAGGATTAGGTGTTTCAAGTGAGGAGTTAAGGTTGACATGCATTAGTTATTAGAAGGGTTAAGAGTTATGGGTTATATAAGTTATAAGGATTAGGGGTAAAAAATTTATTTGACTATAGACTTTAGAAGTTAGGATTATAGGGGTTAAGGGATATAAGTGTTATGGAATGGGGGATATATCATTATGTGTTAGGATTTAGGAGTTATAGGGGCTATACCAGTTTAAGATTATAGTGGGCCAAGAGTCATAATGGTTAGTTGTAATAAGGATCAGGGATTGCAATGGCTAGGGAATAATGGTTAAGGCTTTCGAGATTGAGATATAGGAGTCATGTATTTATGGTTATAATGATGAATATTTATATGTACAAGGGGATATGCACTATATGGATTATAGTTTATGCGAGTTAGGGATTTTGTGTTGTAATATATACATATTATAGGATTTGTGGGTTGTAAGGGTTACTAAATAGGGGTTATAGGGTATATTGGTGATAAGGGTTAGATGTCAATGGTTATAGGGGTTAGGGATGATAATGCTTATCAGATTTGGTTTGCAGCTATTTTTGTTTATTGGTTTTAAAGGTAAGGGTTTCAAGTTTAGAGTTTGTAATATTCAAGTGTCAAGGGTCAAAGGTTAGGAGTTACATGCATTATAGCCAATATTGTTGCTTTCTAGGGGTTTAGTTTGTAGGGTTCATAGGGTTTAGGAGTGGTAGAGATTTGAGATTATAATGGTTACAAGTTATAATTGTTAATGATAAAATGGCTAGGGGGTATATGAGTTTGGATATAATGGCTAAGGGTTATGATTTACAAGGTTTATAAGGAATTGGGAGTTATAAGTTTTGGAGATTTATATTAGTTAAGGGTTAATGACTAAGGGTTATAGGAATTATGGGTTATAGAATTTGCATAATAATTTTTATTGTGGTTAATAATTAAGGTGAATATTTTTCTTGGGAGGTCGTGTCTATAGGTTCACAGCATTGTTTTTTGCTCTAGATGTGCAAAATTATCGTTTAGGGACTAATGCCTAGGTCTCCTCCCATCACCTTATTGAGGGACCCGTGACCCATACCTTCTGCTCGGAAACTCATAATGGTGCCCATATCCCCTTGGGAGGTCAGTTTTTTAGGTTTGAGGCATCGATCTTGAGCCTAGATTTCTATCATCTTTATTAGGGCATAAGGCCTTAATTTTCTCCCTCAACCATGTCTAAGACCCTCAGACCTATACCTGGTGATCATACATTCCTAATATCATTAGGATCGCTACTCATAGTGAAGGGCATGCTTGAGAGGTCGTGTGTAGTGAACTAAGGCGTTGTTCCTGAACTTGGATGATTACATTCTTATTTTAGGGATTAAATCCAAGTTTCCATCCCTCAACCATATATAGGGAACAAACACCCGTACCTAGAATCCAAGACATTAGAATGGTCACACCCATATTCATACTTGGAATCAAGGCTAGCCTCAGGAAATCCTATGTCATGGCTTTAGGTGTTATTCATGGAAATGGATGACTAAATATCGTAACCCTTGTGGTTAAGGAGAGATGGGCGAGGGAGGGAGGAGGGATTGGGCGGAGTGGAAGAGAGAGGGGGGATTGGTTAGATAGGAGGAGAGAGGGGGGATGTGGTTATATAGAGGGAGGGGGCGTTTAGGGAGAAAAAGAAAAAAATGAGGGTGTCAAATAACATGCGTGCGCAAGTACACGTGCACACATTTGCGCGTATGCGTGTTTAAATTCACATTTTTTTTGCGCCCTTGTAGGTTTGGTACTAGGTTCAGATTTCCAAACCTTGAGTCTCGGGCTGAGTTATAGCATAACACACCAATTTCTATAACTTCATGTTTTTTCACCCTTTGTTCCGCATATGCTCCATTTGCGCACTATTGATGAAACTGCACACACTTGTTGAGCTTTGTGTGTAGATTCTAACTATATATTTTTTGAATAAAGATGTTATTGTTTTCTATTTTTAATTCATTTTTAATTGCACTCATGTCAAATTTGTAAAAAACATAGGTCGTTTATTTTGGCTACAACTTTTTAGTGGCTTACCTATTTCAAAAACGGAAAAGAACCCGCACAAGAGTACAAGAATAACTACAAGCTCAAAAAAAAATGATTGATTATGTACCCAGGAGCAGCACCCATCTCCAAAGCTCCTTATAGAATGAGCACACCAGAGTTGGTATAATTGAAGATGCAGGTGCAGGAATTAATGGGCAAGGAATATATCAGACCGAGTGTATCCCCATGGGGTGCACCAATGTTGTTTGTTAGGAAGAAGGATGGAACATTGAGGTTTTGTATTGATTACAGGAAACTCAATAAAGTGACAATTAAGAACAAGTATCCCTTGCCAAGGATTAATGATTTGTTTGATCAAGTGAAGGAAGCTGGGGTATTTTCAAAGATTGACTTGAGGTCTGGATACATCAAGTAAGGATAAAGGAATAAGACATTCATAAGACAACCTTCAGGACTAGGTATGGTCATTATGAATTTACAGTGGTGCCATTTGGTCTTACCAATGCAGCTGCTACATTCTTGTGTCTCATGAACAGTGTCTTCAACAAGTACTTTGATAAGTTTGTGATTGTGTTCTTGGATGATTTCCTTGTGTATTCAAAGAATGGAGGAGAACACGATGAGCATTTGAAAATGGTATTGCAGGTCCTTAGGGAGCACCAACTGTATGCTAAGCTGAGTAAATGTAACTTCTATCAAGAGAAGGTGCAGTATTTGGGTCATATTATATCAGCAGAGGGCATTGCAGTGGATCCAGAGAAGATTGAGGCCATCATGGATTGGTCCACTCCAAGGAATGCAACAGATTTTAGATATTTTATGGGCCTTGTTGGTTACTACAAGAGGTTCATTGAAAGCTTCTCCAAGATAGCCCATCCAGTTACTTCATTGCAGAGGAAGGACATTAAATTCACATGGTCTGAAAAATGTGAAAGAAGTTTCCAGCAGTTAAAGGAGTTGCTTACTAGTGCACCTATTTTGAAGATTGCAGATCCGAGTAAGGATTTTGTGGTATGCACTAATGCTTGCATTGAAGGACTCGGTGGAATGCTAATGCAAGAAGGGTCGGTAATTTGTTATGAGTCGAGAAAGCTGAAGGATCATGAAAGGAACAATGCCACCCATGACTTGGAGCTAGCAGCCATAGTACATACTCTCAAGAGATGGAGACATTATCTCTCGAGAAGAAGATTTGAGATCAGAACTGATCATATGAGTTTGAAATACTTGTTTGTGTTAGGTTATATGAGCATATACATAATAACTTTCGAGAGAAATAAATAGAAACAAGCAATCACATAATAGAGACACATAATTTACCCTGGAAATCCCATGCGAGGAAAACCAACACCCAATGAAGATCTTCATTACCCTTGACCTAAACTGACCAAGCCGGGCCAAGTGAGCTAGCCACCGCTCACCTCCAGGCCACTTTACAATGGAGCCTCCTCAAGACTTATAAAGGCTTCCTTACATACAATACCATGGGGCAATACAATGGGCTACAACAAACTATGTGCCCAAAAACATGTGTTAGACCTAACCAACTTTGACTCAATCCTGAGTCAAGGTTAACCCTAACAATCCCCCCTTTAAACTTGACTTGGAGTAATCACCAACCCCATCAAAGTTTTAACTGAGGAATCTCACATACACCCCCCTATCACCTAGGTCTTTCTCTCGACTTTACCGGTGACTTACCACGGGTATGCATGCCTTACCAAGTCTTACAACCATATGCCCTTTTACATGCAAACTACTCCATTAATTTTTATTTTTTTTCATGTGTCTTCATGGTCACTACACCATCACCATCCATTGCTTCATCCTCTCGCTTTTTCATGCTCGTTTTCTTGCTCATTTTTTTCCATGCTCCTTTTGTACCTGCATCCAATCATGTCATTGATGTCCATATAAAGAAGAATCCATCTACCAGATTACATGGGTCCTTAGCCGCTGTAACCGCTAGTTCTATAGGATTTCTCTGTGCATACATGGTTCATCAATCTTGGTCCCAACACTGAGATAAAATCATCTCAGATTCCTCCCTTTACAATCGAAGATTCACCTTCTTCGATTCCACATCAAGTTAGCGTACGAGTACAACTACCACCCTTGTACCTACCCAGTGGGTCATTCCACACTTGATGCAACATCCCTTCTTTGCGCATAAGAGGGATACCTTGTGCTTCTAGCACCCAGGGAAATTATATTCTAACCAGGAACCATAAATATTGGGGTGTCGGGTACCACCGATCATGCACCCCACAATACAATCTTAAAACTTAGGTACAAAAATACTTAGCATATTTCAGAGAATTTTTATATCACCACTTTACACCTATGTGTTTGCCATGCTTTTCATATGCCATGCCCCATATTCTTGACCATGATTCATAAAACCATAAACGATCATTTCATATACCCATTAACCAAGCTCAAAGCTCATTTAAAAGTTTAATTTAATCATCCACCATCTACCTTTTTATACTTCCCTTTTTAATATGACATCCACATTTTCATAAAACATATCATATACAATGACATTTAAAAAGAAAACCTTAATTACACAAAAGTGAATAAGTGAATACGTGGATTTCATGGTCATTAACCAAACTTATATACCAAGCTTATCTCACACTTAAAGTGATATAGCATAACATTTCCGTTGCATAGCATAACTTCCTCCAACAATTTGTTTTATTATTTATTCACGTGAACCCTTTTAACATGATTGTTACTTCTCCTCGCCTAGATATCTCACAGGTGGATCTTCTATTCGGCGTTTTTCCACAAGTGCACGGACCCAACTATCCATAGCTGTAACCAGGCTGTCTCTGCACTATTTAAGATTACAATTTGACAATGCGGCCACCACTAGATCGCTGCACTACTTTGATGACACCTTCTTCAACGCATTTCGAAGGCTTCTTCATGCGCCCTAGATTTCTTCACAAGCATGACCATTGTTAGGACAAACAACGGAGGCTCCTCTCTCATAGGAATGATAGAACAATTCACAGATGTAGGATGATCTCTCTACCGGTGGGAAATTGTCCTTTTGTGGTAGCGCCATGGTTTCTCAACAACGAGTCCCTATGCGGATCTCTTCTTCCTCAGCGCAGGCATGCATCACTTCTGCATTCAGATCCGCTCCTTCACGCCCTTCATGGGTCTCTTCTCTGACGGCAGCTGGCTCTTCTCCTTGTTGGCAACTCCATCCGGCCATGTCCTCAACAAAGCAGCGACTAGACACGCAGTTGGGGTTTCCTCATGGCAGTTGCACATTCAACTGTGGCAACAACAGATCTACACTTTAACTAGATCTGCGATTTCTTCTTGCAGATCCTGCAGGCAGTCTCATCTACACACACCAAGATTACAAGCAACAACAATATACCATTCCAAGCTCTGATACCAGTTGTTAGGTTATACGAGCATATACATAATAACTTTCGAGAGAAATAAACAGAAACAAGCAATCACATAATAGAGACACATAATTTACCCTGGAAACCCCATGCGGGGAAAACCAACACCCAGTGAAGATCTTCATTACCCTTGACCTAAACCGGCCAAGCCGGACCAAGTGAGCTAGCCACCGCTCACCTCCAGGCCACTTTACAATGGAGCTTCCTCAAGCCTTATAAAGGCTTCCTTACATGCAATACCATGGGCTACAACAAACCATGTGCCCCAAAACATGTGCTAGACCTAACCAACTTTGACTCAATCCCGAGTTAAGGTTAACCCTAACAGTTTGACCAACCAAATATGAATGCAAGGAAAACTAAATGGATGGAGTTTCTTTGTGAGTTCGATTTGGAAACTAAGCATGTCAAGGGTAAGGAGAATAAGGTTGCTGATGCACTCAGTTGAAAATTCCATATTGTAGGAATAAGTAGGTGTGAATCAGATTTGAAGGCAAGAATTTTAGAGGCTCAAGCTAGTGATGAAGTCTACCTTCAGATCAAAGAGAAATTGCAGCAGAATGTTATAGAAGAGAAGTGTGCAAGATATCAGCTGGGTGAGGGTAATGTTCTCATCTATTAGAACACCAGATTGTACATTCCAAACAGTGCATATTTGAAGAAGCTGGTGATGAATGAGATACATCAAAGACCATACTCATGACACCCAGGATATCGGAAGACTATAACAACAGTAAGGAAGCAATACTTTTGGCATGGTATGAAGAAAGACATAGTTGAGTACATTGCTAGATCTCAGAAGTGTCAACAGGTCAAGGAAGAGCACCAACATCCAGCAGGATTGTTGCAGCCATTTCCCATTCCATAATCGAAGTGGGAAGTGATCTCTATGGATTTTATAACAGGCCTGTCAATGACAGTGAAGAAGCATGATTCAATCATGGTCGTGGTGGAAAATCTATCAAAGGTAGCTCATTTCATTCCAGTCAAGTCCACCCATAAGGCTAGTGACATTGTAGATATCTTCATGAGAGAGATATTCAGGTTGTATGGATTGCCTAAGGCAATAGTTTCAGACCGTGACACAAGTTCACATCCAATTTTTGGAAAGGATTGTTCCAAGAGTTGGGAACTCAGTTGAAGTTTAGCACAACCTATCATCCTCAGATAGATGGTCAGACTGAGAGAGTAAATCAGATCCTTGAAGATATGTTAAGGATGTATGTGATGGACAAGCCATCCAAATGGGATGGGAAGACTATTTACAGTTGGTAGAATTTGCTTACAACAATGGACATCAAGCATCATTGAAGATGAGTCATTTTGAAGTGTTGTATGGAAAAGGATGTAGAACTCCAGTGAGCTGGGACAGCTTAATGAACAGAGTAGTGCTTGGATAAAAAATGATTGCGGAGATGGAGTAAGAGATCGTGAAGATCAGACAGAATTTGAAGGAAGCACAGGACAAGCAGAAGAGTTATGCAGATCTGAAAAGAATGCATAAGGAATTTTAGATTGGGGATCATGTTTATTTGAAAGTGAAACCAAGGAAGAGTTTCATGAAGTTGGGAAGTTGTGCCAAGTTGGCACCAAGATATTGTGGGCCATTTGAAGTCCTTAATAGGATAGCGCCAATTGCATATAATATTGCATTGCCTGCTAACATGAAATCTCATAATGTTTTCCATGTATCCTTACTTAAGAAATATGTACACGATCCTAATCATATCATTGATTGGAATGTGATACAGGTGGAACCATGGCAGGAAGAAGGTTGAAATCTTTAAATGGAAGTTATGGACAGAAATTAAGTGGAAAATTTGACATGGTAGGAGTGCTCAGATGGGGCAGGGATTTCACCACTGGGTAGAGCTCTCCAAGAGCTTTCCAATGGTACTCACCTTGTCTCATTTGGACCAAAGGTGAGGAAGTTATGCCCCTTAGAAGATCATGTGGAAAGTTACCATTGCAGTGGTATGGTTCCACATGCCCGCATCCGCAATGCGGATTGCGGATTGGGGAAATGTAGAGGTCGAAGTTACATTTTGGACGTTCCGCACTTCCGCATCCGCAATTGCGGATTGCGGATTGCGGAAGTGACCCTTTTTGGAGGATGGAGTTCAACGTTCCGCACTTCCGCATCCGCATTTGCGGATTGTGGATCTGTCGTTGCAGATTGTGGGAGGGAAGGCTTTTCGGTTATGAAGTTTGCACTTCCGCATCCGCAATTGCGGGAAGGTAAGCTTTCCGATTATGAAGTGTTGCACTTCCGCATCCGCCGTTGCGGATTGTGGATTGTGGGTTGCGGATCTGAACCATTTCGACAGTGTGTGTGTATTCAGTTGGTTTTGGAAGAAAAAAACATGTATCAGGGTCCCTTGTGACCTAAGGAGGTCAGTGGGGGCGTGACAAAGCCTATCTCCTCTCCAAAAGTATTTTGATTGATTGAGGGACTCTTGCACTTCGAAGAGATCAATGATAATATTGTGATTTCAAAGGGAACTTTACAAGATTATTAGACTGAACGCTAGGGCTACCAACCCTGATCGGTCTCCTTGAGGTTTTGTTTTTTGGTTTTAGCATGCCAACTTTTGTTAGAATCTACTCTTATTTTTGTTTTCTGTGGACAACTATTGTATGGATATGGCTGTGTTTGAGGTTCTTATTTAGTAGTTCTAAAGGGTTTTCTAGTACTTGTGTAATTTGCTTTGTGTTAATTACCCGTTGTTCCTTTGTGAGCATCATAACACTGAACTTATTTGGTGAAAACTAATTTTGACTATACAAGTGACATACATAATATGTAATACTCTCTTTGATTCAATTTTATGAATAACAAGAAGTAGAATTTTTCTTGTGAAAAATCTATTTGAAGAGCTAGGAAACACTTATTAATGTGGTTGGAGCTTTGCTCATTGAAAGATTGTCCTCTCTTAAGAGGCAAGTAACCATCTTTCTTTCCTATATTTGCACCAAGAGTAGTGAGGTGCTCTACAACCCTGTATGGGGGAGATGTTGTAACACATAACATTGTGTAGCGTGACGTTCTCATAAAAAAAAAAAAAGTTCAAATGATGTCGGCTTAATTTTGTTTAATTATATTGATTTCATCTTAAACCTAGATATATCAAATAGGAGAGTAATTGAATATCTTGAGGTGTAAATTTTTTCATAATGTATAAAAAATTAAGATAAAAAAAATTTACACCTCAAGAAATTAGATCTCTTTGATGCTTGATAAATTCGAGTTTAAAATAGATCATAATGATTATAAAAAAATTTAATAAAAATTATAATATCATTTGTAGTGTTTTTAAACCTTTAAAATTGAAACGTGAACAAATTATACAAAGATTACAATAAATATAACTTTGTATTTTTTACACAATGCATTTTTGATAAATACAACTTTGTATTTTTTTACACAATGCATTTTAAGGGATAATTAAAATGCATTGTGTAAAAAATACAAAGTTGTATTTATCTGTAATCTTTGTATAACTTGTTCACGTTTCAATCTTAAAGGTTAAAATACACTACAAATTAATTTTTTTATAAAAATATATTTCAATGTAAAATATTGAGAATCTAAAGAAACATGTACGATAAAGCGTCAAACTTTATATACAGAATGTAAAGAAACATGTACGATAAACCGTCGTGCAGCTATTTTCATATTCCTGTCGAGCTAGTTGCCATACTATCTGATCCCCATTCAAAATCTGTGAGCTAGTCCTACAAACAGAGCGCTTGTATTTCGAACAAATCCGGCGCCCTCTTGAAATTTCAAATAAATGAACGTATCAATGGATGCATCCTGTAGGTGGGCCTCTATTCACGTGCCATAATGAGGGTGAACATTCAAATAGGGGAGTATAGAGTCGAATGGAGTGGAGTGATCGCCATTCTAGGCCACTAACAGATCCCGCGCTTTCTATTCTTTTGCCACCAAGTTTTGCTGGCCAGCTGCTTTCATTTTGTGTCCCTACGAACAAAGAGCGGGCTTGTTGATTTTATTTGTCTAGGCGAGTGACAATTGGAGAGCAAGTATTGAGATATGGCGGGCGGGGGTGCAGCAGCCACAGAATGCCATCGTTCGGTGCCATCGACATTGCCAAAACTCTTGACTCTTGCTATTGTGAACAAGGGTGGTCGACTTCTCTTGGGTCTTAAAAAACGAGGGTAACATTCTCTTTCTCGGGATAAATCGGCTTTCTTTGTCTGTTTCTCTTTTAATGTTAGGTTTCCTTGCCAGTCTAATGCCCAGAGAGGCTAATATTTTGCACTCTTTTACTAGTGGAATTAAGAGAAATCGAAGCACTTTGTTCCCCTACGTAATTAGGTGTAGCAAAGGAATGGATATCCAAGGACACACAGATATAGATGTTATCCACAGGCCAGGCAAAATAAGGGCGTATTCTCCATGGAAGATAAGGATGTTCATTCGCTTAAAACCTTTCAAATCGTATAGATACAGTAGAGGGTTATACAGATACACGTTCAAAGGCAAATACCGCGTGTATTGATCTAGGGCGCACCTCTCCTATGAACTCTTTCCACATTATTCCATGGTCAAAGAGGGTTTTTCCTTGAAAGTTCCATCATTATTTCATCTACACTTTGCATTCTTTCATGCAAATTGAAAAGCGCCCTCCCTTATATGACTAGACATATATAGTATTTTATTATCGTAATATTTTATTATTATTTTATTGTTTCCCTTAGAGAGAATCACGGATCTAGGAAAACACATACGTTTTTTTATTGTTAGCCCAAACCTATACAAGGGTTTGCTCTCTCCATTTGATGTATGTTCGATTTGGAGAGAAACCCCCTTGGAGCTTAGTTAAATATTTATTGGATGCTTTTGGAGGACCAATGAAACACTTTGTGGATAAGGATGTCTTGTATATCTTTATGCTGGTTTCTTAATTGTTGGAATTCCTTGCCATGCATATGTAAAGTAGTAAATTGGGTAACATAATTCCTTGTTTCTATTGTTGTTTATTATTGGGATGTTGTTTATGGATACATATTTCTCCAAGTTGGGCTAAGTGCATATATATTTCATTCTTAATAAACATATCTTTACAAGTGTTAGGAGTTCATTTGCGCTAGTGTTCTTTTAAGTTAAATTTCTGTAGCTTTGGACAGCAAGGATAGGGCAGGTGTAGCCTGTATTTTTTAACCTCATTTGTGTCAAAGTTAGTGCAGCCACGAGACCCATTCTCAGAGAGGATGGTACCCTAGTTAATTAACTAGGGTTTTTGGTTAGGTTAACCAGGCAGAGTAAAGAGTAAGACCCTAGAAGGTACCCTAGGGCCCCCAGCTGTCTCATGGGGTTCTTGGTTGGGGACTAAGCAGGTTGATGCCATGGAAAAAGTCCCTAGCATGTGGCTAGGGCTCCTACTTGTCTCTACGGTATTCTGGTCTGGGACCAAACAGTTTCTTGGTTACGAGGTCCAAGCAGGTCTTGCAGGTTGAGATAGAGACCTCCTGGTCCGAGACCAGGCAGATTATTGGTCACGAGGACCAAGTAGTTCCTGCAGTGACATACTTGGTTAGTTAATTAGGTGGATCTTGGTCAGTGGACCAAGATGATGATGTGTGATGTCCTCTTCTCCTAGGTCTTTGAGATGGTTGAGCTAGATGGTCTTCTCAAGGGACTGGCCACCCCTTGATGGAGCCACTAGCATTTGACTCGAGGAGCAGTCTAGAGGACCACATGATCACATCATCTAGTGTGGACCATTCCTTATACATTGATGATGAACTTTCAGGTTATATGGAACATTTGTACATTTGAGAGAGAGATGATTGGTTGTACCTTCTCCACCTTGGTTGATTTACTTTTGGTCCTTACACCTTGTTGATTATTGGTCTTGTGGTACTTTGTCTTTGACTTGTGGTTAATATGGTCATTTACCCATCTCGAGTTATCTTTTGATTTGTACCACCTTTGATGTTTTTGGTCTTATGGGTACTATGGTTGTTTGTCCACATTTGAGGTACACCCTTTGGTCCTAGGGGTTATGGGTCAAGCTACCCACTCTTGTTTGTATGGTTTTGACTTGTACCATATTGATTGGTCATAGTACCCTCACCTATTTAAGTGCATGACCCTAGTACCCACCTAAGACACTCTACTTTATTTTATGTTATTAAATGTGACTTTATTGTCTTGACCATAATGTGTTGGTACCTGCCTAAGTCACTTATATTTTATATTTATATATCTCGTGACTTTTATTTTGTCCTAACTAAATGGTACCCTCCTAATTATGTGGAACCCTAACATATTTAAAAGATTATTTAATGATCTTTCTAGAAGATCTATTATCCTATTTATGGAGATCTTGGTTCCTCATTTATTATCATCCAACACTTTATTTCAGCTCTGCCTGCTTGACGTCAAGTCTTCTTGTAGCTTGTTCTGCTGTTTGGTGAAGCCGCCCTCTTACTGAATCTCTTGCATGTAAACTGATGTTAGGGTTAACATGAAGGATTTATGTTGATGTTGTCGCCCTAGCTGTGAGCTGTTAGAGGGGGGCCTTGAGCTCATTTGAACCCTATTCCAATTCGCATTGCTCATATATGATTGTTGAGAGTTTTGGTCTACCTACTAAAGTTCTGGTTGAGTCTCGATCTGCTCATTGTGGTTATCCTGTGACCTGATCTGATGTGTATGGTCTACTTGGGGGCCAATCTGATTGAAGAGAAGTCTGATATGCCTTTGTATGAGTTTGATCTGCTTCATAAAGGTTTGATCTACCTCTTGTATGATTGAGTAAGGTTGTGATCTGCTCGATCTGTGTTCTTTCTTATTTGTTGAGGAGTCCGTGACCATAAAGTCAATCTCTGAGCCTTGTTTGATCTATGTTTTGCCTGCTGGTTAATTATTTGTGAAGGTCGTGAAGCCTACAGGTTTGATCCAGTCTTCTAGTAAGAATTTGTGGAGGCCGTAAGGCCCTGGGATTTGTCCTACTTTGCTCTGTGCAGGTTTGTGTAAGACATGAGTGTTGGTGGACAGATCTAAAGTGATCAGACTTTGTTTATTATGCTGAACTTTGTTTATGCCCAGATCTGAATGCTAAGTTTTATCTCTGGTTCAGATTGTTATGCTAAGTTGTACTTGTGGACAAACCTGTTTACTTGATCACCTGTGGTTAGATCTAGTGTTGTTTTCTGATCTATTGTGTTGAGACATTTTGAGACCATTTCTATTGTAGCCCTGTTGACCTCTTTTATATTTTGACTACCATTGTTGTTGCCTTCAACCTATCATCTCTCTCTCTTTGGTTTGTACTTACCCTCTAAGTTAGGGTCAGTTGGTTCCTAGTGTTGAGTAGCTTGTGAGAGGCTCAGCTCATTCTGAAAGTAAAAATCTGAGTATAAAACAGGAAGGGTACCACACTCCAGGTAAGTATCCTAAACTTGTCTTCCTTATTTATGGTACTAAACACTATGTTAGTTATACTGTTGTTAGTGATTACATATAACTGAAGATTACTTTAACACGGTGACCAATTGGTAGTGTTAAAGATGAAAAATTGAAAGAGATGAAAATTATGTTTCAATACCATTTACTGTTGTACTATTTCGTTTCAGTATTATTTTGTTAAACGTAATTTTGCATTAAAGTACATTGATTTTTTATTCTTCTGCATCAAACCCTAACCCTAAACAAAATTTAACATGGTATCAGAGCTTAGGTCTTGTAGCTAACTCTGTTTTGCAGGCTAACAGAATCTACATAGATCCTAAGGTAAGGGTTTATGTCCTAATCAACTTGACTACAGGTTTACAGGTGTACTTGGCAAGTTGGTTGTAAAAGTTTGAGATGGCTTCTAACTCAGTGAAAGCAGAAGATAGGCTTGAAGGGGCCTCAAACTTTAATGCATGGAAGGATAGGGTCTTGAATATTTTGGAGGAGAATGACTTGGATGAATTGGTCACTAGGGTTGTGGAAGAGCCCACAACAATCCAAGGAAGAGCAACATTCAAGAAGAAGCAAGCTAAAGCAAAGAGGGTCATCTTTGACTCAGTTAAAGATAATTTGATGCTTGTAATAGCTCCTCTAAGGACGACTAAGGAATGCTTTGATGCCGTAGCAAATCTCTATGAGAAGAAGGCACCTACTCAGAAGAGAGTCTTGAAGAAGCAACTTCGTTCATTGAAGATGAAGGAGAAGGAATCAATTGCCTCCTCAAAGATTGCTCAGACAAGAGATCAACTCATGGCAATTGGAGTTGAAGTAGATGACGATGATCTTGTTCAAACAAAAGTAGATGGTCTTCCCACATCTTGGGAGACATTTCTTGCAGCAGTGAATGGAAGAGAAATACAACCAAGCTTTGATAGGTTGTGGCATGATTTCCTAGAAGAAGAAGGCAGAATCTAGAGTAGATTTGGGCCTCCTGCTGAAAAAGAATCATGCTCTTGCTGCCAAGAGAAAGAAAGGAAAAGGCTTCCCTCAGCACCAAAACAAAGGTAAGGGACCTCAAGTTAAGCACTTTCATAAGTCAAAAGTAAGATGTTATAACTGTAGCAAGCTTGGTCATTATGCAAAAGATTGTAGAAATCCTCCTAACAGGAATTGGCATAAAGAGAAGTATCATGCTTCAACTGCTATAGAAGAAGAAGAACCTCAACAAAAGAAATCTAAGGCTGAGATCAAAGAAAAAGATCAAAGAGAGTTCATCCTGGTTTCAACACTCTCAGGATCCATTTCCAACTCATCAGATTCATGGTGGATTGATAGTGGGGCCACCAAGCATATGACTGGATACAAAAGGGCTCTTGTGGGTTACAAGGCCAAGAAGTTCAATGTGAAAGTGGAGATGGGAAATAGAAGTACCTATGCAATAAAAGGAGTTGGTTCAACTGCCTTAAATATTGATTCAGGTACGTTAATTTGTGTTGAGGAAATTTTGTATGTTCCTGGTTTAAAGAAGAATGTTCTTTCAGTGGCAATTTTAGAAGATAAGGGGTTCTCTGTAGCCTTCTCAGAAGGAAAGGCACTAGTGTGGACTAAAGGTGGAAATATGAGCTCAGCTATTGAGATTGGTGTCCGTGAGGGTAACCTTTATAAGGTCTCAAGACATGTTGTTAAAGCTCTAATGAATGACCCTTGCCAAGTTTCAGAGATCAAGAGGGAGCCTTTAGTGCTCTTCAATCCCAAGCAGAATGGGATTGCAGAAAAGAAAAGTGGAGATGTGATCTTCCATTGTTCCAAGGAGTCATCCAGTGACTCAGATATGGAAGCATATGAGACATCTCGTTCAGAGAAGCAGAGGGAGAAGGCCAAGAATCCTTTAGTTGATCTCATTGAGGAGCCTATTGAGAGGTTCCAAGGATGCTCTAGTGAGAGCCATGTCACTGATTCAGGATCATCCATTGATGTGGAGGCAGTTGAACTTTAGGTTTGGAAAGATGCTATGATAGAATATATCTAGTTGATAATGGATAATGATATGTGGAAAGTGATTCTTAGACATCGAGGGAAGTCAGGTGCAACTTTCAAGTGGATCTATAAGATCAAGGTATTTGTTGACGTTCATAGCTCTTTGAAGCTCTCAAAAAATCCTATACTCTATGATAGGTTGAGACATACCGAGAGAATGTCATGTCCCAAATCTGGCATTGGGTCACAATGACCTAAGCAAATTGGCCCTATTCATTAGAGTTTGTCAAATTGATGCTAAAGGTCAAATAATTGCCAAGGAGGAAAATTACTAGTTTCCTAGGTTCGGGGTGGAAGCTTTGGGATTTGGAATAATGGAGATAATAAATGATGTTTGAACATTAGAATGGCATAAATATTTAATAAAGGAGATAAATAAATATATACAAGTGAAAATCAAAGTGGCATTTGATCATGAAGACACATGGAGGAAGTGGGATCCACATATGGCTAGATTTCCCCACTACACTTGGCATCATTCTCTCACCAATTCGAATTCAAGGTGAATGGTAACATACTTGGGAGAGTTCAAAAGGTATTATTCATGGCATGACTCATTCAAGGTCGAAATATAGAGGAAGAGCAACTCCCATGGAAGAAGAAGAGGCAATTTGGAGCTAGTGGGACACTTGGGCTAGATTCCCTAGCTCTATGACAACAATGATGAAGATGCTATGACACCTATGACACAAATCATACCTGAAGGTTGACATATGACATATATGACATGTCAGGGCTAAAACTAGCCTCCAAGAGGGCGCTCAAGGGAGTTAGGGCAGCTAAGATGCTTCCACATGTGATTTGGTGGAAGTGGGAAACTAAGAATTGTTGTACAAGTGGCATTCTTTGGAATCTCTTCCGAACTTGAGTTGGCATGAGTCTCTTGGAAGGAATTCGACCCATGGAGGACATTAGAAGTTTATAAAAGTCATGAACAAAGAAGAGTAACCGCTTTTGATCATTTGTAGAATTTGCAATTGCATTTGTGAAGAGGGAGAGCTAGTGGATGACTAGTTTCTTGCCTTAGCCAATTTCAAGGGTGAAAGATTTCCATCCAAGTTGGTAATTGGAAAGGCCATTCAGACCTTTCATTTGGAGCTTTAATGGAGTCTTTATTTGCAGGTGTAAGCTACAAGGCAGCTCATGGTTTCTTCTATTGCAGCTCACTCCTTCAACCATTTCCAGTTTTGATGGCATATTCTTGATCCTTGAGGGAGGGCGTTTTTGGTGAGCTATTGTACTCTTTGGGGGAGTTTCTAATTCCCCATTTATTTTGTAATATGAAGTAAATACTTTGTTCTTCATCTCCAGAAAGTTTCAGGTCGAAATTCCAAGTAGAAATGTATAAATCTCATTTTTAATAAAAGAACAGTGCCATTTCCCCACTACCTTGTTGTGAACCAATGTAATGTTGATGATTTCGAATGAATGGATGATTTTCTGATACATTTGTGATTAATGGATTGCCATGGATGTATTTTACAAGTTTCATGTACTGTACTTGAGCATTTGAAGTATTTTTACTCAGTTTAATTGCATTGGGAGAAGAAATAGTGCCATTTCCCCAAGGGTCGAATGGGTGATTTTTGCAGCTAAATGGGAGAGGGTTGAAACAAATATAATAATCAATTAATGGTGCACATGAGACTTGTTACCCGGGCAAATTAGCAGGGCTAATTCCCAGTAAGCAAAAATAAGATCAGTGACCCAATGTCACCTCGGTCACCGTTCTAACTTCTTCGGAAGTTGAAACCTCCAAGGAGAAGTATCCTTATGGAATCCTGTAAAACACTAGAGCAACCAACCAACTATATTCTATGCAATTATATGGTTAGACCAGTGCCTAAATGGAGTCAAATTTTATGATCGATGTCAGTGGGTGCAAAAGATATGATCAGAATCAGTAGTTTGCTTAGATCATTCAATCAAATGTATAAGCATGTACACATGTATTATAGTAATCAATATTGGATCAAAAGACTATATTGCCAATAAACCTCAACCAATAACCACATACGCGTTAAGTAGTAGCTTCAGTGTCATTCACCCATAAGCATGTTACATGACAAATTATAACCAATTATAATTATTAGCTAATGAAATGCAGGAGGTAGAATGCTTATCTTAGATATGCCCAAGTTATCATCGATAATCAATTTTAATTAGATAACATTACCGTCACCCAAAACACTTCAGGAGATCTACATATGTTTCCTATTTGCAATCATAAATTTCAGATATGTAAGTAAGGTTGTGCAGCAGTGAATGTATTACAGTTCCAGGTATGAGATGACCAGTTCTAATACACATATTACTTATGACTGTCAAATCAGTTTTAGTATTTAAATATGGAACATGTAAAGGATATCAATGACCACCAGCATTTAATAACATCATAATTATCAAGCCTTTAGGAGACCCAAAACATTTCAGTGTTGCAGATGTAATCTTTAGATTTACAAGTAACCATAGTGGTCGGATTTCAGTATGCATTTGATAACTAACTTCAGAACCTAATGTGAATATTTAGTGCATAAAAAGGCATATGATTCAGTTTTGTCACAAGCACTTTAACTTTCAAAGCATGCAAATCCCATTAAATTCATTGAGACATATGCATTTTTCCTGATCTGTTATAGGGAGTTGCAGCAGTGATAGATATGCATATGTTAACCAAGTTTGAACCACATTAGCAATCAAAACATCATCTTTTATTAGCTCAGAACTAACATGTTTTCTGATTTCTGTTTTAGGTGTTTCAAGTGTTAAATTTTCAGTATTAAATCACAATACTATAAGATCTTTGCTGAGAGAATAACATCTACAGTATATCAATGCATGACAATCATAATATGACAAGCATCACAAGCATCATAAGAATCAAAAGCATAGAGACAAGAGACACAGAGTTTCCGTGGGGAAAACCCTAAGGTGAAAAACCCCACAACTTCCTCAGAGATAGAGAGAGCAATGGCTCAACCAAAATACAACCAAATAATACAGAGATAGTCTCCTAGCAGATGATCCTCCTCCTCCTCACTAGTGCGCCACTTTCCAGAGAGAAAGATAGATACTTTTCCGAGTGAGTAAAATAGAGATCTCCTATCTCTATTTATACTCACCTTTTTGCCCAGTGACCTACTGGGGCCGACTTGTCTACTTGAGTACATCCACATTATATTATATATTAATTAGGGCCGACCCCATAAGGTGGTCTAATAACCCATAGGCAAGTACACACACTTGCGACACTTGTCAATCCACATGACGACACTTCCTTATAGAGGAATAACACATCTCTTATAAGGGTACAATAAATATATATATAATACACAGATGAAATACATTCCGAAGTTACATATACATCAACACTCCCTCTTAACTAGGAAGGTATTTCTCGACACGGATCTGCTAGACAAGTCTTCTTCTCTGGATCATCGTCATCGATGCATCGTCATCATCATCGTCACTGCTGCTGCTATCTCATCCAATCTCTGTCTCTACTCGTCATAGGAAGTTCTACAGAGCCAGTCCTTTTTCATACTGGATGTAGGCCCACCACCTGCAGGTCTTCGTCATCACTGGCCATACTGTGGAATCCTCAGGACTTATTACGTGCGTCACAAAACCTCGAAAGAGCATCCCAGGATATTACGGGTACACAACTCCAACCTGTAGGATCTCCCAGGGCGCTATTACATGTGACCCCACCACAAAACCTCGAAAGAGCATCTTAGGATGTTACGGGTACACAACTCCGACCTAAGATCTCCCAGGGCACAA
The DNA here is from genome assembly GCA_027924585.1 of Larix kaempferi. Taxonomy (NCBI): domain Eukaryota; kingdom Viridiplantae; phylum Streptophyta; class Pinopsida; order Pinales; family Pinaceae; genus Larix; species Larix kaempferi. The sequence continues at coordinate 1,350,256 of BSBM01000660.1, read as the reverse complement.
ATTACATGTGGTCCACCACAAAACCTAGCAAGAGCATCTCAGGATGTTACGGGTACACAACTCCGACCTGAGATCTCCTAGGGCACAAATTACATGTGGTCATGGCAAAACCTCGCAAGAGCATCTCAGGATGTTATGGGTACACAACTCCGACCTGAAATCTCCCAGGGCCCAAATTACATGCCATAGGACAAAACCTCGCAAGAGCATCTCAGGATGTTACGGGTACACAACTCCGACCTGAGATCTCCCAGGGCACAAATTACATGTCCTCCCAGAGCAATGTCTCGACAGAGCATCCCAGGCTGTTACGGGTACACAACTCCGACCTATAGGATCTCCCAGACATGCTCATCTGCACAACCTGATCCACGGCCACAGAGTATCAACCTGATACTCACCATACATCATCCTGATGTACTCATGATCGTCCTGATCATAATCACTGCAACGTCCTGCTGCAAGTCATCTGGAGCAACATCCTGAAGCTCGTCATCCATGATCGTCCTGATCATCAATGCAACATCCTGCTGCATGTCATCTGGAGCAACATCCTGAAGCTCGTCATCTATGATCATCCTGATCATCACTGCAACATCCTGCTGCATGTCGTCTGGAGCAACATCCTGAAGCTCGTCATCTATGATCATCCTGATCATCACTGCAACATCCTGCTGCATGATCTACCTGATCATCAATGCATCTTCCTGATGCATACCAAGTATCATACATGATCCTCCTGATCATCAATGTATCCACCTGATACAAATATATGATACATATCATCATACATGATCCTCTTGATCATCAATGCATCTACCTGATGCATACCAAGTATCTACCTGATACATATCATCATACATGATCCTCCTGATCATCAATGCATCTACCTGATGCATACCAAGTATCTACCTGATACATATCATCATACATGATCCACCTGATCATACAATGTACCCACCTGATACATATACAGATACATGGTCCAAGCATCCAACATGATGCATAAACAATACATACACATGATCCAACTGATCATATCCAGCATCCAAAGTGATGCGTACATACATACATAAAATGATCCAACTGATCATATCCTGCATCCAACATGATGCGAACATACATAAAATGATCCAACTGATCATATCCAGCATCCAACATGATGCGTACATACATACATAAAATGATCCAACTGATCATATCAAGCAGAAACTAGAACATCATCCTGATGCTCATCATCCAGCGCTTACATCCACAGCCATGTGAAGAATCCTCCTTCCAACATGCTTGGAATGGCTTCAGCAAATGTGTCCATCACTTCTTCCTCGAAGTGTCCTCGATCTGAAGAACGCCAAGCCTCTCTCTGAAGTACTCGAACTTCACCCTGGCTAGTGGCTTCGTCAGCACATCTGCAATCTGCTCGTCCGTCGCAACATACAGGAGCTTCACAGCTCCTCTCTGCACCATATCCCTGATATAGTGGTATTTGATCTCTATGTGTTTCGACCTGTCATGAAACACTGGGTTCTCGGACAGCTTCACACAACTCTGGTTATCACAGAAGATACCAGTAGCCTCCAACGGGAGATCAAATAACTCAGACAGTAGCTTCCGTAGCCATACTGCCTCACAACTAGCTGAACAGGCTGCAACATACTCTGCCTCAGCTGTACTCAGTGCTACGCAGGACTGCTTCCTGCTAAACCAAGAGATCACACCTGATCCCATACTGAAGCAACACCCAGATGTGCTCTTCCTATCTGCAGCACTGCCAGCCCAATCTGAATCAACATAACCCTGCAGGTTAAACTTTTGATTCGCCTCATATCTGAGCCCATAATCCACTGTACCCTTCAGGTACCTCAGAACATGCTTTACAGCAACAAGGTGAACACTCCTCGGATCCGTCAGGAACTGGCTCAATGTGTTCACAGCAAAGCAAATGTCTGGTCTCGTGTTCGTCAGGTACATCAAGGACCCAATCATCTGACGATACATAGAAACATCAACTGGCTCAGATGAAGCATCACAAAGAAGCTTCAGATTCGATGCCATAGGTGTGGCCATGGCCTTGCAATCCATCATCCCAAATCTCTTCAGGATATCTACTGTGTACTTCCCTTGACCAAGGAAAATTCCATCACTCTGCCACACCTCCATGCCAAAAACAAATAGTGCATCATCCCCAAGTTCCTCAACTCGAACTCGGCAGCAAGCTTCCGCTGTGTGTCGGCAATCAATCTATCCTTTCCTGATACAAACAGGTCATCCAAATAGTAGTATCGCTGGATTGCCTTCCTCAACCTTGTAGAAAAGGTTGGAGTCCGCTTTATTCTTGGTAAAGCCCAAACTGGATAGAAAGCTGTCTATCCTACCATACCAAGTTCTGCACACATATCTGACTACACCATGCTGTCTTGAAATCCATCTGATGTATCTACTATTTCATCACTTTTATATTTCTCAATGCTGTCATCTGCAACATGCTTGATCTGGAAGTCATAACAAACTTCCCTTCAGGTCTTGGGACTACATCCCAAACATCATTCTTCATGATCGACGGATCATGGCATTCCATTTCTTCATCCCAGATCCTGGGAACTTCAATATCTTCAATAGATATCTTTGTTGCTGGAACAAATGTTGTAGTCCTTTTTTGTAGGTGAAGATATACGGTCTTTCCTACAAAACAGGTTAAATTGCATGATTAGAAACATCTCATAATTTTTCAGAACAAATTCTTACACATAAAGAAATATGTCATACAGTCATGCAATTATCTTAGCCAATGCTTCAATACAACATTTATCCATATCCCGTAACTTTCTAGATGCCTTCCAATCTCTACCAGAACATTGTTAAGAGTGTGCACAACTCCCAACATGTCAGCAAAGAGGTTTCATTCTAGATAAGTAGCAATGGAATGTTGTACAGTTCCATAGGCCACTTACCCATGTATATTAGTAGTATAGTGTTCATTAATGCAACTATCTTAATATGCACAATACATATCCTAAGTCTAGGAACATGAACATATACATCATTGAACAATTTTACTTAAACAAACAAATATGCAAGAAATGATAATTAAAATACTTATCTTTGTTTGTCCGTTGGGTGGACTCCCTCTGAGTCTTTGCTTCCTTGCAGGAGCTGCTGGAGTCCTAATCTGAAGTAGCTTTTTTTTTGTACACCTTTCTAATGTGGAAAGTAGAGAGATGGTCAACTCCCTCTGAACATCTGCATCCTTGCATAAACCACTGGAGTGTACTCCTTTTCTTTCTTGCAGGAGCAACTGGAGTGTGCTCCCTCTTGATCTTTGCTTCCTGAATTACCTGTTCTTGAATTCATATTCATCATTGGTCCCTATGCATGCTTATTAGTATCATGATTGTGTTATCCTTGTGAACTCATATAAAATCATACATTCATTAGTATACTATTAAAACACAATAATCTCAAGCATGTATAGTCATGATCATTTCAAACAAAAATAATAAGCATTAGCATTCAAGGTTTATGTAGGATTCTTATGGTTAGTCAAATCATAAGAAACATAACATGTCTAAACCTATAATTACTCAAACCTATGACTCTTCAGGTTAGTTGAATCATCAATCAAGATAAGAGATATAATATGCATAAAACCTGTGATTATTCAAACCTATACCTTCATGATTCTTCTGTTTAGTCAAATCAATCAATATAAGAGACATGATTCTTTTACTTATATTCCTGTTTGACCATAGGACTTTTCTGGTTAGTCATATCATTAATCAAAGTAAAAATCATAATATGCCTAAACCCATGAGTACTAACTTCAATGAATAATCATAATCAATCATGCCAAGTATACTTAAATAAAGGATCTTATCACAAGGTGAGATTCTAACTTGATATAAGAAAAACATACCTGGATTAGCATGCTAGCTAATTATGTCTAACATTCTTGTTCTTCTTCAATGACTTGTGCTAGTAACCTGTATATCTCATAGGTTAACCATTATAAAACCAAGTTATACATACCTCGTAAATGGATCTTTTATGAGATCCATGACAATGGATGAATCTTTGTCCTCATGTCATCATGATCATATGTTCTTTGAACCAGAACATGATTTGTCTTTCTTGGTGTACCTTTCATGTTAGTAGACAACATAAACCTCATACAACACTATAATGCATTAGTACAATCATAAGTGTCAACACCCTAATCAATGAATATTTTCTATCGTGCATTCATAGTTTTATTAAGGTGATATGACAAGTCTAAAATCAAGATTGTACTAACCATAATAACATGAAGACAAACATACCATAAACTTAATCATGAACAAATATCGAAACATACCTCGATTAGTCATACCTGTCGGGATCGCTTGTAATATTCTTATGTAAGGCCTTAGCCTCATTCTTTGGAGGTTCATCATCTTCGGCAGCATGAGCATGAAACCTTCTTTTGCTGCCCTTCTTCTTCTTACTGGAGTTGTTGTTATTATCCCTTTTGTTCTTGGGACAATCTGAAGCAAAGTGACCCTTCTCATTGCATGTGAAGCATCTTAGGTCCTTCTTACTCTTTTGATGGAATCTTTTGTGGTGAGAGTGATCCTTTTTGGTTTTGCTTCTTTTGGTGTGAGCTGCAAGAGCTTTCTCCTCCCATCTTTTCCTCACGAGCTATAAGTCTAGCTTCTTCTTGAGAACATTCTTCCCTCAGTCTGTTGAAGGAGATCAATTTCTTCCTTGCACAAATTCCTTGAATAAAGGAATCCCATGACCTGGGTAGGCCATTTAGAGTGGTCATTACCACTTCACCATTCTCCACCATTTCATCTACTGCTTCTAATTGTTCCTTGATCTGGGAGACCCTTGAAAAGTAAGACTGAATGATTTCTCCATTCTGAAACTTCACTGTCTTCAATTGGTTCCGCAGGGTCATCTTCCGATTTATGTTCTTTCCTTCAAATAGCTTGGTCAAAGATTCAAACATCTCTTTGGGTGTCTTGAGAGAAGACACATGGGGTATGAGATGGTCTTTGATGGAATCAGCAATGATTCTCTTTGCCTTGACCAAGTTCTTCTTGTGCAATACCTTGGCCTCTTCATCCTCTGGGATAGGGATGTCTTCTTTCACATATGAGTCCAACTCATTCTCTTCCAGGATTAGCTCAATCCACTTGAAGTGCTGAAAACTGGATCTGGTCCCGGATTAGGGTTTGTCAGAGAAACCCTAAAAATTCAAAAAGTGAATTTCAAAATTCCGAAAGGATAGAAAGATGCGCCTTGGAGAGCTGATCAGCCTAGTACATTCAGAATTTGAGATCAGTAAAGTCTTGTCCTTCAAAATTGCCTTTTTGTCCTCCCGGGTTCACTAGGGAGAGCCCTGAATTAGGGTTTGAGTTTCCCGGAGATCTACCCAGCCAAAAATCTCGATCCAAAGCTCAAACCTTCGATTTTTTGCAAGGAGCTTCCAGCTGTACCTTCAGTTTCCAGAAATTCCTATTTTTGTGGAAACCCTAATTTTTAGGGCCAAATCTGAAAATGCTCGGAACTGAATTCTGATTGGACAGATAGATGCGCCTTGATGAGTAGATCCAATCTACTATACTGAATTTAAAAAAACTGTGGAGAGAAACCCAATAAACAAGGAATACAAGCTTCCGTCACTGCAAAATGTCTTCTTCTCAGTTAGGCTCTGATACCATGTTAAATTTTCAGTATTAAATCACAATACTATAAGATCTTTGCTGAGAGAATAACATCTACAGTATATCAATGCATGACAATCATAATATGACAAGCATCACAAGCATCATAAGAATCAAAAGCATAGAGACAAGAGACACAGAGTTTCCGTGGGGAAAACCCTAAGGTGAAAAACCCCACAACTTCCTCAGAGATAGAGAGAGCAATGGCTCAACCAAAATACAACCAAATAATACAGAGATAGTCTCCTAGCAGATGATCCTCCTCCTCCTCACTAGTGCGCCACTTTCCAGAGAGAAAGATAGATACTTTTCCGAGTGAGTAAAATAGAGATCTCCTATCTCTATTTATACTCACCTTTTTGCCCAGTGACCTACTGGGGCCGACTTGTCTACTTGAGTACATCCACATTATATTATATATTAATTAGGGCCGACCCCATAAGGTGGTCTAATAACCCATAGGCAAGTACACACACTTGCGACACTTGTCAATCCACATGACGACACTTCCTTATAGAGGAATAACACATCTCTTATAAGGGTACAATAAATATATATATAATACACAGATGAAATACATTCCGAAGTTACATATACATCAACATCAAGTGTGCTTACTATCACTTCCAGACCTGTATGTAGTGTAGAACGCAGTAGTGTTAATACTAGAGAGTGATGAATAGTGAAATGCAAAATGCACATGCGTCAACTTCACCAATCAATAGACCATTAGTATCAATTTATAACCAATAACAAAATGCCCAAACGTTAACCTATCATATGGCAGTGTGTAAGAGAAATCAAATTTACTATATGTGAAAAAGATGTTAGCACATTGAAATTACTTTTCAAAATATCACAAAAATCAGACCTCCTTATATGTTAAAATCAAATCATAAACCATACTACCTTGTTGGCTTTAGTTCTTGGTTTCTGTGTGTTAGGGCAGCAGAAAGGATGGTGGAGAAGGAGGGAGGAAAAGGGAAGAGGTTGGGAGGAGAAGTGGAGAGGAAAAATGTGGAAGATTGGAGGAAGGAAGGATGAAGAAGGGGAGAGCAGCCAGCTAGGGAAAGATAAGGCAAAAAAATAGAAAATTAGGGCTCTTTTTTAGGTTTTTTTAAGAATTTTAAAATTTTAGGGCTTCCTACAATTTCGCCCTAGGGTTTCTGGGGACAAAAGGGCAGGCCGAATTTATAGAAGGAAGGGCCGAAATTTTAGGGAGGTAAAAAAAATTAATTAATTTTTTTTTAGATTTCTAAGGCTTTTTAAAGGAATATTTTGATATTTTGAATTTTTAGGGCTTCCAAAAATTTCGCCTTAGGGTTTTTAGGGTTAAAGAAGGTAGGGCGAAATTGTAGGAAAGAGGGTCAAAATTTTAGGAAGGCCAAAAATTTGAAAAATTAATTTTTTTTATTTTTAGGGTTTTTGTCATAAAATTGCAGACCTAATTCTAACCCTAATTCTACCATGAAAATGCAGAATTTAACCCTAAATAATAATTACAAATGTACAAAACTCAGATTTTAGGTTTAAAAAGGATTTGAACAACCTAGGGTTTCAAGAGAAAACTAGCCACCCTAGGGCATCAATGAGAGGAGCAACCCTCCTTGAGATGGTACTTGGCAAGCTTGACAACTAGGGCTAACCTCAACAATGTCTAGGATTCGTAGAGGAAGCCTAGCTTAAGCAAGACTTGAAGACCTAAAGCTCAAGCTTGAATGCTATGGTGACCAATGACAAAAATGAAATGCAAATCAAGACAAAATGAAGCAACAATGGCTTCCATTAAACCCTAACAAGCTTCACTTTCATACAAATTGACAAAGAGACATCAAACCAAAAGTATAGATACCTCCAAGTGCATGTGTTAAGCAAACAACTCTAGCCTCACCTTAGCAATGACATGAACAAAAGAAAAACTTCCAAGAAATGCTTCAAACTTGCAAAATATCCTTCATCAAGGAGAGCCTTCCTTCAAAGAGCCCTAGTTAGGGCAAATAGCAGACATAATGATCTTATCCCAAAAGTTGATGTCTAAAAATGAAGTGAGGAGATCTTATTTATATGATCTCACACTCACTTTACACAAAATAAGGTCAATTTAATATTTAAAAATGTCAACTTAAAAATATAACAAAAAATAATATAAAATAATCTAAAGATGGCCTATTGTAGGCTACCTGGGGTATTTTACTCCTCAGGTGCTAAAATATGCTAAACAAGGCCAAATTTGATGAAACGAAAGGCCAGACTGTACAGGGGTGGTCGTCATGCCCCAACTAACTCCAACAGTGATGAAAACCCTCAATGCCCCCCCTTTTAGCAAGCAAATAGTCTGCCAGGAGGATGACGTCATCCTCTGAAGGAGGGGCCCAGAGGGAGGGCGCTGCTGAACTGGAGGACCAGGAGGGTGTTGGATGTGCTCCAGATGATAAGAGTGAGTCTCAGCGCTGGAACAACTGTCGTTGGAGTGTTGAAACAAGGCGGGGGGCATGTGACCCAGTGACCCACCCTTGGAAGACCTGGACACCAACCTTAGGGTTTCAAACCCTTTCATGAGGCAGTCAGCGATGCTATTAAGCCATAATACTTCCAGAAGAGAAGCCAAAGGGTCTAGTCATGCCCCTACCTCAGAATGAGCTGGCTAAACACCCCTCCTGGTCAGAAAAAAAACACACTCTCCCTGGGGCCCCTCTGCAGGTACACTGGTGCTAGTACCATCGTAACAAGACCTTAATAACATCTTTAATACATTCCTTACCTCTGTTTAGAAATTTGAGTGGGTTTGGAGGCATTTGGGAAGCCATTTTCAGTACTTACCACAGGGGGATTTGAACCCCAAATTACTAGTAAAATTGCATACTTGGTCCAGAATCTTAAGAGAGTTTGCAGAGGTCTTTTGGTGGCCATATCTCATCTCTGAACATCATATTCAAGTCCTAATATCATTCATACACCTTCCTTGAAGATTTGAAGGCATTTGGAGTCAATTTGAGACTTAGAGACCAATACTAGTCAAAGAGAAATTACTAGTAAAGTTCCCTACATTGGCCAGAATTGAAAGAGGATTTGTAGAAGTATTTTAAAGGTCCAAAAGCATCCCTGAAACACATATTTATGTTCTAACATCATCCATATGCCTTCTTAGAAGATTTGGGAGCAATTGGAGCAATTTGGGGACCTAGAGCTCAAAACTAGTCAAAGGTCTAACTAGGGAAAAAAAGTGAAAAATTGCCATTTTAATAAAATTCTTAACAAGGGACATTACAGAGAAACTATCACCATGTTAAGAACATGGTGCAGTTGTTAGCATATGTGTTAACTAAGCCTCTGTCTTTGACAAGCTTAGTGTTGTTGAGAATGCCTCTCTTGCTGAGAGGGAGTGTTAAAGTTAGTTTAGTTGTGAAACCCATTCTCGAGAGAATGGTAACCTAGTCAGTTAACTAGGGTTCCTGGTCAAGTTAACTAGGCAGAGTAAAGAGTAAGACCCTAGAAGGCACCCTAGGGCCCCCAGCTGTCTCTTGGGGTTCTTGGTCAGGGACCAAGAAGGTTGATGCCTGTTATCACACAAACTCTAGCTGCTTGTAATATGTATCCCAATAGGGATGGTAGAGGATGCAACTAGGATGGTGTAACCTGCAATAGCCAAGTCCTCCGCTCAAATGAACGGAAGTCACATCGGACAGGGCTATTGTCACTTCAGACGAGGCACTTGGCCAAGTCAGGGGGGAGACCCCACTCAACCGGTGATGGTTGAGAGACGACAAGTACACCCAAACACAAAAGAGATGAGAGATGAAAAGTGAGGGATGAGTGTAGATGTGCTCCTATGTTAGATTTCAGCCAATTAATGGACACAAGCAATAAGATGAGAATGTCGTGATAAGTGACCAGCAATCAGAAATAGTTGAATACCAAGATTACAACAGGGATTGTGTGGCTGAAATGACCAAGGGAGCTGTGATGAAATAGAAGTGAAATGCTAAAATAAACTGCCTAGGGAAATGGTTAAATAATGAGTCAAATGAACTAGGGCAGCAAGAAAATGACGTTTATAATCACTTCTACAAGATGACACTTGATTTCCTAAGGTGAAATGACAATACAAATCCAAATCAGAAGTACCTAGAACCCCAAATCAACCCACTCAAGCAGCAAGAGAAAAACGCCCTAGAGGGGCGGTTTTGCTAGGTGAACCAATGTTGAATCTATGGGCAAATGGAGTCTAAAAGATCTGAAACTTGATTCCCCAAGGTAAAATGGCGCTCTAAGATGGAATCAAGACTACCCACAACCCCAAAATTTACCCAATAGTGAGATTGGCTGAAATGCCCAAGGAGGGGGAATTTAGCAGGTGACCAGCGCCTAATTCTAAGGGTAAACGGGGTTGGATTCGAATAAAACTTGGGATATGAGAGTTTAAGCATATATCATTACTAGGTTTTTAATTAAAACAAGTTCCTATGGTGAAATCCTAAGTTATCAAATTTAGGGTTTTTAAGATTTTCTCTCTTCAACAAAAATTAGAAATTGAAATGCGGGAGAAGAAGTTACACCTACTTGGAAATGACTGATATTTCTGATTTTGAGGAGGCTGATACGTCCCAAAGATCAAATTGAAGAGGTTGGAGAAGTCACAGCTGAAATTGATTTGCTCTCTCCCCACCAACTCGTCCCCTCTGCCTGCAAACACCAATAGACAATAGATCAAATCAGTATTGGCAAACAAGTGAAATCTACAACAGCATAAATAAAAATGAGAGAAATACTTGACTGAAAATAGCAAAAACACTTCCCTTTTGTTATCAATCCGGAGAGTGGAGCAGCAGTGGAAGCCAAATGGTGTGCCCTCCTCCAAGACTTTGAGCTTGCTGCAAACAATGGTAAGTAAAATAATGCTGGAAACGTACACCAACTACAACTAGTGCATCAAGATAGTATGGCAATCAACAACATCAAGAAGCTATCACACAAGAGCCAAGTAGAGCAACAACGTTTTCTCTTCTATTCCAAGTCCAAAAAATGCCAAGAGAGATACAATGGAGGTGAGTGCCTTCTCTTATAGAGAGAGGCCACTCCCAAAACTCATTTCCCCCCAAAATGGAGGGGTGAGATCAATCCCCATCAACAAAAACGAATGGAGGAGATTGAGCCAAGGAGGGGGTGCGAATTGCCCACCTAAAGCGCACATGTGGAGGATGGGTGCTGTTATCACATATATAGTAGTCGGGCTACCATACATTATTTTTCTGATTCCAGTACACTATTCAGCCAGTTCCCTTGCATTGAGATGCTGAGATGAGCATCTATATTGGATCACTATCAGATTTTGGACAACAGTTGTATTCCCATTGCCATGACTGAGTCTCAGGACACTTAGAGAGATGACCGATGTAGCCATTATACCATTTGTACAGAGCAGTCAGTGGTGCCCAGAGTTGCAGTAGCAGTTTTAGAGAACAAATGATGGTTCAGATGATGAGCATTCAGGTATATGACTCAGTAGGTATATCATTGTGTTATGGTTATATTGCTTTTATATTTATTCTTATAGCATGTCTTAGCACTTAGTGTCATGATCTGGCGATCATATAGATATGTGGACTTGGTTGATTTTATTATATATATTATATTGTCCCTACTCAGACTTAGAAGTTCACTATTCATACTCATTGGTTTTACCCTCCCTAGGGAGAATAGAGGTGATCATTCCACCATACCTTGGCTTGCTAGTGTTGGCTCCATTATTCATTATCTTCATCCATCCATTGCCTACCTTTTAGTTTATCACTTTGACTTACTACTTGACTAGTGACATGGAGGATCTTTTCCCCACTGTAGCCTCTGTATTGGATGAGCTTCCCTGTTTATTGTGTCTCAGCTCTGAGTTGGTGACAAAACTTACTTACGGTGAGTTGGAGTTCCTTGTGAATTCCCCCTAGTCACTAAAGTTGTGTAGGCTAAACCTGAAACTTTTAGTGCTGCCATGAATACAAAGTCTGGAAAAAATGAAATGCTATATCTTGTATGAAAAGCCCATTCATGCAATGTGTTTCTAAACACATATGAATGAAAGGCATGCCAAATGAAAATGGCCATGAAAATAAAATGTTATATCTTTTGGAAATGTAAATACCTAGGTAAACATGCTGTCTGTGACACACCTAGAAGTGCTCAGGTAAACAAGTGCCTTAAAAACACACCTGCAGCAGAAAGCCTAAATAAATGTAAATCTATGCAATATGTTTATAAACACACATAGATCAAGGCTATGGAAACGTCAGGCCCAAAAAGCAATGGAACTTAAATGCTATATCTAAATTATTGCTGGCCTCATTTGTATTATGGATTGTCCGCATCTGTTAAAGGTGAATAAACCCTCTTTGAACAACTCATCCATTTGTGAGACACCGCCATTCCCTGTGTTGTTGCTCATTCAGTATATACTATGGTGTGTATTCCCTTTCCCTTTTCCAAAGTGTCACAAAGTTAAGTCAGTCAAGTCATCCCTTAGCCTAGCCAGTTATTTTAGCCTTCACCCTTCACTAGCAAATTGATCACAGCTATGAAGTGAGTATGATCTTGAAAGTCTAATCTGAGTAATAATAATAATTAATGACATTATATATTTGGATTTAGATCACAGGTAATGATTGAGCCTCAGTAGGCTATCCCAGTGCAGTTTTGGTCTGTCGGAGACCCTGTCAGAGCAGATGTGATTTTTATCCAGTTGACCTAGGGCGCTGTGCTTGGAGGGGGTCGTCCAGCCACTTGTTTTTACCATATTACCCCCCTCCCGGACACACTGGTGCCCTTACCTTGACAGTGCAGGCACTCCAGGAGGCAGTTTGGGGCAGTTTCACGCTTCCCAAGGCATTTCAGGATTGGTAGAAATGGCTATTGAGGAATTCGATTTGGGCTACTGAGGCAAGGTCTTGGCATGGGATGATCAGTGATGATGGATTGATGTCTTCCACACCTCCTCCAGCAGTTTCAGCTTCATTGGGACCCGCATCCATCACTTATGGCATTTTCTGATGATTTTTGAGGTCTTTCGAGGCCTACGATTTGTCCATAGAGGCACGATTTGGTATATTGATGACTATTTTATTATTATTGTGCTATGGGAATTGACCAAGGATGGCTAAAATTACCCCTTGGACCCACCATAAGCTTCTTATTATATTTTGTCACCATGATATGGTGGGATTCCCTTCTCCTAGGGCGATTTTGTCCACTTATGTTATATTTTATTAGTGATCCATGTATTTTATTGTTGAGCTCATCTCAACCATTGATTAGACATTTGTATCTTTTAAACTTAGCCACTCATTCAAAAAGTGGTTATGATTTTGATGCCTCTCCTTCCTATTTAAAGGAGAGAGCTTCTCATTGTAAAGGGACTGGTGGCTCTGGATTATTGGAATAGAAAATTATTATTGCATCTATCTCCAGTGTTGTGGTGAATGCTTTTGGTGTTCGTTCGTTGGTTCTTCCTTTGCACTGAGTTATTGGAGATCTTGTTTTGCCATATCTTTTGTACCACGTTTTTGCATCTACAGGTGGAGGCCGATTTGCTTTGAGGAGGAAGTATTGGTAGGGGAAGACTCTCCCTACTTCTTCTTTGGATCTCTTCGTTGGTAACAGAGAGTATTACTGTTCCAGGACCTTCTATTTCATATTACTATTGCATTTCTCTTGTATTTCCTCCGTACTTGATCTTACTGATTGAATCGCTATTTCTTGGTTTGACAGGTAGAGGAGGTCGCACTTGTGGGCTAGGGCATCAATTCGGCAAGCAAAATCAACAATTTCTCATTTGATCTCTGCGGGAATCTTCCTCAACATCAAAGCATCTCTCTTCATCACTCAGGTATGATCTCAAGGTAAGTTCTATCTCCATGATCTATCCACTTGTCTAAAACATTTAAAACCCTAATTAATCAAAACGCCCATTTTTACATTTTTTCATATCTACTAAGATCTAGTGGCTTCTTGGGTAAGATATTTAAAACCCACCTCTATAGTATCCACGACATCCCGGATCTATAGCTTGGTGAGGATTGGCCTCCATTTGACCCTCTTCCCAAGGCATTTAACCTCTCCAAGCAAGGGCGCACTTCCTAGTTTGGGTGGGTTGACCTAGATCTAGTACGTGGGTAGTTGAGATTCCACTTGATTCGTGATCTACACATCTAATAACCTACCCCCAGATTGTCACTTTTCTGATTTCTACCTTGTGGGCCCTATTCCACATTTTAAGGGATTTAATCCCATTTTTGGACCACTTGGTATCTTTAAACTCAGATCTAGCAAGATCTAGCCATTGGATTGCCTTGAAATTATAGATCCATATCTTCACCTGATCAACCTACTTGGATCTAAAATTTGGATGCCATTGGACTTGTCTTGATTGATTTATCCCACCTTTTAGCCTCCTTGGGTAAAGTCGCACCACCTTGGAGAAGTGAGTTGGTCCACTTCTAGGACGTGGGTATTTGAGATTTCAATGGATTTGGAACGGGCATAATTCAAAACCTAGGTCTAGTGTGTCACTTCATCAAATCTTGCCTTGGGGATAGCATTCCCTGTTTTAAGGGATTGTGGTCCACTTAGGTCAAACCTAGATCTAGACCTATTCATCCATCAAGACTTTAATTACCCACTTGTCTCATACAATAGGAGTTATCAATCAAAAGTTAACTACACTTTGACTCCATTATCCCAATTCCCAAGGCACTGGTCTCTCTCCAAGTCAATTCGACTTTACTAGATTGTTGGATTAACTTGTGGTTTGACCCTTGTATGGTGAGCTAAACCCTTTGATGTCATCATGTATCATGATCAAGCTTGTCACTTGTACTAGTTAGCCCCAATTCAACCCTTAAACTACCCTACATTGGACATGGTTCCCAAGGTAGTGGATTTTCTCCCATTGACTAGTACTTTAATCCTGGATCCTATTTCAAATATCATAAGTCACTCTCACATCAACAATGAACCAAAGCCATACTCATTGAACCCCTCACTTATCTTGTGACTTCATCCTAAGGTCTAGGATAAACCATACACCTTATTTCACTTAGTCTTAACTTGATTTGGTGTCTTGGTTTGATCTCTCTTGTCGGGAGTAGATCGGGTCTCCCCCTTTGTTGTCTGGGCTAGATAACATAAAGCGAAGGTTGCCTCGACTGGCGTGACAACCATCTATTGGAGGTCGAGGTGATCGTGGTTGCACCTTTTGAGTTGTCCTTTCCTATTGCCATCCATTAATGGATACATCCACAGGGGTAACTACAGTTTAGGTGATAACAGGTCCCTTTGTGGGGCCCATAAAATACATAAACATGTGGTTGGGGGGTGCCTATGGGCTGTTTTAGCCCCCCATACCACTTGGACAAAGTCCCATCACAAAATCTTTACAAAATATGAAGTTCTACATAGTAAAAAACGCCCCTCTATGGGCAAATTCGCCCCCCATGGTGAGTTGGGCAAGATGAGGGCCCCACAACATAAATCTAATGTCCAAACATTACCAAAATTACCTTAGGAATTACCTTAACCATTGTCAACCATTGATTTTTCCATTTGCCTATAGTTGCCTTAGTCAAATTCTGATTTCCATCTATTTTCTATTGGTTTATATGGCTGAAGATGAAATTTGGGCTTTTGACCCACCTTTAGTGCCCAGATTGCCGAACCGTCTGCTGCAATGTGATTGTTGTCCCCAAAAGTAGTAGGGATGACTACTTGAACGATCCCGATCCATCACTTTGGCATTATTTGCCCAAAATCCACAATTTTTAATTAAAACAGGTCAAAGTTGACCAATAATAATTAAAAATTTCTCAAACGGTTCAATATTTTCCAATTTCGCCAATTGCATGCTTATATGGGACCCCTGTAGATAATAATTGATCGAAATCGAAATTCCGATCGCAACATTTTTTCGGGCCATTTTTGGCCTAGTCAACCCAGTTTGACCAAGTCAAATCTGGTCAACCATAGTGCAAGCTGAAACCTGTATGCAAGCATGAAGTGACAAGGCTCAATTATACAAGTTAGTACATTACTAAGCAATATAATGATAGCATGGTGATAAAAAATACATTAAATCTTGAAATAATACAAGGCCCTGGTGAAGTGGGCCCACCACCTCCAAAAGACTAAGATGCTATACACCTCTATAGAATTGACCATTTTGCTGACTCTAGGTGATGCAGACAATAAGGCAAAGGACATGGGAAGACAAGGATGAAGATCATATGACCCTTTGGACAACTCGGGAAAACGGGGTCCACTGAGGTAAGTATGCCATGACAGAACACGAGGAAGGGCGGTGCCTCACAAATGGGTATAGTGCAGGGAAACCACCACTAGTCATCTAACAAGTATCCCACAACTCACATCCCTATCCGAAGACTCCGTGAGGTTCTTTTCTAGAGCCGCCAAACTGGGTGTCCGACAAACCGTAACTTGAGACTCTAGGGGGCAATCTTGAGCTTGTCCCTTGCTCCTTCTCACCTCCTTGTCCTGCAGGACTAGGTGAGGAATAACCACTACAAATACTGACATGTATAGCTGACCAGGATCCATGTGTGTTCATAAACACATTGCATGGATTTTACAGTGAGTTTCATACTTAGCCCTTTATTGGCTAGATTTTACAATTTACAATACAATGGCCTTTTTAGCCTGATTTACATTTCATTTCTTCATTTCTTCAAGGCCCTCTTGGGCTACATACATATCTCAAAAGATATAAACATGGTGCTCATACTGCAAAGGTAATGGGGGTGAGTAATACAAGCTTCGATGACCAATGGGGAGCACTCGGTGAGGCTACACAATCCTAACTGCATTGCAACATTTGGGGCAACCGACAGGAGCAAATCCCAGGTCTAACCGTGTATCTCACACACTAAAGAGCCGAGGCACAATAAACAGGGAGTCATGGCAAACTCAGAGATCAGTGGGGGAATGGGGTCCTCGGGATCACAAATTAGAATCCAAGTCGGGGAAGAAGTGTCATGGATGAATCAGATGGGTGGAGAAAGTGATAATGGTGCTAAAGTCAGCTACCGAGGGGCTAAATGATCAAGTCTATGCCAAGTATAGAGGACATGACTCAGCGAGCATATACATAAGTCTAACCGAAGGGGTGGATTGATTTCATCAAGGGCCCCATCACATCATATCATAGCTAGATCACCAAATATATCATCTCATGCAAAGTTAGTGTACTAACAAGTATAAAGAAGTCTAATCTACAACATGAGCAATAATCAACATATGCAATACCTGCTGCACCATATACCTGTTGCTACTGAACCTGTATCTGAGCTGGATCTCTACTGAATTCGGGCACATAATAAACCAGCACTGTACTGTGATAATATCGATCAGGAAAAGACTAGGCAACTGTCTCAAATGGGCTTGTGTCAAAGCCTGGCAAGGAAAGGTAACCCTGTGGTAGATGGTAAGTCCAATTACCTGTCCCCTCTGATGTATCTGCTAGGGGCAATCTGAACAAAAATGCCTCCTCTGAAGGCAGCTGATCTTTTGATCTGAAAAAAAAAGTACTGTGCGGTCCTCAGTCGCACAGTCTGTAGTATGGAAGCTGCTGTCGACATAAAATGTGATAACAATGTCATGGCAAAAGTCCCTAGCATGTGGCCAGGGCCCCTACTTGTCTTTAGGGTATTCTGGTCTGGGACCAGACGGTTTCTTGGTCACGAGGACCAAGCAGGTCCTGCAGGTTGAGACAGAGACCTCCTCGTTCGGGACCAGGAAGATTCTCGGTTACGAGGACCAAGTAGTTCATGCAGTGACATACCTAGTCAGTTAACCAGGTGGATTTTGGTCAGTGGACCAAGATGATGATGTGTGATGTCCTCTTCTCCTAGGTCTTCGATATGGTTGAGCTAGATGGTCTTCTCAAGGGACTGGCAACCCCTTGAAGGAGCCATTAGCATTTGACTTGAGGAGCAGTCTAGAGGACCACATGATCACATCATCCAGTGTGGACCCTTCCTTATACAATGATGATGAACTTTTAGGTTATATGGAACATTTGTACATTTGAGAGAGAGATGACTAGTTGTACCTTCTCCACCTTGGTTGATTTACTTTTGGTCCTTACACGTTGTTGATTATTGGTCTTGTTGTACCTTGTCTTTGACTTGTGGTTAATAGGGTCAGTTACCCACCTTGAGTTATCTTTTGATTTGTACCATCTTTGATGTTTTTGGTCTTATGGGTACTATGGTTGTTTGTCCACATTTGAGGGACACTCTTTGGTCCTAGGAGTTATGGGTCAAGCTACCCACTCTTGTTTGTATGGTTTTGACTTGTACCATATTGATTGGTCATAGTACCCTCACCTATTTAAGTGTATGACCCTAGTACCCACCTAAGACACTCTATTTTATGTTATTAAATGTGACTTTATTGTCATGGCCATAATGTGTTGGTACCCACCTAAGTCACTTATATTTTATATTTATATATCTTGTGACTTTTATTTTGTCCTAACTAAATGGTACCCTCCTAATTATGCGGAACCCTAACATATTTACAAGATTATTTAATAATCTTTTTGGAAGATCTATTATCCTATTTATAGAGATCTTGGTTCCACATTTATTATCATCCAACACTTTATTTCAGCTCTTCCTGCTTGACGTCAAGTCTTCTTGTAGCTTGTTCTGCTGTTTGGTGAAGCCGCCCTCTTACTGAATATCTTGCATGTAAATTGATGTTAGGGTTAACATGAAGGCTTTATGCTGATGCTGCTGCCCTAGCCGTGACCTGTTAGAGGAGGGCCGTAGGCTGTTAGAGGGGGGGCGTGAGCTCATTTGAACCCTATTCCAATTCGCATTGCTCAGATCTAATTGTTGAGAGGTTTGGTCTACCTACTAAAGTTCTGGTTGAGTCTTGATCTGCTCCTTGTGGTTAGCCTGTGACCCGATTTGATGTGTATGGTCTACTTGGGGTCCAATCTGATTGAAGAGAAGTCTGATATGCCTTTGTATGAGTCTGATTTGCTTCATAAAGGTTTGATCTACCTCTTGTATGATTGAGTAAGGTTGTGATCTGCTCGATCTGTGTTCTTCCTTATTTGTTGAGGAGTCCGTGACCATAAAGTCAATCTCTGAGCCTTGTTTGATCTATGTTTTTCCTGTTGGTTAATTATTTGTGAAGGCCGTGAAGCCTATAGGTCTGATCCAGTCTTCTAGTAAGAATTTGTGGAGGCCGTAAGGCCCTCGGATTTGTCCTACTTTGCTGTGTGCAGGTTTGTGTAAGACATGAGTGTTGGTAGACAGATCTAAAGTGATTAGATTTGTTTATTATGCTGAACTTTGTTTATGCCCATATTTGAATGCTAAGTTTTATCTCTGGTTCAGATTGTTATGTTGAGTTGTACTTGTGGACAGACCTGTTTACTTGATCACCTGTGGTTAGATCTAGTGTGTTGTTTTCTGATCTATTGTGCTGAGACATTTTGAGACCATTTCTATTGTAGCCCTGTTGACCTCTTTTATATTTTGACTACCATTGTTGTTGCCTTCAACCTATCATCTCTCTCTCTGGTTTGTACTTACCCTCTAAGTTAGGGTCAGTTGGTTCCTAGTTGAGTAGCCTCTGAGAGGCTCAACTCATTCTGAAAGTAAATTTTTTGAGTATAAAACAAGAAGGGTACTACACTCCTGGTAAGTATCCTAAACTTGTCTTCTTTATTTATGGTACTAAACACTGTGTTAGTTATACTACTGTTAGTGATTACATGTTACTGAAGATTAGTTTAACACGGTGACCAATTGGTAGTGTTAAAGATGAAAAATTGAAAGAGATGAAAATTAGGTTTCAATACTATTTACTCCTGTACTATTTCGTTTCAGTATTATTTTGTTGAACGTAATTTTTCATTAAAGTACATTGATTTTTTATTCTTCTGCATCAAACCCTAACCCTAACCAAAATTTAACAATTTGCCCTTATTTCCCTAGTACGATAAGTCTTGATTTAACCATGTTACAACTTTTTTTTTGCACCCTTGGTTACAAACTCCTAATTCACTAGGTGAAAGATAAGATTAACTAAGAAGTGGCCACTATCATCTCTGAAAGTTTTATAACGCCAACCCGGTTTCAAGTTTTTCAACTTCTCTGCATGTAGTTTAATGCCCAAACCTAATCATGCATATATTTCTCATATAAAAATATTGTTTTACTTGAAACACATGAGATTCTTTCAAATTAATTAACTCAAAAAATTAACTTTCAGCCTAACTTTTCATACTCAGAAAATTATATCAGCCATGCACATAAAAATTTGACTCGGTATTTTTGACCAAAATGGTCCAGGATAAAACCCCCAAGGGAAAACCTGTTCAAGGGAGATTTTTATTTCTTCAGACAAATTATTAAAAAATACAAGAGCAGTACTTATCTCAACCATAGTCAACCTCCTCGGCAAACGTGCCCATAAATCATAGCTATACTATTTGCATTAATTACATTACGACCTCCTCGAAAATTGTGTCAACTTTGCCTCGGAAATCGTGCCAAATACTGTTGTATGAACTGTTAGATTTCTGCCTCAAAATCTTTGTTGTAAGGCCTCATTAAATGCTGTACAGAACTATCAGATTTTTGCCTCGAAATCTATGTTGTACGACCTCATTAAATGCTGTACGAACCTGTCAGATTTTTGCCTTGAAATCTGTGTTGTACGACCTCATTAAATGTTGTACAGACCTGTCTCGAAATCTGTGCCTGTACGGTGGTGTACGGATTCCTTAACTCTTGTGCTGTACGGATTTGTCTAGAAATTTGTGCCCTTCAATTTTATCTTCAGCTTGTAACTCAACCTTCAGAAATTCCAAGGGTTTCTACACTTCTCTCTTCTCTTTCTCTTCCTCTCCAAAAATCTCTTTTGGGTGAATGAATAATGATGTCTCTAATCCCTAACTCCTCCCTTTTTGTTCATGGCAACTTTCTCCTCTTTATCCAATGGCCAAGATTAGATTAGATCAAAGTCTCTCAATAAATGCTGATTAGAATAATAATTAAATGATATTTAGTGCACATATATCATTTAATTACGTGAGAACCTTTTAATTTATCACTCACTTGAAATAATCACTTAAATGAACTTAGGAAATAAACCATGACTGAAAATTTAATAAAGTGACTTTATAATTATAAAGTCAATCTCACTTTATAAAAATAAGCTAGGGATCACATTCAAAGTGTCCTTGTTCACCCCAAGGCACTAATGAATTGGACAAACACTTCCTAGGTAACTTTTCAACACTCCTACTTATCGAGGAAAGTGTTCTTCACCACTCCCATCTTGTCTCTGAAATAAATATGCTTTCCTCTTCCCAAAGACTTTGTGAGAATGTCTGCCACGTGCTCATCAGTAGAAATGTACTGCAACTCAACAAATCCTCTCTGAACATAGTCCCTGATGAAGTGATATCTGATCTCAATATGCTTTGACCTGTGATGAAATATCGAATTCTCAGAGAGCCTGATGCAACTCTGATTATCACAATGTATAACTGTAGGCCTCAGCTCCTGACCAAATAAGTCTACCATCAACTTGCGAAGCCACAAAGCTTCACAACTAGCCTGACTGGCTGCCATGTACTCAGCCTTTGCAGAACTCAAAGCAACGGACTTTTGCTTCCGATTGAACCACGACACAACTGCCAAGCCCAAACGAAACAACAACCAGAAGTGCTCTTTCGGTCTGAAGCACTGCCTGCCCAATCTGAATTTGTTAAACCAACCAAGCCCACTCCATCAGACCTCCTGTAGTCCAAACCATAATCTATTGTCCCTGCAAGATATCTCAAAATGTGTTTTGCGGCATTCCAATGCACTCTCCTGGGCTCCACCATGAATTGGCTGAGAGTGTTCACCGCAAAACTCAAATCTAGTCCGGTGTTGACCAAATACATCAATGAACTTATAAGCTGGCGGTACAAGGTAGGATCAACCAACTCTCCTTCAGAAGCATGAAGCTTCGTCTAGTTGGTGATCATGGGTGTGGACATGGGTCTGCACTCCTCCATCTGAAATCTCTTCAGAACATATGCAGCATATTTTCCTTGCCCCAGGAAAACATGTCCATCCTCCTACCAAATCTCAATCCCCAAATAGTAATGCATCAACCCAAGGTCTATCATCTCAAACTCTGAAGCAAGATCTTTCTTGCATGCTTCAATCAGGTGCTCTCCTCCTGTAATGAACATATCATCAACATACAGTAGAAGAGTGAGTGGATCGCCTCCAACCATAATGAAGTGTAGGTTGGGATCAACCTCACTCTTCTGAAACCCAATTGAAAGCAAATATGAATCTATCCTCGAGTACCAAGCCCGAGGGGCTTGCTTCAGACCATACAAGGCCTTTTTCAGCCTGCACACATGAGACTCCCTCTCATGTACCTCAAAGCTCGTTGGCTGCTCCAGATATACCTCCTCCTGTAGAAAACCGTTCAGAAAGGCGTTTATCACATCCATTTGATGAATCCTCCAACCCATCTCTGCAACAATGGAGATCACTGCTCTGATTGAAGAAAATCTAGCAATCAGTGCAAAGGTCTCATAGTAATCAACTCCCTCTAGCTGTGAGAACCCTTGTGCCACAAATCGAGCTTTGTACTTCTTGATGCTGCCATCTGCAGCATGCTTGATTTTATAGAGCCACTTGGAAGTCGCCACTGACTTCCCCTCTGGTCTCGGAACAATTTCCTACACCATTCTTCATGATGGAATTGTACTCTTCCATCATGGCATCTCTCCAAACCTGATGTGGGGTAGCCTCCTGAAAGTAGTAGGTTCACACTCACTCAAGCTAGTCACCATCGCCATATAGCTAGAAAACCTCTTTGGTGCTCTGCCCTCTCTGACCACCCTCCTGGGTGGCCCCACAGAATCCTCAGCTTCCTTCACAAGCTCCTTAAGCCAACTTGGCTTACGTTTCTTGGAAGTAGCTTCCTGGGGTAGGCCCTCCTCCTGAACCTCCTCATCTGACAACTGTCTCCCTGAAGAAGTACCTGTGGCCTGAGATCCTGTACCTGGTAAACCTGAACCTGTAACATGTGTGTCCGAATCACATGAAGGTGAAACTTGTGAACTTGTGATCCCGGAACCTGTCGCTGTACGAAAAGTCCTTGTGGATTGAGTACCTGAAACTGATGAACTTGTAACCTGTGACCCAGTCACCCTTGAGACCTGTGAACCTGTGCCCTGACTCGTTGAACTCTGTGATGCTGTCACCTGTGGAGTCACAACTTGTTGCTCCACCATCTTTGAATCATAATACTTCCTGAAGGGCTTCTCCTCCTCAAATCTCACTTCCCTCCTCACCACAACTTTCCTTTGTGTAGGAAGGTATAAGCGAAAAGCTTTCGAAGTCTCATCATAACCAACAAAGATGCCTTTCTCTGTCGTGGGATCTAACTTTGTCCTCTTCTCATAAGGGACATGAGAATATGTAAGGCATCCAAATACACGAAAGTGACCTATCTCAGGTCTCTTCTCGGTGAACATCTCCTCAGGAGTTTTACACCCCAATGCATGGTGTGGACTCCTATTCTGCACATAAAGAACAGTACTACAGGGCTCTTCCCATAGAAAGAAAGGAAGACTCTGATTATGCAACATGGCTCTAGTTGCTCCCACTATAGCTCTGTTCTTCCTTTCGACAACTCCATTCTGCTGTGGAGTATATGGAACTCTCAACCGCCTCCTGATGCCCTCCTGTCTACAAAACTTATCAAACTCCTTGGAGGTATACTCACCCCCATTGTTTGACCTAAGTGCCCGAATCTTCCTCTCTGTTTGGTCCTCCACAAGAGCTTTGAACTCTTGGAACCTCTTCAAGACCTCCTGAGACTGTTTGTTTCTCAGAAAGTAGATCCACGTCTTCCTGGAGTGGTCATCAATGGAACTAATATAATACTCAAATCCTGTCAATGAAGTAGAAGACATGGGTCCATATAAGTCAGAATGTATCAAGTCCAATACTCCACCTGATCTAGTATCACTGCTCGATAAAGCAGTCTTGGTGTACTTTCCCAAAGCACACCCTCTGCACACACCACCCTGCTCTATGCTGAACTGTGGTAAACCTGTAGACATTTCCCTTAGCAATCTCAAAGCTGAATGATGAAGGTGGCCCATCCTCGTGTGCCACAACTTACACATCTCACTGCTACTGCTAGTATGGACCAATGCATGGTGAGGCTAGAAGAGAAGCTTGTATAGTTTCCCACATCTAACTCCAATGGCATATGAAGTAGATGGTCCTGCTTCTCTGGGAAAAATATACACTTTCCCATCTAGGAAACATACTCCAAAACCCCCGTCCTCAATAGTGGAAACTGAAACAAGATTCTTCTTCAACCCGAGGACATATAAGACATCCCTCAATGTCATGCATTGCAGAGACTCCCTCTAAAAGGTAATAGTCTTGTTATCACACAACTTGTAGTTGTCCCAAAAGGTGATCCTATCTAGGATGGTAGAGGTGTTGGACAACTAAAGAGGTGACCCAAGAGATGCCACGGTTTCCAATGCAATTGGTTGTCATGCGATCCGAGGCACTCTTTAGTTTAGATCTAGCCTGAGCAAGACCAAGGGGGAGACCCTAGCTAACCAATGAAGGCTAGCGGACCTACTTAAGACCTCCTAGAGAAATGTCAAAGTAAAATATGAGAAGCAGTGAAGCATCACTCGTTTAAGACTCGCGAGTACTCACGAGTGACTCTTGCTCCCGCGTAACCGCAGCAGACTCGGCAAGGAACTCGCCGTCAACAGAGAACTCGCCGGAGCCGTTGCCAACTCGCCAGAATTGCCCACAAAATCGCCGAAATACTCGCTAGATCGCAAGATGCCAGGGACGCGAAAGCATGGACGTGGAAATTCTTTTGTGGGTGGACGTGATTCCGGTATTGAACGTGATTCCGTGTAGTGTCGGGTTCGTTCATGTTGATGGCCGGGTTGCTGTGTTCGACGGGGTTCGTTCATGTTGACGGCCGGGCTGCTGTGTTCGACGGCCTGTTTAAACTTTATGTTATGGTTTCTGACTTTATATTATATCGTTTTATTTATTTATACTATATAGTTTCAACTTTATGCTATTTATTAAATCGTTTTTTTTATTTATATTATATAGTTTCAACTTTATGCAATTTATTTATATTTTAAGTTTTTGTTATATAATTTTTCATTAAATATTTTTGTTATGTATTTTAATAATTTTATATATAATATATATTTATATTTTAAGTTTTTGTTATATAATTTTTAATTAAATATTTTTGTTATATATTTTAATAATTTTATATATAATATAGATTATATATGTAGGTTTTTTTGTTATATTTTTATTATATAGTTTGTGTTAAATAGTTGTTTATTTAGATTTTTGTTATAAATTTTTTATTTTTATTTTATTTAATTTGTGTTATTTTTTATTTTAAATTTTTATTTGTTATATTTTTTAAATTTATATTTATTAATTTATTTGTTATATATTTATATATTTTTTATTTGGTTATATTTTGTTTTTTTTATATATATATTTTATTTTTTGTATTTCTGTTATATATTTTTAAATTTTATTATTTTAAAACCGATTGTGTTATGTCTTATAGTCATTGTTTATGAATTTATAAGAGAATGTTATGAATTATTGCATAAATTCTAGTTTTATAGCTTATATGCATTGGAAATGCTTTTAGTGTCTTTTTTTTGCTCAAAATGTACAATATTTTTATTTATTTTTCTATTTGCCGAGTTTGTCTCGAGTCTTTCCCGAGTTTTTCCCGAGTCCCCGAGTCATATGTCAGTCGAGTCTTTGCCGAGTCCGAGTCGTGCAACATTGATGAGAAGATCAAGAGTGGATAGATCTAGATCTAGGATGGATAAGTGGACCCAAGGGGTTAGGGCTTGGTTGAAGAGGCTTATGAGATGGACAAATGTTCAACCAAGGAAAGATTAAGCCACTTACGAGTTTAGATTAGTAGAACTAGATAGATCTAATGCCAAATAGAAAGTCCCAAGTGGGGCCCATCCTTAAAATATGGAAAATGGTCAAAATGGGGCCCACAAGGAGAAGATCAAGATGAAATGGCACTAGAAGGGTTGCTACTCAATGGATCTATGGATTTGATGAGGCACAAGCAATACCCACATTTCAGATATGGAAAATGCCCACCTACCCAAAAGTGCGACCTCCCTTGGAGAGGCCCAATGCCTTAGATCAAGGGGAAAATGTAGTCAGATGCCCACCAAATTTTGAATCCAAGGTTTATTAATTATTATTGAGGTGGGTTTTAATTATTAAGCCCATGCAATCGCCAGATCTTAACAGATCTAAAATCTAGGGTTTTTAGATGAGGGTTTGACTCTTTGAGATCTAGAGAACAAATGGATAAGTTAGAAGAATAAAATACATACTTCTCAAGCGTACTTGCATAATGAGAATGTATGCCGATTATGACGAGGATTACTTCCGCAAAGATCAAATGAAAGATTTGGTAGTTTCTCTTGCTCACATGTTTTTCCCAAGCCCACTAGTGTGCCCCTCTCTTCCTGTAAAACCAAGGAGACAAAGCTCAATTAGCAAACAACAATGAGGGTAGATACAAGTAAGAAGCAAATGATAGAGAATAATTGGTACAAAGGCAAAATCACTCCCTGTTTGAACCAAAATTTGACAGAAGCTTGCAGGGTAGGCCTCCCCACCAATGCGCACTCCTCCCAAATCTTCTTCTTGCCCTGCAAATCGATATAGTGGAACAAAAATACAAAATAGCTACCAAAATCCCTCAGTGCAATGGAAAAGCATTTACAATCATCATAGCCAATCATTCATCTCACGATCCAAGCATTTACTCAAAAGATATTTCTTTTATTCCAATAACCAAGAGCCAAAAGTCTTAAGATGCCTTTCAATAGGGGGGCCTCTTCCTTAAATAGGAGGAGAGAGACCAAAACCCTAACCACTTTATGAACGAGTGGTTGAGATCAAAAGATAAAAACAATACAATCAATGACTCAGATGAGCCGGTACAATATAACATGGATCGACTCACTAAAGGGGGGTGCACACTTACTAAAAGAAGCCCTAGGGGGGTGCGCACCACATAAGATGACAAGGACAAGTGACTAGGAGCACATGGTGGGGCTAAGAGGCTTTATTATCCTTCACTAACATCACCCCATGGCACAATGATATAAAACATGAATCAATAACATGGCCAAGTGACTAAATGATCAAATCGTGGCCCCCTCAACTGAGAGAAGAATGCATCAAATCACAACCCGAAGAGTGTGTGGACCCCACTGAATGCTGCAAGCTGATATGGAAGGAGTGGGATACATCACATATGACCTCTGAACAAACCTCATGCCAAAACCTTGCCTCAATAGCCCAAATCGATTTCCTCAATGACCTTTTTATCCCATTTTTTATCCACTGTCTGGTGCCTGGGCACAAAATCTGATTGTACCATCATGTCTGGAAAAAGGGTAATATGGTAATAACAAGTGGCTGGACCACCCCTCTCCTCTGTAGCGCCATAGGAAAACATGCAAGCTCAAGGCGACTGCTGGATAGGCCATTTCTTCATGGCAAAACTGGCTAAAAGCGGAAATATGCCTTTGACATCACCGGGAGTGCCTGAAACTGATAACTCAGTGTCTCAATGGACTCAAAAGGTCCAAATCTACAAGAGATGAGTACCCATACACCCTGTGGCAACCTGTAAGATCATCTGTAGCCTTAGCCATACCCAGACAACAATAAAATAAATGGTCTGAGAATAATAATAACCATAAAAAAGTACATCAACCATCACCTGAAACCTGTGTCTACTGTATGGAGTCATCAAATGTGCATCAAAGGACCATAAATTATCATCATACATCATCATTTCTCCAACTCATCATGGATCCTAAGGTTGACTTGGTCAAACTAGGTTTGACTAGGTCAAGACTGATCAAAGTATGACCCAGGCTAGAAAAGCCTGCTGCTACAAGTGCAAATGGTTAAGATATGCTCTTTTAATCATTCTCATAGCAAGACTTAAAGTATTAAGCATCATTTCACTAGCAGTTAATAGATAAGCATAAGCTCAAATAATAATTTACTTACAAAAGATTTCCTCAATAGCCCAAATCGATTTCCTTAATGACCTTTTTATTCCATTTTTATTCCACCTGAAAAACCATCAAAATGCATGAAACCCACTGCCGGATGCCCGAGCACAAAATCTGACTGCACCTTCATGTCTGGAGAGGGGGTGATATGGTAATAACAAGTGGCTGGACCACCCCTCTCCTCTATAGCGCCATAGGCAAACAAGCAAGCCTAAGGCAACTGCTGGATAGACCATTTCTGCATGGCAAAATTGGCCAAAAGTGGAAATATGCCAATATCATCTCCGAGAGTTCCTGAAACTGATAACTGAGTGTCTCAATAGACTTAAAAGGTCCAAATCTACTAGAGACGATAAAAGGTCCAAATCTACTAGAGACGAGTACCCATACACATTGTGGCAACCTGTAAGATCATCTGTAGCCTCAACCATACTCGGACAATAATAATATAATGGTCTGGAAATATTAATAACCAATAAAAAAGTGTATCAACCATCATCTGAAACCTGTGTCCACTGTATGGAGCCATCAAAGGTGTATCAAAGGACCATAAATCATCATCATACATCATCATTGGTCCAACTCATCACGGATCCCAAGGTTGACCAGGTCAAACTGGGTTTGACCAGGTCAAGACTGATCAAAATATGACCCAGGCTGAAAAAGCCTATTGCTGCAAGTGCAAATGGTTAAGACATGCTCTTTTAATCATTTTCATAGCAAGACTTAAAGTATTAAGCATCATTTCACTGGCAGTTAATTAATAATAGCATAAAGCATAAGTTCAAATAATTATTTACTTTACAAAAGAACCTCAAGGATATACTCATTCTGTAAACATGATCAATTTGCTAGCAAAGGGTGAAGGTGAAAAATAAAAGGCTGGGACAAGGGGATGACTCAACTGACTCAACACTGTGATACTTTGGATGAGGGAAAGGGAATACACACTTAAGCATGTGTTGGATAAAATATACACAGGGAATAGCAGTGTCTCACAAATGGAATAAGTTGTTTAGAGGAGTGCTTATTCAACCTTGGAAAATGTCTAGAAATCACATCATTTCATTTCATTTCCTTGGCCAATAGTCTTTGGATTTAATATATATTTAACCATTGCTTTCATTAGGCCTATATAACCCTTTTGGGGATTTCACCTGTGCTTAGAAGCACAACTACTAAAGCTTTCATCCAGGGTGCTTTTCGTTTCCACATTATTTCATTTGACAACCCTTTTGGGGATTTCACTTGTGCTTAGAAGCACAACTACTAAAGCTTTCATCCAGTGTTTTAAGTTTCCAATTCATTCAATTTCACAACCCTTTTGGGGATCGTGCATGTGTTTAGCAACACAACTACTCAAGATTTCATCCAAGGTGTTTATTCATTTAAGTTTCCATAAATGATGGTAGTATAATTTGCTTCAGGTTTTAGCCAACACAACTCAAGCAACTAGGGGGCCTCTCTACAATCAAGAACAAACATCGAGGCAACCGACTAGAGTGATCAAGTTATCAGATCCAACTCACCTAAGGGTAAGTTCTGTTGCCAACTCAGAGCCGAGACACAAACTAACAGGGATGCTATCCAACAAAGAGGCAAAAGTGGGGAAGTCTTCCATATTGTAGGCTGAGGTGTAAGTCAGGGTAAAACCAAAAGTGGGAAAGACAACGGATGGATGGGGAAAGTGAAAGTGATGTCTAAGCTAGCAAGCCATAAAAGGTGGGAATGATCTTGTCCACACTCCTAAGAGGGTAAAACCAATGAGTATAAAACAAGAGCTTCTACATGTAAGTAATACAATCATTTAGATAATCGATAACAACCTTTTCATTTTGTATAGATATACTGCCAGATCATGATTACTATGTACTAAGTCAAGCTATCAAAATAACCAAAAGAGCAAGATAATAATACCATTGCACATCATATACTTGCTGGGCCATATACCTGTATCTGGTCTTTGGATCACCTGTAACCACTAAAACACTTCTGCTGATACTCTGGGCACTGCACTACTCTGTATGGAGTAAAAGGTCATCTCGGTCATCAAATCTGAAGTCAAGAGGTTCAGTCGTGGCATAAGGTCTACTGCATGTCTGATCTGGGGCTGCTCTGATGTCTGAGTGATCATAAGTAATACTGCTCATCATAACTGATCTCACTGAAACTGTGTAAAGGCAAAGCTCAAAAATATATATTGAACTGCTCTGCAATCATGGTAGCCCGACTACTATGGATGTGATAACATCTGGCTCCAGCTGGGACAAGTGCTCTAAGGGAGAGAGTGCTTGAGAACCTTAGAATCTCTGGTCCCCAACACTAACTGCATCAATCTTCAATCCAACACCTAACTGTTTTGCTTCATCTTTAATTGTACCTATTCCTACACATGGAAGCAAAATACCATGAGCAGCATGTATGGAATAAAATAAAATAAAATGCTGAAATGAAACTCTAATCTAAAGCATAATATTAAATGCATGAAATGAGAGATACTTAATCAAATCCACTAACCATGCTTTAATGTTTTATTATTTTTATTTATGCAGGAAAAAGGGAAGCTTAGAAAGGAGCAAACTCAACTAACTCAAGGCAACTCAGGCAAAAACTTAGTACTCGGACGAAACTCAATAGAAACTCAGCATTAAAGAAAAAGAAAAAGCACTCAAAGACTACTGCTCAAATGAGCTTATTCAAAACCCTACCTACTCTACACAGGCAAGAGGAGTCCAAATCAAGTCAAGTTGGGGATATAATCCCTCAACCCTCTCTGATTGATAGGTAGCATGATCTGTTGACCACTCCCAGTAGTGAGGAAATACATATCATCAATACAACGCTCAATAGTACGTGATCCAACCCATATATCATTAGATCCCCTGGATTGTACGTAAAATATATGATTAGGCAGTATGACCTTTTCACCGCTAGAAAACTTACGATGATTAACAGAATCAGGGATCACTTCAACGTTGCGGACAGGAGTGGAATGGATATTAGCTTGGGATCGCAGTTGAGGTGTAACTATCCTCGAGTTCCTATTAGGAGGAACTGCATCAAACCTGGGAGGTCCACCTTCTAAAGGAATGGCTACTCTACCAATAAGGACTTCCTGATTCACTCTTCTCCTTTCAGGTTCTTCTCTTGGCTCTTCACTCTGTGGGCGAATGGTATACTTGGGAGTTTCTCCCACAGTCCAAAAGTCTCTGACAACTACTTCATCATCCTCATCATCCATCGGAGATGGTAAGTTATGATTTTCATTACTCCTACTACTACTTCTCCAGATGGGATGGGAACTATAAATCTTTGATTCAGAGATCACTACTCCCTCTGAATCACCCTGATATCTCAAGCAGTTTGAGTCTCGATATCAATACATATTCATATAAATATAAACTCAACAGCTAGATCTCATTACCAAACTGAAACACATGCAATCACACAAAGAACACCAAATATACCCTGGAAACCCCAACCGGGGAAAACCAACAATTTGTGGGGCTATCTTCTCTCTCGAGCCCAAAGCATATATGAAAAGATAAGTGCAATACAGTGTTACTTCAGCAGTAACTCAATACTTTGAACCACGTAGACTCTAGATTTGCATGCATCAGCTGATGCATGCACTGGAAGAGTAAACCCTAACTGGTAAATTGGATCTGAGAATCGCTGCAGGTGCCCCTGACTGATCTGCCTCTCTCTATCACTCTACTCTAGTCTGCTCTGCTCTAGAAGACAACCAACTGCTCCTCTGAGATATGCGAATTGCTTTGCATGGAGAAATGCGCCCTCCCCTCTAGAAGTCAAACACTCGTTCTGAATCAGATCTCAGCAGATCTAAGTTCTGATTGTCACAGACCTTCCTCAATCATTGAGGCAAGGCTACCCTGAACTTCTTAGACACTCAAATGCTCAAGCGGATGCGGTACGAGCTTCTTTCTCCTCAAAGAATGCGCCCTCCTCTCTAAGGAAAGTCGCCCACCTCTCTACTGAATCAATCTCTGATCAATAGGCTCGATACGGAAGACAGACTCTTTCTGTCTCCTTAAAACAACTCACTGAAAAATTAGGTTTACCAAAAACCTAAAAGTAGGTGCATGCAAAACTCACTTTCGCATGCATGCATGCAAACCCTTGCATGCATTTCTTCCCAAACATTTTCCTGGTTAATATTTTAACAAACCATATTTTCCAGGATTGCAAGATGATTAGTGGGAAATGATGGAAGATTCAAAATTGCTCTTTGAGAACTCTAAGCTCCTGACTCTAAGGATGTTGGTGAAGGAGTAGGAATGTGAGATGAATCATTATGATGCACAGTTTCTTCACCATTAGCTAACTCTCGAGGCAAAAGAAAACTAGGGATGTCCCTCAACAACAGTTATCTGGATGACGACTTGTCCTCACTGGTTGCAATAGTGACAGGGGGCTCTTCCTGAAACATAGCGAGGTTGTTCAATGAGAACTCCCCTTCATGAGCATCATGTATCAAGGCATGTTCTTGCCAACTCATAGAATTGTCATTAACTTGCCTTAAAAAACCATCTTCTAAGGACATATGAGATAAATGATCAGGAACATCAGAATAATGATACTCATTCGGTTCTTTATCAATCCCCAATGCAGGAAAAAGATGTGTTCCTTCAATGCGATTTGTCCAAGATATATGTGCGCCCTTGTCTATTTGATCTAAATCTGTCTCAAATTTATTTGATTCAGTGATGGGCTCAGGTTGGTCACTTTGTGGCTCCACATCACCAAGCGATTTAAAGCTTTAATTTCTTCAAACACTTCCCCATGATGCATTTCAAGATTTACTTCTCTAGCAAAACTAGCTCTCTCACGTTCCTCCTTAGAAGAGTCATCGTCTCCAAAAGATCTCCAAATCTATTCTCTTCCAGTACTCTAATCCTCATTATGGCTACCCATGACCATAAAAATACCCTTAGGCAATAATTCACCCTCATCGTAAGTGTTCCTTACACCATCCTCATAACTTTCAAGATGACCATCATAAAATGGCTCCTGATAAATCCTAACTAACGACCCATCAGAGTTAGGAATAATAGCGTATGGTAAATCCATTTGAAGATTACGCCCTAGTCCAACAGACCACTTTCTACACAAAAGCATTCCGTAGACTGGGAGTAGATCTATGACTACTATGTCCATAAGCATGGATATATCGGGGCATGAAAACAGGTCAACTCTCAAGTTCTTGATCAAGCCAAAGACTTGTACTGGTCTTGAGTCTATTCTGCACACATTCCCGTAAGGCCTAATTATTTTTAATCCCATGGCTTCCATGACTTGTAATGACATGACGTTCATGGAAGCTCCAGAATCCAACATACAATTGTGAAGAAGGAGGTCACCTACCTGAAGTGTAAGATAAAATGGTTGGTGACCATCGTTCTTCCTCTCATACAAGGTTGTTTGGATGTTGATGGGTGGATCTTCCTCGTCTTCAACCATGGCACTAGGTGCCAAGTCTGGAAGAGGTTGATCTTCACCATGCCTGGTGGTAGTCTCAGGGATACTCTCGAAAAACTCTACCACTTGCTCTTTAATAGATGGGATTTTCATAAGTTCAGTGAGTGGAATATTATGCATAACTTTATCCAATTCTTTTTCAATGTTGAT
The DNA here is from genome assembly GCA_027924585.1 of Larix kaempferi. Classification (NCBI taxonomy): domain Eukaryota; kingdom Viridiplantae; phylum Streptophyta; class Pinopsida; order Pinales; family Pinaceae; genus Larix; species Larix kaempferi. Next base: position 1,316,719 of record BSBM01000660.1, on the reverse strand, counting down.
GTCTAAGTCATACTCAGGGAGAAAAGAAGTTGGCTCACTCATTGTACTAGAATGTTCACTATTCTTTCTTTCAATGAAGGGGTAGGCTTTTGACCATCCTTTCTTCTTTGATAAATTCTAATAGGATCTTGGCGACTACTTGTTGCCACCTGGTTCCACACCTGGGAAAATGCAGCAGCAGTCTTCAAGCTGTTGGTGTGGCCTTGGGGGCAAGTCAGAGTCAAGTGCTGTCACCTGAAAACTCGACTCCTCCGTTTAGGCTTTCCTAGCGAAGCCAAGGGGGGTGGACCCTAAAAATGAAAACAAACTATGGTGTCTAATCTAGGAGTTAGAAATATTTTTGAAACCAAGATAATGCAGCATACATTTATATAAAACAAAACATCATTCATCAATACATCATTTGCAAATAGTCATTATTATCATCATCATTTACAACATTCATCAACAACTTGAAGTGAAACAATATAAACCAATGCCTTATAATGGAGTCAAAATAGATGCATGAGCTGAAAAAGAAATGTTGTGCGATTGTTCTTGGTTTATTTTAACTTTATTGTGGTAATGATCTTTTTATTAGGGCTGGTGGGTTCTCGATATACGCAAAGGTACAGGGAACATGTCCGGAATTCTGATGTGTGGCTCTTCACTCGGACTTAGGTTGAATCAGAGTCTTGAGGAGGTGTTTAAATGCTATACCAACGAGGGCAAGCCTAACGGTTTCCAAGAGGTCACTATCCAGTTTTATTCCAAGTCCTTTGAAAAATTTCCCACAACAAAAGAATATTCGTGTTGTGTTGGATTTTCACAAGAAGGTTTGTTTATTGGGGTGGTGTTAGAACCTATTACTAGTCATCTTCCCCTTTCTGATGCGTACCAACATGATCAGACTGAGCTGCAAGTTAGCCACAGAGCATATGGGAGAAGACCTTGGAAATTTTTAAGTTTTTTTTATGAACCAAAATTTTATCTTTTAGGACCCCAAGAGTCTCTTTTCAGGCCAGTACTCGGGCAAGCCCTTGTTCTGAAACCCTACTTCGGGAAAGCGAGGGGGTTTTTGAGTTTGTAAAAAAAAATGATAAAATCTAGATCTTGATTGAACTCGTGGCCCACCAATGGAATGGACCAACGAGGTAAATTTTAATCCTAGTTAATTTTATTAAATACAGAAAATGAAATTTAAACTAAAAAATTTGCAAACCACGAAAATTGATTCGACACGGTTCTTCCCCCTAGGGGGATGGGGTGTGGGTGCTTGGTTAGCCCACTTGCTCTCGTTTGATATGCTTTTACAATACAATAGGAGTGCCCCAGTCTTTTTATGACTTAGTGGCTTACAAAAAATAGAGAGAAAAGATATCCGGTTTTGAAAATTTTTAGCTTTGGGTGCTTCGGATGGCCCAAATCTTCAATTTTGGGCCAGCATCTCCCCTTGTCTAATCATCATCTGCTGCAAACCAGCAAACAATTATTAGTAGAAGATGGCCCAAAACACTTTAAGAGTGTGTTTGGGTCACCTACTAAAAACCCAAAAAATTTCTAAGTGAAAAACTAAGTAAAAATGCAAAAAATTAACTAAGTGAGACAAGCTGTGAGGCTTGTCTCCTTAGGATCTTTGCAAACTCAGTGAGCTACAAATTATTAGCTCTTATAACAGCCAAATGAACTTTTAAATCAACTCTAACACTACTCTTCAAAACTTTTAAAGATTTGACAATTTTTTACAAGTTGAGAAAGGTAAAATGTTAGATAAATGAAAAGATCTAATCTATTAAAGATGAACACTTTGTAAATGGAATAGATCAGACATTTAAAGTAATAAATCAGAATGTAAAGTTTAGATTGCAAACCACTATTACTCTTTCAAAAAGTAACCTGTAACCAAGGTGAAAGTATGAAGTAGAAGAGAAAGAGATATGGAGAGTTTTTATCAATTTATCAATTTTTTCCTTGAAAAAGCCTTGGAGCCTTCTTGGTGGAGAACTGAGGGGCTACGTCTGCAAAAATATGTTAGAAAAGTAAATGAAACAAATAAGATCCTCCACTCATCCACTTGAAATAACTTGCAAATCACATCAACTTGAAACCAAATGATCAAATCTAGAAATATACATATGAGAAATCAAAAGGAAATGTTCATAAACAAATGACACATTTAAATCAGATCTCTACACTTGCATAGATAAAAGACTAAATAATAAACAAATTATCCAATCCTCCTTATAAATCGATACTGATCCTTTCCAAAGCTAGATTTAGATGCAAAAGAAAAAAAGTAGCTCAAATACATGTTATCTCAATGAAAACCATGACATTCACCCACTCATCAAAAGCACTACACCAAGCTTGACCTCCAAAGTCTCTTTATTCTTTAAGCAAAATGACAAGTACAAAATCGAATTACAAGTGCTAGCTCTAACTCCTAAACTCCAACTAGAGAAAATGGAGTGGGCAGCCATGCTTAAATAGCCGGAGATGGAGAGAAATGGGTGGAATGAGTGGTATAACTCGTGGAGAAAATGGGGTTGTCCACCCCCATGTAATGGGTTGCCAAAATCAACCCCAAATCAGCTAGAAATCAGCCATGGGACAACCCATAAACATAGTTGCAAATTCCATGATTGAAGGGGCCCAATTTTGGAAAATGTGCCCCCTCAAGTGGGGAAGTAATCCCACTAATTGGGCTGCCCAAAAACTCTTACATTTTAGCCCAATTCACTTCTAGAAACATGTTGAAATATTTCTTACCTCTAACTCCTCCAAAATTGCAAATAATTTTTTAATGATTTTTGACTTCTTTGATTTTTTCTCACTATTTTTCACTTTTTATTTTTATTTTTTGAGCATAAGTGAAAAATTAATGATCCAAATATTATAAAAAGTGGGTTCAGGGATAAGGTGGGTGGTTTGAGTTAGAAAACGAGCACCCCCAAGGCAAAAAAGACCCCTAGATGACACTTTTATGCCATTTACAACTTTTTTAATTAAACCATTAAAAAATAGCTCAATTATGGAAAAAAAACTTTTCGTCAAAAATTAAAAAACTACCTAGGGGGACTTAGCACATGTCCATATGACTTAAAAACAATGTCTAACATGTTCATATACATTGACTTATGGACTTTAATAATCCCCTAAAGCCCGTTAACCTCCCCAGGCATTCCAGCTTTGGAGGAGCAGGAGAAAAACCCAAAAATTATGTTATGCACTAATGCAAGACATAATTAATCATTTTTATTCAATTTGTCAGGGATAAAATTAACAGGCTCATCTAAAACATCTTGATTATTTGCACAATGATCATGTGAAATCACTACTAAATGATCTTGGTTAATGTCTCCACTTTCTTCTTCTTCAGTAAGTTGATAAGGAATTGAATGATCACTAAAGACAGAATGACTAATGAGTCTCTCCGAGGGAGGAACTTCAGTAAACCTGTTAACTAAAAGCTCATCTTCAGAAATTCCCTCAGGATCAGGACTAGGGCTACCTAAACAGCAATTTGAAAACTTATGGTTTGTATAATGATTAAAAATTTGACTTTCGATTGACTCAAAAGTAGAAGACTTATCATCATAAGAAATTGGGCAGGAATGGTCATCTCCGGATGTTGACAAATCACTTGATATTTGATTGTTAAATGATTCCACAATAAGATCGGAAAGGGGAAGGTTTTGATCTTGGATTTGATTTGAAAGATACATATCATCGAATTCACTTCTCCATTCTTCTAGGAATTTATTTTCAAAAATGTCATAACCAGAAATGCTATTGGGTTTCAAATTCGAAAGCCAGAGTCCAGCTCTTTCTTTGAAAGATGAAGCCAATAGTCTCATACACACATCCTCATGGGTTATGGATAACTCTTTAATAATTTCCCTAAAAAGTTCAAGGTGTCTTTTAGTAGAGATTTCATAACTTCCATCAAAAATAGGCAATCTTGCACATGCTTGATGAGGATACCCAACAATTTTTGAAAAGTCAAAAACTTTTAAAGGACCGAAAGTTCTAGGTCACTCAGAGGCAGCCATGGATAATTTTTTTTATTTTTTATATTTTATATTTTTAATATTTTTATATCTATTTTTAAATTCAAGAGCCTGAAAACAAAATGATGCACGCCATGGGTTCTAGATAATGATAAGATCTGTCTTAATTCTAGTGTTGTAAGGATGTAAATGAGCTCGCTCATCAGTGGAGTCACGGTTGGGAGTCGCCAGGTAGATTTCTTAAACTCTTCTACCAAGATATGTGTCGTTGTATATGTAGGAGAGAGTGAATAATGACTACTAGATTTATCCAAGGTAAGCCTATGCCCTCAAACGCCAAAATGTTAGGCAAAAAGAACGGGAGTAGGGCTTGAGAAATATATGTCAAACCAGAGTAAGCCTATGCCCTCCCCGGCAACGGTGCCAAAATTGTTATCACCTAAACTGTAGTTACCCCTGTAAATGTATCCATAAGTGGATGGCAATAGGAAAGGGCAACTCAAAAGGTGCAACCACGATCACCTCGACCTCCAATAGATGGTTGTCACGCCAGTCGAGGCAACCTTCGCTTTATGTTATCTAGCCCAGACAACAAAGGGGGAGACCCGATCTACTCTCGACAGGAGAGATCAAAACCAAGACACCAAATCAAGTTAATTCTAAGTGAAGTAAGGTGTATGGTTTATCCTAGACCTTAGGATGAAGTCACAAGACAAATGAGGGGTTCAATGAGTATAGCTTTGGTTCATTGTTGATGTGGGAGTGACTTATAATGTTTAAAGATAAGATCCGGGATTAAAGTACTAGTTCAATGTGAGAAAATCCATTGCCTTGGGAATCGTGTCCAATGCGGCGTAATTTAGTGGTTGAATTGGGGCTAACTAGTACAAGCAACAAGCTTGATCATGAAGTATGATGACATCAGAGGGTTTAGTCCACCAAACAAGGATCATACCACAAGTTAATCTAGGAAAGTCGAATTGACTTGGAGAGAGATCAGTGCCTTGAGAATTGGGATAATGGAGTCAAAGTGAAGCTAACTTGTGGTTTATGACTCCTAATGCATGAGACAAGTGGGCAATTAAAGTCTTGATAGCATTCCTTGTTTTAAGGGATTGTGGTCCACTTAGGTGAAACCTAGATCTAGACTTATTCATCCATCAAGACTTTAATTGCCCACTTGTCTCATATAATAGGAGTTATCAATCATAGGTTAACTACACTTTGACTCCATTATCCCAATTCCCAAGGCACCGGTCTCTCTCCAAGTCAATTCGTCTTTCCTAGATTGTTGGATTAACTTGTGGTTTGACCCTTGTGTGGTGAACTAAACCCTTTGATGTCATCATGCTTCATGATCAAGCTTGTCACTTGTACTAGTTAGCCCCAATTCAACCCCTAAACTACCCTGCATTGGACACGGTTCCCAAGGCAGTGGATTTTTTCAAATTGAACTAGTACTTTAATCCTGGATCTCATTTCAAATATTATAAGTCACTCTCACATCAACAATGAACCAAAGCTATACTCATTGAACCCCTCACTTGTCTTGTGACTTCATCCTTAGGTCTAGGATAAACCATACACCTTACTTCACTTAGAGTTAACTTGATTTGGTGTCTTGGTTTTGATCTCTCCTATCGAGAGTAGATCGGGTCTCCCCCTTTGTTGTCTGGGCTAGATAACATAAAGCGAAGGTTGCCTCGACTGGCGTGACAACCATCTATTGGAGGTCGAGGTGATCGTGGTTGCACCTTTTGAGTTGCCCTTCCCTATTGCCATCCATGAGTGGATACATCCATAGGGGTAACTACAGTTTAGGTGATAACAATAACTATCCTCGAGTTCCTTTTAGGAGGAACTGCATCAAACCTGGGTGGTCCACCTTCTAAAGGAATGGCTACCCTACCAATAAGGACTTCCTGAATCACTCTTCTCCTTTCAGGTTCTTCTCTTGGCTCTTCACTTTGTGGGTGAATGATATACTTGGGACTTTCTCCCACAGTCCAAAAGTCTCTGACAACTACTTCATCATCCTCATCATCCATTAGAGATGGTAAATTATGATTTTCATTACTCCTACTACTACCTTCTCCAGATGGGATGGGAACAACCATATTTTCTAGGATTGCAAGATGATTAGTGGGAAAAGATGGAAGATTCAAAACCGCTCTTTGAGAACTATGAGCTCCCGACTCTAAGGATGTTGGTGAAGGAGTAGGAATGTGAGATGAATCATTATGATGCATACTTTCTTCACCATTAGGTAACTCTCGGGGCAAAAGAAAACTAGGGATGTCCCTCAACAATGGATATCCGGATGACGACTCATCCTCCCTGATTGTAATAGTGACATTGGGCTATTCCTAAAACATAGCGAGGTTGTTCAATGAGAACTCCCCTTTAGGAGCATCATGTATCAAGGTATGTTCTTGCCAACTCATAGAATTGTCGTTAACTTGCCTTAAAACACCATCTTCTAAGGACATATGAGATAAATGATCAGCAACATCAGAATAACGATACTCATTCGGTTCTTCATCAATCCCCAATGCAGGAAAAAGATGTGTTCCTTCAATGCGATTTGTCCTAGATATATGCGCGCCCCTGTCTATTTGATCTAAATTTGTCTCAATGTTATTTGCTTCAGTGATGGGCTTAGGTTGGTCACTTTGTGGCTCCACATCACCAAGCCGATTTAAAGTTTGAATTTCTTCAGGCACTTCCCTACGATGCATTTCAAGATTTACTTCTCTAGCAAAACTAGCTCTCTCACGTTCCTCCTCAGAAGAGTCATTGTCTCCAAAAGATCTCCAAATCTCTTTTCTTCCAGTACTATAATCCTCATGATGGCTACCCATTACCATAAAAATCCCCTCAGGCAATAATTCACCCTCACCGTAAGTGTTCCTTACACCTCATAACTTTCAAGATGACCATCATAAAATGGCTCTCGATAAATCCTAACTAACGACCCATCAGAGTTAGGAATAGTAGCGTATGATAAATCCATTTGAAGATGACCCCCTAGTCCAACAGACCACTTTCTAGCCAAAGGCATTCCGTAGACTGGGAGTAGATCTATGACTACTATGTCCATAAGGATGGATATATCGGGGCATGAAAACAGGTCAACTCTCAAGTTCTTGATCAAGCCAAAGACTTGTACTGGTCTTGAGTCTATTCTGCACACATTCCCGTAAGGCCTATTTATTTTTAATCCCATGGCTTCCATGACTTGTAATGGCATGACATTCATGGAATCTCCAGAATCCAACTTACAATTGTGAAGAAGGAGGTCACCTACGTGAAGTGTAAGATAAAATGGTTGGTGACTACCGTTCTTCCTCTCATACAAGGTTGTCTGGATGTTGATGGGAGGATCTTCCTCCTCTTCAACCATGGCACTAGGTGCCAAGTCTGGAAGAGGTTGATCTTCACCATGCGTGGTGGTAGTCTCAGGGATACTCTCGAAAAACTGTACCACTTGCTTTTTAATAGATGGGATTTTCATAAGTTTAGTGAGTGGAATATTATGCATAAGTTTATCGAATTCTTTCTCAATGTTGATTTCTAAGTCATACTCAGGGAGAAAAGAAGTTGGAACCCAGTTAATGTTGCAATTTGATCTGGAAGGAGTGCGATACATCATAGGTGACCTTTGAACATACCTCATGCCAAAACCTTGCCTCAATAGCCCAAATCGATTTCCTTAATGACCTTTTTATTCCATTTTTATTCCACCTGAAAAACCATCAAAATGCCTGAAACCCACTACCGGATGCCCGATCACAAAATCTTACTGCACCATCATGTCTGAAGAGGGGGTAATATGGTAATAACAAGTGGCTGGACCACCCCTCTCCTCTGTAGCGGCATAAGCAAACAAGCAGCTCAAGGGAACTGTTGGACAGGCCATTTCTGCATGGCAAAATTGGTCAAAAGTGGAAATATGCCAATATCATCTCTGAGAGTGCCTGAAACCAATAACTGAGTGTCTCAATAGACTTAGAAGGTCCAAATCTACTAGAGATGAGTACCCATACACACTGTGGCAGCCTGTAAGATCATTTGTAGCCTCAGCCATACTCGGATAATAATAATATAATGGTCTGGAAATAATAATAAGCAATAAAAAAGTGCATCAACCATCATCTGAAACCTGTGTCCACTGTATGGAGCCATCAAAGGTGTTTCAAAGGACCCTAAATCATCATCATACATCATCATTGGTCCAACTCATCATGGATCCCAAGGTTGACCAGGTCAAACTGGGTTTGACCAGGTCAAGACTGATCAAAATATGACCTAGGCTGAGAAATCCTACTGCTGCAAGTGCAAATGGTTAAGACATGCTCTTTTAATAATTTTCATAGCAAGACTTAAAGTATTAAGCATCATTTCACTGGCAGTTACTTAATAATAGTATAAAGCATAAGTTCAAATAATTATTTACTTTACAAAAGAACCTCAAGGATATACTCATTCTGTAGACATGATCAATTTGCTAGCAAAGGGTGAAGGTGAAAAATATAACGTTGGGACAAGGGGATGACTCAACTTACTCAACACTGTGATACTTTGGATGAGGGAAAGGGAATACACACTTAAGCATGTGTCGGATAAAATATACACAGGGAATGGTAGTGTCTCACAAATGGAATAAGTTGTTTAGAGGAGTGCTTATTCAAACTTGGCAAATTTCTACAAATCACATCATTTCATTTCATTTCCTTGGCCAATAGTCTTTGGATTTAGCATATATTTAACCACTGCTTTCATTAGGCCTATATAACCCTTTTGGGGTTTCACCTGTGCTTAGAAGCACAACTACAAAAGCTTTCATCCAGTGTGCTTTCTGTTTCCGCATTATTTCATTTGACAACCCTTTTGGGGATTTCACTTGTGCTTAGAAGCACAACTACTAAAGCTTTCATCCAGGGTGTTTTAAGTTTCCAATTCATTCAATTTCACAACCCTTTTGGGGATCTTGCATGTGTTTAGCAACACAACTACTCAAGCTTTCATCCAAGGTGTTTATTCATTTAAGTTTCCATAAATGATGGTAGTATAATTTGCTTCAGGTTTTAGCCAACACAACTCAGGCAACTAGGGGGAGTCTCTACAATCAAGACCAAACATCGGGTCAACCGACTAGAGTGATCAAGGTATCAAATTCAACTCACCAAAGGGTAAGTTCTGTTGCCAACTCAGAGCCGAGACACAAACCAATAGGGATGCTATCCAACACAGAGGCAAAAGTGGGGAAGTCCTCCATATCACAGGATGAGGTGTAAGTCAGGGTAAAACCAAAAGTGGGAAAGACAACGAATGGATGGGGAAGTGAAAGTGATGCCTAATCTAGCAAGCCATAAAAGGTGTGTATGATCGTGTCCACACTCCTAAGAGGGTAAAACCAATGAGTATAAAACAAGAGCTTCTACATGTAAGTAATACAACCATTTAGATAATCAATAACGACCATTTTCATTTTTTAGAGATATACTGCCAGATCATGATTACTATATACTAAGTCAAGGTATCAAAATGACCAAAAGAGCAAGATAATAATACCATTGCACATCATATACTTGCTGGGACATATACCTGTATCTGCTATCTGGATCACCTGTAACTACTGAAACACTGTTGCTGATGCTCTAGGCACTGGACTACTCTGTATTGAATAAAAGATCATTTCGGTCATCAAATGAGGTCAAGAGGCTCAGTCGTGGCATAAGGTCTACTGCATGTCTGATCTGGGGTTGATCTGATGTGTGAGTGATCATAAGTAATACTGCTCATCATAGCTGATCTCACTGAAACTGTGTAAAGGCAAAGCTCAATAATATATACTGAACTGCTCTGCAATCATGGTAGCCTGACTACTATGGATGTGATAATAGAAACATCGTGAGATGAAAAAATTATAGAAGCTGAACATCTACGAGAAAATAGGGAGGCATTGAAAACTTCCTTTAGACTTTGGTTGTTGAGTATCCATGACCTATCAAGTTGTAGTGTCACCCTCTTTTCTCGACTAATGGTTGCGATTTCTTCCTTTAATGAAATGCCCCCCTTGCGGAGGCGTGTTGGTCCATGAAGCATGAACATGCCACTTGGTTATTTGAACCTTGTTGGGGACAATAACAACTTGTTTTCATGGCCTAAGAGGGCTCTTTGACTTTTTAGAAAAAATAATTAAAGAAGACATTCAATTTAAAAAATAGTTGGACCGATATTTTCTATTTTGAATAGGTTTTCTAAAGGGGGAATTGGTGGGTATAGTGGGACGAGTGTTTGGAATGGCTAGAACAAACCCTCGAAATTTTCAAGGGACATTTGGTTGGGAATGAGAATACTGTGTCTATATATTAAAAAATTTATAAAAATTTGAGTTTACCAATATGATGGACGATGAAATAGAACTAGTTCATTGCATAAATATCTAGTCGGCAATTAGTAATGACCAAATCAAAATAAGAAATGCAAAAATATCTAAAGGGCAATTAATAATTACAAAATCAAAAGATGAAATTCAAAATGCAAGGAAGAAATGCACAATACAAAAATAGTAGCTTTTGTTGCCAACTATGCAATCTTCAATGAATTTGAAATCACTTCATTTATCCCACAAAAGTTCTGATAAATTCTTGAGAGAAAGTGGATAGCTAAGTGAAAGAGGGTGCCTACAGTAGATGACTAAGTGAGGGAGGACATATTCGCCATTTGAAAAAAATGTTTATTGCTCACGCTTTCTTCAATGTGAGGGATGGCTTGGAGTCCCCAAATTTTTTATGGGATATGGGGACAATCCCTTAAATGTCCCTAAGAATTCTTCAAAATGTATTGGGTTTTAACAGGGTCACTCATCCCAACATAGAATATTTATTTTTAAGGAAAACCTTGCAAGATCCCCTCCTTTTCCTTGGAATATCTGAATGGAGGGTGGCTCAACCGCTAAGCACAATAGTGGCTGGTAACCTTGAGGTATTCAACTAGATTTGAACTTATGGCTGATGGCATTTTTGACATTAACATGCCTTGGGTGGATGATTCAATTGATTGAGCTAATCCCAAGGGATAAAGTTTGGACCAAAATAAATATTTATGTTCATTATATTGATGTCAACAAGTCATATGCTTTACTCGTCATGACTTTTACCTTCCAAGACTTGCTATGAAGTTTTGAAATTGCTTCTTTGGTGTTTACTTTTGAGGAAACAAGGTGCGAAGAGGGAGATTTTGCTAGTTTTTGGGAGAATTGCATTTTGTCTAGGGAAGATGGAGGGCTTGTTTTGAGCAAAGTGGGTTATTTGAACCATGAGCGGGAATACACCATTGCAAAAACTTGTTTCCTGTCGGTATCACATTGGGACACGTTTGGCTTATGTGACAATTGGTGATGTTGAAGCTTTTCAAATTCCCAAAATTAGTATTCTCAAAAGGATATGGCAGGTTGAGCAGGGGCTTTTTATCACACATATAGTAGCTGGGCTACCATACATTCTTTTTCAGATTCCAGAACAGCTATTCAGCCAGTTCCTTTGCATTTGAGATGCTGAGATGAGCATCTATTATGGATCACTATCAGATTGTGGACATCAGATATATTCCCCATGCCATGACTGAGTTTCAGGACACGCAGAGAGAGGACTGATGTAGCGATCTAGCCATTTTCACATAGCATTCAGTAGTGCCCAGAGTTACAGCATCAGTTTCAGAGGACAGGTATTGGTTCAAATGATTGCGTATTCAGGTATATGACTCAGAAGGTATATTCGGGTGTTAATGGTTATATTGCTTTTATACCCATTTTTATAGCATGTCTTAGCATTTAGTATCATGATCTGGCGATCATATAGATATGTGGACCTGGTTGTACTATATATATATATCATATTGTCCCTACTCAGATTCAGAAGTTCTTGACCTATACTCATCGGTTTTACCCTCCCTAGGGAGATTAGAGGTGATCGTTCCCACCATACTTTGGCTTGCTAGTGTTGGTCACATTATTCATTGTCTTCATCCATCCATTACCTACTCGGTTGTTCATTAATTTGACTTACTATTTGACTAGTGGCATGGAGGACCTTCCCCCATTGTAGCCTCTATATTGGATAAGCTTCCCTATTTATTTGTGTCTCGGCTCTGAGTTGGTGACAAAACTTGCTTCGGTAAGTTGGATTGTAGGCCTAAATCATTCTAGTTGGTTGCCCCGATGTTTGGCACTGGTCGAAGTCCCCCTAGTTACTAAAGATGTTGTTGGCTAAACCTGAAACGGATAGTACTGCCATGAATGCAAATGAAATATTGTGAAAAGCCAAATGAACCTGGCAAAGAAATATCAAATGTTATATCTATTGTGAAAAAGCCAAATGAACATGGCAAAGAAATATCAAATGTTATATCTTTTGTGAAATGTAAAATACCTAGGTAAACAAGTTGTCTGTGACACACCTAGAAGTGCTCAGGTAAACAAGTGCCTTAAAAGCACACCTGCAGCAAGAAGCCTACAATAAATATAAATCTATGCAATGTGTTTATAAACACACATAGATCAAGGCTATGGAAACTCAAGGCCCAAAAAGCAATGGAACTTAAATTCTATATCAAAAAGATTACTGGCCTTCTTTGTATTATGGATTCTGCGCATCTGCTAAGGTGAATAAACACTCTTTGAACAACTTACCCATTTGTGAGACACCGCCATTCCTTGTGTTATTGCTTGTCCATTATATGCTATGGTGTGTATTCCTTTTCCATATCCAAAGTGTCACAGTGTTGAATCAGTAAGTCATCCCTTGGCCTAGCCACTTTATTTCTAAGCCTTCACCCTTCATTAGCAAATTGATCACAACTATGAAGTGAGAATGGTCTTGAAAGTCTAGTCTGAGTAATAATAATAATTAATGACCTTATATATTTGGATTTAGATCGCCAGTAATGATTGCTACTTGTTATAATTGCTATATGAATGGATTGTATAGCATGTTTTAACCTTTGACACCTTGCAGCAGCTTGATGACAGTTTGAATCATATTTTGGTCATGTTGACTTGGTCAAACCTTAGTTTGACCAAAAGTCAACCATAGGACATGAGGTGATAGACCTCAGATGTTACAGATAGATGATATATGGTTTGGTACGGGTCACCATGGTGGGCTTATGCAGTGGTTTCAGACTTATGATGATGATTTGTGCTTTTTCAGCACTTTTACAGATTATTATTATTTGGTCTGCTAGATATGATGAGCATTTATTTTTTACCATGCAGAGGTTTATATGGTGTATGAGTACACATGTTAGATGGATTTGGACCTTCTGAGTCCAATGAGACAGTCTATTTTCAGTTCCGGGCAGTTACAGTGATGATGGAGCCTCAGTAGGCTATCCTAGTGCAGTTTTGGTCTGTCAGAGACCTTGTCAAAGCAGTGATGGGATTCACTTGGTTCACCTAGGGCGTTGTACATGGAGGGGGTGATCCAGCCACTTGTTATTACCATATTACCCCCCTCCTAGATTCGTTGGTGAGCTCACCTTGACAGCACAGGCACTCGAGGAGGCAGTTTGGGCAGTTTAACACTTTCCGAGGCAGTCCAGAAATGGTAAAAATGGCTACAGAAGAATTCGATTTGGGCTACTTGTTACCTCCTAACATGTAGGGGTAAACATTTTTTATTTCCTATTAAAACACCATGGTCACTGTAGGGTCGTTTATGCTGATGTGAAGATCAAACTGCTGGTTATGTTCCAAAGATGGTTATTTGCAGGGGAGAGTGGGACAGTTTTATGGACAGGCATGGCCAAAGATGGCTGCAGTGCTACTGTTTTCTCTGTGTGCTGATGTGATAAAACCCAAGCAGATATCACTACCAGCTTTTACAGAGGGTAACGCTACGTGTTCTCCTTTGGGTTTTCAAGCTGGATTGGATTGTGGGTTTGGATACTGAAATGAATGAGCTTGTTGAAGGAAGCCATCTGTACAAGCCAAAGGTGTCAATGGAGCAGGTTGTGCTTCCTGATGAGCAAAAAGAAATGCTGTTGTGGACTGCAGATAATTTTGATAAATTTAAGCAATGATGAAAGTGTATTGTTTGGAGATGGAGAAGCCTCACGCCTGAAGCTGCAATAGAGACTTTTGGAGTGCTTTATGGCAAAGACAGTTTGCAGAAGAAAACCTAAGATCATCTTCAGTTGATGATTGCAAAGAACCAAGCTTGAAGACAGAGTCCAAAGCATCGAATTCTGAAATTTGTTTTTTACTGGATGGTAATGATTCGATGCTGGCAGTGGTCGCTGGTAAAAAATCAGTAGAAGCTGGAATTTTCTTTTCATGCCTCTAAAAAATTCAAGGCCAGAAGGCTAGTAAGATAGACCACGGATGCCAATGTTTTTGGGCCAGCCATATCTTGAGAAGAAGCCCAATGTTTCTGTCACAGTTACAAAATGCAGGTTTCTCTTCACCCACTCCAATACAGGCACAATCATGGCCTATTGCTATGCAAAATCAGGACATGGTAGCCATTGCAAAAAACAGGTTCTGGGAAAACATTAGGCTATCTTTTACCTGCATTTATTCATCTCCGACGTCCTTATAACAACACTCTGGAATGGCCCTACGGTACTCGTTTTGGCACCTACGCGAGAGCTTGCAACTCAAATACAAGAGGAAGCTATAAAGTTTGGTAAGTCACCCAGGATTTCTTGCACGTGTTTATATGGAGGAGCACCAAAGGGTCCTGTTATCACCTAAACTGTAGTTACCCCTATGGATGGATCCAGTCATGGATGGCAATAGGGAAGGGCAACTCAAAAGGTGCAACCACGATCACCTCGACCTCCAATATATGGTTGTCACGCCAGTCGAGGCAACCTTCTCTTTATGTTATCTAGCCCAGACAACAAAGGGGGAGACCCGATCTACTCCCGACAGGAGAGATCAAAACCAAGACACCAAATCAGGGTATTTCCAAGTGAAGTTAGGTGTATGGTTTATCCTAGACCTAAAGATGAAGTCACAAGCCAAGTGGGGGTTCAGTAGGTATAGCTTTGGTTCATAGTTGATGTGAGAGTGACTTATAATGTTTGAAGTGAAATCTAGGATGAGTGTACTAGTTCAATGTTGGAAAATCCACTGCCTTGGGAACTGTGTCCAATGCAGGGTTGTTTAGGGGTCAGATTGGGGCTAACTAGTACATGAGACAAGCTTGACCATGGTTCATGATGTCTTCAAAGGTATAGTTTACCATGCATAGGTCAAACCACAAGTCAATCCAACAATCTAGGAAAGTTGAATTATCTTGGAGAGAAACCAGTGCCTTGGGAATTGGGAAGTGGAGTCAAAATGGGGTTGACTTATGGTTTAGGACTCCTACAACATGAGACAAGTGGGCAATAGAGGTCTTGATGGTTGAATGTGTCTAGATCTAGGTTTGACCCAAGTGGACCACAATCCCTTAAAACAAGGAATGCTATCCCCAAGGCAAGATTTGACAAAGTGATAGTCTAGACCTAGGTTTTGAATTATTCCGGTTTCAGATCTGCAATAATCTCAAGTACCCAGTTCCTAGAAGTGAGTGAACTCACTTCTCCAAGGTGGTGCGACTTTACCCAAGGAAGCTGAAAGTGGGGTTTAGGTGGGTCAAGACAAGTCGGATGGCACCCAAATTTTAGATCCGGGTAGATCAGTCAAGTAGGGGTATGGATCTATAGTTTCACGGTAATCCGATGGCTAGATCTTACTAGATCTGAGTTTAAGTGTTCCAAGTGGTCCAACGTGGGGTTTAAATCCCTTGAAATGTGGAATAGGGCCCACAAGGTGAATTTCAGAAAAATGACAACCTGGGTGTATGTTATTTGATGTGTAGATGTCAAATCAAGTGGAATCTCGAACACCCACCACCTAGATCTAGGTCAACTTGCTCAACTAGTGAAGTGCGCCTTGCTTGGGAGAGGCTAAGTTGGCCTGGGAAGGGGATCAAATGGAAGCCAATCCTCACCAAACTATAGATCCGGGATGCCTTGGATGCTATAGAGGTGGGTTTTCAGTATTATGCCCAACAACCCACTAGATCTAAGTAGATCTGAGAAAATGTAAAATGGGGGGTTTTAAGATATTTAGGGTTTCAACAATTTATGAGCTATGTCAATGGATTGGATAAAGGAAAGAGAAACAAACCTGTGGATCTTGCCTGGGTAACCTTGTAGATGCCTTGATGATGATGATCTATGCAAACCCGATCAATTTGAGAAGCTTTGAGGTAGTTTCTATGCAAGTCGATTTGATCCAAGAAGCCAATGCACCCTCTCTCCTGCACAACAAACGTCAACAATATTAGATTTGATGCATCAAGAGATAAGACTAATGCCACAAGAGAAGTAACAGAAAGATAGCATAGGTCACAATGAAGCTAATGATAACCCCCTGGTACAAGCGAATGCCAATAAAGTCGATTTGAAGAAGGCTTGCAAAATCGCCCTTGTTGAAGTCGCCCTCCTGTAGACAAACAATGATTTCCAAAAAAGATAGATCTTACCACAATTTCCAAATGCTAGGTTGCAATAGACTTTCCAATCACCATCTAAGAACACCAGATGCAAAGGAGACCACAAGAATTTCCACAAGAATATTTCTCTATACCAATAATCCAAGAGCCAAAGACCCTTTACAATGAGAGGCTCTCTCCTTTAAATAGGAAGGAGAGGCACCAAAACCCTAACCACTTTTTGAATGAGTGGCTAAGATTAGAAGATACAAATGTCTAATCAATGGTTGAGATGAGCTCAACAATATAATACATGGATCACACATAAAATATAATATAAGTGGACAAAATCGCCCTAGAAGAGGGGAATCCCACCAAATCATGATGATGAAATATCATAAGAGGCTTATGGTGGGTCCAAGGGGTAATTTTATCCCTCCTTGGTCAATCCCCATAGCACAATAACCAATAAATAATCATGAATGTACCAAATCGTGCCTCCATAGTGAAGTCGTGGTCCTCAAAAGACCTCAAAAATCCACAGAAAGTGCCATAAATGATGGATGCGGGCCCCGATGAAGCTGAAACTGCTGGAGAAGGTGTGGAAGGTCCCGATCTATCATCACTGATCATCCCATGCCATAACTTTGCCTCAGTAGCCCAAATCGATTTCCTCAATAGCCATTTCTACCAATCCTGAAATGCCTCGGGAAGCGTGAAACTGCCCCAAACAGCCTCCTGGAGTGCTGGCGCTGTCAAGGTGAGGGCACCAATGTGTCCGGAAGGGGGGTAATATGGTAAAAACAAGTGGCTGGACCACCCCCTCCATCATCAGCGCCCTAGGTCAACCAGATAAAAGTCATCTCTGCTCCGACAGGGCCTCCAACAGACCAAAAATGCACTGGGACAGCCTACTGAGGCTCAATCATCACTGTAAGTGCCCGGAACTGAAAACAAACTGTCCCATTGGACTCAGAAGGTCCAAATCTATCCAAGATGTGTACTCATACACCATATGAGTCTCTGCATGATCAAAATAAATATCCAATATACCGGAACAGGGCCAATAATAATGCGCTGTACATATACAAACACTGCTGTAACCCCAGAATCATCATCATAACCCTGTAGCTGCTGCATAGAATCATCCTGTATGTGTACATAGACCATATATCATCTATCCATATCATCATAAGGTCTAACATCTCATGTCCCATGGTCCTCCATGGTCAAACTAGGTCCAACCAAGACCAAATATAACTCAGTCCATCATCCAAGGCTGCTGAAAAGTATCAAGGTTAATACATGCTTTACAATTTATTCAAATAGCAATTATAACACAGAGTAATCATGACTGGCGATCTAAATCCAAATATATAGTGTCGTTAATTATTATTATTACTCAGACTAGACTCTCAGGATCATACTCACTTCATAGTTGTGATCAATTTGCTAGTGAAGGGTGAAGGCTAAATTAACTTGGCTAGGCTAAGGGATGACTTAACTGTCTTGACTTTGTGACACTTTGGCAAGGGAAAGGGAATACACCATAGTATATACTGAATGAGCAATAACACAGGGAATGGCGGTGTCTCACAAATGGATGAGTTGTTTAAAGAGGGTTTATTGACCTTCACAGATGCGCACAATCCATAATACAAATAAGGCCAACAATTGTTTAGATATAGCATTTAAGTTCTATTGCTTTTTGGGCCTGAAGTTTCCATAGCCTTGATCTATGTGTGTTTACAAACACATTGCATAGATTTACATTTTTTCTTTAGGCTTTCTGCTGCAGGTGTGTTTTTAAGGCACTTGTTTACCTGAGCACTTCTAGGTGTGTCATGGACAGCTTGTTTACCTAGGTATTTATTTTCCAAAAGATACAACATTTTATTTTCATTGCCATGTTCATTTGGCATGCCTCTCATTCATGTGTGTTTAGAAACACATTGCATGAATGGGCTTTTCATACAAGATATAGCATTTCATTTTTCAGATTTTGTATTCATGGCAGCACTAAAAGTTTCAGGTTTAGCCAACACCACTTTAGTGACTAGGGGGAATTCCAAGGAACTCCAACTCACCATAGGTAAGTTTTGTCACGAACTCAGAGCCGAGACACAATAAACAGGGAAGCTCATCCAATACAGAGGCTACAGTGGGGAAAAGTCCTCCATGCCACTAGTCAAGTAGTAAGTCAGGGTGACAATCTAAAAGGTAGGCCATGGATGGATGAAGACAATGAAATGATGGAGCCAACACTAGCAAGCCAAAGTATGGTGTAATGATCACCTCTATTCTCCCTAAGGAGGGTATGTACCAATGAGTATGAATAGTGAACTTCTAAGTCTGAGTAGGGACAGTATAATATATATAATAGATCAACCAGGTCCATATATCTATATGATCGCCAGATCATGACACTGAGTGCTAGGACATGCTATAAGAATAAGTATAAAAGCAATATAACCATAACACTATGATATACCTGCTGAGTCATATACCTGAATGCACATCAACCTGTACCGTCCTCTGTCCTCTGAGACTGCTGCTGTAACTCTGGGCACTACTGTCTGCTCTGTACCAATGATATAATGGCTACATCGGTCATCTCTCTGAGTGTCCTGAAACTTAGTCATGGCATGGGGAATACAACTGCTGTCCACAATCTGATAGTGATCCAATATAGATGCTCATCTCGGCATCTCAAATGCAAGGGAACTGGCTGAATAGTGTACTGGAATGAGAAAAATAATGTATGGTAGCCCGGCTACTATATATGTGATAACAGGTCCAAAAATAAGGGATTTGGAACGTGGAGTTGATATTGTTGTTGCCACACCTGGAAGACTAAAATTTTAGAAAACTGAAAAAGTAAACCTTCGGCAGATTTCATTTTTGACACTTGATGAAGCCGATCATATGATTGATATGGGTTTTGAGCCACAGATTCGGAAAATTGTGAATGAAATCCCGCGTCAGAGACAAACCTTGATGTATGCTGTGACTTGGCCCAAGGAGGTTCGGAAGATAGTTGGTGATTTGCTGATTAAACCTGTTCAGGTGACAATAGGTACTATTGATGAACTAGCTGCAAATGATTCCATTACTCAGAATGGTTAAGTAGTTCTGCCAAAGGAAACACAGACTTGGAACCATAATTCGGAGCAAAATACAGAGCTACTGAGCGTGGTTTTGTCGTCTTTCATGCCAATTTCGATGCAGCGTTACACTCAATACTATAATCGGGTTCCAGCAATTTCTTATCAGATAGCCGTAATCAATAGTTGGCATTCCACGGGTCATCAGTCGGTCGATTTTATTTGGCCGCCGATTGTGCAGTGTTACCTTCACGCCAGAGTTCGAGTTTTCATCAATCAGTTAGCACGCTTTCTTATCCGATCCCGTTACACTTTCACGCCGAGCTGCAAAACATTCTCATCGTACCAGCCAGTTTCACCAATTTGCGTTGTCTTCTCCTTAGATTTCGTGGTGTCGCCAGCATGGACCCACGATTTGTGTATCACACGTCAGTTTGAATCAAGGAGACGCGAGTTAGTTACGGGCAGTTGCACATAACGCTAAAGACGAGGTGTTATTTTTTGTTGTTGGGTTTCAATCCGGGTTTCGAACCTTGCTCTTACATGACAACCAACAAAACATTATTTAAAACTCTGCTATGTAAGAGAACTGGAGTTCTACCGCTTGTTGTGGGCGTTTGTATTTTCATTGGCAGCCAGTTTTTACGCAGAGTTACTCCAACTCAGAACTCGGGTTTGTTAGCTCACAGCCGAGTTTAAACCTAGAACTGAGGTCATCTCATCCACATCCACGGTAGTTTCTGTTAAATGAAATTTTGGAGCAGTGAGCGTTTCCACAGAGTTTTAACGCCAATTTACAGCACAATTTCCTTCTATTGACATTGTTTCGTGGAGTTTTCTAAAGGTTATGGCTGGTAATTGATAACGCGTGGCTATTTTAGCCCAGTCCACTTTATGTTGGAAGGTAGTAAATTAAGTCAAGTGAGTTGGGCATGCATTCGATTGGAGAGGAAAAAGTGGATCTGAGATCCCACTTTTTTTTAATTTATTTTATTATTATTTTCTGAGAAGGCTTTTTGGTCTTTTTAAGAGGCCAGCCTCTCTTATTGTAACGATGGAAAATTTCTGGGTTTTTTATCCCTGTTGAGCGTTAATGAAAAAATCAGCCGGTTTTGTGGACAGATTGAGTTTCCTTCATGTGCTTGTGTGATGTATTTCGAATTGTAGAATGAATCTAGCTTGTGAGGGCTTTCTCAAGCACAATAGATTAGCCATTTAGGATTAAGTTGGTTAATTATGCTTGAACAATTTGTTTCTCAATGGACATCAGTATTCGGTTGTACGAAATGTTGATTGAGATTTGATTGTTTATGCATTCTAGATTCGTCTCACTTTTTATGAAGCATAAAGCCTCCATGAGCCCTCTTTTGACTCCATTTCCCCTTCTGGTACTGGCACTGGTCTTTCCCTGAGGATTGATCTTCCCTTCTTTTCCATCACCCATTTGAAAACTATCTTTTGTTACTTCCGTTTCCCTAAGGCAGCCTTTTCCATTCACCTTGCCCGTTACTGTACCTGCCTTAGCGATCCTAGTTTAGGGATACCCCCCTAGTGTTGGAGAAGAGCCAACCTGAAGCGAAGAGGAGAGGAGTGTGGTGACATTGGCCTCTCTCCTGAGAGAGTTGTCCTTTCGGCTGGTGTGTTGCATTTTGGGCTTTTAAAACGACACGCATGCCATTTCGGAGGACAACACTACTGAAGCAAAGATTTGGCATGGGATGATCAGTGATGATGAGTGGGATGTCTTCCACACCTTCTCTAGCAATTTCAGCTTCATTGGGACCCACATCCATCACTTGTGGCACTTTCTGATGATTTTTGGGGCCTCCTAATGCTCACGATTTGTCCATAGAGGCACGATTTGGTACTTTGATGATTATTTTATTGATATTGTGCTATGGGGATTGACCAAGGGTGTCTAAAATTACCCTTTGGACCCACCATAAGCTAGATCTATTACTTTGTCATCATGATTTGGTGGGATCCCCTCTCCTAGGGTGCATTTGCCCACTTATTGTTATATTTTGTTATTGATCCATGTATTATATTGCTGAGCTCATCTCAACCATTGATTAGATCTTTTGATCTTTTAATCTTAGCCACTCATTCAAAAAGTGGTTAGGATTATGGCCTCTCTCCATCCTATTTAAAGGGAGAGCCTCTCATTGTATAGATCACCTTTGGAGCTCTGGAATATTGGAATAGAACACTTCTTTGTGGAGCATATTTCTCTTGTCTTATGGATTCTCTTGCATCTTGAGTATATAGTATCTCTTCTATGTGTAATTCTGGGTTTTGGAGCTACATCTTGTTTTATTGTAGGGAAGCCGAATTGGTGGAGAGGAGGATGATTTCTTGAGGGTTATTGTTGGAGGGATCCACATATTCTCTCTTGGGTTGATTTGGGTGACAGGGAGTATCATCATTGTATCTTTGTGACATAGTTGATGCTTTCTATTACATCTTTCTGTCATTTTCATAATCATCTTACTCGGCTTGTTTCACTTGATCTTGTCTTGTAGGAGGAGGACGATTTGGCATCTTTGAGGACGTTTTGGCTTGGAGCAACAAAATTTCACTCTTGAATATACACATAGGAGAATGCTGTCAATTTGCAAGTTGGCCATAAGCAATTGAGGTTAGTCTACAAGGTATGTGCTTGGATCCATCCATTTCTTCTTCATTGGTCACAAACCCTTGAAATTAAAAACCCTCATTCTGGTTTTTCTTAGATCTACTTGGATCTAGCCTGGCTTTTGGAAAGATATTGAAAACCCACCTCTATAGTATCCACGGCAATTCGGATCTATAGTTTGGTGGTGATTGGGTTCCATTTGACACACTTTTCAAGGCACTTAGCCCTCCTTGAGCAAAATCGCACCACTTGGGAGAAGCTAATTTGGTTGGTTCCAAGACATGGGTAGGTGAGATCCCACTTGATTCATACTCTCCTCACTTGATAACCTACCCCTAGTGTGCCACTTCTTTGATTTTTACCTTGTGGGCCCCATTCCTCATTTTGAGGGTTGTGCCCCACTTGGGTCAAATTTGGTGATACATGTTCAATTTCAGATCTATGGAGATCTAGCCATTGGATCCCCTTGATTTTCAAGATCCACATTGATCATTGCCTAAACTACTTGGATCTATAATTTGGTGGCCATTGGACTTGATTTGACACACCTTTCCATACTTTTAACCCTCCTTGGGCAAAGTCGCACTTCTTGGGTGATTGAGTTTGCCCACTTCTAGGACATGGGTAGTTGTGATCCCGCTTGATTTGGAAAGAGCACACCTTGAAATCCTTACCTAGTATGTCACTTTGTGAAGTTCTGCCTTGGGGGTATCATTCCTTGTTTTGGGGAAAGTTGTCCACTTGGGTCACTTAGTGAAATATTAGATCTAGTAAGATCCACCCATCACACCTCAAATAGCCCACTAGATTTGTATCCTAGGTGTCCCGATCTACAATTTGACATATCTTTTGACTCCATTAACCCCTCCATCAAGGCACTAGTCCACCTAGGGCAATTCGCACTCCTTGGGATGTGTGTCAACTACTAGATTCCATATGTGGATATCTCTAATTTCAACTTAGATCCATAGATCTACTTATTAGATACCCCTTAGTACCTTTTACACCCTTAATTTCACCTTGTGGGTCCCATTTGAGCCATTTCCATATCCCAAGGAAGTGGGTCCCACATGTGTATTTCATGGTACTAGATCTTGTCCTTTAATGTCGTTATGTGGCCTAAATCAGTCATTGGTTGAAACATAAACCATTCCTTAAGTCTCCTTCAACCATAGCTTAACTTACAGGTCCACCTAGCCTTGCATTGGTTTCCGTAACTTGTCTTTTACTCATCCCTAGGAACCAACGTTGAAAAAGTCGGACTCGGCAAAAAGTCGGCAAGGGTCCCGAAAACAATTTCTCGGCAACATCGGCGAAAAAATCGGAAAAAATCGGCAAACATTAAAAAATACAAAATACATTCATTTTTTTCAGAATTTTAAACATATAAAGCAACAATAACATCAGTTAAACATATTGGAACATAAATATGTAGAAAGCACTAATATATAGATGTAGTGGATGCAAATAACTTGGAGTGGTTTGATTTCAATGACTCAGACTGTTAAAAAATACATAAAATTTTACAATTTTAATGAAAAAAATATATATTAAAGATTCCAAGCTATGATTCCAAACCATTAGAGACAAAATATTATCAAAATGGCACCAAGCGCAATACATATCTAAATCAAAATTGAAAAAACATAATCATCAAAATCATTGTCTATGTCGATATCATATTCATCAATATCACCATGTTCCCCCACCTCTAGGCTCTAGACTTTGCCTCTGCTTCCAATCTCGAAGTTGATCCTCCAAGGACATCAATTAACACCCTACAATTTTGTTCAAACTTCTTAATCCAAGCGTTAAAATAAGGTAGAAAGAGCTTCCCATGCTTAAGAAGTGATTTTGCTTGACTGAAGGGTACATTTTTTTATTAAGGTCATGACAGTGGAATTCAAACAACTTTAACAATCAGGCATCGACACCACCAACATCAAGGTACATAGAGAGTTTGATGTACTTCATTAAATTCCAATCCCTTACCCAAATACATGATAGAATCCACTAGAAACGTTGGAATCCTGAAATCCTGAAAACCATTAAGTCTGTTGAATTCTAAATGGGATCTAAAATCCTACTTTTTGCATATGAAGTCTGATGAGGTTGGAACCACTCTCAAACATCCTCAAAAAATTAATGGTAATGTTACAAATTTAAGTAAAAGGATGGAAAATGAAAGTAATGTTACCATTTAGTATTGTTGACATCAATGTTACATGTACAAAACTCATCAAATTTATAAAAAAAAAACCCAAGTTTTTAAAACTGTGAAAAACCCTAGGTGATTTTTTCTTTCAACTCGCGATTTTTTCGAAAAAGTCGCCGATTTTTTGAAAAAGTCGGAAATCGCCGTTTTTTTAAAAAATCGCGATTTTTAAGCGCCGATTTTTCGGCAGAGGTAAAACCGCGCGCTTTTTTGAAAGAAGCGCGATTTTTCGGCGATTTTTTCAAGCCTGCTAGGAACCTTTGTTTGGATCCAATCATCTATGATTGGTTATAGGGTCTTGTTATCACATATATAGTAGCCGGGCTACCATACATTATTTTTCAGATTCCAGAGCACATTTCAGCCAGTTCCTTTACTTTGAGATGATGAGATGAGCAGCTATCTTTGGATCACTATCAGATTGTGGATAGCAGTTGTATTCCCCATGCCATGACTGAGTCTCAGGACACTCAGAGAGATGACCGATGTAGCCATTATACCATTGGTACAGAGCAGTCAGTAGTGCCCAGAGTTACAGCAGCAGTTTCGGAGGACAGATGATGGTACAGGTTGATGAGCATTCAGGTATATGACTCAGCAGGTATATCATGGTGTTATGGTTAGATTGCTTTTATACTTATTCTTATAGCATGTCTTAGCACTCAGTGTCATGATCTGGCGATCATATAGATATTTGGACCTGGTTGATCTATTATATATATTATATTGTCCCTACTCAGACTTAGAAGTTCACTATTCATACTCATTGGTATGTATCCTCCTTAGGGAGAATAGAGGTGATCATTCCACCATATCTTGGCTTGCTAGTGTTGGCTCCATTATTCATTGTCTTCATCCATCCATGGCCTACCTTCTAGTTTATCACCCTGACTTACTACTTGACTAGTGACATGGAGGATCTTTTCCCCACTGTAGCCTCTGTATTGGATGAGCTTCCCTGTTTATTGTGTCTCGGCTCTGAGTTGGTGACAAAACTTGCCTATGGCGAGTTGGAGTTCCTTGTAAATTCCCCCTAGTCACTAAAGTTGTGTTGGCTAAACCTGAAACTTTTAGTGCTGCCATGAATACAAAATCTGGAAAAATGAAATGCTATATCTTGTATGAAAAGCCCATTCATGCAATGTGTTTCTAAACACACATGAATGAAAGGCATGCCAAATGAAAATGGCTATGAAAATAAAATGTTATATCTTGTGGAAAATAAATACCTAGGTAAACAAGCTGTCCATGACACACCTAGAAGTGCTCAGGTAAACAAGTGCCTTAAAAACACACCTGCAGCAGAAAGCCTAAAATAAATGTAAATCTATGCAATGTGTTTGTAAACACACATAGATCAAGGCTATGGAAACTTCAGGCCCAAAAAGCAATGGAACTTAAAAGCTATATCTAAACAATTGCTGGCCTTATTTGTATTATGGATTGTGCGCATCTGTGAAGGAGAATAAACCCTCTTTAAACAACTCATCCATTTGTGAGACACCGCCATTCCCTGTGTTATTGCTCATTCAGTATATACTATGGTGTATTCCCTTTCCCTTGCCAAAGTGTCACAAAGTCAAGACAGTTAAGTCATCCTTTAGCCTAGCCAGTTAATTTAAGCCTTCACCCTTCACTAGCAAATTGATCACAACTATGAAGTGAGTATGATCCTGAAAGTCTAGTCTGAGTAATAATAATAATTAACGACACTATATATTTGGATTTAGATCGCCAGTCATGATTACTCTGTGTTATAATTGTTATTTGAATAAGTTGTAGAGCATATATTAACCTTGACACTTTGCAGCAGCTATTGATGATGATCTGAGTTATATTTGGTCTTGGTTAGACCTAGTTTGACCAGGGAGGACCATGGGACATGAGATGTTGGACCTTATGATGATATGGATAGATGATATATGGTCTATGTATACATACATGATGACTCTATGCAGCAGCTACAGGGTTATGATGATGATTCTGGGGTTACAACAGTATTTGTATATGTACAGCGCATTATTATTGGCCTTGTTCCGGTATATTGGATATTTATTTTGATCATGCAGAGACTCATATGGTGTATGAGTACACATCTTGGATAGATTTGGACCTTCTGAGTCCAATGGGACAGTTTGTTTTCAGTTCCGGGCACTTACAGTGATGATTGAGCCTCAATAGGCTGTCCCAGTGCAGTTTTGGTCTGTTGGAGGCCCTGTCGGAGCAGAGATGACTTTATCCGGTTGACCTAGGGCGCTGATGATGGAGGGGGTGGTCCAGCCACTCGTTTTTACCATATTACCCCCCTTCCGGACACATTGGTGCCCTCACCTTGACAGCGCCAGCACTCCAGGAGGCTGTTTGGGGTAGTTTCACGCTTCCCGAGGCATTTCAGGATTGGTAGAAATGGCTATTGAGGAAATCGATTTGGGCTACTGAGGCAAAGTTTTGGCATGGGATGATCAGTGATGATAGATCGGGACCTTCCACACCTTCTCCAGCAGTTTCAGCTTCATCGGGGCCTGCATCCATCACTTATGGCACTTTCTGTGGATTTTTTGAGGTCTTTTGAGGACCACGACTTCACTATGGAGGCACGATTTGGTACTTTCGTGATTATTTTTTGGTTATTGTGCTATGGGGATTGACCAAGGAGGGATAAAATTACCCCTTGGACCCACCATAAGCCCCTTATGATATTTTGTCATCATGATTTGGTGGGATCCCCCCCTTATAGGGCGATTTTGTCCACTTACATTATATTTTATTAGTGATCCGTGTATTTTATTGTTGAGCTCATCTCAACCATTGATTAGATCATGAGATCTTTTAATCTTAGCCGCTCATGTAAAAAGTGGTTAGGATTGTACTCTCTCCCCATCCTATTTAAGGAGGGAGCCTCTCATTGTAAAATTCATCTAGAGATTTTTGGCTCTTGGCTCTTGGAATAAAATTTCTATCTTTTGGAGTACATGCTTGGATTGGAGTGGATGTTGGTTGTTTCGATTGTAAATGCTATTGTCCATTGCACTGGAGGATCTATTGTAGCTATCTTGCATATTTGCCATACTTTATTTGCAGGTTAAGAGGACGATTTTGACAAGTGCGAATTGGTGGGGAGGCTTGCCCTTCAAGCTTGGAAGAAGTCGTTTTGGGTTTGACAGGGAGTAGTTTTGCCTTTGTGTCAACTATTCTATGTTTCTCTCTCTCTTGCTTGTATCTACCTTGAATTTGTTAAACTGATTGATGCTTTGCTCCTTGGCTTGACAGGTTAGAAGGAATCACATGTGGCTTGGAAAAATCGATTTGGCAAGAGGGCTTCAACAATTCTCCATTTGATCTTTGGCAAAGTAATCCTCGTCTCAACTAGCATTCATCTCTTCATCCAGGTATGTCCCAAGAGGTATGATCTTCTCTTCCTTGAATCTTCCATAATTTCTAGATCACAAAAACCCTAATCAAATTAAAACCCTTGTTTTTGGTATTTTTCAGATCTACTTAGATCTAGCCTTGTTCTTGAAGAGATATTGAAAACCCACCTCTATAGCATCCACCCCTAGTTGGATCTATAGTTTGGTGGTGATTGGTTAAGAATTGACCCACTTTTCAAGGCAAAAAGCCCTCCTTGACCCAAATCGCACTTCCTAGAGAGAGGCTTGTTGGGCTAGATCTAGCACATGGGTAGGTGAGATCTCATTTGATTTGCATTCTAGACACTTGATAACCTAAACCCATATCCTTACTTTGGTGAAAACTACCTTGTGGACATCTCTCCATGTTTTAAGGGGTTGAAACCCCCTTTTGATCTTCTCGGTACCTTAAAACTTAGATCTATTAAGATCTAGCCATTGGATTCACTTGAATTTTTGAAGATACATAGATCGGGGTACTAGCCACTTGGATCTACAGTTTGGTGGCCATTGGACTTGATTTGGTCCACCAAACCTATCTTTCGCCCTTCCTTGAGCAAGTCGCACCCCCTTGAAGATTTGAGTTGGTCCACTTCTAGGAGATGGGTGTTTGAGATTTTTGTAGATTTGGAATCCCCATGCCTTGAAACCTAGGTCTATACTGTCTTTTTGTCACGATCCGCCTTGGGGGTTACATTCCTTGTTTCAAGGGATTGTGGTCCACTTAGGGTAATCACTTAAAAACCTAGATCTAGTAAGATCCAACCATTAGATCTCATTCAACCCACTTGACTTGGCTTCTAGGTGTCCCGATCTACACTTTGACATCCTTCTTGACCCCATTAGCCCACTTAACAAGGCACTAGTCCATCACCAAGCAAGTCGCACTCCTTGGGATTCGTGTCAAACCCTAGATCTAGTACATGGGTACTCCTAGAACCCATTCAAACTTATAGATCTAGCTTATATCTAACCTATAGTACCAACCTCACACCTAACTCCACCTTGTGGGTCCACCTAGAACCATTTCACACTTCCCAAGGAAACAAGACCCACTTGTGCAAACACATGGTACTATACCTAGTCATCATACCCCATTATGTGGCCTAAACCATACATAGGTTGAAACATTAACAATCTATTATACTTCCCTCAACCATACCTTAACCCTTAGGTCCACTTAGCCTTGCATTGGTTTCTGTAACTCATTACTTACCTACCCTTAGAAACCTTTGTTCGGGTCCAATCAACAGTGATTGGGGTATAGGGTCTCCCCCTTGGTCTAATTACACCTTGACCTAAAGCGAAGAGTGCCTCGGTTGACGTGACTCCCACATTGCATTGGGAACCGTGGCATCTCTTGGGTCACCTCTTTAGTTGCCTGTCTCCTCTACCGTCCCGGATGGGATACCTCTAGGGGCAACTACAAGTTGTGTGATAACAGGTCTCCCCCTAGGTCTTGATTCATCTTGATCTAAAGTGAAGAGTGCCTCGGTTGACGTGACTCCGATCTTGCATTGGGAACCGTGGCACCTCTTGGGTCACCTCTTTAGTTGTCTATCTCCTCTACCATCCCGGATAGGATACCACTAGGGACAACTACAAGTTGTGTGATAACATGGCTATCAAGAGAATTGCATTGGGACTCTCAAGATTATCATAGAGGATTTATGTTGTTGTAAAAGTAACTTTTGAAGATATTCTCTTGTATATTATTATTGTATTTTTATTGTACCTTCGTCGTAGATGTTTTTCCTTCGTTCGTGGATGTCATTATTGTATTTGGTCATGTAAGAGTATCGAGGTAAAACCTCCATTGTAAGTCGAGGCAATAGTCCGCAAAAGGAAAAATGTAAAATGTTTTTTTGAGTCTCCCTAGAAGAGGTCGGCCTGGTCAGTTAAGGAAGTCGGTCCCATTGGGAAAAAAGTTTAGTCACACATAAAGTATAAATAGGGAGGAACCCTCGCTCATTTTGGAACACACTCACTCAAGCAAGTTCGCACCAAAGAGGAGAAAAGACAAGTTCGCACCAAAGAGGAGAAAGGACAAGTTTGCTGGGGAAGAAGGAAGGAAGCTGCAGAAGTCAGCTTATCTTTTGGTTTTCTATCTTGGTTTGATATTGTACTAACTACTAAGTAACGAATCTATTGCTGAAGAAGTTGCGGGGTTTTTTCCTTTATGGTTTCCTCGAGGAAATTTCTTGTGTTCTTGTGTTTTGCTGTGCTTGTCTATCTTTTAGATTAAAGATCTAACACAATTGAATTAAAGTGCAAACATTAACAATTTGGACTTTCTTGGTGGAGAAGAGGAATGCTGGGTTAATTCCTTCTTTTACTTGAAAACAAACGATGAAGAATGCTTGTCACACATAGGGATCCCCATTAGACAAGGAATTTAGTAGTTGGTGGTCTTGGAGATCGTCAATCAACCTTGAAGGGTTCAGGCTATGAACAAACCCATATTCTCTGCACTTTGTCAACTACTTTTGGGGACTAGCATGTTCAAGTTAAATCTTGAGGCTTGTGGACCTATCTAGAAAGATTGACAAAGGTCTTACAAGAAGTCATTTACGGATTACAGTACTAATGGACCTTTATTCCAAGGTTTAGGCACATTGCGCTATTGCCAATCACAAGACATGATGTATTGAATGGTGTCAAGGGATCTATTTTTTCCAAGGAAAACCTTGATGGAAACCCCAGGGATGCTTCTCCACTTTCGTGGATGACATCCCTGTTAAACCCGTCAGTGTAGACTAGTTTGCCTAACCTAGGGGAATTCAAATTGGGCACTTGCTAGCGTGGTACTAATCAAATGCCCATCAACATTGATGACAACAAGTTGAACTAACCCCTTGGACTGGTTACAAGGGATCTAGAAATCCCACACTTTTAATTCTTGAGTACTTGGGTGGTTACCCTTCATAGCCTTTTGGTGACCTGCTATAAAGTGGAAACAATTAAGCATGTTATTGTGGACCTGCAGGGTTGCTAGAACCTTTTGGGCATGGATCATTGAGAACAATATGCATTTTGTTGTCTCTCTTCATTGGAAAGGGATCCTTTTTGGTGACAAGTGGATATAGACACGCATGAAGGAGTGTGCGGGATATGATCAGATTGATAAGCATTTCCTTTTGGAAAAGACAATGTTGAGCAACCTTTCATGAGGCAACTAATCTGGTCCATTTGGGAGAACTAACAACTTTTAGAATAGATCTGGCTATGCAGTTCTCAACCAAGAAGGATAGTTTTACAAAAGATGTAGATTCTCTTATGGTTGGAACCAATGAAGACATGCTTGCCCTACTCTCTTATGTAGGTCGGGGTTGCTACTCATGGGATTGCCCTTTGGCTTAACGACACATCATTCTTGATGTAATTTTATATTGTTTAGTAATGAATTATCAATACTAATTGCTATCCAGTAGAAACTTTAGTAAATAATCGTTCTTGTTTGCTGTTAGCCTTGGATGATGCTTCTTCAAATCTAGAAGAATTTTTTAGAAACTCAATTATTTACTTCATTTTTTGGCTACTCCTGGAAATTTGAACCAATTTGGAAGGTTTGCATTGGAGCTATAAAAAACCCTTGCTATTCTCTGATACCAAGAAGCTGTATGAGAATAATAGTCTAAGTTTTCAAGCACCAGACAAAGTTAATAAAAGGTGGAAGGTTGCGAGAAACTGAGGATAAATGGGTTAAAGGATGCTAGGGCATTTAGAAGGGCTAAGTTCCATTTAAGGCACACATGTTGGGATGGATGATTCTCAATCATAGTTGGCTCTAAAATTACATCTTCGTTTCTTTGGATTGACAAATGTCTTGTGCATTGTTTGCCGGAAATGTCTTTTTGGGATCCAGGGTGACTCAGACCTTTAGAACTGGATTTTAGTAGAATTCTTGGTTTTTTTTGTTGGTCCACTTTGGTACAAAGGAGTAATGCTAGGGGACAACTGAAGATGAGATAGCACGGTGAAAAAATTGGTGTACCATTCGGCTGTTATGTCTCTCTTTCCTACGGAGGAGTTCTGTTGTGACATTCAACAAGGACTCAACTAAATTTCATTTGGGGGAAATCTTAACCTGCTCAAATCACAGCTAGATTAAATGTTTTTAGGAAACATGTGGATTCTCTAGTGTCTTGGGATATAGCTGACATGTTTTTTCTTTCTCATGTAGGGAGAGGGGGCCACATTAACAGCTCCATAGCTCCTTGATGTAACACTTGGCGTAAACCTATGAACATTCAATGTAATATAAGATACATGTTCTTAACAAAAAAACTGAATGACAGTTGGCAGTGTGAAACTCGTCCAATTGGTGATTAATTCTAAGGGTAGCTGGCTTGAAAATTAATCTGACATATCTATTGTTAATCAAGTCACCTAGAGCTTTGCTTCTAACTGGCACCTGATGAATCTTTGATGTATCGGGACCTTATGACCAGAATATTCATCTCGAGATCTCTTATGATTGTGCACAAACACCCATTCAATATTAGTGTAAAGAGAACAAGGACCCATCTATATTCAACCTAGAAGGCTAAATTCATATCTTGAATACAAGTTTCTACAGATTGGCAATTTTTTTGTTAAGTCCTTACATTCATTATCTCGAGGAATCCATATTGATTGATAATTGCTCTTTCTCCTGTTTGTCAGCAATCTCATTTTAATCTGTTTTTCTTAGATATTTTGTCTACAGTTTTTTAGTAATCAAACCTTCACATCAATTGCTTGTATGTGTTTCTGAAAGATCAGCATATATATACTGATTTTTGTTTTCTTCTACAAAATGAATTATAGTCTACTTGGACTTCATCCCGCCTCATGATTTCTGCCCATGATTTGGCTGCAAACACAAGTGTATGCTAGATTGTTTGTATTCCTTTTTGTCTAGTTGGTTTAGATCTTTTAAGTTTGGAAAATGGTTTGTATATTGTTGGTGATGAGTATCACTCTTAAATTAGTATTGGGAATACATAAGTGCCTTGCTTTCATTTATTGCTGACACATTGTTTGTGTAAAAGTCAACTGATTATATGGGGCAGTATAGTATTGAATATTGTCTAACTTTCATTTGATAACTTTCTTGCCTTAAAAAAAGATTCGGGGAGGGCTACTACAATGGTTTTGGTGGAAAAGTTGAAGAAGGGGAGACCATTGAAGAGGCAACTGCACGTGAGGTCGGTTTCTGTTCAGATCTCTTCAAGTACACTAATTTATCGTTTTCTGTTTTGTTTTGACATCTATAGTTTCCCCTTTTAAATACCATGTATTTCTTTTAAAGCTAGAAAAACGTTAGTTTAAAGTTTTTCTATTGTAAATAGAAGCTAGCAAAAAAATGATTCCATGATTCCAACTCAGCATTATGTGCAGGATACCATATAGACTGAAATAGGCAGTCTTTGTATTGATTTTGTGAAGATCTGAATACTAGGTTTTACATAGTGAACCGAGGTTCAACTGAAACTAGAAATGAGACTTCACGATTTTTTATGTAATTTTGAAGAGGTAAGAACATCAAAACTGATAGTGGTGAAGGGTAGCTTTAAAAAAAAACATTAGAATATAGTTTATAATGATGATGATGATGATGTCTATTGTCCCCTAAGACCAATGAGGTTTGTTATCACACAAACTAGCATCTTGAGATCAAAGCCGCAAAGGCATCTTGAGATCAAAGCCCTAAGGTCAGGCTATCTCAGAAAACTTTTTCTGAGATCAATACCTGAAAAAACGTGATGATGATGTGCGGAATTTAATTCTGCATCCAACGAGTGCTCCCGCTCGAAATTTGAGTAAAAACACAGGGAGATATGTTGAAAATACGAACAAAAAAAGTAGTTTTTTCTTTATTCTTCCAAAATTAATAAATATTATTTTATTATTTTAACTATTATTTTCCTTAGGAGGCCCATCTTAGACCTCAAATTTCCTCTAATGATTAGATCTCTTTTGTTAAGCGTTTCGTTTCAGGTTATCAAAAATCATCCATTTTAAGACTTGAACTAGAATGCTTAGCTTTGAATTTAAATCTAAATCTAGCAATTAGAGTGCTTATCATTTGCTTGCATTCTTCAAGAAGCAGGCAAAGATCCTAAGGGAAGAAGCTTTTTAGTTCACTTTCCTTAGTTATTTTTGCCTTTTATTTCTTTATTTTTACTAAGAATTTTTTTTCAAGTATTTTTGTAGGCTGCCCCAAAGCACTCTTAAAGTGTTTTTGGGTGTTTTCTACTAACATATGTTTGCTGGTTTTTTGATTTTTATGAACAAGTAGAAAGACATGTTGGCCAAATTTTCAAGATCTGAAGCCTTTAAAACATTCCAGACACCTTTCTCTACAAGCAACCTCTTCCCAAAACCATTGTAAACCTACTGAATCCTCTATTATAAAGGATCAGAGGCATTCCAAAAGAAAGAGGAGATTTGTAAAAGAAGATTAAATGTGTAATGTCCCCAATTTGAGATTTTTCCCAATTTGACCAATTTTCGAAACTTGGACTAGTGAAGTCCCAAACTGTCCCAAATGTTCCCAAATCTTTTCGAATGATGTATGGAGTGGATTGAGGTGTATTTGGACATACTAAAGCAACTATTATATGCTTGAACACTTTCTAAATACTTCAGCAACTTGCATTTACAATTAGAGAACGAAAGGCAGAATTACTAGGAAAATCGATGTTGAAACCTCCAAGGGTAGATGGCTCCAAAAGACTCCTAAGGATTTTGAATTGGGACTGAGAGTGTTTGAAAGGTATTGAGACATAAAAATGAAGTTGATGTATGCTTGGAAACTCTCAAAAGACTTCTGCAACATTCATTTAAGTTCAGGAGAAAATAGGGAAATTTACTAGTAATTGCGAGGTTCAAACCCCCAAAGGGTAGATGACATAAATGGCTTCCCAAATGCAATACGAACCTCCCAACTTTTAGAACATAGACATGGAATAGTAATAGAACTTCAGTGGGCACCCAAATGCATCATTAATCAGTTCCTAAAGGCTGCTGCAACTCCTATAAATCAGAGGTTTGTAGACATGTCTTCACATAGAGGGAAAAGCTAGGAAACTCCACCACTTGTTATGAGTTTCGAGATTTATGTTCCAAAGACTTATACAATGTGTATGAAACTTCTTGACGACATTAATGGCTATCCATACATCAAAAAAATCACAGAGATTGACTGATACAAATCGAAATAAAGCAACTTCAATCTCTCACAACAAGATACAAGGAAAATGGCACCATTTATGCATTGTTTGGTATTTCTACATAGTTTCACTTGGTATTTCGACCTGAGGATCTTCTGAGCATCAAATACAGAGTCAATATAGCAGATTACAATAAATGGTGTATCTTGGACTCTCCCAAAGAGATCAGCATCTCACCATGTGCGCCCTTCCTCCAAGAGCTAAAATATGAAGAGAAATGCGAGAGGGAGATGGGAACAAGTTGAAGAAGAAAAGATCACGAGCTGCCCTGTAGCTTCAACCTGCAACAAAGGACTCCATTGTAGCTCCAAATGAAGGGTCTGAATGGCCTCTCCAATTGCCAATTAGGATGGGAATATTTCACCCTCGAAATTGGTACTAAGGCAAGTAGAGTAAACACTCCACTAGCATGGACAAGCTATGCTCTCCAATTTGCAAAATGAGAAATGATGAAAAACCCTTTTCCTTCTTTGTTCTTGTCTTTTTATAAAATTCTCAAGTCCCCCATGGGTCGAATTCCTTCCAAAAGCCTCATGCCAACTCAAGTTGGGAAGAGATTCCAATGTGTGCCACTTGTGCAACAATTCGTAGTCTCCATCTTCCCTCAATTCGAATGGGGAAGCTTCTTGGCTTCCATAACTCCCTTGTGCGCCCTCTTGGAGGCTATTTTTAGCCCCGACATGTCATATATGTCATATGTCAGCAATCAGGTCTAAACTTTGTCATAGGTGTCATAGAATCTTCATCATTGTTGTCATAGGAGTTAGAGAATCTAGCTCCAAGTGTCATAATTCTTCTAAGATGCCTCTTCCTCTTCCATGGGAGTTATTCTTCCACTCCAATTCGACCTTACATGATTCATGCCATGAATAATACCTCTTAAACTCCCCCAAGTATGTTACCCTTCATCTTGAACTAGAATTGGTGAGAGAATCATGCCAAGTGTAGTGGGGAATCTTGTCACATGTGGGTCCCACAACCTCTTATGTGCTCTCATGATCCAATGCCGCCTTTTTTTCTTTGTATTATTATTTAATTGACCCATTTAATGTGAATTTGTAAGTCTAAGGTCATTTTGGGTCTTGTAGCTTCTTTACTCCAACTTTTAATGCTTCCACCCCCAACCTAGGGAACTAGTAATTTTCCTCCATGATAGTTCATTTGGATGGGAATATTACAAACTTTGAATTGGGAGTTTTTCTCTTAATGTGAACCACCTTGTCCCTTTGGATCTAATTTTACATTATTACTAACTAGGACATCATTCTTGGCAATTATTTGACCCTTAGCATCAATTTGACAAACTATCATGAGTATGGCCAAGTGGTTTAGGCAATTGTGACGCAATGCAAAATTTGGGGACATGACAAAATGAGAGTAAGTGGGCTACCCAATGCCCACACCCTAGCCCCCAAGGGGGGAACTGTGTCGACTCCATTTTTGTGGTTTGAAATTTTTAGTTTAGATTTTCTTTTTTTGCAATTAATAAAATCAACCTAGGAATAAAATTAACCTTGTTGGATCCGTTTCAACGGCGGACCACAAGTGCACTCAGGACTTAGCTTTTTCACATTTTTTAACAATTTCCTGCTTTTTGAGTAATTTTGTCCTTGCTTTCTCGAAGTACGGTGCCACGAAAGAGCTTGGTCATAATGGAATTCGGCCAGAAAAGAGACTCTTGGAAGTAGATTAATCAAGTAGAAAATCCTAATTTTGTTTAATAAAATAAACCAACGCTTATCTTCTTGTATGCTCTGGACCGCTGTGTTGCACGAAGTTGCAAGTAGTCAGCGCTCCCCGGTGTATCGTGACAGGGGACTAATCGCCTCTCGTGGATCCTTAAATCTGGCGGTGGTGAGTTTACCAATCACCTGCGGGTTTTGGTGTAACGGCAGCCGTACTACCAACAATTGGTATAAGAGCCGGTCCCTTTAAGGATCGGTCTAACAAACTGAAAGGGAGATCCAATTAAGCACACATGGATGGTCTAGAGAGTGACTCTGAGAATGAAACTCCGTTACTAGAAAAAAGGGATTACATATTTTGGAAGACAAGAATGGAATATCATCTAAAGGCATTAGGATATGATGTTTGGAATGCAGTTATTAGTGATTACCTTCCACCAAACAGAATAAGGACTCCAGCCCAGAAGAGAGCCAAGCAAAGTAACTCAAAGGCAATGAATGCAATCCTTAAAGGATTACCTGATGATGTCAAAGAGGAGATAGGTAAAATTTGACTCTGCAAAGGAACTTTGGAACAAAATAAAGGACCTCTACACAAATAAGAAGTTAGATGAAGCATATCAATGAGAACAAAGTTTAGTCTGCAACAATTCTAGTGAAGATCCTTTTGAAGAAGACTCAAACTGTGAAGCAGAAGTCAATCTTGAAGCTGAGCTTGTGAGTGCTCTGGATGATCTGAGAAGATATAAACAAAGGTGTAAACATTTAAAGCATCTCATGTTGGAGCAAAGGATAAAAGAAGGATCAAAGAAGAAAGAAATTGAGCAACTCATAGTTGACTTTAAAATGCAAGTCAAAATGGAGCAAGAAAGATTGGAATCGTTGGAACAATCTCTTAACAAGGAGCAAACAAAAGGTTGAAGAGCTCAAACAACAGTTGCTTGCAAGTAAGCAAGAAAAGGAGACTTTAAGAAGACAATTAATGTCCTCAAAAGAGGAGCTACAAAGTTCAAGACAACAAGCAGCCATCAGCATGGAAGAAGCCAAGAAGGAAGTTGTTGAACTCAAGCATCACTTGAAAATTGTTGAAAAGTTCAAGAAAGGAACTGGAGCCCTTGATAAAGTTCTAAGTCTACAGAAATATCCCTCAGGCAAATCTGGCCTTGGATATAACCAGAAACACAAGGTTGAAGGATCAAGACCTATTACTCAGTTTCATGTGGAAGATGACAAGTGTTGTGCTGATACCTCCAAAGAAACAACCATGCAGGAGAAGAATCACAAGAAGGCAAACATATGTGATCAGAAATTTTCTCATCCCCATTTAAAAGACTTCAGAAGGAATTACAATGTAAAGAACTATTACAAGCAAGAAGATCAAAGACACCCTAGATATCAAAGTGCATTCTATGGCTATTGCTATTGTTGTAGCATGTTTGGTCATAAGGCTGCAAGATGTAGAAACTATAAAAGGGAAGTTCAAAATGTGAAATGCTATAATTGTCATAATTATGGTCACATTGCCAGAAGATGCACAACAAGACCACCTAGACCAAAATACACAAAGGTATGGAGAAGAAAGACTGATGTACAAAATAAGAATGATGATGAAGATCCTACTCTTGGAAGTGATAGAGTGTCAAAAGAAGAGAAACATGTAGAAAAAGAAAAATGTGAAGACAATGAGAGACTTCATGCATAAAAAGTTGGAAACCCAATTGGCAACAAAAATCAGGATTTGGTTATTGAAAAAGTGAAGAATACATTGAAGAATTTGAATGACTTGAGAAGGCAGATTCTATAATAATTATTTGTATAATTGGGCTAGAATTTGAATAAATTCTGAAGACTGCTTGAAAGCAGAATGAAAGCCAGATTGAAGATTGAGGTCTATAAAATGCAAAGCATGTACATACTATAAAATACAAAGGCAAACTTCATGTGAAGATCTGAAGCAGCATATATTTGCTCATGCTAAAGAAGGTTTACTACATTGACTTTGTTGAAAAAGGATTGAGAAAATGTAAATAATCAAAGCTGCAGAATTTAAAGAATTGGTTCCTTGTCAAGGTTTAAAGGCAGATTTGAGATTTATAAGCATATGATGAGGATTGTCACCTGGTTTTTTTTTTAATTGGAATATGCAAGCAGATGTTCATAATAGGGAAGTATCCAGTTGTATGGAAACTGATGACTTACCAAATATACCAAGGAATGTACATCTTTCAAGCAAGGGAACCTTTACAATGGAAAATGTGGAGGGTTGCATGATTGGATGTGTGGAAGATACAGAAGACAACCTTCCAGATGTTGGAGAAATAGGTTCATCAGGCCATCAAGTTCAGTGTACAGTATGTGGCATTAATAAGTGCAATGATTGCATCATACTTTGTAATGCATGCCAAGCAGCTTATCATATATATTGCCTTTCACCTGTCCTAGAGGAGATTCCCAGAACTGGTTGGTACTGTGTATCTTGTTCACTAGCCAGAAAGAAGTCGTCTGAGGTTTACCCTTTTTGTGATAAGAGTGACAATATGGTTAAAGAGGGCATGGACATTTCACTCCGAAATTATTTGGTGTCTGAACTGCTTAGTGGGCAGATGACTGTGCACAGTGCCGGAGATGGTGAACCAGAGCATGAAAAACAATTAGTTGCAACATTGTGCAAAATCTGTTCGACCAAATAAAAAAATAAAAAAATTAAAAAAAAGGATTATGATCATCTCATAGAATGTAGTAATGAGAATTGCCTCTATAAATTTTATCGTTTAAGATGCTTGAGGCCTCCATTAGCAAGTGTTCCTCCACCGATATGGTTCTGTCCTGCATGTCTTTGTAGAAATTGCTTTATTGATGAAAATGATGGAGATATCATCCTGTGTGATGGTTGTAATAATGGCTATCACACATATTGCTTGACTCCACCTCTTGCAGGAGTACCAGAAAGTAATTGGTACTGCCCATCTTGTTTGGAAGAGCAAAAGAGGAGGAAACGTAAGAAAGGTCAAAACCATGCAGCAAGTGCAAGCAAGTTAGCAGAACAAGTGCATTCAAAGAAGGTATCTCAGGCAGAGAATCAAATTTTCTTTGCATGTGGAGAGAGCACGTGATCTCTCTGGAAGGCTTGTAGGTTCAGCAGGACATGTCCAGTTAAAGAAGGCAGCTCAGGCTGTGAGTCCATCTTCTTTGCACCTGGGGGGAGAGCCGCCCAATGATTCTGATAAAATCATCAAACATGAAATGGAGAACTTTGTACCACTTATGCAATCAGAAAAGCCATCTCAATCAAGTTGCCCTGAGGTGGAAGATGATACAAAAGGAGGTCATTCTGATGGAAGTCTTGAAGGTACAACAGATAACTTTATTGTGCGTGTCAGACCGAAGCACACAACTAAATATGGAGCATCTGTGGAGTCAAAAAGCTGGAAAAAGGAAGAGGAAATGCTTCTGCAATGCATATCTAAGATGTGGTATCAGATTTGCAATCATCCAGGGTTACTGCAAATGGAAAAAGAAGACAGAGAAACCAAACAAGGTGATGATACAGTTGAAGATTTCATTATTGGTGGCTTCAGTAATGATGATGTGGATCAAGACTTCTCCAGGAGAATGAAGAT
Source organism: Larix kaempferi (assembly GCA_027924585.1). Lineage (NCBI taxonomy): Eukaryota > Viridiplantae > Streptophyta > Pinopsida > Pinales > Pinaceae > Larix > Larix kaempferi. Next base: position 1,276,353 of record BSBM01000660.1, on the reverse strand, counting down.
GGAAGACTTTTCCAAAGAAAAGCAGGATATGGCATGGGAAAACCTTAAAAAAAAAAAGTTCTTGGAATCAGAAAATTTCAAACATTCCATGGAAAGCACTCATGCTGAGGTGGTCCTGTTAAAAACTCACCCTGATGAACAAAACAACTGGGAGAACAGAACTGTGGTGTTTGCTATGAAAGACAGGCAAAGGTTAGGGGTGATATCCTCTCCAAGTTAAAATCTCTCATGAAACTTATGCATCAAGAGTAGCATCAAGTCAGGGGGAGAGTTGTGATCTGAATTGAAGGAGAGTTGTGGTCAGATTTGAGGTAAATATGTGATTAAGTATGTGGATAAGGTTGAGGCAATCCATCCCAGTTAAAGAAAAAGATGTTGCAGGGACAGTTGGAACAAACAAATGCATCAGCTCAGGGGAGTCAGAAATCAAAACCCGAGGGAGTTATTCAACCCTTTGCCCTTGATGTCAAAGGGGGAGAAATGGAATTGGTATTGCCATCAATGCCAAAGGGGGAGATTGTTGGCAATATGGCCAAGGTTGAAGATTGTCATTGATGGCAATCCATATGGGAAAGGTTGAAGATACAGGTAACTAGTTGATGACAACATGATGATGACAGAGCAACAAGCAAAGTGATGGCAGAGCAACAAGCAGTAGTGTTGAAAATGATGAGGACGATGATGATTTGGGATTTGAATCAAAGAAGCCTACCTTACAGGTACATATGGTGGCTCATCAAGGTTGCATAAATCGAACAGTAGCCATCTATTGTTGTAACATGGGATTTTAATACACATTTGAGCTCTTTGACAACATCTGATCCAAGGGTAAGCACAACATTGAGTGCTGCTATTCATCAGGCTCCGCTATAGATTTTTGGTGTGTTACCCCCCATTTTGGCAGGGGTGTCCACATGTGAAATACGTTCACATCTTTCAGCAGGCTTCTTTCCAAAAGTTGATGGGTTAAGGTCTTACAAGGGTTTTGAAAATGGCAGTATGACAGCTTACAATCCCGATGAATTCAGGGCAGATAGGATTCTGTTTCATTTGCAAGTTGACTTGAGTGAAACCATTAGGACTGTATCATTATCCCATGGTTGAGCTGTCCAGTGAACAACAAAGGAGGCATCAAAGTACACAGAGAGGTTTAGAGACGATGTGATTTAAAAAAAAAAGAAGCCCTTTGCTGTTGGAGAAGTGAATCCGTTTCTTGAAAAATGAATTATGTTGTGAAAGAAAACTCCCCAAGTAGAACATTTTGAAAATGTGTTTGTCGGGTGGCTAAGATCCTTGCAATTTCCAAAGCATTACAATGAAGATCTAGCGCTGTTTTTGAGGTTGCTGAAAGCTACAGGAAATGCACCAGTTCACGTAGTATGCTTGAGCTGAAGATAACTTTTTCAGCAGGTCCGGTTCGTTGAAATTTGCCTTGCCCATATCCTACAAGGGATTTTCGAGGGTTTGCCGACATCCTGTCAGTTGATTCAACTGATCGTGGAAGCCGGGGATCACTGTCACACTGCATCGTTCTCAGTAAATTGACTGCATCAATCATTCATCAAATCGGCATTCATTTCACGTGGAGTTTAGAATCTTTGACTCACAGCTTCATCGACAGCCGATCACCAACCAGGATTCACTTAAGGTTTTGGAGCATTCACGGGTCAGCGTGTATTAACACGCTGTCCTCTCGGTTATCAAACAAAAGGCATCGCCAGTTCACAGCAAACGCCGGAAGAATTAAAAGCTCAGGATTCAATAAATGAAACAGCACTGAGAAAGTGAGATAATCAGGGGTCACGCCAAATTGTGCGGAAGCAATTTCTTAGCAAACAACCGCCAAGTAAAATTGGTTGTTCATCCTCGTATCTGATCAGGTGTTGGTGTCATCTTTGGCCCACGACTTTGTTAATTGCTGTCTGCGTAGAAGTTAAACTCCGGATTTATCGATTTTTGCAACCGTTTTTAGTCTTGGGCGAGTGGATTTGACACATGGCACAGTCAAACTCTGTGTTTCATTTACAAGACTAGTAGCCAAGTGCAATAATTACAGCAGCAATAAAAAAAAAGAGAAAGAATATCAACGTCGAGCTGCTGAGGAGAAAGATTTCCATTTTCTTGACGAACTGTCCGCTTTTGGGAGAACGCCAGTCTACAACACGTTTTCTTCCTCACCGCCATTGCATCTCCACGTTATTGACAGCGAGCACAAAGATGGCAGCAGTTTTGCTTAGATGGCTCCACCACGTATCAAGTATTTCTTCAGTTGCCAGTTGTATCACTGATAAAGTCGACTTTTATGGTTTGTTTTATCATTGGAATCATCAAACTAAGTAGTAGTTCGCTTTAATAAATAGAAGCGGTCATGCATTCGGAGGGCAGGAAAAAGTGGAAAGATTAAAACTTTTTCCTACTTTCTCTTAACTATTTTATTATTTTTGCTTCATTTCTATGAGAGGGTTTTTGGTCTTTTTAAAAGGCAAGCCATCTCCATTGTAAAGATGGAAAATTTTTCTGGGAGTTCTTCTTTTCCCATGGGACTTAATGAAAAATATCATGCTGGGTTTATGGATAGATTTGGCTTCTCTTCGCATGGCTGCGTGTTTCCATTTTAAGTTGTAGAGTAGATCTAACATAGAAGGCTATTTTTAGTCCATTGGGCAAACATTTGGGATCAAGTTGTTTGTTGACGTTGTGTTTTCAGAAGATTAAAGGAGTAATAGACTGTAGTTGGTTATACTGATATTCTCCTCGTCTTTGTTTATGTAACGTATTAGATCAAATCTCACTTTTATGAAGCGCAAAGCCTTCTTGAGTCCTCTTTTTGACTCCATGCTCCCTTTAGGTACTGGCACTGGCCTTTTCCTTGAGGACTGATCCTCCCGTCCTTTCCATCACCCATTTTAAAAACTCATTATCTCTGTTACCTGTGTTTCTCTAAGGCAGCTGTTATCACACAACTTGTAGTTGCCCCTAGTGGTATCCCATCCGGGACGGTAGAGGAGGCAGGCAACTAAAGAGGTGACCCAAGAGATGCCACGGTTCCCAATGCGAGGTGGGAGTCACGTCAACCGAGGCACTCTTCGCTTTAGGTCAGGGTGTAACAAGACCTAGGGGGAGACCCTATAACCAATCACAGTTGATTGGACCCAAACAAAGGTTTCTAAGGATGAGTAAATGATGAGTTACGGAAACCAATGCAAGGCTAAGTGGACCTAGGAGTTGAGGTATGGTTGAAGGTGGTGTAAGAGATTGTTAGTGTTTCAACCTACGTATGGTTTAGGCCACTTGATTGGGTATGATGACTAGGTGTAGTACCATATGTTTACACAAGTGGGTCTTATTTTCTTGGGATGTGTGGAATGACTTTAAGTGGGGCCCACAAGGTGAAGCTAGGGATGAAATTGGTACTAGATGTTATGTTATTAGTATATCTATAGATCTAAGTTGACTTTAAGAGTACCCATGTACTAGATCTAGGGTTTGACACAAATCCCAAGGAGTGCGACTTGCTTTGAGGAGGACTAATGCCTTGTTAAATGGGCTAATGGGGTCAAAAAAGTATGTCAAAGTGTAGATCGGGACACCCAGAAGCCAAGTCAAGTGGGCTAAATGAGATCTAATGGTTGGATCTTGCTAGATCTAGGTTTTCAAGAAATGACCCTAAGTGGACCACAATCCCTTGAAACAAGGAATGCTACCCCCCAAGGCAGATCGTCACAAAAAGATAGTCTAGACCTAGGTTTCAAGGTATGGCCGTTCCAAATCTCCAAAAATCTCAAACACCCACTTCCTCAAAGTGGACAAACTCACCTTCCCCAGGTAGTGCGACTTTGTTCAAGGAGGGTTAAAAGGTGGGTTAAGTGGACCAAATCAACTCCAATGGCCACCAAATTGTAGATCCAAGTGGCTAGGACCCCGATCTATGTATGTCCCAAAAATCAAGTCAATCCAAGGGCTAGATCTTAGTAGATCTGAGTTTTGAGGTGCTAAGAAATTCAAAAAAGGGGGTTTTAACCCCTTAAAACATGGAATGATGTCCACAAGGTAGAATTCACCAAAGTAATAATCTGGGGGTAGGTTATCAAGTGTCTAGATTGCAAATCAAGTGGGATCTCACCTACCCATGTGCTAGATCTAACCAAACAAGCCTCTCTCTAGGAAGTGCGATTTGGGTTCAAGAGGGCTTTTTGCTTTGAAAAGTGTATCAATTCTAAGCCAATCACCACCAAACTATAGATCCAACTAGGGGTGGATGCTATAGAGGTGGGTTTTCAATATCTCTCCAAAAGCAAGGCTAGATCTAAGTAGATCTAAGAAATACCAAAAACAAGGGTTTTAATCAATTAGGGTTTTTATGATCTAGAAATTATGGATGATTCAAGGAAGAAGAAGATCATACCTCTTGGAACATACCTGGATGAAGAGATGAATGCTAGTTGAGACGAGGATTTCTTTGCCAAAGATCAAATGGAGAATTATTGAAGCCCTCTTGCCAAATCGATTTTCCCCTGCCACATGTGATTCCTTCTAACCTGTCAAGCCAAGGAGCAAAGCATCAATCAGTTTAACATGTTGAAGGTAGATACAAGCAAGAGAGAGATAAACAAAGAATAGTTGACACAAAGGCAAAACCACTCCCTGTCAAACCAAAACGACTTCTTCCAAGCTTGAAGGGCAAGCCTCCCCACCAATTCGCACTTGTCCAAAAACGTCCTCTTAACCTGTAAATAAGATATAGCAAATATGCAAGATAGCTACAATAGATCCTCCAATGCAATGGACAAAAGCATTTACAATCGAAACAACCAACATCCACTCCAATCCAAGCATGTACTCCAAAAGATAGAAATTTTATTCCAAGAGCCAAAAATCTCTAGATGAATTTTACAATGAGAGGCTCCCTCCTTAAATAGGATGGGGAGAGAGTACAATCATAACCACTTTTTACATGAGTGGCTAAGATTAAAAGATCATAAGATCTAATCAACTACTAACAATAAATCATAACAATATATCACATGGATCACCCAACATAATGATAGAGCCCCCACTAAATGGTACAAAAAGGGGGTGACGTCATCCACTAGAGAAGTATAGGTGCCAAAATCCACCTCATGATGACTAGGACATGACAAAATAAGCACATGGTGGGGCTAGGAGGCATCAATCCTTACTAGCTCATCCCCAAGGCACAATAAAATAATAAAATATGTCCAAGATAATATAAATGACCAAAACTGTCCTCCGAATCCATGACAGTCAAGCAGTAAATGACCTCTTGTGATCAATGTGGGGATACCCACATGGTGAAAACTGACTGGAAGATAGTGATGCCACCCTGGAAGACCTCTGTGAAGACCAAATGCCAAAACCTTGCCTCAATTTCCCAAATCGATTTCCTCAGTGACCACTTTATCCCATTTTTTTAACTGGCTCGATAACTGTGAAAGTGCCAAAACTGCCTCCTAGGGCACCTGCGCTGTCCATCTGAGCCCACCAGGCTCTCCAGAAGGGGGGGTAAATGGTAAAAAGAAGTGGCTGGACTACCCCCTTCATCATCAGCGCCCTAGGTGAACTGGCCTCTCGGGACCCCTGCTGTTTCAGGCTGGGAAATCAACCCCAAATCTGGTCAACAAGTGTAAAACTGCATCAATCACTGTCAGAAGTGCCCGGAACTGAAAGATAAGTGTCTCATTGGATCTAGAAGACCCAAATCCACTAGAAATGTGTACTCATACACCATGGGTTGCCCTAATGGGCCAGCTGTAGGGTCCACCATATATGGACAATGTATAATCTGTTGATCTGAAGTAGAAATAAAACCTGTTGAACTGGATCAATCATCATCTGCATCATATGTCCATCATATGATATCATCATCAAGCATGTGGGACCATCAATCATCATCAATAAGCATCTATACATGGCCCACATCATCATAGACCCCAATAATATACGACCAAGGATAAATCACATCAGTAGACTAAGACATGCTTCTCTAATCATTTTCACAGCTAAGCTCAAAGTATAAATTCCATTCAATGGCATTAATCAAGTTAGCACATTCCTTGGTTATTATATAAAATTACTTGCACAATAGTTCAAATAACAAACTCACCCATTGGACATGGTCAAACTGCTAGTGAAGGATGAAGGCTAGGAACAAGGTTGGGCCAAGGGGTTGACTTGTCTAACTTAACTCAAAAATACTTTGGACTGGGAGAAGGGGGGAAGCTACAAACTCTGTGCTGGACAAAATAACACGGGGGATGGCTGTGCCTCACAAATGGATAAGTTGTTCAGAGAGTGCTTATTCAACTTAGGCGTCATGTCTACATCAAGTTGATCCAGGTTCATTAGGATCATTCAATTTTATTCCATGGCTTTTTTGGCCTACATAACCCTTCGGATTTCAGATGTGCTGAGAAGCACAACTAGTTGCAGCTTGCATCCAGGGCATGTTTTTTTTCAAATATTTATAAGGTCAGCAATTGTTTAGATATAGCTTTTAAGAACCATTGCTTTTTGGACCTTTCTTATACTCTTCGAGGAGTATTTTAGCTATTCATCGCTCTTGCCCTTTTTTTGTTTCCATGGGCGAATTTATTAGTTTCCATAAGTAGAACATGAGCTTTCAGTTTTAGCCAACAACATCTCAAGTGACTAGGGGGAGTTCGAGCCAATGCCAAACATCGGGACAACCGACCAGAATAATTTAGGCCTACAATCCAACTTACCAAAGGCAAGTTTTGTCACCAACTTAGAGCCGAGACACTGAATATACAGGGATGCGGTCCAAACACAGAGGTAGAAAAATGGGGAAGTCCTCGGTATCAAAAAGTCAAATGAGACAAGTTAAGGTTTAAAGTCAAATAGGAAGGTCATGTATGGATGGAGTCAAGTGAATATGGAGCCTACACTAGCAAACAACTAGTGTCAGGAAAGACCATATCTATGTAAGGTGGAAAACCAGTGGGTTTTGTTAAATGACCTAAATGTGCAAGCAATTGTCCGTTTTATGATTTATAGTTCATTTTAAACAGTTTGCCACATCAGGAATAATATACCAAGCACATGCTGTGATCATGACTAAATCAACAAGATAATAATCCACAGTTAGTGATAACATATCCATAGATCATACAACATCATCATAATAATAATCATCATACATCATCTGAAACACTGTTGCAATACATCTCTAAGCACTGAACTGAAACTGTATGGGATAAAGGGTCACATCGGTCATCAAATCTGAACTCTCAAGGCTCAGCCTTGACACAAGGTTTAAATAATATACTGCTCTGATCATGAGTGGTCCAAAATATATAGCCATGCTCTGGAATAATGGAAGCTCTGGAATGTGCAGATATCTGCTGAACAAGAATAGTAGCCCTGCTACTATGGTGTGATAACAACAACCTCTTCAAATCACCTTGCTCGTTTACTGTACCTGCCTTAGCGATCCTATCTTAGGGATACCCCCCTAGAGTTGGAGGAGAGCCAACCTGAAGCGAAGAGGAGAGGAGTGTGGTGACATTGGCCTCTCTCCTGAGAGAGTTGTCATCCAGTTGGTGTGTCACATTTTGGGCTTCAACAACACGCATGCCATTTTGGCGGGAAACATGGTGGACACAAAAATGAGCGTTATGCATTAGACTGGAGAACCTGGAAGGTTTCTTTTTGGTGATTGCAAGGGTTGCATACATCTTTGGGAACCTACATTTGATGGAAAATGGACTGTAGACAAAAGTCCTTTCAAGGGCCACACAGACAGTGTCGAGGATCTGCAGTGGAGCCCAACAAAAGCAAATGTCTTTGCTTCCTGTTCTGTTGATAGAAAGAGAGCTATATGGGATACCCGAATTCGAGAATAACTAGCGCTCTCAATAAAGGCACATAATGCAGATGTCAATGTTATATTATGGAACCGCCTGGCAAGCTGCATGATATTCTCTGAAAGTGATGACGGAAGCTTCTCCATTTGGGATCTAAGATCATTCAAAACAGATAATGCAGCAAACAATGCAATTGGAATTGTCAAGCTGTCAAATATCAGTGGTAAAAAGCGCAAGTTGCTGTCTGATGTCGCAGAAATTGGATGCAAGGATGATTTTGTCCATTTGATGAATTATGTATGGACTAATATATTTGAGACATCACCTCATGTCGTAAATGCTGTCATGGAAATAATTGAGGGAAACCGAGTTCTTGTGAAGAGGCCGAATTCCATTGGGGAGAATCAGCTTACTAATTAAGGAGGGCTGAATTCCCTGTAAATGGGTCAAGTTTCAGTCGAGAGGGCTTTTGTTGCTGCATTAAGGGAAGAGATCAAGAAACTCGAGAAGCGTTCAAGTTCATCTTCCATCTGCGATCCAGCATGTAGTTGCTGCATTTAGTGGTGCCACCTCTGCATCAAGTCTCTTTCATAAAAAAATTGCTGCTCAAACATGCGAAGCTACTAAAGCAAATAGAGAGGGGCCGAGCTCTGAAGAAGTCACCCGGTGTGTATCACTGCCATTTGATTTCTTACAAAGAGCGCAGATCATGTGAGTATTGAAGGTTATTAGAAAGAACCCTGTGAAGAAATCGTAGAGTTATTCTTTGAAATTGCTGAAAACGAGGATTACAATAAATTCTATGATGCACGTTCAAAATCGTAAGCTTGGCATTCATGAGGATAGTCAGAACAGATCAAAGATTTTCGAACGAGAAAGACTCAACAGTCGTTCGATCTGCAGATGGACGACGGTGGTTGATCTGGACATTGGGATATATCCCATATCGACTACAACAATAAACTTGTATGTCTTTATAAACGCTGGTCCTCCCTAACTCATTCGACGCGGAGTGCAGAGATAGTGGGGAGCTCTAAGTGTTTGGTTCTCCACGAGAAGAACACCAGCTTGGAGCTTGGGATGCCTATGTGGCCCTCTATCTTTTGCTGCACGTGGCTTCTTCGCAGTGGACGATGACTAAAGATGATAATGACGCGGCAGTAATGTGTTAGCAGACGTGTCACTGAGGTGGAGGATAACATGGCAATAAGAATGGTGATGTGTCGCCAATATGGACATGGTCACAGAAACGAAGGTTCGATGCTATGTGGAGATTGTTAAGTGAAGAGCCGAAGGTTCGATGCTATGTGGAGATTGTTAAGTGAAGAGCCAAAGCCCTTAGGTGCCAAAAGAGGGCTAATGCAAAGAGCCAAAGCTCTTAGAGCGCTAAAGTAAAATAACCTAGGTTATATACATTAAGTTTGGTTATTAAAATATTTTTAATTAAAATATTAAATATAACTTAGTTTAAAAAAATTGTTAGTGGAAAGGGGTGACTCTTCTTGAAAAGACACATTGTTTTATTTTTGAATATGTGAGTAATATAAAAACGCCAAGTCAGTTCAAATGAAGTTGGACTCTTAGTTATTCTTGAAGACATTCTAATAGAAGCAGAAGAGAGAGACCAAGAGAAGTGTATCTGCCAAGTGTGTATTGAAGATCAGAAACAGAAGAAGAGGGTGCATTAAAGATCAAAAGCAGATGCATTGAAGTTTAGAGGCAGATGTAGAAGAGCAGCAGTCCAAGATATTAATAAAGTAATCTAATTCAAGGGTGGAAGGGTGGAGCAAGGGCAGGTTGGTGCCTGCAAGTGGGAATAGGTTCATCGAGGCCCACATCCATCACTTATGGCACTTTCTGGTGATTTATGAGGTCTTTTGAGGCCTACGATTTGTCCATAGAGGCACGATTTGGTATATTGATGACTATTTTATTATTATTGTGCTATGGGGATTAACCAAGGGTGGCTAAAATTACCCCTTGGACCCACCATAAGCTTATTATTATATTTTGTCATCATGATTTGGTGGGATCCCCTCTCCTAGGGCGATTTTGTCCACTTATTGTTATATTTTATGGTTGATCCATGTATTTTATTGTTGAGCTCATCTCAACCATTGATTAGATCTTATGATCTTTTAATCTTAGCCACTCATGTAAAAAGTGGTTAGGATTATGCTCTCTCTCCATCCTATTTAAGGACGGAGCTTCTCATTGTAAAATCATCTAGAGATTTTTGGCTTTTGGCTCTTGGAATAAAATTTCTATCTTTTGGAGTACCTGCTTGGGTTGGAGTGGATGTTGGTTGTTTTGATTGTAAATGCTTTTGTCCATTGCACTGGAGGATCTATTGTAGCTATCTTGCATATTTGCCATATCTTTTTACAGGTGGAGAAGACTTCTTCAACAAGTGCAAATTGGTGGGGAGGCTTGCCCTTCAAGCTTGGAGGAAGACGTTTTGGGTTAAACAGGGAGTGGTTTTGTCTTTGCACCAACTATTCTTTGCTTATCTCTTTCTTGCTTGTATCTACCTTCAACATGTTAAACTGATTGATGCTTTGCTCCTTGGTTTTGACAGGTTAGAGGGACACATATGTGGCTTGGAAAAATCGATTTGGCAAGAGGGCTTCAAAAATTCTCCATTTGATCTTTGGCAAAAGTAATCCCCATCTCAACTAGCATTCATCTCTTCATCCAGGTATGCTCCAAAGGTATGATCTTCTTCTTCTTTGAGTCATCCATAATTTCTAGATCATAAAAATCCTAATTAATCAAAACCCTCATTTTGGTTTTTCTTAGATCTACTTAGATCTAGCCTTGCTTTTGAAGAGATATTAAAAACCCACCTCTATGGCATCCACCCCTAGTTGGATCTATAGTTTGGTGGTGATTGGGTTAAAATTGACACACTTTTCAAGGCAATAAAGCCCTCTTGAACCAAATCGCACTTCCTTGGAGAGGCTTGTTTGGTTAGATCTAGCATATGGGTAGGTGAGATCCTACTTGATTTGCAATCTACACACTTGATAACCTACCCCTAGACTTTTACTTGGGTGATTTCTACCTTGTGGGCATCATTCCACATTTTAAGGGATTAAAACCCCCTTTTAAATTACTTGGCACCTTAAAACTCAGATCTAGTAAGATCTAACCCTTGGATTGACTTGATTTTCTAGATCCACATAGATCAGTGCCTAAGCTACTTGGATCTACAATTTGGTGGCCATTGGACTTGATTGGACACACCTTATCCACCTTTTAGCCCTCCTTGAGCAAGGTCGCACTCCCTTGGGTGACTGAGTTTGCTCACTTCTAGGACCTGGGTAGTTGAGATCTCAGTGGATTTGGAACGGGCATACCTTGAAACCTATATCTAGAGTATCATTTTGTGATGATCTGCCTTGGGGGTAGCATTCCCTGTTTTAAGGAATTGTGGTCCACTTGGGTCATTTCATGAAACCCTAGATCTAGCAAGATCCAACCACTTTACCTCAATTAGCCCACTTGTCTTGACCTCTAGGTGTCCCGACCTACACTTTGACATATCTTTTGACTCCATTAGCCCATCCAACAAGGCACTAGTCCTCCTTAAGCAAGTCGCACTCCTTGGGAATTGTGTCAAACCTTAGATCCGGTACATAGGTATTCCTAATTTCAACTTAGATCCATAGATCTACTCATTACATATCCTCTAGTGCCAATTGCATCCCTTAATTTCACCTTGTGGGTCCATATTAAGCCATTTCACATATCCCAAGAAAGTAGGACCCACTTGTGTAACACATGGTACCATATCTTATTATTATAACTAATCATGTGGCCTAAATCATACCTTGGTTGAAACACTAATCATTTCTCAAACCACCTTCAACCATACTTTAATTTCTAGGTCCACTTTACCTTGCATTGGTTTCCGTAACTTACCATTTACTCATCCCTAGGAACCTTTGTTTGGGTCCAATCATCTTTGATTGGTTATAGGGTCTCCCCCTTGGTCTTGATTCATCTAGATCTAAAGTGAAGAGTGCCTCGGTTGACGTGACTCCCACCTTGCATTGGGAACCGTGGCATCTCTTGGGTCACCTCTTTAGCTGTCCATCTCCTCTACCGTCCCGGATGGGATACCACTAGGGGCAACTACAAGTTGTGTGATAACAGAAACCTTTGTGATCTTCGCCAATAGTGTAAAGTTGCAAACAAAAGGGAATGTGCCTCACAAATGGGTGTTGTGTAATAAGATACTACTCCTTTTGATGCTAGCAAGCCCCCTTTACATTATTTTTATTTTCTCTTTTCTCTTTGGATGTTTTCTCTTTTGCAGTTTTTTTGTTTTCTTTTGTTTTGATTTTTCTCTTTTTGCACTTTTTCTTTTTCTTTTGCACTCTGTTTGGATAATGGTTGAAAGCAACTAGCCCTAAATACCTTCTAGGTACCAGTGATGACACGGCCTTAGCTCCGCTCCCAGCGATCGTCCATAGGCCCAACGGAGCTGCCACAATGATGCTTGGTTTTACCTCTTAATTCAAGGAGTACCTACCCTTCCAATCGTTGACAATTTTCAAGTGACACATAGCAAATAGGGAGACTTGTTTTAGGTCTAGGAAGAGCATTTCCTCGATGGAGTTGCGACAGTGATGCTTGGTTAGGGAAAATAGGCTTTACCTCTTAATTCAAGGAGTACCCACTCTTCCAATCGTTAACCATTTTCAAGTGATACATAGAAAATAGGGAGACTTGTTTTAGGTCTAGGGTGAGCATTGCTCAATAGCAACTCTTTTTGTTTAGTAACCAGTTAACCAAGCCTCCTGAATCATCACAGAATTCATCACAACACAAGCATGCCCAAGACACAAGGGAGAACAAGGAGGCGTTCATGGTGAAGGGGACATAGAGGGAAAGTCAAGCATCAATCTATCATTCTCTAGCCAATGGGATTTTGCAATCAAGGTGGGGTGGTATGGAGATGGAGATTTATAATCCCTGTAAAGACTAAGAGCTGTTAGACAATGATATGTGCATAAAACAAAAATCCCCACTCAGTATTAGCCTATGGAAAATCTCCACCAACCATGCTTATCAGAATCAATCATTTTAACTTTTTAAGTAACATGAAAATATCCTGCAATACAATCATCAATCCAATTCATCGTCCATAAAATACATCCCCAGGCATGACATGGCATCATCTGAATACATAGCATGACATCATCACAAGGTAAAAATAACATCAATTGCTCGCATCTCATCACTGATGACATCCGCATGCTTTGAAAACTAAATCTCAACCTGATCTTTGAAGCAAAAAATATGGGCAAAAGAATACACAAAATGGTATAACAGTGCCAAATGCACTTAATGGCATAGAGTTTGCCAACATTTACCAAGTGGGCCTTGCTTAGAAGATTCACCAAGGGAAATATTTGACTCTAGGATAAGCTCAATCCAATTGGTGTGTTGGATATACCTACACTAGATCAGAAAGGAAGAAAAAAACTTCTCCTTCCTTTCTTTCAAGGGCACACTAGACAAGAAAAAGGGGTTAAGATTGCACAATCCAAACTAAGGCAAAAATACAAAGATTAACTCTCGTTCAAGTAAAATAGCAATGAAAATAATGATAGAGATTGACTTACCGTATCTTTCATCCAATTAGGTAGTACTACCGTTTCAACGGCCAATCATAAATGAAATAAATGACAATGCTATTGTGATATTACCTCCAACATGAAGCATGAAGCAAGAAATAGGCCACACCTACTGTTGTCACAGAGTCTAGAGGTCTCTTTATATGGTAGAGAACTGCAACCACTACACTAGTGACATCTCAAGTCCTTGCCCCAAATGTGTCACGCTGGGTAAGGACCTCTCTATTTAGGCTTTGCGAATCCATCTGAAACAGATCTAGATTAGCCACAATAGGTGTCCCCAGTTCTGCTTTCCCAAGTACTAACCGAGAAACTATCCCAGCTTTCCAAACATAGTAACAAAACTGCTTTTGGATGGTAAAACAGGGTACCCTTGAGGTTTAATAGAAGTGATAAATAGTACCCTGGGGGAAATTCAATCTAGGGGTAGATATGAAGAGAGCAATCTATAGTTGACTCCTAGAATGAATACAAGAAGCAGCATATGTATAAGGGGATTGAATGAATACTGCTTAGGAAAGATAGTGACCCACTTGGGATACAAGATAGCAGCAGGATTAAGTCTAAGTGAATGCTGTTCTAAATGTGTATTGTTAACTGTAAACCAACCATCACATAAAATAAATCTAACTAGCTTAATGAGAAATGATCCAAATGGGTTTGGGTGCTAAAGATGAAGGCACAACCCGCTATTAGTGACCTTGGGCTTGATGTATGCAACTAGAAATGATTTGGGACATAGTAGGGGTTGAGGTAGCTTTGAAAATTGCTTTAAGACCTGGATATGCTCGTTGTTATGAAAGGTTTCAGATCAGAAACGAGTAAACAACAAGCTGAAATGTGCATATGGTGGCCAAAAACAATTAAATGGCTGAAAATGAAATATGAGATTAGTATCTATCCTAAAGGTCAAATGGAGTCATACAATAGATCTTTTAAACACAAAACAAACCATCTAGATGTGTCTGAAAGCTACAGCCATGAAAACCAATCTAAATCGTCCCCACATGCAATACAAAAGTTGGAAAAAGTTGCAAATACAGTGACAAATGGATTTCAGAGTTATTTTGCCAAAAGATCAGGTACTTACCTTGTTCCGGATGTTTGATAGAGTCCCTTCTCCTCACTTAACAACCACCGAATAGATCCCAACTAAGGAAAACACCCACTCCAAGCTAAGGCGCACTTGTTCTTCTGGTGACTTCCAACCTGCAAATAACCGAGAAAATAATTAGAAAGTAAAGCACAATAACTAAATTATAAACTCACCATTTCCAAACTGAAATAGCAATCAAGAGATAAGGGGAAATAGCAAGAAATGAGATAGCATCCAAGCAAATCTATTTCATCCACAGAAATCCCCTTTGCTATGAAACCCAGTTGCTATGGGCAAATAGGTCTCTCTTCCTGCATGCAATCATGAATAAAATCCCCCAAGCAAGTAGTGACTAAGATCTAGTAGCTGTTGAAGCTCGGAAAGAAAGAAAAATCCATCAACAATCATTCAAGAGAAAAGAGATCTGCACCACAAAAATTCTGATTTTTACTAATTGCTGAAATGGGCCAAAAGTCCCTACAATAGAGAGCTCACTCTTTTTTATAGATTGAGAGTGAGTGAAATCCCTAATCCAAAGTGATGGATGGATGAGATTACAAGTTGAGAGCAAGAGATCAAAGGCTGGGATTTGTTCTCTCAATTATATTTTTTAAAATGGTTGAAAATAAAATTTCTATGGAGGGGGAGGATTACCTCCTTGGGCCCAAGTACAATAATTTTTTTTACTGCTTGTAAGTGTTTTTCATCACTAGGGGCCACTAGGGGGTCCCGTTAGTGAATCATCTCATTTTTTATATCATCAAATTTGCTTGAGTATAGCTCATTTTTTACCAAGTGCACCCCCTAGGAGAGAGGTGCGCCCCACCATAAAGATGACATGCCAATTCTCGAGTGGGTGATGCCGAAATGGAAATCTGATGATGAATGTGTGTTTAGGACCTCAAAATAAGACAACCCAAGTCATCACTTCCTTTTTCTAGAATCGTGTTGCCATACATTCCAAACCTTAGGAATTTTTTAAATTGGAATGTTATCACACAAACACTAGCTGTCTCAAGATGTATCCCATCCGGGACGGTAGAGGAGGGCAGCCAGGCAGGTGACACCTGCAAACGCCAAGCCCACTGCTCAAGAGAGCAGTTGTCACTCCGGACAGGGTGCTTGTCACTTCAGATAGGGCACGTAGTCTAATCCAGGGAGAGACCCTTCTCAACCAGCTAAGGTTGAGAGACAAAAACAGACACTCCCAAAACCAAATAAACAAGAGAAAGCAAAGGAGAAGTGCCTAGGGATTCTATGACTCTAATCCAACCAACATACTGAAATTGGGTGATGGACTCGAGCAATGATTTAAAGCAATTTCAGATCTGATTTTGATGATATAAATAGTAAAATTCAAACAATAAATGGCTGGAAATTAGATCAGAAATATAAATTATGCTAGAAGCGAAGAATAAATTTCTGCCTATGGGGGAAAATGACTCAAATTGACAAAGCATGCATAGCAGAAATAAAATCAGAGATTTAAACATGACTTCTAGCGATTTTCTGTTTATATTAGATGTTATTTACTCAATGCAAACCAAAATAGAGATACCCACAAGCCCAAAGTGATCCAACCAAGCAGAAGAGCGAAAATGCCCAAGGAGGGAGAAATTGATGAATGAACTAGTGCTGGTTTATTGGGCAAATGGAGTCGGAATGATGTGAAACTTTGGAATTGAATTCTGAAAATTATATTAGAAGCGGGTTTGTAAAGAAAATGAGTTTCTAACGATGAAATTTTCGTATTTTTAAATTTAGTGTTTATTTTGGTGTTTTGCAGCTTAACATTCACAGTGAAAATGAAATATGAGAAACAAGCAAGAATGGCGTACCTGGAATGATGGATATGGAGAAGTTTTTTTGTGAAGACAAACCCCGAAGATCAAGTGTTGAGCAGAAGTGCGTTTTCCCCAAGCGTTTTGGTGCAGCCAGTGACCCAATGCGCCCTTGGTACCTGCCAGAGAGAGATAAATCAGTATCTATAGCAAATAACAAGATGCAACCAGCAAATGAATGACAAATAATGAAGGAAAACAAATGACAAATGCAAATTTACTTCCCTTGTTGAAATCCCGAAGAGAAAACACTAGCAAGGAGCTGCTAGCTCAAGTGTTGCGTCCCCTCAAGTGGTCAACTTCACCTGCAAATTCGTAATGGCCAAGGAGAGATAGAGACACCTCAAAACAACTCAACAATGCATCAGAAATATGCTACCAGTCAATGCAATAAACATCCCACACCATATCACAAATAACTCGGGAGAAATGTCTCTCAATAATCTCACTCTCAAGTATTCAAATGCCAAGAAGTAGTACAAATGAGGGAGCTTGTTCTCTTATAGAGATAGCTCCAAATCCAACCCTAACTCCCTCCAAAATCGATGGCTGAGATCATCTCTCGCAAGGCCAAATCGAATGGTGGAGATCAAGTGGAAGAGGGGGGGGCGAATTACCCTCATGCGCTCAAGGGAGAGAAGGGGCCACTCGTGGGGCCCATACAACAAGCAAACAAGTGTCTAGAGGGTGTCTATGCGCTGTTTTAGCCCCCTAGACCAAGCAACCATAGTTTCATACCATCAACTTCATAAAATTTGAATTTTCACATGGTGAAAAACACCCCTCTATGGGCAAATTCGTCCCATCACTAGAGCTGGGCAAGAATGAGGGCCCCACATCAAATATTAAGTGTCCAAACATAGTAAAAATGGCATTAGGGGACCCCCTTACCTTCACCAACCATTGCACGTACCATTTCCAAAGTTAACTTAGCCATATTTGATTTTCCATCATTAATTAATTGTTGGTTTTATTTTTGAAGATGTATTTTGTGCTTTTGACCCAGTTATATTGCCCGGATTGACGAACTGTCTGCTGCAACGCGATCGTAGACCCCAAATATACCAGACATGGTCACTAGAACGACCACGATCCATCAATTTACCACTGTTTGCTGAAGATCAAAGATTTTTAATTAAAACAGGTCCCTCGTGACCAATAATAATTAAAAATCTCATCAACGCTTCAACATTTTCTGAATCTGACACTTGGAGGCGCATATGGGACCCCAATACATGATAAATGACCAAAATCGAAGTTTTGGTTGCAACTTTTTTTTCAGGCCCATTTTTGGCCTCGTCAACCTGGTTTGACCAAGTCAACTGTGGTCAAAATGGCAATGGCTGAAACCTGCATGCAACATGGAGCGCCAAGGCTTCCTTATTTATGTTAGTACATTACTAAAAACACATAATGACGACATGGTGATCATAATAAAAATATCTCAATAAAAACAGGCCCCGGGTGAGGTGGGCCCACCACCTCCAACAAAGACTCAAAATTGCTATGCACACTTATAGACTTGGTTACTTAGCTAACTTTGGGTGAGGTGGATAAACAAGGTGAAAAGATAGGGGAAAAACAAAGACAATGACCATGTGACCTTTTGGAATAAACAGGGAAAGCGGGACCCACTGACATAAGCATAGCATGATAACATAAGGTAAGGGCGGTGCCTCACAAATGGGTATAGTGCAGGGAAACCACCACTAATCATCTAACACACACCTTGCAACTCACATCCGTGCCTTCAACAGACTCCGTGAGGATCTTTTCTAGAGCCGCCATGACTGGGTGTCCGACAAACCGTAACTTGAGACTCTAGGGGACAATTCGCATAGATGTCCCTTACTCCATCTCACCTCCTTTCCCCGCAGGAGTAGGTGAGGAAATAACCAATACAATGCTCTGATATATATGGCTGGCCTGTGTCCGTGTGTGTTCAAAAACACACTCTTGGACTTTACATTTCACTTTCGTACATAGCCTTTTTGGCTTGATTTTACATTCAGATAGCCTTTTTGGCTTCATTTACATTTCATTTCATGGCCCTTTTTGGGCTACATACATATCTCAAAATATATAACAATGGCGCTCATACGGCAAAGTAATGGGGGCAAGTGTGCATGCTTGGATGACTAATGGGGAACACCCGGTGAGTCTACACAATCCTATACAGCATTGCAACATCGAGGGCAACCGACAGGAGCAAATCCCAGGTTTGAGAATGCATCTGACACACTAAAGAGCCGAGGCACAATAAACAGGGAGTCATGGCATACTCAGGGGTCAATGGGGAAGGGGATCCTCAAGGCCACATATCAAGGTCCAAGTCGGGAAGAACCAAAAATGGAAGAGTCAGATGGGTGGAAGGAAGTGACAGGTGGATCCGAGGTTAGCTGCCTAGGAGGACAAAATGGCCAAGTCTATACCAATAGTGGGGACAGGAACTAGTGTGCATATACAGGAGTCTACTGAAAGAGGTAGATTGACCTCACCAAGGGCCATCAACATCATAATAACACATAAGATCACGACATCATACATTATTCATCTAGTCGATGTACTATCATAAATAAACAAGTCTGAAAGCAAACATCATGAGCAATATGCATAAATGTGCTATACTTGCCATACCATATACCTGCTGCTAAAGCTGAATTTGAAATTGGATCTTTGCTGAATTCGGGCAATAAGTGGCAAACCAACAATACTCTGTACTGTTGTCATCATAATATGGCCAAGTAACTCTCTCAATGGGATCATGCAAAGCTTGTCAAGGAAGGGGGACCCTGTAATCACTGTTCTGTAGTAGCTTTGAACCATCAAAGTACAAACTGACCACTCTGGTATATCTGCTACGGGCAATCTCAACACAAACAATGCCCCCTCTAAGGCCATCTGATCTTTGATCTGGGAAAAAAAAATGTAGTATCGTTCCTGACCACACAATCTGCAGCATGGTAGCTCCAACTAACATGGATGTGATAACATCTGGCTCCAGCTGGGACAAGTGCTCTAAGGGGAGAGAGTGCTTGAGAACCTCAGAATCTCTGGTCCGTAGCACCCCTGTCATTATCATCAAAGTGCATGCACGTACATGCCGTCTGCATCATCATCATATGTGTGTGCACCTATTCCTGTAAAATGCACACGCTATACAAATCTTCGTAGACCGCTCGTCAGGGCATACAATATATATATATATATATATATATATATATATATATATATAATATCCAACAGGAAAATAAACAAAATGACAAATGCTGAAATGGAAATATGTCAAAAAAATGAAATGTACTCTTTAACATTTTAAGTTTATTACGCCGACACATAAGGTGTAAAAGGTGAAAAGCAAAGAAAGGAAAGCTAGGCTATACAAACAAGCAAGAAAAAGAAAGTGCGCCAAAGGCAAATAAAAACCAAAACAATAAGGGCAACAGGTCGTGAAGCAAAGGTGGGACAATGAAAGGTAGAGGACAACCGATTGCTGCTCTCGAGAACTTATTAGCAGCAAAAAGGGGAAAAGAAGAGGCTCGAGGTCAAGGAACATCCCCCCGGGTGGACCCAGTGACGTATCCTTGAAGCTGGTGACCACTCACCGGGATAGAGAAATAGTGTCCATCCTCGGTGGATAAGAAGTACAGGTCTCTCTCACAGATTTCCACTCTAAAAGGACCAACTAGAGGACCGCTATGGTTGCCAGTCATATGGTGAAAGACATGACTCAGTATGACTACCTAATCATCCGTAGCGAAACTTCTTCTATTTACCGAAGGGCGGTCCACTCCTATGTCCCAGAACACCGACACATCGACATTCCCCCTATCGTCAGAATGGTGGTCCCGACAGCTGATATGCGAGAAAAACCTATGTGAACCTCCATCTTGCGGGATCGCAACCTCATCGATCAAAACTTCCCGAGTCACCTCCCGTATGGGGGCAGGGCTGGCACGGGGACCAAAGGATCTAGGATGAGCAATGCCTATCTCAGTCTCGCCAATGGTCCAAAAATCTGGAGGCTGGGCAGACAGGATCCTGGTGGATGGGTGAGTGGAGGGCGAAGAGGCAGCATGAGTGCTACATCCTTCTCCCGATGAAATAGGAATATTAGGTGGTAGGAGGAAGTTCGGGATAGTGGGTGGACGAGGGGAGGGAGGCAGAGTATCTGCTATCACACAACTTGTAGTTGTCCCTAGTGGTATTCCATCCGGGATGGTAGAGGGGATAGACAAATAAAGAGGTGACCCAAGAGGTGCCACGGTTCCCAATGCAAGATGGGAGTCACGTCAACCAAGGCACTCTTCACTTTAGATCAAGATGAATGAAGACCTAGGGGGAGACCCTATAACCAATCATAGATGATTAGATCCGAACAAAGGTTCCTAGGGATAAGTAAAAGACAAGTTACGAAAACCAATGCAAGGTTAGGTGGACCTATAAGTTAAGGTATGGTTGAAGGAGACTTAAGGAATGATTTATGTTTCAACCAATGAGTGATTTAGGCCACATAATGATATTGAAGGACAAGATCTGGTACCATGAAATACACATGTGGAACCCACTTCCTTGGGATATGGAAATGGCTCAAATGGGACCCACAAGGTGAAATTAAGGGTGTAAAAGGTACTAAGGGGTATGTAATAAGTAGATCTATGGATCTAAGTTGAAATTAGAGATACCCACATATGGGATCTAGTAGTTGACACATATCCCAAGGAGTGCGAATTGCCCTAGGTGGACTAGTGCCTTGATGGATGGGTTAATGGAGTCAAAAGATATGTCAAATTGTAGATCGGGACACCTAGGATACAAATCAAGTGGGGCTATTTGAGGTGTGATGGGTGGATCTTACTAGATCTAATATTTCACTAAGTGACCCAAGTGGACAACTTTCCCCAAAACAAGGAATGATACCCACAAGGCAGAACTTCACAAAGTGAGATACTAGGTAAGGGTTTCAAGGTGTGCTCTTTCCAAATCAAGCGGGATCACAACTACCCATGTCCTAGAAGTGGGCAAACTCAATCACCCAAGAAGTGCGACTTTGCCCAAGGAGGGTTAAAAGTATGGAAAGGTGTGTCAAATCAAGTCCAATGGCCACCAAATTATAGATCCAAGTAGTTTAGGCAATGATCAATGTGGATCTTGAAAATCAAGGGGATCCAATGGCTAGATCTCCATAGATCTGAGATTGAACATGTATCACCAAATTTGACCCAAGTGGGGCACAACCCTCAAAATGAGGAATGGGGCCCACAAGGCAGAAATCAAAGAAGTGGCACACTAGGGGTAGGTTATCAAGTGAGGAGAGTATGAATCAAGTGGGATCTCACCTACCCATGTCTTGGAACCAACCAAATTAGCTTCTCCCAAGTGGTGCGATTTTGCTCAAGGAGGGCTAAGTGCCTTGAAAAGTGTGTCAAATGGAACCCAATCACCACCAGACTATAGATCCGAATTGCCGTGGATACTATAGAGGTGGGTTTTCAATATCTTTCCAAAAGCTAGGCTAGATACAAGTAGATCTAAGAAAAACCAAAATGAGGGTTTTAAATTTTAAGGGTTTGTGACCAATGAAGAAGAATGGATGGATATAGGCACATACCTTTTAGATCTTACCTCAATTGCTTATGGCCACCTTGCAAATTGATAGCATTCTCCTATGTGTATATTCAAGAGTGAGATCCAAGAGCTCCAAGCCAAAATGTCCTCCTCCAAGATTGCCAAATCGTCCTCCTCCTACAAGACAAGATCAAGTGAAACAAGCCAAGTAAGATGATTATTAAAATGATGGAAAGATGTAATAGAAAGCATCAACTATGTCACAAAGATACAATAATGATACTCCCTTTCACCAAGATCAACCCAAGAGAGAATATGTGGATCCCTCCAACAATAACCCTCAAGAAATCGCCCTCCTCTCCACCAATTTGACTTTCCTGCAGGAAAACAAGATGTAGCTCCAAGACCCACAATGATACATAGAAGAGATACTGTATACTCAAGATGCAAGAGAATCCATAAGACAAGAGAAATATGCTCCACAAAGAAGTGTTCTATTCCAATATTCCAGAGCTCCAAAGGTGAGCTATACAATGAGAAGCTCTCTCCTTAAATAGGATGGAGAGAGGCCATAATCCTAACCACTTTTTGAAAGAGTGGCTAAGATTAAAAGATCAAATGATCTAATCAATGGTTGAGATGAGCTCAACAATATAATACATGGATCAATAATAAAATATAACAATAAGTGGACAAATTCACCCTAGGGGAGGGGATCCCACCAAATCATGATGACAAAATAATAGATCTAGCTTATGGTGGGCCCAACGAGTAATTTTAGATACCCTTGGTCAATCTGCATAGCACAATATCAATAGAATACTCTTGGTCAATCCGCATAGCACAATGTGAATAGAATAAGCATCAAAGTACCAAATCGTGCCTCTATGGACAAATCGTGAGCCTTAAGAGGCTCCAGAAATCATCAGAAAGTGCCATAAGTGATGGATGTGGGTGTTGATGAAGCTGAAATTGCTGGAGAAGGTGTGGGAGACATCCCACTCATCATTACTGACGATCCCATTCGAAACTTTGCCTCAGTAGCCCAAATCGAATTCCTCTGTAGCCATTTTTACCATTTCTGGACTGCCCCAGGAAGTGTGAAACTACCCAAACTGCCTCCTGGAGTGCCTGCGCTGTCAAGGTGAGCTTACCAATGAGTCTGGGAGGGGGGTAATATGGTAATAACAAGTGGCTGGACCACCCCCTCCATGCACAGCACCCTAGGTGAACCAAGTGAATCCCATCACTACTCTGACAACGTCTCCGACAGACCAAAACTGCACTAGGATAGCCTATTGATGCTCCATCATCACTGTAACTGCCCGGAACTGAAAATAGACTGTCTCATTGGACTCAGAAGGTCCAAATACATCTAAGATGTGTACTCATACACCATATAAACCCTCTGCATGGTAAAAAATAAATGCTCATCATATCCGGTAGACCAAATAATAATAATCTGTAAAACTGTTGAAAAAGCACAAATCATCATCATAAGTCTGAAACCACTGCATAAGCCCACCATGGTGACCTGTACCAGACCATATATCATCTATCTGTAACATCTGAGGTCTGCCACCTCATGTCCCGCGGTTGACTTTTGGTCAAACTGAGGTTTGACCAAGTCAGCGTGACCAAAATATGACTCAAACTATCATCAAGCTGCTGCAAGGTGTCAAAGGTTAAAACATGCTTTACAATCCATTCATATAGCAATTGTAACAAGTACCAATCATTACTGGCGATCTAAATCCAAATATATAAGGTCATTAATTATTATTATTACTCAGACTAGACTTTCAAGACCATACTCACTTCATAGTTGTGATCAATTTGCTAGTGAAGGGTGAAGGCTTAGAAATAAAGTGGCTAGGCCAAGGGATGACTTATTGATTCAACACTGTGACACTTTGGATATGGAAAGGGAATACACACCATAGCATATAATGGACAAGCAATAACACAAGGAATGGCGGTGTCTCACAAATGGGTAAGTTGTTCAAAGAGTGTTTATTCACCTTAGCAGATGCGCACAATCCATAATACAAAGAAGGCCAGCAATCCTTTTGATATAGAATTTAAGTTCCATTGCTTTTTGGGCCTTGATTTTCCATAGCCTTTGATCTATGTGTGTTTATAAACACATTGCATAGATTTACATTCATTGTAGGCTTCTTGCTGCAGGTGTGTTTTTAAGGCGCTTGTTTACCTTAGCACTTCTAGGTTTGTCACAGACAACTTGGTTACCTAGGTATTTTACATTTCACAAAAGATATAACTTTTGATATTTCTTTGCCATGCTCATTTGGCTTTTCACAATATTTCATTTGCATCCATGGCAGTACTATCCGTTTCAGGTTTAGCCAACAACATCTTTAGTAACTAGGGGGACTTCGACCAGTGCCAAACATCAGGGCAACCGACTAGAATGATTTAGGCCTACAATCCAACTTACCGAAGCAAGTTTTGTCACCAACTCAGAGCCGAGACACAAATAAACAGGGAAGCTTATCCAATATAGAGGCTACAGTGGGGGAAGGTCCTCCATGCCTCTAGTCAAATAGTAAGTCAATGTAATGAACAACCAAGTAGGTAATGGATGGATGAAGACAATGAATAATGAGACCAACACTAGCAAGCCAAAGTATGGTGGGAATGATCACCTCTAATCTCCCTAGGGAGGGTAAAACCGAAGAGTATAGGTCAAGAACTTCTACATCTGAGTAGGGACAATATGATATATATATATAAAGTACAACCAGGTCCACATAACTATATGATCGCCAGATCATGATACTAAATGCTAAGACATGCTTAAAAAATGGATATAAAAGCAATATAACCATAACACCAGAATATACCTGCTGAGTCATATACTTGAATGCTCAATCATCTGAACCAATACCTGTCCTTTGAAACTGCTGTTGTGACTCTGGGCACTGCTGACTGCTCTGTGAAAATGTCTAGATGGCTACATCAGTCCTCTCTCTGAGTGTCTTGAAACTCAGTCATGGCATGGGGAATATATCTGCTGTCCACAATCTGATAGTGATCCGTAATAGATGCTCATCTTAGCATCTCAAATGCAAAGGAACTGGCTGAATAGGTGCTCTAGAATCTGAAAAAGAATGTATGGTAGCTCGGCTACTATATGTGTGATAACAGTATCTATCGGTATGGGCTCAAACTCGCCTGTGATGTCCGTAGGAAGGGAGAACTCCTGAAAGAAAGTCTGATCCGACGAATCGCTCTCCAACACAGGTGGATTCTAGGAAGATGGCTCTTCCCACCAGTAGCGTGGGGGTAGGCCTCTAACTTGCCTCGCGAGGTTGTCATTCATAATAGCCAACATCTCACGGAATGTTTTGAAACTTCTCTGACAGGGGGGAGTATCCCTCTCACTTCCCAATCCTCGAGAGGGTGGGAGATGTCATCACTAAGGTCCTCTATCTGGTAGCCTCTCTCCCTATGCGTGGGTAGCTCAGGTGTGACCGCTCTCGACTCAGCCGGCGAGGAATGTGTTGCCTCCTCCTCCATGGTGGTGGAATGGTCATCTAAGGATAACTGAGTCAACTGATCTTGGGGGTTTGAGAGGTGAAGGTAACCCCTAGAGGCCTCCTCACGTATCTCAGTAGGCTCTTGCCCCTCGGGAGGCGGGCTCAGCTCGCTCCTGAGGTCTTCATGGATAAGTTGGTGGATACATTCTTCCTCGGAATCATCCTCAGACGAGTGCATCAATGGGCTAGAGAGCCACCGCTCAAACTAGTGCCCGACTCTGGCGTGGTCATCAATGTCCTCTCTATTGTCACCAAAAGCCATGAACATCCCCTTAGGGCCCGATTCGCACTCTCCATAGGTCCTTTGCATGGCATCCTGCATGCCCTTAATATGTCCCGCATAAAAGGGTTCTCGGTAAACCCTTACTGAAACCCCATTAGGGTCAGGAATGGAGGCGTAAGATAGATCCATCTGCAAATGTTCTGCTAACCTGGCTGCCCACTTCCTGTACAACAACATGCCATAAACAGGGGGAAGATCGATAACCATTACATCCATGAGTGTGGATATGTCCAAACATGAGAAAAGATCAACTTTCAGGTTCTTAATCAAGCCATAAGCTGGAATTTGTCTGGAGTCTATTCCACACACATTTCTGTAGCGGTGTGTCACTTCCAGGCCCAAGGCCTTCATGATACGTAATGGCATGACATTCATTGAGGCCCTCGAGTCAAGCATGCAATTATGCAACAACATGTCCTGGATACGAAGAGTGAGATAGAAGGGTTGATGCCCCCTATTCTTCCTCTAATATATGGTAGTATGGATAGTGATTGGGGGGTCCTTCGTGTCCCTCTCATCCTCATGGTCAATCCCAGTGCTACTAGGGGTGCTCGTGGAGGCAACGGGTAACTCACTCTCAACAAGAATGGTATCAAGGAACTTAGTAATCTGGTCCCAGACTGAAGGGAGCTTCGCGCGCTCAGCTATGGGGCCATTCTGCATGCTCAGCTATGGGGCCACTCTGCATGATTCTTGCCAACTCCTTTCCTAATTCTATACCGCACCCAAATACCTCATCAGATGAGTGGAGGCTAGTGTTAAGGTCGGGTTGAGGGACCTCATGCCTCTCCATGAAGGGAGTAGGTCTGGTTCGTCCCTGTGCCTTCTATAGATTCTAATTCTTTCGGGATCGTGGCTCACAGGGTGAACAGGTAAACAGGAAGGGCCCACATCTTCTAAAGTGTCTTCTTCTTCCTCATCCTCGTCCTCAATGAGGATCCGGCCGAAGTCCAAGTCAAAAGCTATGTCATTAATGAAGTTAATGTTTTCCATGTGCTCCTCAGGTCCAGTGTAATGACACTCGGAATCGGGGTGCTCATCCTCACATTTTTCACACCAATGAATGGCTCTCGTGTCAGGGGCATCGGGGGCAACAGGGGGACTTTTGTTTTCTTCAGTATTGGGCCTCCTGTTGGGGTTCCAATACGTCTTGGGGCCATATGGAGCCTTGTATTGGTTTGATTCCCTATTCTTTGCAAGGTCTCTAGTTAGAAGAGTCAAAGTCTTTATCATTTCTTGCATATTTTCCTCTGTCTTAGATTCAGTGTGTTCTTTCGCAGGTTCTTTGCCCTTGCAGACACGAGAATCAGTGCGTGAAGATGAGGGAGCGTAATGGTCAAAAAAGTTCTATTTTCCCATGGGCGCTGCATTTGGTTAAGCTTTTCTCGCATTGTTCTGGGCTATTTTTAATGTGATGGGTTCCTTATCCTTCAGATGGTACTCTAGCCGTCCTTCAAAAGAATCGAGGTAGTGCATAAGAATGGCCAGGTCCTTTAGGCATATTGTCTCAGGGATTTGAGCCACGACCTCGTCGAATCGCTGGTTAAATTCATGTATGGTTTCATTTTTTTTTTTTTTTTAATTCCTGCTAGTTGGCTAAGCAAATACTTGCGATCTAATTTGACCGACCAGTCCTCGGTATGCTCGGTCACGAAGTTGTCGTAACCGTCAATCGATCCAACTGGTAATCGGTCAAACCACATGCGGGCATCGCCCTCAAGTGACATGAATAACCCTCTCATGAACACATCCTCATCAATGGCCCCATAGGCTTCCATGTGTTGCCACACGGATTCGATGTGGTCCTCGATGGTGATGGCATTGCTCCCACTAAATTTAGGAATTTTTTCAAAGTATTTATCCTGCATATCATGGGGAGCTCCCTGAATTTGGGCAAAGTTCAAAGGGGAAGCTCTCGCCCTATTTCCAAAGACACGTGGACCAAGGATGTTGTGGGCCATATGATTGTTTAATGGTGGATTAGAAGTTGTGGGATTGGGTGGCACTATGATGCTAGGTGAAGGAGAATTGATTGTCTGTCAAAACGAGCTAGGGGAGTGCTCTCCAAGGGTTCTTCTGACGTAAGTAATGGGTGTATCGTGAGTAGTGTCAGAATGGTCTAAACTACGGAGGTTGTAGGGATGGGTTCGGCCTCCAGTGGAGCCGCGGGGTGGAGTCGCCAGGTGAACTAGGAACCTTGTAAACCGAAGGTAAGATGTCGTGGAGGAGTGGAGAGTGAAAAAAAATAATGATGGCTGTAATAAATTATGTAAATGAAAATCAGCCAACAGGGTTTAAGTATGAATGCGAAAATGAAAAAGGCAAAAGACTCAAACTCGAAAACCACGGGGTAAGCCTCTACCTCCCCGGCAACGCCGCCAAAAATGTTATCACACAAACACTAGCTGCTTCAAGATGTATCCCATCCGGGACAGTAGAGGAGGGTAGCTAGGCAGGTGACACCTGCAAACACCAAGCCCACTGCGCAAGAGAGCAGTTGTCACTCCGGACAGCGTGCTTGTCACTTCGGATAGGGCACGTAGTCTAATCCAGGGGGAGACCCTTCTCAACCAGCAAAGGTTGAGAGACTAAAACAAACACTCCCAAAACCAAATAGACAAGAGAAAGCAAAGGAGATGTGTCTAGGGATTCTATGACTCTAATCCAACCAGCAAACTGAAATTGAGTGATGGACTCAAGCAATGATTTAGAGCAATTTCAGATCCGATTTTGATGATATAAACAGTAAAATTCAAACAATAAATGGCGGGAAATTAGATTATAAATATAAATTATGCTAGAAGCGAAGAATAAATTTCTGCCTATGGGGGAAAATGACTCAAATTGACAAAGCATGCATAGCAGAAATAAAATCAGCGATTTAAACACGACTTCTAGCGTTTTTCTGTTTATATTAGATGTTATATAGTTAATGCAAACCAAAACAGAAATACCCACAAGCCCAAAGTGACCCAACCAAGCAGAAGAGCGAAAATGCCCAAGGAGGGCGAAATTCATGAATGGACTAGTGTTGATTTATTGGGCAAATGGAGTCGGAATGATGTGAAACTTTGGAATTGAATTCTGAAAATTATATTAGAAGCGGGTTTGTAAAGAAAATGAGTTTCTAATGGTGAAATTTTTGTATTTTTATATTTAGGGTTTATTTTGGTGTTTTGTAGCATATCATTCACAGTGAAAATGAAATATGAGAAACAACCGAGAATGGCGTACCTGG
Organism: Larix kaempferi; assembly: GCA_027924585.1. Lineage (NCBI taxonomy): Eukaryota > Viridiplantae > Streptophyta > Pinopsida > Pinales > Pinaceae > Larix > Larix kaempferi. The sequence continues at coordinate 1,247,278 of BSBM01000660.1, read as the reverse complement.
AATGATGGATATGGAGAAGTTTTTGTGTGAAGACAAACCCCGAAGATCAAGCGTTTTGGTACAGCCAGTGACCCAATGCGCCCTTGGTACCTGCTAGAGAGAGATAAATCAGTATCTATAGCAAATAACAAGATGCAACCAGCAAATGAATGACAAATAATGAAGGGAAACAAATGACAAATGCAAATTTACTTCCCTTGTTGAAATCTCGAAGAGAAAACACTAGCAAGGAGCTGTTAGCTCAGGTGCTGCGTCCCCCTCAAGTGGTCAACTTCATCTGCAAATTCGCAATGGCCAAGGAGAGATAGAGACACCTCAAAACAACTCAACAATGCATCAGAAATATGCTAGCAGTCAACGCAATAAACATCCCACACCATATCACAGATAACTCGGGAGAAATGTCTCTCAATAATCTCAGTCTCAAGTATTCAAATGCCAAGAAGAAGTACAAATGAGGGAGCTTGTTCTCCTATAGAGATAGCTCCAAATCCAATCCTAACTCCCTCCAAAATTGACGGCTGAGATCATCTCTCCCAAGGCCAAATCGAATGGTGGAGATCAAGTGGAAGAGGGGGGCGAATTACCCTCATGCGCCCAAGGGAGAGAAGGGGCCACTCGTGGGGCCCATACAATAAGCAAACAAGTGTCTAGGGGGTGTCTATGGGCTGTTTTAGCCCCCTAGACCAAGCAACCATAGTCTCATACCATCAACTTCATAAAATTTGAATTTTCACATGGTGAAAAACGCCCTTCTATGGGAAAATTCCTCCCATCACTAGAGTTGGGAAAGAATGAGGGGTCCACATCAAATATTAAGTGTCCAAACATAGTAAAAATGACATTAGGGGACCCCTTACCTTCACCAACCATTGCACTTACCTTTTCCAAAGTTAACTTAGCCATATTTGATTTTCCATCCTTAAATAATTGTTGGTTTTATTTCTGAAGATGTATTTTGTGCTTTTGACCCACTTATATTGCCCGGATTGACGAACCGTCTGCTGCAACGCGATCGTAGACCCCAAATATACTTGACATGGTCACTAAATGACCACTATCCATCAATTTACCACTGTTTGTTGAAGATCAAAGATTTTTAATTAAAATAGGTCCCTCATGACCAATAATAATTAAAAATCTTATCAAAGCTTCAACATTTTCTGAATTTGACACTTGGAGGCGCATATGGGACCCCAATACATGATAAATGACCAAAATCAAAGTTTTGGTTGCAATTTTTTTTTCGGGCCCATTTTTGGCTTGGTCAACCTGGTTTGACCAAGTCAGCTATGGTCAAAATGGCAATGGCTGAAACCATCATGCTACATGGAGCGCCAAGGCTTCCTGATTTATGTTAGTACATTACTAAAAACACATAATGATGACATGGTGATCATAATAAAAATATCTCAATAAAAACAAGCCCCAGGTGAGGTGGGCCCACTACCTCCAACAAAGACTCAAAACTGCTATGCACACTTATAGACTTGGTTACTTAGCTAACTTTGGGTGAGGTGGATAAATAAGGTGAAAATATAGGGGAAAGACAAAGACGATGACCATGTGACCTTTTGGAATAAACAGGGAAGGCGGGACTCACTGACATAAGCATACCATGATAACACAAGGGAAGGGCGGTGCCTCACAAATGCGTATAGTGCAAGGAAACCACCACCAATCATCTAACACACACCTTGCAACTCACATCCGTTCCTTCAACAGACTTCGCGAGGATCTTTTTTAGAGCCGCCATGACTGGGTGTCCGACAAACCGTAACTTGAGACTTTAGGGGACAATTCGCATAGATGTTCCTTACTCCATCTCAGCTCCTTGCCCTGCAGGACTAGGGGAGGAAATAACCAATACAATGCTCTGATATATATGGTTGGCTTGTGTCCGTGTGTGTTCAAAAACACATTCGTGGACTTTACATTTCACTTTCATACATAGCCTTTTTGGCTTGATTTTACATTCAGATAGCCTTTTTGGCTTCATTTATATTTCATTTCATGGCCCTTTTTGGTCTACATACATATCTCAAAATATATAACAATGGCGCTCATTCTGCAAAGTAATGGGGGCAAGTGTGCATGCTTCGATGACTAATGGGGAACACCCGGTGAGTCTACACAATCTTATACTGCATTGAAACATTGGGGGCAACCGACAGGAGCAAATCCCAGGTTTGAGAATACATCTCACACACTAAAGAGCTGAGGCACAATAAACAGGGAGTCATGGCATACTCAGGGGTCAAAGGGGAAGGGGATCCTCAAGGCCACATATCAAGTTCCAAGTCGGGAAAGAACCAAAAATGGATGAGTCGGATGGGTGGAAGGAAGTGACAGGTGGATCCAAGGTTAGTTGCCTAGGAGGACGAAATGACCAAGTCTATACCAATAGTGGGGACAGGAACCAGTGTGCATATACAGGAGTCTCCGGAAAGAGGTGGACTGACCTCACCAAGGGCCATCAACATCATAATAACACATAAGATCACCACATCATGCATCATACATCTAGTCCATGTAGTATCATAAATAAACAAGTTTGAAAGCAAACATCGTGAGCAATATCCATAAATGTGCTATACCTGCCATACCATATACCTGCTGCTGAAGCTGAATCTAAAACTGGATCTATGCTGAATCCGGGCAATAAGTGGCAAACTAACAATACTCTATACTGCTCTCATCATAATATGGCCAAGTAACTCTCTCAATGGGATCATGCAAAGCTCGACAAGGAAGGGGGACCTTGTAATCACTGCTCTGTAGTAGCTCTGGACCATCAAAGTACAAACTGACCCATCTGGTATCTCTGCTTCGGGCAATCTCAACACAAATGATGCCCCCTCTAAGGCCATCTGATCTTTTATTTGGGAAAAAAAATGTAGTATGGTCCCCGACCACACAATCTGCAGCATGACAGCTCCAGCTAACATGTATGTGATAACATGGACCTTAGGATAAAAATAATTAAAGTGCTATTATTTAGATCTTGGACTTCCCTTTCTGGGAATGGAAAATTGATGCCACAAATGAATTCCTTTACCTCAAAAATAATAGAATGCACCATACTTGTTTCCCAAAACCAATATGAAATGCCTTGTCCTTTGTCAGTAATATTGGCTCATAAGACTTCTTGGATGCAAAGTCTTTCCAAACTTTAAATTTCTGCTTACAACTGTCTTTCTCAACTTTGGAACATAGACCTTATAGGCCTTTGAAGTCCCACTGTAACCAACAAATAAAGCTTTCTTGCTGGTGGGTTCCAACTTGATCCTCTTCTCCATTGGAATATGGATGTAAACTAGACAACCAAAGATGTGGAAATGACTCACCTTCGGCTTCACACCAATGAATGCCTTGTCTGGTGTCTTGTTCCCCAAAATCCTATGAGGACACTTGTTCTAAATGTAAATTGCTATGTTGCATGCTTCTTCCCATAGAAACATCAACAAATCTTGGTCATGTATCATGACCTTAGTAGCCCCTATGATGGATCCGTTCTTTCGCTCTGCAACCTCGTTCTTGTTGCACGAAATTGCAAGTAGTTAGCGCTCCCTGGTGTATCGTGACAAGGGACTAATCGCCTCTCTTGGATGCTTGAAATCTGGCGGTGGTGAGTTTACCAATCACCTGCGGGTTTTGGTGTAACGGCAGTCGTACTACCAACAATTGGTATCAGAGCTAGAGGTCACGAGTTCGATACACACTCGGCTTGCGCTGAGGGGGAGATTGTTGCACGAAATTGCAAGTAGTCAGCGCTCCCCGGTGTATCGTGACAAGGGACTAATCGCCTCTCGTGGATCCTTGAAATCTGGCGGTGGTGAGTTTACCAATCACCTGCGGGTTTTGGTGTAACGGCAGCGGTACTACTAATAGTTCTGCTGTGGGTTGTGTTATCACACAACTTGTAGTTGCCCCTAGTGGTATCCCATCCGGGACGGTAGAGGAGGCAGGCAACTAAAGAGGTGACCCAAGAGATGCCACGGTTCCCAATGCAAGGTGGGAGTCACGTCAACCGAGGCACTCTTCGCTTTAGGTCAAGGTGTAGCAAGACCTAGGGGGAGACCCTATAACCAATCACAGTTGATTGGATCCAAACAAAGGTTTCTAAGGGTAGATAAGTAATGAGTTACGGAAACCAATGCAAGGCTAAGTGGACCTAGGGGTTAAGGTATGGTTGAGGGTGGTGTAAGAGATTGTTAATGTTTCAACCTATGTATGGTTTAGGCCACATGATGGGGTATGATAACTAGGTGTAGTACCATAAGTTTACACAAGTGGGTCTTGTGTTCTTGGGAAGTGTGAAATGATTCTAGGTAGGCCCACAAGGTGAAGTTAGGTGTGAGGTTGGTACTCTAGGTTAGATATAGGCTAGATCTATGAATCAAAGTTGATTATAGGGGTACCCATGTACTAGATCTAGGGTTTGACACAAATCCCAAGGAGTGCGACTTGCTTAGTGATGGACTAGTGCCTTGTTAAGTGGGCTAATGGGGTCAAAAAGTATGTCAAAGTGTAGATCGGGACACCTAGAAGCCAAGTCAAGTGGGTTGAATGAGATCTAATGGTTGGATCTTACTAGATCTAGGTTTTTTAAGTGATTACCCTAAGTGGACCACAATCCCTTGAAACAAGGAATGCAACCCCTAAAGCGGATCGTGACAAAAAGACAGCATGGACCTAGGTTTCAAGGCATGGGCATTCCAAATTCACGAAAATCTCAAACACCCACCTCCTAGAAGTGGACAAACTCAAATTTTCAAGGGGGTGCGATTTGCTCAAGGAAGGCCAAAAAGTGGGTTTGGTGGACCAAATCAAGTCCAATGGCCACCAAATTATAGATCCGGGATGCTAGTACCCCGATCTATGTATGTCCAAAAGATCAAGTCAATCCAAGGGCTAGATCTTAGTAGATCTAAGTTTTAAGGTGCCAAGAAAATCAAAGGGGGTTTTAACCCCTTAAAACATGGAGAGATGTCCACAAGGTAGTTTTCACCAAAGTAAGGATGTGGGTATAGGTTATCAAGTGTGTAGATTTCAAATCAAGTGGAATCTCACCTACCCATGTGCTAGATCTAACCAAACAAGCCTCTTACAAGGGAGTGCGATTTAGGCCAAAGAGGATTTTTGCCTTGGAAAATGGGTTAATTTTAAGCCAATCACCACCAAACTATAGGTCCAACTAGGGGTGGATGCTATAGAGGTGGGTTTTCAATATTTTCTCAAGAGCAAGGCTAGATCTAAGTAGATCTAAGAAATACCAAAAACAAGGGTTTTAATTTGATTAGGGTTTTATGACCAATGAAGATAGAATGAATGAAAGAGGCACATACCTTGTAGATCTTACCTCAATTGCTTATGGCCACCTTGCAAATTGATAACATTCTCCTATGTGTATATTCAAGAGTGAGATCCAAGAGCTCCAACCAAAAGGTCCTTCTCCAAGATAGCCAAATCGTCCTCCTCCTACAAGACAAGATCAAAGAAACAAGTCAAGCAAGATGATTATGAAAATGTTAGAAAGATGTAATAGAAAGCATCAACTATGTCACGAAGATACAATAATGATACTCCCTGTCACAAGATCAACCCAAGAGAGAATATGTGGATCCCTCCAACAATAACCCTCATGAAGTCGCCCTCCTCTCCACCAATTCGACTTTCCTGTCAAAAGATTAGAAGAAGCACGAAAATCCACAATGATACATAGAAGAGATACTGTATATTCAATATGCAAGAGAATCCACAATGCAAGAGAGATGTGCTCCACAAAAAATCTTCTATTCCAATATTCCAGAGCTCCAAAGGTGAGCTTTACAATGGGGGGTCTCCTCCTTATATAGGATAATAAAGACCAAAACCCTATACCACTCTACAATACTACATCAAATGAGTGGTTGAGATTAAAAGATCTCATCATACAATCAATGGCTAAGATGACCCATAACAATATATCACATGGATCACTCAAAATAACAATAGCGCCCCCACTAAATGGTACAATAAGAGGGTGACGTCATCCACTAGAGAAACATAAGCACCCAAAATCCACTTCATGGTGACTAGGACATGACAACATAAGCTCATGGTGGGGCTAGGAGGTATTAATCCTTACTAGCTCATCCCCAAGGCACAATAAAATAATAAAATATATCCAATATAATGAAAATGACCAAAACTGTCCTCAGAATCCATGACAGTCAAGCAGTAAATGTCCTCCTGTGATCAATCTGGGCATACCCACATGGTGAAAACTGACTGGAAGATAGTGATGCCACCCTGGAAGACCTCTGTGAAAACCAAATGCCAAAACCTTGCCTCAATTGCCCAAATCGATTTCCTCAGTGACCACTTTATCCCATTTTTTAACTGCCTCGGGAACTGTGAAAGTGTCAAAACTGCCTCCTAGGGTGCTAGCGCTGTCCATCTGAGCCCACCAGGCTCTCCAGAAGGGGGGGTAAATGGTAAAAACAAGTGGCTGGACCACCCCCTCCATCATCAGCGCCCTAGGTGAACTGGCCTCTCGGGGCCCCTGCTGTTCAGGCTGGGAAATCAGCCCCAAATCTGGTCAACAAGTGTAAAACTGCATCAATCACTGTCAGAAGTGCCCGGAACTGAAAGATAAGTGTCTCATTGGATCCAGAAGACCCAAATCCACTAGAAATGTGTACTCATACACCATGGGTTGCCCTAATGGGCCAGCTGTAGGGTCCACCATATATGGACAATGTATAATCTGTTGATTTGAAGTAGAAATAAAACCTGCTGAACTGGATCAATCATCATCTGCATCATCTGTCCATCATATGATATCATCATCAAGCATGTGGGACCATCAATCATCATCAATAAGCATCTATACATGGCCCACATCATCATAGACCCCAATAATATACGACCAAGGATAAATCACATCAGTAGACTAAGACATGCTTCTCTAATCATTTTCACAGCTAAGCTCAAAGTATAAATTCCATTCCCATTGGTCTAGTAATTGTTTTTTTGTTTTTTTGAAAAATGTATATAGCCTAACCTATGCCGAATCCCATCCGAACCCCATCCGAACCTCATCGGAAAATTCGAACCTGAAGGTCGCCGAACCCGAACCTTGTGACATTGCTTGGCACCCTGCTCCTCAATGTTGAATTCTGGAAGGATTGTGACGATCTCCCTCATAATAGGTAGAGCTTGGTGGTGTAGGTTCCCCATCCTCTTGAGCCACATTTCGCAAAAGTTGTCCGTGTTATGTACTGGGGCTCAAACAAGTTCACCTTGTAACCTCTATAAGTTTCCTTCTCTAGTCGCGATCACTTGAGTTGATGTTGGGCTAGACCTTTTCAGTGTTAAGGAATTGTTTGTTCTTGAAATAAGTGGTGCTAATGAAAGATAGAGATATCTTGAGTATGAAACCCTATATCAAATGGATAGCTAGAGAGAGAGGCTTAGGGGATTGGCAAATGATTAGAGAAGTTAAAATACAATCCAAATGATTATTTCTCAATAATTTAGTGAATTACAGTGATGTAGGTTAGGAGTGCTAGATGGAAGATTGACCAAGTCACTACCTTGGGGTGTTTTGAAGTATGCAAATGAAGAATGCTCGAGATAGTGATTTAGTAACCAATTATTGCTTCCTAGCACTTAATTGACTTGCTTGGATGACAGATACAACAATAGGCAAAGATCACAAGCAAGAGAGGAGTCACAATGCAGAAAGACAACTTTCTAGACTAACTGGGTGAATTGACTAACTTGTTAGTGCCTTCAACGAATGGGTAAATGGATTCTAAGGATGACGCCCTAGGGGTTCTTGAGGTTTTGATGTTAGTTTTTATGGTATCTTGGGATGTCCTCCATGATTTAGATGCCTTGCATTAAGGTACATCGGCAGTATAGGCATCAGTATGGAGTAAAGGGTGAGATACACTCTACTCAGTGGCATGAGTCCATTGGTGACTGCATGCGGACCGTCTTGGGTGTTTTGCCTCTTGCGTGCATGAGATTTGCATGGCCAGTTAGTAATTAAAAGATGCATGCAAAAGTGACTTTTTGCATGCACCGATATTAGGTTTTTGGTAAACCTAATAGATCGGTGAGATTATATATACAGGCAGGGGGTCCACGGATGAGGTTGCTTAGTTGACTTATCAGAGAGTGATTTGTCTGGAGTGAGGAGGGTGCATTAGTGCATGCAGGGCAAATTTTTAAGAGAGAGAGGAGCTTTTGGAGGAGGGAGAGTGGTGAGATCTGAGCTGGATCAGACACCACTTGCTCCAGAGGCACTTTGGCACCCAGATATGTTGACTGAGATAGTGCACTTGAGTGGTTTCTGCAGAGATTGAGGAGGATGACTTCCAAAGAGGGATAGGGGCACATTACCTGAGGAGAGAGGAGCTCATTCAGAGTGTGATCGATCGATTGAGTGTCTGAGACTTTCAGAGTAGCCTTGCCTCAGGATTCGAGGAAGGTCTGTGACGATTAGAGCTTAGATCTGTTGAGATCTGACCCAGTATGAGCATTTGACATCCAGAGGGGAGGGTGCACTTTTCCATGTAGAGGAAGGGCGCATTAGTGCATGCAGGGCGACTTTTTGAGAGAGAGAGGAGCTTCTGTAGGAGGGAGAGGGGTGAGATTTGAGCTGGATCAGACACCAATTGCTCCAGAGGCGCTTGGCACCCAGATCTATGGACGGAGATAGTTCACTTGAGTGGTTTCTGCAGAGATTGAGGAGGATGACTTCCAGAGAGGGAGAGGGGCGCATTACCTGAGGAGAGAGGAGCTCATTCAGAGTTCGATCGATCGATTGAGCGTTTGATACTTTCAGAGTAGCCTTGCCTCAGGATTCGAGGAAGGTCTGTGACGATCAGGGCTTAGATCTGTTGAGATCTGACCCAGTATGAGCATTTGACATCTAGAGGGGAGGGCACACTTTTCCATGTAGAGGAAGAGCACATTCACTAGTTGAGCAGTTGCCCTTCTTTGTTGCAGAGCATATCGGAGCAGAGGGTTGAGAGAGGTAGTACAGGCAGCTACCTACAGACAGACTCAGATCCAGATTGATAACTAGGGCACATTTCCTTAGTGCATGCATTAATTGATGCATGCAGATCTAGGGTTTTGACCCATTAAGGATTGAGTATTACATCTGAGGTAACATTGTTGTATTTGGTTATTTCATATATTGCTCTGGGCTTGAGATAGAAGAAAGCCCGACAGGATTGCTGGTTTTCCCCCTTTGGGGTTGCCAGGGTATATCCAGTGTCATATGTGTGATTGATTGTGTTTATGTGGTAAAGAGATCTATAGCTTTTGAGTCTATTTCTTTAGAGCATTATTGATTTACAAAGACTCAAACCGCTTGAGATCTCAGGACTATCTAGAGGGAGTAGTGATCTTTGGATTAAAATTTACATTTGAGGGATGGCCAAAAATACCCAAGTGTCGAAATTTTGAAATTCGAAGTGATGTGACTGTTATCACACCATAGTAGCAGGGCTACTATTCTTGCTTAGCAGATATCTTCACATTCCAGAGCTTAGATTTTAAAGAGCTTGGCTATGGTGACTTTATATTTTGAGATCACTCATGATCAGAGCAGTGTATTATTCGGCCTTATGTTAGACCTTGTGTCAAGGCTAAGCCTTGAGAGTTCAGATTTGATGATCGATTCGATCCTTTATTCCATACATTTTCAGTTCAATGCCTAGAGATGTATTGCAGCAGTATTTCAGATGATATATGATGATTATTCTTATGACGATGTTATATGACCTATGGATGTTTGATCATTGACTGTGGATTATTATCTTGTTGCTTTAGTCATTTTCATAGCATTAGCTTAGTATATAATTCATAATGTGGCAAACTGTGTAAAACTTAAAATGAACTATTTTGATGATGAATTATAAAATGGACATTTACTTGCACATTTAGGTTGCTTGACAAAACTCACTGGTTCACCACCTTGCATAGATATGGTCTTCCTTGACACTAGTTGTCTGCTAGCTTAGGCTCCACTTTCACTTGACTCCATCCATCCATGACTTTCCTATTTTGGCTTTACCCTTGACGTGTCTTGTTTGGCTTTCTGATATTGAGGACTTCCCCTTTTTCTATCCCTGTGTCTGGACCGCATCCTTGTATGTTTGGTGTCTCGGCTCCGAGTTGGTGACAGAACTTGCCTTTGGTAAGTTGGATTGTAGGCCTAAATCATTCTAGTCGGTTGTCTCGATGTTTGGCATTGGCTCGAACTCCCCCTAGTCACTTGAGATGTTGTTGGCTAAAACTGAAAGCTCATGTACTGCTTATGGAAACTTATATAGATTTGCCTATGGAAACTAAAAAAGGGCAAGAGCGATAAACTGCTAAAAATACTCCTGAAAGAGTATAAGAAAGGTCCAAAAAGCAATGGTTCTTAAATGCTATATCTAAACAATTGCTGACCTTATATGTATATGTAAACATGCCCTGGATGCAAGCTGCAATTAGTTGTGCTTATCAGCACACTTGAGATCCGAAGGGTTATGTAGGCCAAAAAGGCCATGAAATGAAATTGAATGATCCTAATGAACTTGGATCAACTTGATGTAGACATGATGCCTAAGTTGAATAAACACTCTCTAAACAACTTATCCATTTGTGAGGCACAACCATTCCCCGTGTTTATTTTGTCCAGCACAGAGTTTGTAGTTTCCCCTTCTCCCAGTCCAAAGTGTCTTTTAGTTGAGTTTAGACAGGTCACCCCTCTGTCCAACCTTGTTCCTAGCCTTCATCCTTAGCTAGCAGTTAGACCATGTCCAATGGGTGAGTTTGTCATTTAAGCTATTGTGCAAGTAATTATAAATAACAACGGAATGTGCAAATATGATTAATGCCACTGAATGATGTTATACTTTAAGTTAAGCTGTGAGTATGATTAGAGGAATTGTTATCACATATAAAGTAGCCGAGCTACCATACATTTTTTGTCAGATTCCAGTTCACCATTCAGCCAGTTCCCTTATATTGAGATGCTGAGATGAGCATCTACTATGGATCACTATCAGACTTTGGACAACATATATATTCCCCATGCCATGACTGAGTCTCACGACACTCAGAGAGATGATCGATGTAGCTATTATGCCATTTGTACAGAGCAGTCAGTAGTGCCTAGAGTTACAACAGTATTTTCAGAGGACAGATGATGGTTCAAATTTATGAGCATTCAGGTATATGACTCAGCAGGTATATTATGATGTCGTGGTTATATTGCTTTTATTTCCATTTTCGTAGCATGTCTTAGCATTTAGTATCATGATCTGGCGATCATATAGATATGTGGACTTGGTTGTACTTATACATATATATCATATTTGTCCCTACTCAGATTTAGAAGTTCTTGGCCTATACTCATTGGTTTTACCCTCTCTAGGGAGAATAGAGGTGATCATTCCCGCCATACTTTGGCTTGCTAGTGTCGGTTTCATTATTCACTGTCTTCATCCATCCATGACTTACCCAGTTTGTTCATTACCTTGACGTACTACTTGACTAGTGGCATGGAGGACTTTTCCCCACTGTAGCCTCTATATTGGATAAGCTTCCCTGTTTATTGTGTCTCGGCTCTGAGTTGGTGACAAAATTTACCTATGGTGAGTTGGATTTCCTTGTGAATTCCCCCTAGTCACTAAAGATGTTGTTGGCTAAACCTGAAACTTTTAGTGCTGCCATTAATGCAAAGTATGGAAATGAAATGTTATATCTTGTATGAAAAGCCCATTCATGCAATGTGTTTCTAAACACACATGAATGAAAAGCAAGCCAAATGAAAATGGCTATGAAATATCAAATGTATATCTTTTGTGAAATGTAAAATACCTAGTTAAACAAGCTTTTTGTGACACACCTAGAAGTGCTCAGGTAAACAAGTGCCTTAAAAACACACCTGCAGCAAGAAGCCTAAATAAATGCAAATCTATGCAATGTGTTTGTAAACACACATAGATCAAAGGCTATGGAAATTCTAGGCCCAAAAAGCAATGGAACTTAAATGCTATATCAAAAATATTGCTGGCCTCTTTTGTATTATGGATTGTGCGCATCTGTGTAAGGTGAATAAACACTCTTTGAACAACTTATCCATTTGTGAAACACTGCCATTCCCTGTGTTGTTGCTTGTCCACTATATGCTATGGTGTGTATTCCCTTATCCATTGCCAAAGTGTCACAGTGTTAAGTCAGTAAGTCATCCTTTAGCCTAGCCATGTCATTCTTAGCCTTCACCCTTCACTAGCAAATTGATCACAACTATGAAGTGAGTATGAGCTTGAAAGTCTTGTCTGAGTAATTAATAATAATTAATGACATATTATATTTGGATTTAGATCGCCAGTAATGATTACTTCTTGTTATAATTGCTATGTGAATGGATTGTAAAGCATCTTTTAACCCTTGACACCTTGTAGCAGCTTGATGACACTTTGAGTCATATTTTGGTTATGTTGACTTGGTCAAACTTCAGTTTGACCAAAAGTCAACCATAGGACATGGGATGGCAGACCTCAGATGTTACAGATAGATGATATATGGTCTGATAAAGGTCACCATGGTGGGCTTATGCAGTGGTTTCACGCCTATGATGATTATTTGTACTTTTCAGCATTTTTATAGATTATTATTATTTGGTCTGCTGGATATGATGAGTACTTATTTTGGACCATGCAGAGGTTTATATGGTGTATGAGTATACATCTACGATGGATTTGGACCTTCTGAGTCTAATGAGACAGTCTGTTTTCAGTTCCGGGCAGTTACAGTGATGATGGAGCCTCAACAGGCTTTCCTCGTGCAGTTTTGGTCTGTCGGAGACCTTGTCAGAGCAGTGATGGGATTCACTTGGTTCACCTAGGGCGCTGTGCATGGAGGGGATGGTCCAGCCACTTGTTATTACCGTATTTCCCCCCTTCTAGACACATTGGTGAGCTCACCTTGACAGTGCAGGCACTGTAGGATGCAGTTTGGCCAGTTTCACGGTTCCGGAGGTAGTCCAAAAATGGTAGAAATGGCTACAGAGGAATTCGATTTGGGCTACTGAGGCAAATTTTTGGCATGGGATGATCAGTGATGATGAGAGGGATGTCTTCCACACCTTCTCCAGCAGTTTCAACTTCATTGGGACCCACATCCATCACTTATGACATTTTCTGATGATTTTTGGAGCCTCCTAAGGCTCACGATTTGTCCATAGAGGCATGATTTGGTACTTTGATGACTATTTTATGGATATTGTGCTATGGGGATTGACCAAGGGTGTTTAAAATTACTCCTTGGACCCACCATAAGCTAGATCTACTATTTTGTCATCATGATTTTGTGGGATCCCCTCTTCTATGGCGATTTTGTCCACTTATTGTATTATTTTATTAGTGATCCATGTATTGTATTGTTGAGCTCACCGCAACCATTAATTAGATCTTTTGATCTTTTAATCTTAGCTACTCATTCAAAAAGTGGCTAGATTGTGAACTCTCTCCCTCCTATTTAAAGGAGAGAGCTTCTCATTGTAAAACGAGACTTTTGGCTCTGGATTATTGGAATAGAGAATTATTATTGCATCTATCTGTTGTGTTGTGGTGAAAGCTTTTGGAGTTCGTTCGTTGATTCTTCCTTTGCACTGGGTTCTTGGAGATTTGTCTTGCTATATTTTTTGTACCACGCTTTTGCATCTACAGGTGGAGGCCGATTTGGTTTGAGGAGGACGTATTGGTAGGGGAGGACCCTCCCTACTTCTTCTTTGGATCTCTTCGGTCGTAAGAGGGAGTATTACTGTCCTAAGACCTTCTATTTCATGTTATCATTGCATTTTACCCGTATTTTCTCCATACTTGATCTCATTGATTGAATCGCTATTCCTTGGTTGGACAGGTAGAGGAGGTCGCACTTGTGGGCTAGGGCATCATTTTTGCAAGCGAAATCAACAATTTCTCATTTGATCTCTGTGGGAGTCTTCCTCAACAACAAGGCATCTCATCTCATCACTCAGGTCTGATCTCAAGGTAATTTCTCTCTTCATGATCTATCCATTTGTCTAAATGCTTCAAACCCTCATAATTTCAAAACCCTCATTTTACAATTTTTTAGATCTAGCTTGATCCACTTGGCTTCTGGGTATAAAATTTAAAACCCACCGCTATAGTATTCACGACAATTCCGATCTGTAGTTTGGTGTGATTTGGCCTCCATTTGACCCACTTTCCAAGGCAAAGAAGCCTCTCCAAGGGAGGTCGCACTTCCTGGGAGAGGTGAGTTTGCAGGGATTTAGCACCTGGGTAAGTGAGATCCCACTTGATCCTTCATCTATACATTTAATAACCTACCCCTACTATGTCTCTTTAGTGATTTTCACCTTGTGGGCCCCATTCCTAATGTTGAGGGCTAAGCCCCACTTGGGTCACTTTGTGGCACATTTCAATCTCAGATCTATTGAGATCTAGCCGTTGGATCACTTAGATTTTCCAGATCCACATTGATACTTGCCTAAGCTACTTGGATCTAAATTTTGGTGGCCATTGGACTTGATTTGACACCCTTTACCATGCTTTTAGCCCTCCTTGGGCAAAGTCGCACTTCCTGGGTGTTTGAGCTTGTCCACTTGTAGGACATGGGTAGTTGAGATCTCGGTGAATTTGGAACAAGCATACCTTGAAACCTATATCTAGTGTGTCATTTTGTGAAGTTATGCCTTGGGGGTGGCATTCCTTGTTTTAGAGGATTGTTGTCCACTTGGGTCACATCAAGAAACATTAGATCTAGTAAGAGCCAACCATCATATCTTTAGTAGCCCGCTTGTTTTTCATCCTAGGTGTCCTGATCTACAAGTTAACATCTTTTTGACTCCATTTGGGCCATTTCCCAAGCCACTAATCTTCTCCAAGCTAAATCGACTTTCTTAGATTGTTGGGTTAGCTAGGGTTTGATCTTTGTCTTGCATGCTTGAACACCTAAACATTGTCACATCTATTCATCAAGCTTATCTTTGGTACTGGTTAGCCCCAATTTGGTCCTTAACTACCCTGCATTGGACACGGTTCCTAAGGCAGTGGATTTTCTCACAATTGGCTAGTACCTTAATCCTGGATCTCATTTCAAATACCATAAGTCACTATCACACTCATAATGAATCAAAGCTATACTCATTAAACCCCTTACTCATCTTGTGACTTTATCCTTAGATCTAGGGTTTGCCATACACCTTACGTACTTCACTTTTCCCTGATTTGATCTGGTGTCTTGGTTTGATCTCTCCTGTCGGGAGTAGATCTGGGTCTCCCCCTTTGTTGTCTTGGGCTAGACAACACAAAGTGAAGATTGCCTCGATTGGCGTGACAACCATCCATTGGGAGTCGAGGCCATCTTGGTTGCACCTCTTAGGTTGCCCTTCCCTTCTGCCATCCATCTTGGATCCATCTCAAAGGGGCACCTACAAGTTTGGTGATAACAAGAACATATCTTAGTCTATTGATATGATTATTCCTTGGTTTTATGTTGACCTAGTCAAACCCAGTTTGACTATGGTTATTTTCTTGGGATCCGTGTTCTTGTGAGCCATGCATGGTTATTGATGATGATAGATGGATCCACATACTCTTGATGTTGATGCTATATGATGGACATATGGCTCATATGATGATTGATGCAGTTCAGCAGGTTTCATTATTACTTCAGATCATCAGATTATGCACTGTCCATATATAGGGGACCCTACAGTTGGCCATTAAGGGCAACCCGTGGTGTATGAGTACACATTCTTAGTAGATTTGGGTCTTCTGGATCCAATGAGACACAGATCATTCAGTTCCGGGCACTTCTGACAGTGATAGATGCAGTTTTACACTTGTTGACCAGATTTAGGGCTGATTTGCCAGCCTGAGCAGCAGGGGCCGTGAGAGGCCAGTTCACCTAGGGAGCTGTATGAGGAGGGGGTGGTCCAGCCAGTTGTTATTACCATTTACCCCCCCTTCTGGAGAGCCTGGTGGGCTCAGATTGACAGCGCAGTTGCCCTAGGAGGCAGTTTCAGCACTTTCATAGTTACTAAGGCAGTCTAGAAATGGGATTAAAGGGTCACTGAGGAATTCGATTTGGGCAATTGAGACAAGGTTTTGGCACTTGGTTTTCACAGAGGTCTTCCATGGTGAACCCCCTATCTTCCAGCTAGTTTTCATCAGTTGGGTGGGTCCGCAGAGGCCATAGGAGGCCATTTATTGCATGTCTCTCACAGATTTTGAGGACAGATTTGATCATTTGTATTTATTTTGGACATATTATATTACTTTATTGTGCCATGGGGATGAGCTAGCAAGGATTGATGCCTCCTAGCCCCAACATGTGGTTCATGAGTCATGTACTAGTCATATGAGGTGGGCCCATGTACTTTTGCCCCCTCTAGATGATGATATCACCCTCCATGAGTACTTTTAGTTATGACATCATCATTCTATTTGAGTGATCCATGTGTTATGTTATTATGATTCATCTTGGCCATTGATTATGTATTGAGATCTTTTAATCTCAACCACTCATCTTTTTGTAAAGTGGTTTTGAGATCTAGGGTTTTGGTCTTTGTTATCCTATATAAGGAGGAGACCCCCTATTGTATAGCTCACCTTTGGGCTCTGGAAAACTTGGAATGAAAAGAATATTTTGGAGATCTACTTCTTGGCTTTGATTTGCTTGCTCTTGCATGTGTTCTTGGATATCTTGCTTCTAGACATTGTTTGCTTTTTTGGTGAAATAAGAGAGGGAGGCCGAATTGCTCAAGCTAGCTCATTGATTTGCTTTGTGGGAAGATTGTAGGGGTTGTTCACATCCCCCATGGGCAAATCGACTTCATAGAGAGGGAGTTTTTCAATTGTGCTTTGTCCATTGATTACTTTCTTGATATGACATGCTTAGATCTTATGGATTTGTAGATCAAATCTAACTTGATGTAGTTTGATTTTGCAGGTTTTCATGGGACATATTTCCTCCTAGGGCTTGGATGTTATTTGTTGAAGACACTTGGATCAAGCTTGGAATTGTAACTAGGGAAAGAATTCTCCGTATGCTAAGAGGCCGCAAGCTTTTGAGGTAAGATCTACAAGGTACGTATTGCTTTCGTTTGTTATCCACCCCATTGGTCAAAACAACATTAAAATCAAAACGCTCATTTTTGTTTTTCTTAGATCTACTTGGATCTAGCCTACCTTTTGGAAAGATATTGAAAACCCACCTCTAAAGTGTCCACGGCAATTCGAATCTATAGGTTGGTGGTGATTGTGTTCCATTTGACACACTTTCCAAGGTCCTTAGCCCTCCTTGAGCAAAATCGCACCACTTGGGAGAAGCTAGTTTGGTTGGTTCCAAGACATGGGTAGGTGAGATCCCACTTGATTCATGATCCTCACATTTGATAACCTACCCCTAGTGTGTCACTCCTTTGATTTTTGCCTTGTGGGCCCCATTCCTCATTTTGAGGGTCCTGCCCCACTTGGGTCAAATTGGTGATGCACTTTCCATCTCAGATCTATGGAGATCTAGCCATTGGATCACTTTGATTTCCTAGATCCACATTGATAGTTGCTTAAACTACTTGGATCTAAAGTTTGGTGGCCATTGGACTTGATTTGACACACTTTACCATGCTTTTATCCCTCCTTGGGCAAAGTCGCACTTCTTGGGTGTTTGAGTTTGTCCACTTGTAGGACATGGGTGGTTGAGATCCCATTGGATTTGGAACAAGCATACCTTGAAACCTACATCTAGTGTCTCATTTTGTGAAGTTCTGCCTTGGGGGTAGCATTCTTTGTTTTGGGGATTGTTGTCCACTTGGGTCACATCATGAAACATTAGATCTAGTAAGATCCAACCATCACATCTTTAGTAGCCCACTTGATTTGCATCCTAGGTGTCTCGATCTACAAATTGACATCTCTTTTGACTCCATTAACCTATCCATCAAGGCACTAGTCCACCTAGGGCATTTCGAACTCCTTGGGAGTTGTGTCAAGTCTTAGATCCCATATGTGGGTATCTCTAATTTCATCTTAGATCCTTAGATCTATCTCTTGCATACCCCTTGGTACCATTTGCACCCCTAACTCCACCTTGTGGGTCCCATTTGAGCCATTTACATATCCCAAGGAAGTGGGTCCCACTTGTGTATTCCATGGTACTAGATCTTGTCCTTTTATCTCATTATGTGGCCTAAATCATTCATTGGTTGAAACATAAGTTATCCATTAAGCCTCTTTCAACCATACTTTAACTCTTGGGTCCACCTAACCTTGCATTGGTTTCCATAACTTATCATTTACACATCCCTAGGAACCATTGTTTTGGTCCAATCACTTTTGAGTCATCATAGGGTCTCCCCCTTGATGTTGATTCATCTTGATCTAAAGTGAAGAGTGCCTCGGTTGTTGTGACTCCCAACCTGCATTATGATTCGTGGCATCTCTTGGGTCACCTCTTTAGTTGTCCATCTCCTCTACCATCCCGGATGGGATACCATTAGGGACAACTACAAGTTGTGTGATAACAGTGACCCAGAGAATTTTCCTAGTTACTACAAAATGAGGGTTTTAGTAAATTTTTATTATGGCTGACAATGGAGTTAGAAAAACACTAGAAAAATCGTTAGGAGAAATTATTGGATTCCGTTGGTTGATGTAGATACCTTCCCTTTGCTCAACAACAACATATACATCAAGCATCCATTCTTGAACAAGCAATGAGATCCACAAGTGCGCCTTTCCAAAGAGAAAGAGACTAGTGTAAGCAAATTGAATTACAATAATCAAGATGAAATTAACAGAACTATTGTGATGACATAAATTGAGAGTGAACACAACCGATGAATGGCACAAAGCAATAGATATCCAAGATGTAGAAAAATCTCCTAAGATGAAGTTGCCCCAATGGGAGAGAGAGTCCCCTCTCTAGTTCGTTCTAGGGAGAAAACACCCTCCTGTCAAGACAAAGTTAAAGATATTTGCTCAGAAATAGATCTAGATCTAGTGGTAGTAGAAGCTTAGAAGAAAGACAAGCTAAATCATCCACAAGAAATCCAAAGAGAAGAGCCGAAAATAATCTTCCATTATTTCTCTCAAGAGGCAAAGTTCCTTTTAGAATGAGGGGTCTCCTCTGTTAAATAGATTTGAGAGAGACGAAATCCCTAACTAGATTTTAAATTGATGGTTGAGATTAAAACAATACAATGATAATCAAGGGTGGAGATCTAATCTCACATTCACTACATGGATAACTAGACTAGAGAGGGGTGAGTTGCCTCATAATGCGCAAATACATATAAAATAATGATATAACATGATAATACATCAAAGGGGTGACCTAGGGGCCAGGTGTGCCTCCTAGGGCATTACAACATCTTTCCACAAGGTACATGATATAACATGAATCATCATCAACTAGAAGTGTGCCCTCCTCTAGTGAGTGCGAATTGTCTAAGAGAGGAAAAACTGAAGTGTGGAGCCAAATGATGAAGAACCCATGTGGAAAATGTGTCTGAAGCACCTCTGGAGCCATAAGAATAAACCCAAGTCAAATCTCTGCCATTCACTTGCCCATCGTTTCACTTGCCATACCATGGTTACTTTGGTCATTTGTAATTAGACTGTTGATAATCTCTGTAAATACTCAATCTACTCATAACATCATCTTCCCTTGCGCAAAATACTGAAATAATTGCACAAATGAACTCAGAAACATCAAATTCATAAATGGTGACTACTCAAACACTATGGAGGAGCCTGTGAAATAATCTATAATAAAATCCATCTCCAATAAATAAAATATAGCCTGCCGATAATAATTAAATATAATCTGTAGTCAAATTTCCATGTACTGAAGCATGGAATCACCTAAATAGCCTCCAAAGGCATCAAAATACATCAAACGACAAATCATAGTCACATCCACCTACGGGCCTCGTTCGTTGATCAAGTCAAAGAGTTGACCAGGTGAAAACTGATCAAAATATTTACAGAGCTCAAAACTGAGTGTCTCTGCATGCAAGAGGTGTAAGTAGTACATTCTTAATCATATTAGTAGCAGACTAAACGCATTAGTAGCATGAAACAGTGGTGATCAGTACAACACATATATAAATTGGACTTGTGATTAAAAGAATTGCATGGTTAATAGTGAAGTCGCTACCATATACTCACTTTGACATTCAATCTAATCTACAAAAGAAATCATTCCTCACTAAGCTGGGTGAAATGGAAAGCAACAAGGCTAGGTTTAATGATTGCTTGATTTATTGGATAGACTGAATGGACTCTCAGATAAAGGGGAAAAGGGAGACCAAAGTAACATATGCTGGATAGAGGAACACTAGGAAATGGAGGTGTCTCACAAATGGGTAGATTGCTTAGAAGGCCTCCAATAGACTCTAACAAGTATCCTTGCTTGCTATTCATTGCAAGATTTCATATAATTACTTGCTATTTATTGCAAGATTTCATATAATTACTTGCTATTTATTGCAAGTCTTGACTTTCTTTAGGCTTTTGATTTGATTAGCCTTTGATTTCTACAATTTGTGTTGAGAAATACAACCATTTGCGGCTTTTTCATTTGTCTTGAGAAACACAACCATTTATGGCTTTTTCATTTCATATGGTTTGACATTTTGGCTTACATCCTTTTAGATATAGCATTTGTGCGCTCTGATGCATTCATTTCACATGAGGAATGCTTGCTTTGAGGACTAAGGGGGACACTTCAAGTGACAGGCTTGCTTCAAGAACCACAGTCAATCCACAAGGCATCATATAAGCATAGAGAGATCAATAGGATCTACAAACCAAGTCACACACTCTGGAGCCATGACACAAATAAACATGGGGTTTGTCCAAGCACATATGTCATAATGGGGGAAAGTCTTCAAGCGCATCAGTCTTATCCAAGTCAAAGGGGTTGAGGTTGGCAGTACGGAACAACAGATGGATGAGAGGACAAGTGAAGGTGTTGCCAATCATAATGGAGAATGATCTAGTTTGTATAGAGGCTAACCCTACTCGTGAGCATATACCAGAGTCTTCACACTAATCCCATTTAACCATTCAAATCACAAACCCACATGAAACCAATAAACTATGATCACCAATGCCAACTACATATGCCAAGTCACATCTCTACTAAGGTGACTAAGAAATACAATGAGCACAAACTTCATACCATGTACCTGCTTAGTCAACTGGATCCGAAATACCTTTGACATTTGGATGGCAAGGAAGAATGAATCAACTGGTTGCTCGACTGCTCTAATAAAGTGAACCAATGGCATGACAAATGTCCCTTTGGGATCCATGAAGAAGGCTCGAACTTGACAAAGGTACTTTGATAATATTGCTCCAAATAGTCTAGTTTCCTCTGAATGTACTCTGCCAATGATCATACTAATGCATGAAGTCTCATCTCGTGTAAAGGATTGGCTCGGGGTTATGACAACTGCTAAAAAATGATAGTAGATCCCAGCTACTATAAATGTGATAACAAGTCCTTGTCAAATTTAGAGGCAAATTTAGAGGCAAACTTGTTCTTCTGAATTTCAATTGAGGCTGCTACCTCTTGTTTCTGGTGCTTCCCCTTACCCTTCCTCTCTGAACATTATAATGCATGGTGGCGATTCTTATGAGATATGAAGCATTTGATTTTACTCAAGTCCTTCCGTGGCTGTGAGGCCGACTCCTCACTGTTTAGCTTACCCTTGCTGGGTCCTTTACCTCTTCCCTTATTTGTTTGACCAATTAGGGCATGGTCATTGTCACCTCCTTGTTTGTTGGCCTTGGATTCTATTAGAGTTTCCTCTTGGATAAAGTCATCATGTTGTTGTAATTGTAACTTCAGAAGATATTCCCTTGTATTTTATATTGTTATTATTATTGTATTTTATTTGTACCTCCGACGGAGATGTTTTTCCTCCATTGGGGGATGTCATTATTATGCGTAGTCATACTAGGTCATTGAGGTAAAATCCTCCATTGTAAGTTGGGGCAATAGATCCCCGAAAGGTCAAATGTAAATGTATTATTGAGTCTCCTAGAGATGTCGGCCCAGTAAGTTTAGTTGAGGCTGACCTAGTCAGTTAGAAGGTCACCCCAAAGGTAAAGTATAAATAGAGAGCAAGGCTATCTCATTTGGACACACACTCACTCACTCAAGGTCGCATTAGTGAGAGAGAGAAGACAAGTTCGCATAGGAGAAAGAGAGAGTGCTGCAAAAGACTATCTTGTTTTGGGGTTTTCCATTTTGTGATATTGTATTGGTGACGATTCTATCTTTGAGGAAGTTGCGGGGTTTTCAGCTTTATGGTTTCTGTTATCACACAAATTGTAGTTGCCCCTAGTGGTATCCCATCCGGGACGGTAGAGGAGATGGACAACTAAAGAGGTGACCCAAGAGAAGCCACGGTTCCCAATGCAAGGTGGGAATCATGTCAACCGAGGCACTCTTCACTTTAGATCTAGATGAGTCAAGACCTAGGGGGAGACCCTATTACCAATCAAAGATGATTGGACCCAAACAAAGCTTCCTAGGGATGAGTTACGGAAACCAATGCAAGGTTAAGTGGACCTAGAAGTTAAAGTATGGTTGAAGGTGGTTTGAGAAATGATTAGTGTTTCAACCAATGTATGATTTAGGCCACATGATTAGTTATAATGACAAGGTATAGTACCATGTGTTACACAAGTGGGTCCTACTTTTTTGAGATATGTGAAATGGCTTAAAGTGGACCCACAAGGTGAAATTAAGGGATGCAATTAGCACTAGAGGATATGTAATGAGTAGATCTCTGGATCTAAGTTGAAATTAGAAGTACCCACTTACTGGATCTAACGTTTGACACAATCCCCAAGGAGTGCGACTTGCTTAAGGAGGACTAGTGCCTTGCTGGATGGGTTAATGGAGTCAAAAGATATGTCAAAGTGTAGATCGGGACACCTAGAGGTCAAGACAAGTGGGCTAATTGAGATAGAGCGGTTGGATCTTGCTAGATCTAGGATTTCATGAAATGACCCAAGTGGACCAAAATCCCTTAAAACAAGGAATGCTACCCCAAGGCAGATCGTCACAAAATGATACTCTAGATATAGGTTTCCAGGTATGCCCGTTCCAAATCCACTGAAATCTCAACTACCCAGGTCCTAGAAGTGGGCAAACTCAGTCACCCAAGGAAGTGCGACCTTGCTCAAGGAGGGCTAAAAGGTGGATAAGGTGTGTCAAATCAAGTCCAATGGCCACCAAATTGTAGATCCAAGTAGCTTAGGCAATGATCTATGTGGATCTAGAAAATCAAGTCAATCCAAGGGTTAGATCTTACTGGATCTGAGTTTTAAGGTGCCAAGTAATTCAAAAGGGGGTTTTAATCCCTTAAAACGTGGAATGATGCCCACAAGGTAGAAATCACCCAAGTAAAAGTCTAGGGGTAGGTTATCAAGTGTGTAGATTGCAAATCAAGTGGGATCTCACCTACCCACATGCTAGATCTAACCCAACAAGCCTCTCCAAGGAAGTGCGATTTGGTTCAAGAGGGCTATATTGCCTTGAAAAGTGTGTCAATTTTAAACCAATCACCACCAAACTATAGATCCAACTAGGGGTGGATGCTATAGAGGTGGGTTCTTAAGATCTTTTCAAAAGCAAGGCTAGATCTAAGTAGATCTGAGAAAAACCAAAATTGGGGTTTTGATTAATTAGGGTTTGTGACCAATGAAGAGAGAATGGATGGAAAGAAGCACATACCTTGTAGATCTTAACTCAATTGCTTGTGGCCACCTTGCAAATTGATAGCATTCTCCTATGTGTATATTCAAGAGTGAGATCCAAGAGCTCCAACCAAAACGTCCTCCTCCAAGATAGCCAAATCGTCCTCCTCCTACAAGACAAGATCAAAGAAACAAGTCAAGTAAGATGATATTGAAAATGATAGAAAGATGTAATAGAAAGCATCAACTATGTCATGAAGATACAATAACGATACTCCCTGTCACAAGATCAACCCAAGAGAGAATATGTGGATCCCTCCAACAATAACCCTCAAGAAATCACCCTCCTCTCCACCAATTCGACTTTCCTGTAAGAAAACTAGTAGAAGCACCAAAATCCACAATGATACATAGAAGAGATACTGTATACTCAAGATGCAAGAGAATCCACAAGACAAGAGAGATATGCTGCACAAAGAAGTGTTCTATTCCAATATTCCAGAGCTCCAAAGGTGAGCTATACAATAGGGGGTCTCCTCCTTATATAGGGTAATAAAGACCAAAACCCTATACCACTTTACAATACTACACCAAATGAGTGGTTGAGATTAAAAGATCTCAATACATGATCAATGGCTAATAATGAATCATAACAATATATCACATGGATCACCCAATATAATGATGACATCATAGTCTAAAATAGTCATGGAGGGTGATGTCATCCACTAGAGGGGGTAAAAGTACCAAAGCCCACCTCATAATGACTAGGACATGACATAAGAAGTACATGGTGGGGCTAGGAGGCATCAATCTTTACTAGCTCATCCCCAAGGCACAATAAAATAATAAAATATGTCCAAGATAATATAAATGATCAAATCTGTCCTCAAAATCTGTGACAGACAAGCAGTAAAAGACCTCCTGCGATCGCTGTGGGCCTACCCAGATGGTGAAGACTGGCCGGAAGATAGTGGGATCACCCTGGAAGACCTCTGTGAAAACCAAATGCCAAAACCTTGCCTCAATTGCCCAAATCAAATTCCTAACTGACCACCTTATCCCATTTTTTAACTGCCTCGGGAACTGTGAAAGTGACAAAACTGCCTCCCAGGGCATCTGCGTTGTCCAACTGAGCCCACCAGGCTCTCCAGAAGGGAGGGTAAATGGTAAAACCAAGTGGCTGGACCACCCCCTCCTCATATAGCGCCCTAGGTGAACTGGCCTCTCATGGCCCCTGCTGCTGGGGTTGGGAAATCAGCCCCAAATCTGGTCAACAAGTGTAAAACTGCATCAATCATTGTCAGAAGTGCCCGGAACTGAAAGATAAGTGTCTCATTGGATCCAGAAGACCCAACTCCACTAGGAATGTGTACTCATACACCATGGGTTGCCTGAATGGGCCAGCTGTAGGGTCCACCATATATGGATAATGCATAATCTGATGATCTGAAATAATAATAAAACCTGCTAAACTGCATCAATCATCATTTGAACCATATGTCCATCATATGGCATCATCATCAAGTATGTGGGACCATGAATCATCATCAATAGGTATATATATATATGGCCCACATCATCACGGATCCCAATAATATACAACCAAGGATAAGACATGCTTCTCTAATCATTCTCACAGCCAAGCTCAAAGTATAACATCCATTCAGTGGCATTATTCAAGTTAGCATATTCATTTGTTATATAAAATTACTTGCACAATAGTTCAAATGACAAACTCACCCATTGGACATGGTCAAACTGCTAGTGAAGGATGAAGGCTAGGAACAAGGTTGGGCCAAGGGGTTGACTTGTCTAACTTAACTCAAAAATACTTTGGACTGGGAGAAGGGGGAAGCTACAAACTCTGTGCATGGACAAAATAACACGGGGAATGGCTGTGCCTCACAAATGGATAAGTTGTTTAGAGAGTGCTTATTCAACTTAGGCATCATGTCTACATCAAGTTGATCCAGGTTCATTAGGATCATTCAATTTTATTTCATGGCCTTTTTGGCCTAAATAACCCTTCCGATCTCAAGTGTGCTGATAAGCACAACTAGTTGCAGCTTGCATCCAGGGCATGTTTTCATATACATATAAGGTCAGCAATTGTTTAGATATAGCTTTTAAGAACCATTGCTTTTTGGACCTTTCTTATCCTCTTCGAGGAGTATTTTTAGCTGTTCATCGTTCTTGCCCTTTTTAGTTTCCATGGGCGAATTTATAAGTTTCCATAAGTAGAACATGAGCTTTCAGTTTTAGCCAACAACATCTCAAGTGACTAGGGGGAGTTCAAGCCAATGCCAAACATCGGGACAATCGACCAGAATGATTTAGGCCTACAATCCAACTCACCAAGGCAAGTTTTGTCAGCAACTTAGAGCCGAGACACTGAACATACAGTGATGCGTTCCAAACACAGAGGTAGAAAAATGGGGAAGTCCTCAGTATCAGAAAGTCAAATGAGACAGGTCAAGGTTTAAAGTCAAATAGGAAAGTCATGTATGGATGGAGTCAAGTGAATATGGAACCTAAACTAGCAGACAACTGGTGTCAGGAAAGACCATATCTATGTAAGGTGGAAAACCAGTGGGTTTTGTTAAATGACCTAAATGTGCAAGCAATTGTCCATTTTATGATTTATAGTTCATTTTGAACAGTTTGGCACATCAGAAATAATATACCAAGCAGATGCTGTGAACATGACTAAATCAACAAGATAATAATCCACAGTCAATGATATAATATCCATATATCATACAACATCATCATAGTAATAAACATCATATACCATCTGAAACACTGCTGCAATACATCTCTAAGCACTAAACTGAAACTGTATGGGATAAAGGGTCACATCGGTCATCAAATCTGAACTCTCAAGGCTCAGCCTTGACACAAGGTCTAACATAAGTCTGAATAATACACTGCTCTGATCATGTGTGATCACAAAATATACAATCATCATAGCCATGCTCTGAATAATGGAAGCTCTGGAATGTGTAGATATCTGCTAAACAAGAATAGTAGCCCTGCTACTATGGTGTGATAACATCTGGCTCCAGCTGGGACAAGTGCTCTAAGGGAGAGAGCAGTTGAGAACCTCAGAATCTCTGGTCTCGATCTGCTCTGCATCAATCTTCAATTCAGCACCGCACCATCCTTGCTTTCAGCTTTTATTTTGCACCTGTTCACAGCACACGCCAGAAGAAATCATAACAAAAGGGAGCACCATCATCACAGTAAGAGGGAGAAACACCATCAAAATCAAAGGGAGAACTATAGAATATCCAAAAGAGATCTATCCAACATTAGATGTTATACATGCGATGAGAAGGGACACTACTCCAGAGATTGTCCCAGAAACAGAAGTGTCTCGCATAATAAGAAGACCAACAAGAAAAGACACCATGCTCAACCGCAGAAGATGATGAACCTGCAAGGAAGAGAACCAGAAGAGAAAGTGATGAATCTTCAATTGATGAAGAATATGTCCTGATCTCAGTACTCACGACCACTGTCACACATGGGAGTAATGATTGGCTTGTAGATAGTGGAGCTTCCAAGCATATGACAGGATACAAAGAATCCTTCATAAATCTATCTGAGCATGAGTTACTTCACAAGGTGAAACTTGGTGATGATTACCAATACCCCATAAAAGGAATTGGAGAAGCTTCATACAAGCTAGACTCCTACAAATATCTGAAGATTAAAGATGTCCTATATGTTCCAGGACTAAAGAAGAACCTTCTCTCCATATCAACACTAGATGCTAAAGGTATGCTGGTTGCATTTGTTGATGGCCAAGTCCTAATGTGGCCAAAGGGAAAGACAATAGATGATGCGATTGTGATTGGAGAGCAAGAGGGAGGTTTGTACAAATTAAAGGTCCAACTTGAACAAGCCTTGGTTCATGACTCCATGGAGCCAAGTGAACTATGGCACAAAATACTTGCACATGTGCACTATAAAGCACTATCCATTGCAAGCAAAGCAGTTGCAGGACTTCCAGAAATTCAGACAAAACATGAAGGCGTTTGCAAAGGATGTGCGAAAGGAAAGAACGTAAAGAAGACATTTCCAAGCAATGAAAGCAAAGCGAAAGGGATATTGGAGATCATCTACTGCGATGTATGCTGTCCCATGTCATTCAACTCATTAAGTGGGTATGTATATTATGTTTCATTCATTGATGACTTTTCATGTAAGACTTAGACATACTTCTTGAAAAGTAATGATGAAGTATTCAACAAATTCAAGGAATTCAAAGCCTTGATCGAGAATCACACTGAGAAGAAGATCAAGACCTTTCGTTCAAATAATGGCGGAGAATTCACCTCGGAATATTTCAGGAACCTATGCAGAGAATTTGGGATTAAGAGGGAGTTGAGCACTCCCTACAATCCACAACAGAATGGCGTTGCAGAAAGAAAGAATAGAACGATGATGGAAGCAACGAAAGCAATGCTTCATGACCAGGATCTTCTGATGCACTTATGGGCAGAAGCTGCAAGGACAACGATGTATGTACAGAATCGTACTCCTCATCGAGTACTAGACAACAAGACTCCAGGAGAAGTGTTCTCCGAAGAGAAACCAAAAGACAGCCATCTCAGGATATTTGGTTGCCTAGTGTACATACACATTCCGAAGGAGAAGAGGACGAAGCTAGATCCTTCAGGAAAGAAGGGAATATTCGTAGGATACAGTGAAACTTCGAAGGCCTACTGAATATACTTCCCAGGATTCATGAAGATTAGACATTAGCAGAGACGTGACATTCGACGAAGACTCAACATACAACAAATCCATAAAACTACCTATTGAAGAGATTGAAGAACCTGAAGTTCCCAGGATCAGAGATACAACTATGGAAGAAGAGACTCCAGAAGATCATGAAGACCATAACATGGAAGGACCACAAGAACTTGTAGATCCACTTCGTGAGAAGAACTCCCACAAGAGAAAACTAGCATGGGTACGAGAAACAATACAAGATGCATAGAAGTATGGCGTTCCAGAGGGGATGCACAGAGAAAGCAAGAGACCTAGGCCATACTCCAGCTATGTAGCCTTGTTGTGCGACATCATTGACAAAGAACCTTTCAACTATGAGGAAGCAACATAAAGGAAATAATGGAAGGATGCCATGATTGAGGAGTACCAATCGATTATGAAGAATGATGTCAGGGAGGTAGTTCCAAGACCAGAAGGGAAGTCTGTTGTGACTTTGAAGTGGATCTACAAGATCAAGCATGCTGCAGATGGTAGCATTGAGAAACACAAGGCAAGGTTTGTAGCACGTGGCTTCTCCCAAGAGGAAGGCATAGACTATGAGGAGACATTCGCGCCTGTGGCGAGATACACTTCCATCAGATCTGTACTAGCATTGGCCGTAGTGATGAAATGGAAGATACACCAGATGCACGTCAAGACAACATTCTTGAATTGTGTAGTTGAAGAGGAAGTGTACGTGGAGCAGCTGCTTGGATTTGAGACACATGACAGGTAGACTCATGTGTGCAAATTGAAGAAGGCCTTGTACGGATTGAAACATGAACCCAGGACGTGGTACGGCAGGATGGATAGCTTCCTGATGAGCTTAGGCTTTACCAAGCGTAAAGCAGATGCCAACTTTTACTACAAGGTTGAGGTGGGGAATCTAGTGATACTTCTACTCTATGTAGATGACCTGTTTGTAACAGGGGAGGATGAGCTCATTGCAGATACGAAGAGGAGGCTTGCCCCAGAGTTCGAGATGAAGGACCTGGGTATGATGCATTATTTCTTAGGCATGGAGGTGTGGCAGAGTGCGGATGGAATCTTCCTTGGACAAGGGAAGTATGCAGTAGAGATTCTGAAGCGGTTCGGAATGATGGACTGCAGGGCTATGACCACACCCATGGCATCGAACTTGAAGGTACTGTGTGATGCTTCATCAGAGTCAGTTGATGCCACGATGTATCGTCAAATGATTGGTTCATTGATGTACCTGACGAACACGAGACCAAACATATGCTTTGCTGTGAACACCCTGAGCCAGTTCCTTACGGATCCGAGACATGTTCACCTGATTGCTGCAAAGCATATATTGAGGTACCAGAAGGGTACAGTTGACTATGGGCTCAAGTATGACGCGAATCAGAAGATTAACCTACAGGGTTATGTTGATTCAGATTGGGCAAGCAGTGCCGCTGATAGGAAGAGCACTTCAGGATGCTGCTTCAGTATGGGATCCAGTATGATCTCCTGGTTTAGCAGGAAGCAGTCGTGCGTGGCACTGAGTACAGCCGAAGCAGAGTATGTTACAGCTTGTTCGGCCAATTGTGAGGCAGTATGGCTTAGGAAGATACTGTCTGATTTGTTTGATCTCCAGTTAGAGGCGACTTGTATATTCTGTGACAACCAAAGTTGTGTGAAGTTGTCTTAGAACCCGGTGTTCCATGACAAGTCGAAGCACATTGAGATCAAGTACCACTATATCAGGGATATGGTGTAGAGAGGAGCAATGAAGCTCCAGTATGTAGTGACAGACGAGCAAATAGCCGATGTGTTGACCGAGCCGTTAGCCAGAGTGAAGTTCAAGTATTTCAAAGAGAAGCTTGGTGTTCTCCAGATCGAGGTTCCTCCTAAGAGGAAGTGATGAGACCGGAAGACGCAAATGCACTAGAGCCATTCTCGCATGGTGGTAGGTTTATCCTCCCATGTTGGTAGATGTAAGGGCTGTTCCATTCTCGCATGGTGGCAAGTTTGTCCTCCCATGTTGTTAGATGTAAGGTCTGAGCCATTCTCGTATGGTGGCAGGTTTTTCTTCCCATGTTGGTAGATGTAAGGGCTGAGCCATTCTCGCATGGTGGCAGGTTTGTCCTCCCATGTTGGTAGATGTAAGGGCTGGGTCTTGCATGGTGGTAGGTTTGTCCTCCTATGTTGGTAGACGAGGTTTTCGTATGGTGGTAGGCATAGGTGGTCCTTGGGACGTAATGCACTTGGTGTGCTCCTGATTGTCCTTCCATACTGGAGAAGTTGTAAGGTCCACCGGTCATAAGACACTGTGTGTGTGCCTAGGCAGGATCTTGCATGGTGGCAGGTTTGTCCTCCCATGTTGGTAGACTCAGGCTGACCGTTGTGGGACATGTGATGTGGATTTGGGCTGTGCTCCGTGTGATGATGAGATGATCTAGATACGATGAGGCGATATTAGGAGAGACAGGTGATTGCTGTGGCAATGTAATGACTGGTCCTGGGCTGTATCTACTTGATGGCTTGCTCGCAGAGATGATGAAGACCTACACGTGGCCTAGGCCTCCATCCATCATGAAAAATGGCTGGCTCTCTATAACTTCCTATGACGAGAAGATTCGAGAGATGTCACCAATCGATGATTGACACGATGAGGATTGCAACAACAATGACGATGATGATCTAGTGTTGATGATGATGTTCCAGCATTGATGATGATCTAGCAATGATGATGTTATCCAGACTTGTGTTCAAAGGGGTTGATGATTGTGGCAAGAGAATACCTTCCTAGTTAAGAGGGAGTGTTGTTGTGATTGTAACTTTAGAAGATATTCCCTTGTATTTTATATTGTTATTATTATTGTATTTTATTTGTACCTCCGACAGAGATGTTTTTCCTCCGTTCGAGGATGTCATTATTATACTTAGTCATACTAGGTCATTGAGGTAAAAGCCTCGATTGTAAGTCGGGGCAATAGATCCCCAAAAGGTCAAATGTAAATGTATTATTGAGTCTCTTAGAGAAGTCGGCCTAGTCAGTTTTGTTGAGTCCGACCTAGTCAGTTAGAAGGTCACCCCAAAAGTAAAGTAGAAATAGAGAGCAAGGCTCTCTCATTTGGACACACACTCATTCACTCAAGTTCGCATTAGTGAGAGAGAGAAGACAAGTTCGCATAGGAGAAAGAGAGAGAGCTGCAAAAGACTATCTTGTTTTGGGGTTTTCCATTTTGTGATATTGTATTGGTGACGATTCTATCTTTGAGGAAGTTGTGGGGTTTTCTCCTTTATGGTTTCCCTGAGGAAAAGCTTTGTGTCTCTTGTGTTATGTTGTGCTTGTTATTCTTTCAGATACGATCCTAGATAATATTGATTAAAAGTAGAAAATCTAACACATCCCACATTCTTTCCCATGAGGGAAGGTTCCCATGAACACAAACACCCTGGAAAAATGTTTCTCATTGAGATGGGAACTTATTCAGTGCCCTGTTTACTAGCTCCTTCTCTTCAACCTTCTCTCCAACTACTACAAGTTGGTCTCGAATCTGTGTGACCTTCACCAGGTAATTGGTGACGGTGTCTGATTTGGTCATCTCAACAGATTCGAGTGTGTTGTGCAATATCATCTTCTTGTTAATGTTCTTGCTTTGGTAAAGACCAACCGGGGCATCGAACATCTCCTTCGTTGTCTTTTTCTCAGATTAATGAGGGATCAGATTATCGTTTATACTATATAGCATCCATGATCATCCACTTGGCTCTCACTTCTTTCTTCTTGTGAGCTGCAAAAAGATGGATATCCATTAGCAAAGCCACCACATCCTTGACAATATTCCATAGGCCATTATCTTCTAATAGAAGAGTTACCCCGACTTTCCATGATAGGAAATTTGAGGCAGCATCCAATCTGTCCTTGAACTTAAGGCTAGCGGATGCCATATTTGATCTAATGCACAAACTCCCAGATTTGGAAATTAGTCCTTAAAAGAAATAATGAAACCCTCTAACTGCTGATCCTTCTTTCTTGTAGTTGATTTACTATTGTAAACCCCTGAGAATCTCAATTAGTGAACCAAGCTCTATACCATGTAAATTTTCAGGCCCTAGGTGACTTCTGTCCTATGTTTCTCTTTAATTAAATAAATCAAAGCTGAATTTATTTAAGAACATAAATAAATATTTCTGAAAACGCAACAATCACACATATAGCGGAAAATGAACAATGGAAGCATAAACATGATACCGAAGAATTTTGTCCTTCAAATCATCTTTAATTTTTTCAAAAACTTACAAGGACACCTCAACTTGAGGTTTACAGCTCGCTGAAAAGAAACAATATGCCTACACAAATCTGAGAAGTTGTTGTACCCTGTACGACACTGTACAGTACTATCCTTGCAGTTTTCCACCTTGTTGATCAATCCTCTTTCTGCTATCTGCGTTCTCTCCTCCCTGGCTTCACTTGTGTGGGCACACAACTTCCTTGTTCTGTGCTCGACACAACTTCCTTGGTGTGTTCCACAATTTCTCTCATCTTGTGCTATTTATGCTTTGAGAGAGATAACTAATCTCCTCAATTCTAGCAACCAACTTCCTTGATTCTAGAAACCATTGCATTAACATTTGGCGACACCAAAACCTTCTTTTGAGCAACTCAATCCACTCATAAACCATTGAAATTGGTCTCTAGGATAACTCAACTCTGTTTTCAAGTAGTAAACACATCTGTAGGTGGCTGATCAGACTTGACCTTGCCATGAATATTCCAGATTTTGTTTTCACGGTGATGTCAGTCTTTCGCATAGGAAATTGTCATTGTAATAAAGAAAACACAAGTCAGATGAGTACTAAAGACTTATTAGAGAAATTAGAACAACTTGGATTTATTTCTCAATGCTTGCAAAATATTAAATTTGGTCAATTTATTAAATTATATGATATTTTAAGCTATATGAGTCCAACACTAGTACTAGTAAATAATTTCTTTGCTAACTTTATTTCAACCCTTTGAGTTCTCCTACAGGCTCAACTGGGATACTATTTTGTGTTTATGTTTAATCAATTTTGGTAGTCAATCATCATCTTTATTGTGATCTTTCTATTAGAGACTTAATTTTCTTATTTGTTTTATATGATTGCTTCTCTAGAATCCTTTTACAGTGCTTATTATTGGTTTTCCTTCATCTAATGACATTCATAACTTTCTTTTATTAAAATTAAGTTGATCTATTCATTTGATGGAATTGCAATCTTTTGGCTTACCATTGTTGTTATTTAACATGAGAAAGAAATTTTGAAGTATTTGACCTTTGAAATTTGATCATGACTGTATGCTAAAACTTGATCTGGATTTCTTTCAGCTGGAAGAAGAATCGGGCATAATTCCATCAAAGATGACCAAGCAAGGAGTTTTGACATTTCACTTTGATGACAAGCCTTGCCCATGGGAGGTTGGCTCTTTTCTTTTGAATTTGTAGGATAAATTATTGTACGTTATCATTCTCTTTTAATGTGATTATTGTTAAATTTTTAAGCAATACATTTGTTAAGATTTATTATTCACAAACAAATGAAATATGTAGTCAACTAGGCATATCATCAACTGTTATTTGTTCACCCCTGCCCCCCTGAAAATAAGAATGAGTTACAGGGAAGAACTGTAAGTGTTGAAAAACTGTTGTTTTAGCTTCTTTTCATTTTCTTTTACATTCTATTTTGGTGAAACAGAATTCATACAGTATAAAACAACACTCCTCAAAATGGGTGCATGCAAAAACCTGCTTCCTTTCACTACCTAGGCAAGGAAGGCATGCATCTTTGAGACTAATACTAAGAGCCTAGATGAGTGGACGTGATATATCTCCCAAAAGATGGATCTTTGGACAAGTCTGTGGTTCTAAAGCCGCTGATTAACAATGGATATCTATATGACATAAAACTATATTAACATTAGTAAAAGTCTCCCTACATCTTTATGATAATAGAAAGTAATAAGGATACTGCTGTGAGCTAGAGAACAATTTGCAAGCTTCAAGACTCCTTAAAGAACTATAGATCGACATAAATGGTAGCTCTGCAAAGTACAAATCCATAAAAGATGTCTTCGAACATCCATTGTCTCTTATATTACTGTTTACTTGCATATTTGCACTCCCATTAAATGGGTTTACTATCCTAGTTTCCGTGTTCAGTATGTACTCAATTTATGAAGCCTATTTTGATGAGTCTATATTTGTTAAGCCAATGCTTGGTAGAGTGCCAACTATCAAACACACTATATTTAAAAGCACATGAGCTAATCCAAATGCATGGGATTCTATGATGCATTGCGGATTATGGATCACTAAACTTCCACATCATATTGAGTTGTTCCGCCACAGTGAGTTGGTTCTTATCTGTTTATACATATGCATATCATAGCAAGTCATGGATTTATGATTAGGTTACACCCTGCCTTTTCAAATCTGTCTTCTACCCTAGGTTAGTTATAATATGTCTTCTAGTTCAACAAAATGGACTAGATCTGACTCCTGAGTAAACTAGCGTGGGCTTCCTCTAAAGGGCTAGTTTCCTAGAGATATTCTCTGAGGAGTGCCAATCATCTACATTTGATTTCATGCCAAATTTTCAAGCCCTTTTTAATGCAACATCCTTGTCAATCTAGGAATGATGGCCCATGGGCAATGCACTAGCAGGAACTTTGAATCTCCACATGCATTCCTAGGCCCCACCTTCTATGTAAGTGTTAATAATTCCTTGAGAGATGGCTAGAGGCTACTTTCAAGACCTTCTAGATTTGCTTCAAAACTAAAAGCCCTAAATTTCAAAATCTATCATATTGCATTCTAAATTTGCCCATGTCAATGGATCCTTAGTCCTATTTTGATGCCTAACTATCTGAATTCTATATTCGAACATAATTTGCCAAATTGCATTATGATTACATGCCAGTATCACTCACTCAAGGACTAGGGCTACACTTGAGTACCACTGGCAAGTAGCTTTGAGCCACATGATCCATTTTGGTGAAAATGCCTCAAGGTAGAAAGAGGAGACCCATGCTACATTTTATATTCCTCCCTATGAATAATTCTGTAGGATCCTTTTAAGCCTCTTGTAGTGGGACTTGACCAACAAGGATTGAAGATATGGCTAGTTGCTAGTATATGAGACACCTCTAGTAGCTTTACTATTAAGTGAGCATTGAGAGGGATAAAAAAGCCCAGGTACAAACCTCTCATCTCTTAAAAGTTCCAGGATTAAGGTCGATCTATGCTAGTATTTTTCTTTTGAAGTTGTGGTCAATAGTAAATGGTTGGTTTTGTTTTTGTATCTTTTTTTTGACATTAGATGTCAGATGTCAGCTTTTTCTTTTAGCTTATTATTGCTACCTATCTATGTGGCATATCTCTTCCGCCTTGGGCTGTAGAGTGCACCTCACTTATCTCGGAGCATTGTAATTTCCTTGTTATACCATGTTATTTTCTGATTGTCTCATAGGGTTGGCATGTCAAGTTTCAAGTTTCATTCCCCATTACAATTCTCATCACACGTGTTCCAAACTTCTCTTCACTTGCATTAATTATCCAATGTAAATAAGGCAAATAACAGTGGTTTTGCACATATCACAATTAGAAGAACAAACTAAGAATGATTCACCCAGCAAGTATATATGATTGACAAATGAACTATTGAGATATTAAACACATGCCTGGAACAATTCACAGATCTGATATATATTGTATATTGCTGCTCCCAGATATTAAGATGAATAACTTCCTGTTGTAAATGACCTTGTTTGGTATAGTTTGATGTTATAGAAGATTATGTCTTGCATGGAATAAAATATCAGACCACTGTTGAGTAACTTGACCCAACTAGATAGAAGACGCCCAGCAAGATAATGGATGGCAAATGAGAGGAAAATCACGCTTTTAATAAGGTATCTCTGCTATAAATAATGGATCGATACCCTCCTCACCATTCAGATACACAGCAGATGGCATCCTTCTCCAAGCAATCTAGGGTTGTCAAGGTAATCACGACCTCAGTGGAAACTTTGATGGTAAGATGCCCTTAAACTTAGATTTGCATAAGACCTCAAACCTGGGCACGTTCAGTAGCTTATTCACAGCTTTTTGAAGTCTGAGAATGAAGAACAGAATGCTGATTTAGGATGGTCCTGAAGATGGCAATCTATTGGACGCTGACGGCTCCTTCTCTTTGACCTTTGTGCAATGAGAAACACTTTCCAATCCCACCCATAACTCAATAGTCGCACTCAACAATGTAATAAAGTCCAATAGGCATGAATATTCAAACCAACAGTATGATTAATGAAGCTCACGCCCTCTTGAATATGTAGCAACAAATCATTCCTTGGAAAAAGACCACGATATGGACTGTATCTTAAGTTTTTATTTGTTTAGCATAATAACATTAAACAATATAACCATTGAAAGAAAGACAAGCACAGCAATCACAAAGAACACAAAATTTCTCTCGGGGAAACCACAAGGGAGAAAACCATGGCAAAACTTCCTCAATATAGAATTCACCAAGTACAAGATAAAACCCCATGATAAAACAACTTCTCTTCTTCACCAGCGAGCTTCTCTCTCTCTCTCCTATGCGAACTTGAGTGAGTGAATGGAATGATTCAAATGAGCAACTCAACCTCATATTTATATTCTTCCGTTGAGGTGACTTTTCCACAACAGGGCCAACTTGACCTAATTGTCTGGGCCGACTTGTTAAGTACATAATAAAGTATTCTTTTCTGGATTCTTCGAGGCCGACACAAGTCCTAGGGTTTACATTGACTCTTTCAATGACTCTTACATTATCAATTACATCAATGACATCTCCTGAAGGAGGAATAACAATAATACAATAGACAAGTACATTTAGAATATCTTCCGCAGTTACATTTCTTTAACACTCCCTCTTAACTAGGAAGGTATTCTACGAACATCATCATCATCATCAACAGTTGCACAACTGACTGGTGAAACTCTATATGTCATAGGAAGTTTTTGGAACATCATCATATGCCTGGGGCATCATCAACATCATTGTCATCAACAACATCATCTGCTGGAATATCATCATCAGCATCATCATCATGGTCTTCATCGGCATGGAACTGCTAGAGCATCAACATCATTATCATCATCAACATCATCATCAGCAAGGAACTGCTGGAACATTGACATCATCATTGTTATTAAGAAACTATTGGAACATCATCATCGTCAGCAACATCATCATCAACAAGGAACTGTCGGAACATCGGCATCATCATCGTTAGCAAGAAACTGTTGGAACATCAACATCATCATTGTCAACAAGAAATTGTTGGAACATCAACGTCGTCATCAGTAAGTAAATATTGGAACATCATCATCATCAGCATGTGAATGCTAGAACATCATCAACCATTAGTATGTGAATATTGGAACCATCAATATAGAAATGTTGGAACAACATCATCATCTGGAGTATGCACTATCGTGGGCACTCTGGTAGACAATGCTGACTTACCAATCCTTTCGGACCAAACAAGCCTAGTCAGACATACCGATCTACCCAGGGATCAAACATGCCTTGTCTGGATTACTAATCCTTTTAGACCAAACAAGCCTAGCTAGACATACCAATCCCCCTAGGATCTAGCCAGTGCTGACATACCAATCCCTTCGGATCAACCAGGCCTTATCAAGCTGACGTACCAATCCTAGACTGAGCTTCCATACCAATGCTCCAAGAAACTACTCCCTCTTTCGAGGGTGATCCTTTCAGACCCATCATCTTTACTCCTTTCGAAGGAGGTCCTATCGGACCATCATCATCTTCACTCCTTCTTTCGAAGGAGGTCCTATCGAACCATCATCATCTTCACTCTTTCTATCCAAGGAGGTCCTATCTGACCATCATCATCTTCACTCCTTTCGAAGGAGGTCCAATCGGACCATCATCATCATCACTCCTTCTTTCGAAGGAGGTCCTATCAGACCATCATCATCATCACTCACTCTTTCAAGGGAGGTCCTTACGGACCACACCAAGGTTGTCTTGAAAGTATTCGAACTTTATATGAGACAGAGGCTTAGTCAACACATCAACAACTTGTTCCTCTGTAGGAACATACTTGAGCTTTACAGCTCCCTTCTGCACCATATCCAGATATAGTCATACTTGATCTCGATGTGCTTTGATCTATCATGAAACACTTGTTATTACACTAACTCTAGCTGCTACTAAAGGTATCTCGTCCGAGATGGTAGAGGGCAGGAAGCTAGGTAGGTGTAACCAGCAAACGCCGAGTCCACCGTTCAAGGAACGGTAGTCACACCAGACAAGGCGTTTGTCACTTCAGACAAGGCAAGTAGCCAAGTCAGGGAGGAGACCCTGCTCAACCAAGGATGGTTAAGCAACAATCAGACACCCAAACCCCTAAAGAAGACAGATAGATGCAAACAAGAGGTGAGTATCAGATGGATCCTAAGCTCAATCTCAGCCACTGGTTGGACACAAGTATGAAATAAGTACGTAAATGAAATGTGACCAATAATCAAATGTGATGAATGAAATAGATTAGATCAGTAATTATATGGCTTGAAATAAGCAAGGGACGCACAATAAGCTAGAAGTGAAGAGATGAAGTGGTTTTTCCCAAGGAAGAGAGTTAAATAGTGAATTAGTGGACCTAGGGCAACGACAAATTAATGTTTATAGGCACTTCTAGCAATTGATAGCTTGATTTCTAATGATAAAATGATGATTTAAACCCAAATCAAAACTACCCACAACCCCAAAGTGACCCAGCTAGACAGCAAGAGAAAACTGCCCAAGCAGGGTGTTTTGCCAAATGGACCTGTTATCACATATATAGTAGCCGGGCTACCATACATTATTTTTCTGATTCCAGTACACTTTTCAGCCAGCTCCCTTACATTGAGATGCTGAGATGAGCATCTATTATGGATCATTATTAGATTTGGACAGCATTTTTATTCCCCATTGCGATGATTGAGTCTCAGGACACTCAGAGAGATGACCGATGTAGCCATTATACCATTTGTACAGAGCAGTCAGTAGTGCCTAGAGTTACAGTGGCAGTTTCAGAGGACAGTTGATGGTTTAGAGGATGAGCATTCAGGTATATGACTCAGCAGGTATATCATAGTGTTGTGGTTATATTGCTTTTATATTTATTCTTATAGCATGTCTTAGCACTTAGTGTCATGATTTGGCAATCATATAGATATGTGGACCTGGTTGATCTTATTATATATATTCTATTGTCCCTACTCAGACTTAGAAGTTCACTATTCATACTCATTGGTTTTACCCTCCTTAGGGAGAATAAAGGTGATCATTCCACCATACCTTGGCTTGCTAGTGTTGGCTCCATTATTCATTGTCTTCATCCATCCATTACCTACCTTTTAGTTTATCACCTTGACTTACTACTTGACTAGTGGCATGGAGGACTTTTCCCCACTGTAGCCTCTGTATTGGATGAGCTTCCCTATTTATTGTGTCTCGGCTTTGAGTTGGTGACAAAACTTACCTAAGGTGAGTTGGATTTCCTTGTGAATTCCCCCTAGTCACTAAAGTTGTGTTGGTTAAACCTGAAACTTTTAGTGTTGCCATGAATACAAAGTATGGAAAATGAAATGTTATATCCTGTATGAAAAGCCCGTTCATGCAATGTGTTTTTAAACACACATGAATGAAAGGCAAGCCAAATGAAAATGGCTATGAAATAAAATGTTATATCTTTTGTGAAATGTAAAATACCTAGGTAAACAAGTTGTTTGTGACACACCTAGAAGTGCTCAGGTAAACAAGTGCCTTAAAAACACACCTGCAGCAAGAAGCCTAAATAAATGTAAATCTATGCAATGTGTTTAGAAACACACATAGATCAAAGGCTATGGAAACTTCAGGCCCAAAAAGCAATGGAACTTAAATGCTATATCAAAATAATTGCTGGCCTCTTTTGTATTATGGATTGTGCGCATCTGTTAAAGGTGAATAAACCCTCTTTGAACAACTCATCCATTTGTGAGACACCGCCATTCCCTGTGTTGTTCCTCATTCAGTATATACTATGGTGTGTTTTCCCTTTCCCATATCCAAAGTGTCACAATGTTAAGTCAGTCAAGTCATCCTATTAGCCTACCCAGTTTATTTCAGCCTTCACCCTTCACTAGCAAATTGATCACAACTATGAAGTGAGTATGGTCCTGAAAGTCTAGTCTGAGTTATAATAATAATTAATGACATTATATATTTGGATTTTGATCGCCAGTAATGATTACTTTGTGTTATAATTGTTATTTGAATAAGTTGTAGAGCATGCATTAACCTTTGACACTTTGCAGCAGCTTTTGATGACAGTCTGAATTATATTTGGTCGTATTGACTTGGTCAAGCCTAGTTTGACCAAGGTCAACCATAGGACATGAGATGGTAGGACCTTGTGATGATACAGATAGATGATATATGGTCCATGTATATGTACATGATGATTCTATGCATCAGATACAGGTTTATGATGATGATTCATGGTTTACAACATTATTTGATCATTTACAGATTATTATTATTTGACCTGTTCCGGTATATTGGATATATTATATGATCATGCAAAGACTCATATGGTGTATGAGTACACATCTTGGATGGATTTGGACCTTCTGAGTCCAATGAGACAGTATGTTTTCAGTTTCGCGCACTTACAGTGATGATTGAGCCTCAGTAGGCTAACCCAGTGCAGTTTTGGTTTGTCAGAGACCCTGTCAGAGCAGAGAGGATTTTTATTTGGTTGACCCAGGGCACTGTGCTTGGAGGGGGTGGTCTAGCCACTTGTTTTTACCATATTACCCCCCTCCCGGACACACTGGTGCCCTCACCTTGACAGCACAGGCACTCCAGTAGGTAGTTTGGGGCAGTTTCACGCTTCTCGAGGCATTTCAGGATTAGTAAAAATGGCTATTGAGGAATTCGATTTGGGCTACTCAGGCAATGTTTTGGCATGGGATGATCAGTGATGATGGGTTGATGTCTTCCACACCTCCTCCAGCAGTTTCAACTTCATCTCCTTCCTATTTAAAGGAGAGAGCTTCTCATTGTAAAGGGAATTGTGGCTCTGGATTATTGGAATAGAAAATTATTATTGCATCTATCTCCAGTGTTGTGGTGAATGTTTTTGGTGTTCGTTCGTTGGTTCTTCCTTTGCACTGAGTTATTGGAGATCTTGTTTTGCCATATCTTTTGTACCACGTTTTTGCATCTACAGGTGGAGGCCGATTTGCTTTGAGGAGGAAGTATTCGTAGGGGAAGACTCTCCCTACTTCTTCTTTGGATCTCTTCGTTGGTAACAGGACTCCTGTTACCAAGGAAGAACCAACGAACGAACACCAAAAACATTCACCACAACACTGGAGATAGATGCAATAATAATTTTCTATTCCAATAATCCAGAGCCACAAGTCCCTTTACAATGAGAAGCTCTTTCCTTTAAATAGGAAGGAGATGCATCAAAATCCTAACCACTTTTTGAATGAGTGGCTAAGATTAAAAGATACAAATGTCTAATCAATGGTTGAGATGAGCTCAAAAATAAAATACATGGATCACTAATAAAATATAATATAAGTGGACAAAATCACCCTAGGAGAGGGGAATCCCACCATATCATGATGACAAAATATAATAACAAGCTTATGGTGGGTCCAAGGTGTAATTTTAGCCACCCTTGGTCAATCCCCATAGCACAATAATAATAAAATAGTCATCAATATAGCAAATCGTGCCTCTATGGACAAATCGTGCCTCTATGGACAAATCGTAGGCCTCAAAAGACCTCAGAAATCATCAGAAAATGCCATAAGTGATGGATGCGGGTCTCGATGAAGTTGAAACTGCTAGAGGAGGTGTGGAAGACATCAATCCATCATCACTGATCATCCCATGCCAAGACATTGCCACAGTAGCCCAAATCGAATTCCTCAATAGCCATTTCCACCAATCCTGAAATGCCTCGGGAAGCGTGAAACTGCCCCAAACTGTCTCCTGGAGTGCCTGCGCTGTCAAGGTGAGGGCACCAGTGTGTTAGGGAGGGGGGTAATATGGTAAAAACAAGTGGCTAGACCATCCC
The DNA here is from genome assembly GCA_027924585.1 of Larix kaempferi. Classification (NCBI taxonomy): domain Eukaryota; kingdom Viridiplantae; phylum Streptophyta; class Pinopsida; order Pinales; family Pinaceae; genus Larix; species Larix kaempferi. The sequence goes on along the minus strand of BSBM01000660.1, from coordinate 1,204,600 downwards.
CTCCAAGCACAGCACCCTAGGTCAACCGAATAAAAATCACATCTGCTCTGATAGGGTCTCCGACAGAGCAAAACTGCACTGGGATAGCCTACTGAGGCTCAATCATCACTTTAAGTGCCCGGAACTGAAAACAAATTGTCTCGTTGGACTCAGAAGGTCCAAATCCATCCAAGATGTGTACTCATACACCATATGAGTCTCTGCATGATCATAAAATATATCCAATATACCGGAACAGGTCAAAATAATAATCTGTAAATGATCAAATAATGATGTAAACCATGAATCATCATCATAAACCTGTATCTGATGCATAGAATCATCATGTACATGTACATAGACCATATATCATCTATCCATATCATCACAAGGTCCAACCATCTCATGTCCTATGGTTGATCTTGGTCAAACTAAGTTTGACCAAGTCAACATGACCAAATATAAATCAGACCATCATCAGAAGCTGCTACAAAATGTCAAAGGTTAATGCATGCTCTACAACTTATTCAAATAACAATTATAACACAAAGTAATCATTACTGGCGATCTAGATCCAAATATATAATGGCATTAATTATTATTATTACTCAGACTAGACTTTCAGGGCCATACTCACTTCATAGCTGTGATCAATTTGCTAGTGAAGGGTGAAGGCTAAAATAACTGGCTAGGCTAAGGGATGACTTGACTGACTTAACATTGTGACACTTTGCAACAGGGAAAGGGAATACACACCATAGTATATACTGAATGAGCAACAACACAGGGAATGGTGGTGTCTCACAAATGGATGAGTTGTCCAAAGAGGGTTTATTCACCTTTAACAGATGCGCACAATCCATAATACAAATGAGGCCAGCAATTATTTTGATATAGCATTTAAGCTCCATTGCTTTTTGGGCCTGAAGTTTCCATAGCCTTTGATCTATGTGTGTTTATAAACACATTGCATAGATTTACATTTATTTTACGCTTTCTACTGCAGGTGTGTTTTTAAGGCACTTGTTTACCTGAGCACTTCTAGGTGTGTCACAGACATCTTGTTTACCTAGGTAATTACATTTCCAAAAGATATAACATTTTATTTTCATGGCCATTTTCATTTGGCATGCCTTTCATTCATGTGTGTTGAAAAACACATTGCATGAACGGGCTTTTCATACAAGATATAACATTTCATTTTCCATACTTGCATTCATGGTAGCACTAAAAGTTTTAGGTTTAGCCAACACAAATTTAGTGACTAGGGGGAATTCATAAGGAAATCCAACTCACCATAGGTAAGTTTTGTCACCAACTCAGAGCCGAGACACAATAAACAGGGAAGCTCATCCAATACGGAGGCTACAGTGGGGAAAAGTCCTCCATGCCACTAGTCAAGTAGTAAGTCAGGGTGATAAAGTAAAAGGTAGGTAATGGATGGATGAAGACAATGAATAATGGAGTCGACACTAGCAAGCCAAGGTATGGTGGAATGATCACCTCTATTCTCCCTAAGGAGGGTAAAACCAATAAGTATGAATAATGAACTTCCAAGTCTGAGTAGGGATAATAGAATATATATAATTAGATCAACCAGGTCCACATATCTATATGATCGCCAGATCATGACACTAAGTGCTGAGACATGCTATAAGAATAAATATAAAAGCAATATAATCACAACTATGATATACTTGCTGAGTCATATACCTGAATGCTCATCCTCTGAACCATCATCTGTCCTCTGAAACTGCTACTGTAACTCTGGGCACTACTGACTGCTCTGTACAAATGGTATAATGGCTACATCTGTCATCTCTCTGAGTGTCCTGAGACCTAGTCATGGCATGGGGAATATATATTGTTGTCCAAAATCTGATAGTGATCCAATATAAATGCACATCTCAGCATCTCAATGTAAGGGAATTGGCTGAATAGTGCACTGGAATTTGACAAAAATGTATGGTAGCCTGTCTACTATATATGTGATAACACTTCCCTATTGCCATCCATTAATGGATACATCCATAGGGGTAACTACAGTTTAGGTGATAACAGGACCAGTGCTAGTTCTAAAGGGAAAATGGAGTCTAATCAAACTGAAACTTTAGATTTAAGCATTTAACAATATTTCATAAGCGGGTTTAGAAAGAAAAACAAGTTTTAATGGTGGAATTTTGAGTTTTTTATATTTAGGGTTTATTTTATTGTTTGCAGCTTAACATTCACAATGGAAGTGAGAAAACGAGAAACAAGCAAGGATTTCCTACCTGAAATGATAGAGATGGAGGAGCTTGGTGTTGAAGACAAATCCCGAAGACCAAATGCTGAGTAGTAGTGCGTTTTCCCCTAGTGTTTTTGGTGCAACTAGTTGTCCCAGTTCACCCTTGTACCTGCCAGAGAGAGATAAGTAAGTAATTATGGCAAATAGTAAGAAATCATTAAGAAATGAACGACAAATAATGAAGGAAAGCAAGAAACAAATGTAAGCTTACTTCCCTTGTTGAAACCCGGAGAGAGAGCACAACGCGGAGCTGCGTCCCCCCTCTAGTGGTCGATTTCACTTGCAATTCGTTTGGCCAAGGAAGGATGGAGATAGCACACAATTACTCAACAATGCATCAGAAATAAGCTAAAGAATCAACACCATAACATTCCATCACCAGGTACACAAGTAGCTCGGAAGAAAATGTCTCTCTATTCACAAATCTCAAGTTTACAAAATGCCAAACAGACCTCCAAATGAGAGAGCTCCTCTCTTAAGTAGAGAAAGGCCCTCAATCAACCCTAATTCCCTCCATAATCAATGGCTGGGATTGACTCTCTCCCAATGCAAATCGATGCTGGAGATGCAAGCTAAAGAGGGGGGGCGAATTGCCCTCTAATGCCCATGTGGAGGATGGGGCCCTTCGTGGGGCCCATAAAATACATATAAAAGGTGGTTGGGGGGTGCCTATGGGCTGTTTTAGCCTCCCATACCACTTAACCATAGTCTCAATACATAAAACTTGCCAAAAATGAAGTTTTGCCAAGTCAAAAACGCCTCTCTATGGGAAAATTCGTCCCATGTGATGAGCTGGGCAAAGTGAGGGCCCCACAACATAAATAGAATGTCCAAACATAGTAAAATTACCTTAGGAGAACCCCTTGTATTAGCCAACCTTTGCATTTACCATTTTCCAAAGTTACCTTTGCCATATTTTGATTTCCATATTAATTTATTGCTGGTTTATATTGCTGAAGATGTAATTTGGGATTTTGACCCACTTGTATTGCTTGGATTGACGAACCGTCTGCTGGAATGCGATCGTAGACCCCAAATATAGTAGACATGGTCACTTGAACGACCCCGATTCATCAATTAGGCACTGTGTGCCCAAAATCCAAGGTTTTTAATTAAAACAGGTCCATGGTGACCCATAATAATTAAAAATCTCATCAATGCTTCAACTTTTTCAAATTCTGACACTTGGAGGCGCATATGGGACCCCAAGACATAATAAATGACCAAAATCGAAATCTTGATCGCAACTTTTTTTTGGGCCCATTTTTGGCATAGTCAACCTGGTTTGACCAAGTCATATATGGTCAAAATGGCAATGGCTGAAAACCTGTAAGCAGCATGAAGTGTCAAGGCTTCCTTATTTATGTTAGTACATTACTTAAAACAATATAATGCCGATATGGTGATAAAAAACAAAATATCTCAATAAATACAGGCCCCCGGTGAGGTGGGCCCACGACCTCCAACAAAGACTCAATGCTATGCACAACTTATAGACTTGACCACTTAGCTAACTTTTGGTGAGGTGGATAAACAAGGTGAAGGATACGAGAAGACGAGGACCAAGACCATGTGACCCCTCGGATAAACAGGGAAAGCGGGACCCATTGAAATAAGCATACCATGATAATACACAGGGAAGGGCGGTGCTTCACAAATGAGTATAGTGCAGGGAAACCACCATTGATCATCTAACATGCACCTTGCAACTCACATCCGTGTCTTCAGAAGACTCCGTGAGGATCTTTTGTAGAGCTGCCATGACTGGGTGTCCGACAAACCGTAACTTGAGACTCTAGGGGACAATTCACATAGCTGTCCCTTACTCCATATCACCTCCTTGCCCCGCAAGACTAGGTGAGGAAATAACCACTACAAATGCTGATACATATGGCTGACCTGTGTCCGCGTGTGTTCAAAAACACATTACTTGGACTTTACATTTGACTTTCATACTTAGCCTTTTTGGCTTACTTTACATTTCTTCATTTCATTATATTTCATGGCCCTTTTTGGGCTACATACATATTTCAAAAGATATAACAAGGTGCTCATATTGCAAAGTAATGGGGGCAAGTGTACGTGCTTCGATGACCAATGGGGAACACCTGGTGAGTCTACCCAATCCTATACTGCATTGCAACATCGGGGGCAACCGACAGGAGCAAATCCCAGGTTTGAGAATGCATCTCACACACTAAAGAGCTGAGGCACAAAAGAGAAGGAATCATGGCATACTCAGAGGTTAATGGGGAAGGGGATCCTCAAGGTCACAAATCAAGGTCCAAGTCGGGAAATATCAACATGAATTAGTCAGATGGATGGAAGGAAGAGACAGGTGGATCCAAGGTTAGCTGCCAAGGGGGACGAAATGACCAAATCTATACTGATAGTGGGGTAGGGACCAGTGTGCATATACATGAGTCTACTAAAATGGGGTGGACTGACATCACTCAGGTTCATACACATCATAATAAACAACCGAGATCACCACATCAAACATCAAATGTCAAGTCCGTGTACTATCATAAATAAACAAGTCTAACAACAACATGTGCAATAAACCATAAAAGTGCTATACCTGCCATACCATATACCTGCTGCCGAAGCTGTCTCTGAAACTGGATCTCTACTGAATCCGGGCAATAAGTGGCAAACCAACAATACTCTGTAGTACTCTCATCAGAATATGGCAAGGAAACTCTCTCAAATGGGATCATGGAAAGATTGGCAAGGAAGGGTGACTCTGTGGCAGCTGCTCTGTAGTATGTCTGGACCAATACAAAACCATCTGCCCCCTTTGATATCTTTGCTATGGGCAATCTGAACACAATGCATGCCCCCTCTGAAGGCATCTGATCTTTGATCTGGAAAAAAAAAGTAGTATGGTCCCCGACGAGACAATCTGCAGCATGGTAGCTCCGGCTAACATGGATGTGATAATAACACCAGATTCTTTGACATCTTGATACAAATCTGATTATCGCAAAGAATATCAGTCACATCTATTTCTGCGTCAAAGAATCTTGTCAACATCTTGTGAATCCAGACTGATTCACTATAAGCTGAGCATGCTGCAACGTATTTAGCTTCTGCTGTACTGAAAGAAACACATGGTTTCTTTCTATTGAGCCATGAGATCATACCTGATCCCAAACTAAAACAACATCCTGAAGTGCTTTTTCTGTTTTCGACACTTCCATCCCAATCTGAGTCTGTATACCCGTACAATCTGAACTCACTATCTGATGCATATCTGAGTCCATAGTCCAACGTACATTTTAGGTACCTCATCACATGTTTTGCTGCAATCAGGAGAACATGTCTAGGCTCTACCATATACTGGCTCAAGGTGTTCACAGCAAAACATATATCTGGTCTAGTGTTGGTTAAATACATTAATGATCCAATAATCCGTTTGTACATCGTAACATCTACTGTCTCTGATGAAGCATCATTCAAGAGCTTCAAGTTTGTCCCCATTGGAGTAGTCATGGCCTTACAGTCTAACATCCCAAATCTCTTTAGGATCTCAACAATATATTTTCTTGATTTAGGAAAATCTCATCTGGAAACTGCCAAGGTCCCAAGGTATTTCATCTCAAATTCTGCAACAAGCCTGTTTTTACATTCAATGATGGGCTTGTCTTCTCCTGTCAAAAATAGATCATCCACATATAATAACAATATAATAGGTTCATGATCTATGACCTTATAATAAAGGTTGGAATCTGCTTTACTCTTCGTAAATCCCAAGCTCATTAGGAAACCATCAATTCTTCCATACCATGGTCTTGGTGCTTCCTTCAACCCATATAATGCTTTCTTTAGTTTACATACATGTGTTTTTCTGTCATCCGTTTCAAATCCTTCTGGTTGCTCGATGTATACTTCCTCTTCTATCTTTCCGTTCAGGAAAGCTGTCTTTACATCCATCTGATGTAACTTCGATTTCATCTTAGCTGCCAAGGCAAGGATGGTTCTAATTGAAGTATATCTAGCCACAAGAGCAAAAGTCTTCTCATAATCAATTCTTTCTTTTTGAGAGAACCCCCGAGCTACGAATCTTGCCTTGTACTTTTCAATGCTTCCATTTGCTCAATGTTTTGTTTTGAAAATCCATTTTGACGATACTACTGACTTGTCCTTTGGTCTTGGTACCACATCCCAAACATCATTCTTTATGATGGATTCGTACTCTTCAATCATAGCATCCAACCATTCCTTCTTCTTCGTCGCTTCTTCGAAACATGTGGGTTCTTCTTCAATAAGGTTACACATCAAGGCTACATAACTAGAGTATGGCCTTGGTCTCTTGCTTTCTCTACTTGTTCTTCTGGGGCACCATATCTTCCTGCATCTTTGATTATTTCTCGTGCCCAAGCTGGTTTTCTATTCTGTGGATTTATCTCATGAGTTGGTTCCTCAGGTCTTTGAGGTTTTGTCATATCATGATCCTCTGGTATATGCTCTTCTTCAATATTTCTATTTGGTGCATTGTTAGTTTTTGTTACTCTAGTAGCTTCATGCTCCACTTCATCCTCATGAGTCTTCTTAGACTTGTTGAAAGCTATATCTTCATCAAATGTAATATCTCTGCTAAGTTCAATCTGGCGGTATCTTGGGATGTAGATATGGTAAGCCTTTGATTGGTCACTGTAACCCACAAATATCCCCTTCCTTCCTAAAGGTTCCAACATTGATCTCTTCTCTGTTGGAATGTGTATGAATATTGGACACCCAAATATCTTTAGATGGCTGACTTCAGGCTTGTCACCGATAAACAACTCTTCTGGAGTCTTGTTGCCAAGAGCACTATGGGAGATTCTATTATGCACATAAACTGCGTTTCTAGCTGCTTCAAGCCATAGATGCACGGGTAGGTCTTGATCATGGATCATGGCCTTCACTGCTTCCATGATAGATCTATTCTTCCTTTCAGCTACACCATTTTGTTGTGGATTATAGGGGATGGTAAGCTCCCTTTCAATCCCTGCTTGTTTACAGAATTCTTTGAAATCACCTAAAGTGTATTCTCCTCCATTATCTGACCTTAATATCTTGATCTTCTTTTCAGAGAGGTTTTCCACAAGAGCCTTAAACTCTTTTCACTTTTCAAATACTTCACTTTTATTCTTTAAGAAATAAATCCATGTTTTGCAGGAATAATCATCAATAAAAGAAACATAGTAAACATACCTGCATAATGAATTAGATGACATTGGTCCACAAATGTCGGAGTGGACAATGTCTAATATGCCTTTTGCTTTGCTATCACTGCTTGGAAATGGGTTCTTGGTACTTTTTCCTTGTGCACATCCTTTGCACACTCCTTCATGATCAACCTGGATTTCTGGTAATCCAATCACCACTTTACTCACTATTGGTGATGCTTTGTAGTATACATGAGCTAGTCTTCTATGCCATAATTGACGAGGACTCATGGCACTAGTCATTAGTGCTGAATCTGCATGTCCCTTGAGTTTATAGAGTCCTTCTTCTTCAACTCCAATAACAACTGCATCATTTATTGTCTTCCCTTATGGCCACATAAGAACTTCACCATCTACAAATGCAACTCTAAGACCTTTCTTATCTAATGCTGAGATAGAAAGAAGGTTCTTTTTCAAACCTGGAACATATAGGACTTCCTTCATCTTCATGGACTTTCCAGAGTCCAACTTGTCAGAAGCCTCTCCCATTCCTTTGATAGGATATTGGTAATCATCTCCAAGCTTTACTTTGTGTGGAGAGTCTTTGTATCCTGTCATGTGTTTGGAAGCTCCACTGTGTACTAACCAAGTGTCACTTCCATGAGATACTGAACCAGTGAGAGCTGAAATTAGAACATATTCTTCACTGGAATCTTCGTCTTCTCTGGTCTTGATTTCATCATCATGTTCATCGTCCTTAGCTACATGGGCATGAAATCTTCTCTTTTGCTTCTTGAATTGTTCAGTTCTGAGAGGACAATTTCTTCCAATGTGTCCCATCTTGCGACAAGAGAAACATTCAAAGGAGGAGAAGTCTCTCTTGACCCTTTTGTTCCTTTGAGATCTTTGAGATCTTCTAGGAGAGTGGTCATGAAGATGTACATCATTCTTTCTTTTGTTTCTTCCCTTGGCATGGGTTGCCAAAGCTTCATCTTCATTATCATTTAGTTTCTCTTCTCTTACTGCTATCCTTTCTTCTTCTTGTACACACTCTTCCCATAGTTGTCGGAACTTGATCAATCTCTTCCTAGTGCATATGCCACGAACGAAAGGTTCCCAATATCTTGGAAGACCATTCAAGGTGGTCATCACAACTTCTACTTCTTCTATCATGTCTCCAATAGCTTCTAATTGTTCTTTGATCTGAGATACTCTAGTGAAATATGACTGCATAGTCTCTGACTTCTGAACCTTCACACCCTTGAGTTGATTTCTCAAGGTCATCTTCCTATTAATGTTCTTTCCTTCAAACAGACTAGTCAAAGCATCAAACATTTCTTTTGGAGACTTCTTTGAGGACACTTGAGGAATCAAGTGATCTTTGATAGAGTCAACTATGATCCTCTTAGGCTTGATCATATTCTTTTTGTGTCTTGCTTTGGCCTCATCTCCTTTTGGTTCTGCAACTTCTTCCTTTACAAAGCCTTCTAGGTCATGTTCTTCAAGAATGAGCATAACTCTATATTTCCATGCCCTGAAGTTCTCGGCTCCTTCAAGCTTCTCATCAAGCTTGGTAGTGCTTATCATTTTGATAATATGAGAGCCTCAAATGGAAATAGAATGGAGATAGTACTTACCGGTAAAGTTGTCCTTTTGAAAAACTGCTTCTACCTCGACTTAGGGTTTGACAGGGAAACCCAATTTACCAACTTTAGGATGTTGGAAAACTAACTGGAGGAAAAGATGCGCCTCCTCAAGGCGAGTTGAGCAATGTACTCTTTCCCCCAAATCTATGAGCAGATCTTTCAAAAACTTGATGCCCTAGTTCTCCGGGCTGTAGTGCTGGACCCAGAAATGAAAGTTCTCGGAATTGAATTCTGCTTCGACAGAAAGATGCGCCCTAGTGAGGCGAGTTAGATGCGCCCTCTTTTTCAGCCGATTTGTGGAGAGAGAGCTCCCGGAACAAGAAACCCTACTTTATGCAGATGTAGTAGCTGTACAATGTTTTCTTTCAGGGCCGCTCTGATACCATGTTAAGATTTTACTTGTTTAGCATAATAACATTAAACAATATAACCACTAAAAGAAAGACAAGCACAACTATCAGAAAGTACACAAAATTTTTCGCGAGGAAACTGAAGAAAATTGACTTAAAAAATGAAATGGCTCATTTACACATTCTGTCAAACACTTTTAGAATCTACAGTTTTAACTTTAAAATTTCTGAAAGTAAAACCACACTTCTAAAATGTACTCTAAAATACTGCCAAATACTGAAAGAATCTTTAAGCAAATGAACACAATTATTTTTGGTCAAAGACCGAGCAAAACCCTACAACTTGGGGAAAACCCTAAGAAAGATTTTTCATTAAGAAGAGTACTGAAAATTCAATTTACAGAATTTTTCTTTCAACCCTCATTGGCAAAATTTCATAAACAAAAAACTAACCTAGAAATTTCAGTCAACCTCGAAAACTGTGTTGACCTCGAAAACTTTGCCAAACTCTGCTGTACGGATTGCTACAGTTTTGCCTCGATTTCTGGGCCCACATGTGTCTGCCTTTACTGTTGTACGAACTGCATTTAATGCACAACAATTTTTCTTGGGATTCGAGCCAGTTATCTAGGGATCCGAGTCCACATGTGATGCTGTCATTAATGCTACTCTACGACTGTTGTAGACTGTGTGCTTCTCCTTGGGAAACGTGTTGCTTCTCTACCTTGGAAATTGTGCCAATCTTTGCTTGGAAAACTCTTCTTGGTCTTTAATCTCTCTTCTCCTCTCTTTGATGGTGAGAGTTTCATTTGTCCCTCTCACTTTGTTTTATACTTGTCTTTTGTAACTAACTCCATCAACTACCTAATCTAGGGTTGAGATTTAATTAAAAAATCAAGGGTTCACATTTAATTCATTTTTAATAATTAAAAACATTAATTATTAAATACATCACTTAAATGTGACCCACTTTTCTAAAGTTATAAAATCACTTTCACTTTATTTATATAAACGTCACTTTGTTACATAAATACATAAAGGACAAACTTTTCTGGTCCTCCTCATCACACCCACACCAAAAATATGGGAGGACCTCAGAGCTAAATTTTCAACAGAAACCACAAGGGAGAAAACCTCGGCAAAACTTCCTCAATATAGAATTCACCAAGTACAAGATAAAACCCCAAGACAAAACAACTTCTCTCCTTCTCCAACGAATTGCTCTCTCTCTCTCTCCTCTGCGAAATATTTGTGAGTGAATGGAATGATTCAAATGAGCAAGTCAACCTCTTATTTATATTCTTCCGTTGAGGTGACTTTTCCCCAACAAGGCCGACTTGACCTAACTGACTGGGTCGACTTGTTAAGTACATAATAAAGTATTCTTTTTGGATTCTTCTAGGCCGACACAAGACCTAGGGTTTACATTGACTCTTTCAATGACTCTTACATTATCAATTACATCAATGACATCTCCCGAAGGAGGAATAACAATAATACAATAGACAAGTACATTTAGAATATTTTCCGTAGTTACATTTCTTTAACACTATAACCTTCTGTAGCAGCTTGAGGAGGCAAGTAGAAATATACAGTTCGCCCTTGCTCAGTGTATATGAAGCACAATGAAGTGCGTGTACCAACTGTCAATTTCCCATTGAGATAAATAAGTCAGACACTAGTGAATCGAAACCCCTGATAGTAGATGATGGCAGAGATGAAGACTATTCCTCCACGGTGCCCCCTTCTCCTCCACAGCCAAGGATCTCACTGTTGACCACAAATATGCAGATGCAGACTCTCTGCGACGATTGGCAAATGGCCATGGGATGCACTCTCCTTGTGTTAAATTTTAGGGCAGTTGTAGTTGATGGTCTCTCCTAGGGTGCACCCTTCCATGATAAAGAAGATCTGAGATATATCTTGTCCAATCTCTGGTATAAACTAAACAATCTTCCTCTGAGATGAAGCACAATGGTAGATTTGGATGATCTACCCTCTGAATTGACTAGGCAAGATAGATTTCACGGTCGAAACCAATGTTGTTGTCTAGGGTAGTGTGCCCTAAACCCTGAATGGCTCTCAGAGCTCTTAACATGAATCTCAATGATCAATAATAACAATAGATACCGAGTAACTCACTTTTTTGTTCTTTTATCATGATGAGATTGCATGCCCTGACTTGCTTTTAGAGGGTTCACTCTCTCATTTCCAACTATTTCTTTTGCATCTCAACCATCCAAATCAATAAATAACTCAACAAGTATGTCTTATTCACGATCCAACTCAACATTTGATGCCTTTTTTTAGCATTTTGGGTCCCATGTTGTGTCCATTTAGACAAGTGCACCCCACACCAAGAGGGGAGATTTCCAACATGTAAAATTGAACGTAATATGATTTTATCTAAGACATTGATGTAAAGGGTGAGACTCAAATGAAGATCTCAACCCTCTAGCTCTCTAGAGTTAGAGATTTTGCTCTCTCTTCTTCTTTAAAAGAGGTTGAGCCAGTCATTTGGAGAGGGAGGAGGTTGTTTTGCAGCAATACGCGAGTTCTGAGTTCTGAATTTTTCTACTGTAATTTTGGTGTCGTGTGTGGATGGATTTTGGCTCTTACCTTCATCTCTTGATGTGTGTATGAGATTGGATCTCCCTTGAGGTAATATTATTTCAATTTGGTGATGCATGAATCAAAATCTACAATTGTGGAAATTGCTTTGGGGGTTTTGGTGGGAAATTATACAGAAACATTTTACTGCATTTACCTTTTCCTTTTTGGGTTATGTTTCTTTCCATTCATACATCTTTCTTCTAACTTGTTTGCTATCCTTGTTGCAGGATTTGGGACTTTAATTTTGATTTCCGACTTCTAGTACTTGTCCAGTATGCAGGTTGGAGGGTGTTGGTATCCATGGGGGTGCTCCAGGGAATTCAAAGTTGTTGATTGTTTAAGAGCTTCTCCAACTTCAAATCTCATCTTCACTTTAGTGTGCTAGGAGGGGTGAATTGGCTCCTCTACCCAACATCATGGCATCGGTCATGATCTCTTGTACCCTTCTTTCTCCACATCTTTTAAGTTAATTTTCTCAGCTTATTTTAGCAATATGGAAAAATTTTCATTTGCTGAGTTAAACATGTTTCATTCTAGGCATGCACAAATGTGAAATAAATCACACTAGAACCCTAGGATAAGGCATTGGAAGAAGATTACTTGCATAGCATATAACTCAGTAGTGTTTATTTTTACTTAGTTTAGATTTTTTGCTTTTAAATCAGGCTGTATTTAAAACTAACAAGCTGTTTGAAGTGTTGAGCTATAGTTTGACTTATAGCAACACCCCTAATGCACTTACTGTGAAATTCTAAGTCACAACAGATCTAAAGAGCCGAGGATACCTCACAAAGAAAGAATGAGCAGAAAATTTGAATAGGAGTGAAAACTGCAGTAAAAAAGAGCAGAAGAATAATAATGCAGCATAACGCAGATAGGAGCAGAATAATATCACATGTTCCAGTAATCAGTAGAATAAACAATGATGTTACAATGGAGAGAATTTGAACCTTGGTTGGTCTATCATAGGGATTATCACCACTGGAGTGCTCCAGAAGACTCAAAGTCAACTGAACTGAACCTACACTCAGCTAACTGTAGTCACGATCAGTTAACTGCCTAAGGGGGGCGCAATAGTGAGTCTGTTACGCATGACAGTCAGAAAAGGGCGCATGAGGCCACAATCAGTGGCATCTAGAGATCTAACTCCCCACAAGAGTCAGATAACTCAGGTGGACTTGACTGGAACGCTTAATTGGTTCCTATAAAATAGGGAACTGACTGAAGTGGTCCTAAAATGATGCATGTAGGGCTCAAAAGGTGGTAGCTGGATCCTGGATGACATCTGCACACCACTAGGGGGCAAATGACATCATCAACAACTAGGAAAATTAAATAATGCTAGGTAGGACAAGGGTGGAGTATTGAAATATCCTAAAGGTCCCCCTTAATCCATACTTTGCATCCTGGGCCCTGGTTACTAAGACCAAAGGTCACCCATACAATCAGATAAGTGATAAAAAATAAAGAACTGTCCATGAACCAAGGAAATAGGGAAAAAACTCATGGGAAAAATATCCCCCCTCAAAAAGAACAACAGTAGGGAACTCAAAGAACTTTCATGCTAAGCAGAGAAGGAAAAAACGTTCCTCAATGAAATCCTTTGCAAAAATATTGGCAAGCTGCTCCTCTATAGTGCAGGTGCTAGATCTGGATCTGCTCCTCTGATGTTCCTCCCATTGTGTGGAAGTTGTATTTGCCAAAACAAGTCTTTCAAGAACCCTTCTTGCTACTGGAGCGAATGGCTCATTGTGGTACAAATCATGAACCTTTGAGTACCTCTTGTCAGACAACCGAGATTTGTACTTGGTTGTATATCCCCCATGGCAAGTCTCCTCAAGAGTTTGTGGATCAAACCCCACCATCATGTAGCACCTCTCTGAGAGAAGTGGATGTGCATGACATAGTGCAAGTTTTGCATGATACTGAGATTTGGTGGTTCTATGGTTAGATGGATCCCCAACTGTGTTCCCAGTAGCTACAAGGACTTTGTGAGCCCGTATTGGCCTTGGCCATGGATTGGGAGCATGTGTTGGATCTGGATTTGAATCTGAATCTCCTTGAGCTTTATTCTCAACATCAAGATCTTGATCCTCATTTTCATTAGAAGAGGTATCACTCTGATATTCATCAGATTTCGATGGGGTAGGCAGAGAGTATGGAAAAAAATGTGAGAATTCATATGCCTTGGAGGCATGGTTTACAAACCCTTTCGCTATAATATTCCCAGTAGAGATTTTTGCAATCTCAACTGTGTCAGGACCAAAGACCACTTTCTTCGGTGAACTTGTGTGAGTCATCTGATATACAAACAACAAATTTGCTGACAAAGAAGGCACACATAGAACATTTTTGAACTTACCATTCTCCATATGTACTGTGCCCTTCCCTTCAACAGATATTTGAGAGTTGTCTCCCATGTGAATAATTAGACCATCTTTGGGATCTAAAGAAGAAAATGATTCTCTGGAGGCAACCATGTGGTTGGAGGCTCCTGAATCTATGAGGAGGGCTTGTGATTTTGAAAATACAGCCTTCAGTGCATGGCATCTCTCATGACCATCAGACTCACTTCCAGAATTAGTCTCTCTTGCACCTTTCGGGAGGGCAATGTTGTGCTGTTCAAGAAGCTTGATGAATTGATCTATCTTCTTCTGCATGCAAGGTCTCTCTGGGTGGTTTCCTTTCTTGCAATAGGGACACTTGGATTTCTCAAATCCCTTTTGTTTGTCCTTCCCAAAGCTGGAGGCTTCGTCTGATGGACTTGACTTGGCATTCGGTGTGGGTTCAGATGGCCTCTTATCCTTGCCCTTGTGCTTCCCCTTCCCATTCGCACTTTTTGCTTCTCCAACCATAAGAGCTTGATCTTTGGAGGCCTGCAAGGCGCCCATCTGTATTAGCTTATCTTGTTCTTGGATGAGAGATTCAGTGAAAACATCTAAGGAGGTCATCTTCCAACCAGGGATTGACATTCGCCCATAATGGAAGGTAGAGACAAAGATAGAGAACTCATGACCTAGCTTGCTCAGAATGTATATCACCAGCTGATCATCCTTCTTCTCAATGGCACACTACTTGCATTGCATATCCATAGATTTGAATTTTGAAAAGAACTGCTTAATGGTCTCGAAACTGCTCGATTGAAGAGTAATGAACTCATTTTCTAGAATATGGCCTCTTAGGTCATCTTGTTTGCCGAAGAGGGTCTCTAACTTCAACCATAACTCTCTTGGAGTCTTCAATCCTTCGATGTAGAAGAGTAGGTCTCTGGAAATATGAATACAGATGAAACCAAATGCTTCATCCAATCTATTCAGATACTTGGTTTTCTCCACAGTTGATGTTGGTTCGAGATCCTTCCCCATTGTCACCATATACAGTGATTTGTTTCGCTATACCATCTGCATATCAACCCTCCAATCAAGATAATTGAAGGGTGTCAGGATCCTGAGAGAGAGAGGAGAATTCAAATTGTCCATTACAACTGCTGGAGCGAATACAAGGTGAAACTGCTGCTACTGCATAAAAACTGTTGCAACTGCAGAAAACTGCTATAACTAACGCAACTGCAGAAAACTTCTATAACTGCTACAACTGCAGAAAACTGTTGTAATTGCTGCTGCAGTAAAAAACTTTGAATAACCTACAAAAAACTCTCAATAAGGAGGTAGACTACTACTGAGCATTGCTTTAGGACAGTAGGCACTTTTATCTGGATCCTTCACACCTGGCTAGACCTCATTGGATTTCTCCAATGAATTCAATGCAAATGGCACTAGGATTTGCTGTGGAAATCCAGAGGCTTTTGGTGCACTATTGAAAGCAACTGCTCAACCTATTCGCTCTATGGCTCTGATACCATGTGAAATTCTAAGTCACAACAGATCTAAAGAGCTAAAGATACCTCACAAAGAAAGAACGAGCAGAAAATTTGAATCAGAGTGAAAACTGCAATAAAAAAGAGCATACGAATAATAATGTAGCAGAACTCAGATAGGAGCAGAATAATATCGCATGTTCCAATAATTAGTATAATAAACAATGATGTTACAATGGAGAGAATTCAAATCATGCAGGAGAATTCGAACCTCAGTTGGTTTAGCATAGTGATTATTACCACTGGAGTGCTCCGAAAGACTCAAAGTCAATTGAACTGAACCTACACTCAGCTAACTGAAGTCACGACCAATTAACTGACTAAGGAGGGCGCAATAGTGAGTTTGCTATGCATGCCAGTTAGGAAAGGGTGCATGAGGCCACAATCAGTGGCATCCAGAGCTCTAACCCCCCACAAGAGTCAGATAACTCAGGTGGATTGCATTGGAACACTCACGCCTAGCTATGCAAGTGTACAGCCTGTCCTTATAATATAGAAAAAGATAAATAACCTCATTTTATCAATTAGGGATTTCACCTGGGTGGGCTAGTTGTGAATTTTTTATAGAAATAGGGCTTAAGTGCGCGGAAAGCATTAATCGAGAAAGGGCACTCGACTGGGTTACGCATAAATCTAAACGTGTATATGAACGAGCTATACTAAATCATTGGTAATGTCGAGGAATGAAATGAAACACATAGATAGATTGAAAAGCCTCACCCGCTCTTTGTAGGGTCATTGAATCCATTGATTTATTCTCCTAAATTATTACTTACCTGTGCATATTCAAAAAAGAAGTAGGTTCCTATAAAATAGGGGACTGACTGAAGTGGTACTAAAATGATGCATGCAGGGCTCAGAAGGTGGTAGATGGATCCTGTATGACATTTGCACACCACTAGGGGGCAAATGACATCATCAACAGCTAGGAAAAATAAATAATTTTGGGTAGGACAAGGATGGAGTATTGAAATATCCTAAAACTTACAACCTTCAGACCTAAGCATTACATTTAATAATAATCGAAATATGAAATTAAATGAATGTTGGTAACCATTTACACTCAACACTTAAGACTCTTAGTGACATATATTCTTAAACTCCTAGGCACACATAACTTAACTGTCCTCGGACCTTTGGTTATCACCGTTTAAACCCTTGAGATAAGCATCCAACCTTTTGGGGCCTAGTCATTTCATTGTCACTATCCTTTGGAGATTTGTTTGTAGTTTATATCCAAATCTTATCTAGTTACTCATTTTGCTAAATGGTTATTTCAATCCTTAAAAATCGAACGCCTTAGCATTCCCCACGGTGTCCCACATTTTGAACCCTTTGTTAATTCTAGAGGCACACTGTTTTCCTAGAAATCGGCTGAGAAAGTATTGTTGGAAAGATGGTCCTTATTGGAAATTACCCGGAAAAACTTGATTGGGGTCACCTCACATGGTTAGTCCAAGTCTGCTTCGGTGGGCTTGGGAAACCTAAAGAGAGAGGAGTTTACTCGTGTGACACTTAGAGGTATTGTCCTGAGGTTTCGCCTGTTTAGTAGTCGATTTGTCCTTGCAATCTTAAGGTTGTTAGGTTGTGCAACAACATTGTCTATTGGTCATTTTTTCACGGAGATTGGGTAGGCTATATTATATGCTAACTATCCATCTTTTATATTTATACAAATATATGAAGTTGTGGTTATAGGGCGATAGTGAGACTAGTGCTCAACACGATGCATGTGTTTATTTTATAGTACTTTGCGTGGTTACTGTTATCACCTAAACTGTAGTTACCCCTATGGATGGATCCAGTCATGGATGGCAATAGGGAAGGGAAACTCAAAAGGTGCAACCACGATCACCTCGACCTCCAGTATATGGTTGTCACACCAGTCGAGACAACTTTCACTTTATGTTATCTAGCCCAGATAACAAAGGGGGATACCCGATCTACTCCCGACAGGAGAGATCAAAACCAAGACACCAAATCAGGGTATTTCTAAGTGAAGTTAGGTGTATGGTTTATCCTAGACCTTAGGATGAAGTCACAAGCCAAGTGAGGGGTTCAATAGGTATAGCTTTGGTTCATAGTTGATGTGAGAGTGACTTACAATAATTAAAGATAAGGTCCAGGATGAGAGTACTAGTTCAATGTTGGAAGATCCACTGCCTTGGGAACCGTGTCCAATGCAGGGTAGTTTAGGGGTTGAATTGGGGCTAACTAGTACACATGACAAGTTTGACCATGATACATGATGGCATCAAAGGTTTGGTTCACCACACTAAGGTCAAACCACAAGTTAATCCAACAATCTAGGAAAGTCGAATTTACTTGGAGAGTAACCAGTGCCTTGGGAATTGGGATAATGGAGTCAAAGTAGGGTTGACTTGTGGTTGAGGACTCCTATAGCATGAGACAAGTGGGCAATAAAAGTCTTGATGGATAAGTAGGTCTAGATCTAGGTTTAACCCAAGTGGACCACAATCCCTTAAAACAAGGAATGCTATCCCCAAGGCAAAATCTGACAAAGTGACACACTAGACCTAGGTTTTGAATTATTCCCGTTCCAAATCCGCAAGAATCTCAAGTACCCACGTCCTAGAAGTGAGTTAACTCACTTCTCCAAGGTGGTGCGACTTTACCCAAGGAGGCCTAAAAGATGGGTTAGGTGGGTCAAGACAAGTCCGATGGCATCCAAACTTTAGATCCGGGTAGGTTGGTCAAGTAGGAGTGTGGATCTATAATTTCGTGGCAATCCGACGGCTAGATCTTACTAGATCTGAGTTTGAATGCACCAAGTGGTCCAAAATGGGGATTAAATCCCTTGAAATGTGGAATGGGGCCCACAAGGTGAAAATCAGAAAAGTAACAATCTGGGGGTAGGTTATTTGATGTGTAGATTATGGATCAAGCGGGATCTCAACTACCCACCACCTAGATCTAGGTCAACTCACAACCACTAGGAAGTGCGCCTTGCTTGGGAGAAGCTAAGTTGGCTTGGGAAGGGGGTCAAACGGAAGCCAATCCTCACCAAACTATAGATCCGGGATGCCGTGGATGCTATAGAGGTGGGTTTTCAAAATTATGCCCAACAACCCACTAGATCTAAGTAGATCTGAGAAAATGTAAAACTAGGGTTTTGAAATATTTAGGGTTTTAACAATTTATGAGCTATGTCAATGGATTGGATCAAGGTAAGAGAAACAAACCTGTGGATCTTACCCGGGTAACCTTGTAGATGCCTTGATGATGATGATCTATGCAAACCCGATCAATTTGAGAAGCTTTGAGGTAGTTTTCTATGCAAGTCGATTTGGTCCAAGAAGCCAATGCGCCCTCTCTCTTGCAGAACAAACGTCAACAATATCAGATTTGATGCATCAAGAGATAAGACTAATGCCACAAGAGAAGTAACAGAAAGATAGCATAGATCACAATGAAGCTAATGATAACTCCCTGATACAAGCGAATGCCAAGAAAGTCGATTTGAAGAAGCCTTGCAAAATCGCCCTTGTTGAAGTCGCCCTCCTGTAGACATACAATGATTTCCAAAAAAGATAGATCTTACCACAATTTCCAAATGCTAGGTTGCAATAGACTTTCCAATCACCATCTAAGAACACCAGATGCAAAGGAGACCACAAGAATTTCCACAAGAATATTTTTCTATACCAATAATCCAAGAGCCAAAGACCCCTTACAATGAGAAGCTCTCTCCTTTAAATAGGAAGGAGAGGCATCAAAACCCTAACCACTTTTTGAATGAGTGGCTAAGATTAAAAGATACAAATGTCTAATCAATGGTTGAGATGAGCTCAACAATAAAATACATGGATCACAAATAAAATATTATGTTAGTGGACAAAATCGCTCTAGAAGAGGGGAATCCCACCAAATCATGATGACAAAATATAATAAGAGGCTTATGGTGGGTCCAAGGGGTAATTTTATCCCTCCTTGGTCAATCCCCATAGCACAATAATTAATAAATAATCATCAATGTACCAAATCATGCCACCATAGTCAAATCGTAGGCCTCAAAAAGACCTCAGAAATCCACAGAAAGTGCCATAAGTGATGGATGCGGGGCTCGATGAAGCTGAAACTGCTGGAGAAGGTGTGGAGGACCCCGATCTATCATCACTGATCATCCCATGCCGTAAAATTGCCTCAGTAGCCCAAATCGATTTCCTCAATAGCCATTTCTACCAATCCTGAAATGCCTCGGGAAGCGTGAAACTGCCCCAAACTGCCTCCTGGAGTGCCCGCGCTGTCAAGGTGAGGGCACCAGTGTGTCCGGGAGGGGGGTAATATGGTAAAAACAAGTGGCTGGACCACCCCCTCCAAGCACAACGCCCTAGGTCAACCGGATAAAAATCACATCTGCTCCGACAAGGCCTCCGACAGACCAAAACTGCACTGGGACAGCTTACTGAGGCTCAATCATCACTGTAAGTGCACGGAACTGAAAACAAACTGTCTCATTGGACTGAGAAGGTCCAAATCCATCCAAGATGTGTACTCATACACCATATGAGTCTCTGCATGATCAAAATATATATCCAATATACTGGAACAGGGCCAATAATAATAATCTATAAATGATCAAATAATGCTGTAAACCAAGAATCATCATCATAACCCTGTAGCTGCTGCATAGAATCATCATGTATGTATACATAGACCATATATCATCTATCCATGTCATCATAAGGTCCAACCATCTCATGTCCTCTGGTTGACCATGGTCAGACTAGGCCTAACCAAGTCAACATGACCCAATATAACTCAGACCATCATCATAAGCTGCTGCAAAGTGTCCAAGGTTAATGCATGCTTTACAACTTATTCTAATAACAATTATAGCACAAAGTAATCATTACTGGCGATCTAAATCCAAATATATAATGTCATAAATTATTATTATTACTCAGACTCGACTTTCAAGATCATACTCACTTCATAGCTGTGATCAATTTGCTAGTGAAGGGTGAAGGCTAAAATAACTAGCTGGGCTAAGGGATGACTTGACTGACTTAACTTTGTGACACTTTGGCAAAGGGAAAGGGAATATACACCATAGTATATACTGAATGAGCAATAACACAGGGAAAGGCGGTGTCTCACAAATGGATGAGTTGTTCAAAGAGGTTTTATTCACCTTCACAAATGCGCACAATCCATAATACAAATAAGGCCAGCAATTGTTTAGATATAGCATTTAAGTTCCATTGCTTTTGGGGCCTGAAGTTTCCATAGCCTTGATCTATTTGTGTTTATAAACACATTGCATAGATTTACATTTATTTTAGGCTTTCTGCTGCAGGTGTGTTTTTAAGGCACTTGTTTACCTGAGCACTTCTAGGTGTGTCATGGACAGCTTGTTTACCTAGGTATTTATTTTTCCAAAAGATATAACATTTTATTTTCATAGCCATTTTCATTTGGCATGCCTTTCATTCATGTGTGTTTAGAAACACATTGCATGAATGGGTTTTTCATACAAGATATAGTATTTCATTTTTCCATATTTTGTATTCATGGCAGCACTAAAAGTTTCAGGTTTAGCCAACACAACTTTAGTGACTAGGGGGAATTCACAAGGAACTCCAACTCACCATAGGTAAGTTTTGTCACCAACTCAGAGCCGAGACACAATAAACAGGGAAGCTCATCCAATACAGAGGCTACAGCGGGGAAAAGATCCTCCATGTCACTAGTCAAGTAGTAAGTCAGGGTGATAAACTAAAAGGTAGTCAATGGATGGATGAAGACAATGAATAATGGAGCCGACACTAGCAAGCCAAGGTATGGTTGAATGATCACCTCTATTCTCCCTAAGGAGGGTAAAACCAATGAGTATGAATAGTGAACTTCTAAGTCTGAGTAGGGACAATATAGTATATATATAATAGATCAACCAGGTCCATATATCTATATGACGCCAGATCATGACACTAAGTGCTAAGACATGCTATAAGAATAAATATAAAAGCAATATAACCATGACACAATGATACCTGCTGAGTCATATACCTGAATGCTCATCAATCTGTACCATCATCTGTCCTCTGAAACTGCTGCTGTAACCCTGGGCACTACTGACTGCTCTGTACCAATGGTATAATGGCTACATCGGTCATCTCTCTGAGTGTCCTGAGACTCAGTCATGGCATGGGGAATACAACTGCTGTCCACAATCTGATAGTGATTCAATATAGATGCTCATCTCAGCATCTCAAATGTAGGGGAACTGGCTGAACAGTGTACTGGCATCAGAAAAATAATGTATGGTAGCCTGGCTACTATATATGTGATAACAGTTACAACAATGATGCCTTTAATAAATGCAATTGTAATATTGGACTAAGGCTTTAGTTTCTACCTTTGGACTCATGCAATTGAAATTTGAATGTCTATGTGACTCCATTGTATTATGGATGAATCAAGCATTGGAAAGTTTTGAAGAGTATTGTTTATTGGAATATTGTTTTGATAAATAATGTTTTCAATCTTTGTTTAATCCCTCAAAGATAGAAAACCCATCTCTTAATACCATACATGTGCGAATTGCTAGAATAAATATTCTATTAAAGGATTTCTTTAGATGAACGTTACTTCTCAAACGCTCACCTACAATGTTAAAGTACAAACTTAGAAGGTGAAGACCTAAGAGCAACCTATAGAGGTTATCAACTGTCACCTTGATAATCCTCTCTCACTCTTTAGGTTGGTTCTTTTTCTAATTCAAGGGGGGAAACTTGAAAGGCACAAAGTCTATGATTTGATCAAGGATTTCAAAGAGCTCTTTAGACTTAGTGTAAATTTGGATTAAGGTGGTTTTCAATGATGAATTTTCCATATTTATTTAGATGAAGCAAGTATGCCACTAAACAAGTATTTAAGGGTGGAATTTGGGATCAACCAAATTTGATTTTTTAATGATAAACTTATGCTTTAAATTCCATATTTGATTAATGATAAGCAAGCCTATAAAATGATAAACAACAAGGTTTTCTAGGCTTGTGGGAAGATCTGAAATTTGTGATTTAAATGCTTCTATTTCAGATGTATGGAGTAGTAAAATGAAAAGAATTTTTTTATATAACAAAATGGAAATAATTATTTTATAAGCTTTTTGGTGGTTGGAGGTAGGATTAGTGTGTTATTCTATCCAGAGATCACTACTCCCTCTAGATGCCCTAATATCTCAAGCGATTTGAGTCTTTATAAGTCAGAACTACAATAAAGACTTAACATACAAATACTATAGATCTCTTAACACTTCAATCAATGAAATAAACAACAATCACACAATAACTCAAGATTTACCTTGGAAACCCCAAACGGGGAAAACCAACTTTTTGTGAGGGTTTCTTCTTTCTCGAGCCCAGAGCAAATTAAAAATAGATTTAGTACATACAATTCTTTAGAAATAAATGACCAAACCTTACGGGTTAGAATAACCCGAGATCTGCAGTCGCTGCAACTGTTGCTCTTGGGAAATGTGCTGCCGTACTGTCAGTTTGGATCCGAACCTTTTGAAGATCTGACTCTACCCGTCTCAGGATGTACTATCTCCTCCTATACTCCACTTCCCTGATCTGCTCTGTCTGGAATGGAAGCCTGCTCTGCTCGAAGTAGAATGCACCCCTACAGCTCTGCATGCAGGAGTGCGCCCTCTCCCCAACTGCCGGAAACACGTCCTAGCTCATGTCTCAGCCAATTTGAGCTCTGATCGTCACAAATCTTCTCACAATGAATAAGATCTACTTTGCTGATCTCAACTGCTCTGGCCTCAATCAGGGTTCAAAATGTCTTGTTATCACATATATAGTAGTCGGGCTACCATACATTATTTTTCTCATTCCAGTACACTATTCAGCCAGTTCCCTTACATTTGAGATGCTGAGATGAGCATCTAGATCGGATCACTATCAGATTGTGGACAGCAGTTGTATTCCCCATGCCATGACTGAGTCTCAGGACACTCAGAGAGATGACCGATATAGCCATTATACCATTTGTACAAAGCAGTCAGTAGTGTTCAGAGTTGCAGCAGCAGTTCCAGAGGAGAGGTGATGGTACAGGTTGATGAGCTTTCAGGTATATGACTCAGCAGGTATATCATGGTGTTATGGTTAGATTGCTTTTATACTTATTCTTATAGCATGTCTTAGCACTTAGTATCATGATCTGGCGATCATATAGATATTTGGACTTGGTTGATCTATATATATTATATTGTCCCTACTCAGACTTAGAAGTTCACTATTCATACTCATTGGTATGTACCCTCCTTAGGGAGAATAGAGGTGATCATTCCACCATACCTTGGCTTGCTAGTGTTGGCTCCATCATTGCATTGTCTTCATCCATCCATTGCCTACCTTTTAGTTTATCACCCTGACTTACTACTTGACTAGTGACATGGAAGATTTTTTCCCCGCTGTAGCCTCTGTATTGGATGAGCTTCCCTGTTTACTGTGTCTCAGCTCTGAGTTGGTGACAAAACTTACCTATGGTGAGTTGGAGTTCCTTGTGAATTCCCCCTAGTCACTAAAGTTGTGTTGGCTAAACCTGAAACTTTTAGTGCTGCCATGAATACAAAATCTGGAAAAATGAAATGCTATATCTTGTATGAAAAGCCCATTCATGCAATGAGTTTCTAAACACACATGAATGAGAGGCATGCCAAATGAACATGGCAATGAAAATAAAATGTTATATCTTTTGGAAAATAAATACCTAGGTAAACAAGCTGTCCATGACACACCTAGAAGTGCTCAGGTAAACAAGTGCCTTAAAAACACACCTGCAGCAGAAAGCCTAAAGAAAAAATGTAAATCTATGCAATGTGTTTATAAACACACATAGATCAAGGCTATGGAAACTTCAGGCCCAAAAGCAATAGAACTTAAATGCTATATCTAAACAATTGCTGGCCTTATTTGTATTATGGATTGTGCGCATATGTGAAGGTGAATAAACCCTCTTTAAACAACTCATCCATTTGTGAGACACCGCCATTCCCTGTGTTATTGCTCATTCAGTATATACTATGGTGTATTCCCTTTCCCTTGCCAAAGTGTCACAAAGTCAAGTCAGTCAAGTCATCCCTTAGCCTAGCCAGTTAATTTAGCCTTCACCTTGCACTAGCAAATTGATCACAACTATGAAGTGAGTATGATCCTGAAAGTCTAGTCTGAGTAATAATAATAATTAACGACACTATATATTTGGATTTAGATCGCCAGTTATGATTACTCTGTGTTATAATTGTTATTTGAATAAGTTGTAGAGCATGTATTAACCTTGACACTTTGCAGCAGCCTTGGATGATGGTCTGAGTTATATTTGGTCTTGGTTAGACCCAGTTTGACCATGGAGGATCATGTGACATGAGATGTTAGACCTTATGATGATATGGATAGATGATATATGGTCTATGTATACATACATGATGATTCTGTGCAGCAACTACAGGGTTATGATGATGATTCTTGGGTCACAGCAGTGTTTGGTCATTTACAGATCATTATTATTGGCCTTGTTCCGGTATATTGGATATTTATTTTGATCATGCAGAGACTCATATGGTGTATGAGTACACATCTTGGATGGATTTGGACCTTCTGAGTCCAATGGGACAGTTTGTTTTCAGTTCCGGGCACTTACAGTGATGATTGAGCCTCAGTAGGCTGTCCCAGTGCAGTGTTGGTATGTCGGAGGCCCTGTCGGAGCAGATGTCATTTTTATCCGGTTGACCTAGGGCGCTGATGATGGAGGGGGTGGTCCAGCCACTTGTTTTTACCATATTACCCCCCTCCCGGACACACTGGTGCCCTCACCTTGACAGCGCAGGCACTCCAGGAGGCTGTTTGGGGCAGTTTCACGCTTCCCGAGGCATTTCAGGATTGGTAGAAATGGCTATTGAGGAAATCGATTTGGGCTACTGAGGCAATGTTATGGCATGGGATGATCAGTGATGATAGATCGGGGTCTTCCACACCTTCTCCGACAGTTTCAGCTTCATCGGGGCCCGCATCCATCACTTATGGCACTTTCTGTGGATTTATGAGGTCTTTTGAGGACCACGACTTGACTATGAAGGCACGATTTGGTACATTCATGATTATTTATTGGTTATTGTGCTATGGGGATTGACCAAGGAGGGATAAAATTACCCCTTGGACCCACCATAAGCCTCCTATGATATTATGTCATCATGATTTGGTGGGATTCCCCTCTTCTAGGGCGATTTTGTCCACTTACATTATATTTTATTTGTGATCCATGTATTTTATTGTTGAGCTCATCTCAACCATTGATTAGACATTTGTATCTTTTAATCTTAGCCACTCATTCAAAAAGTGGTTAGGGTTTTGGTGCCTCTCCTTCCTATTTAAAGGAGAGAGCCTCTCATTGTAAAGGGTCTTTGGCTCTTGGATTATTGGTATAGAAAAATATTCTTGTGGAAATTCTTGTGGTCTCCTTTGCATCTGGTGTTCTTAGATGGTGATTGGAAAGTCTATTGCAACCTAGCGTTTGGAAATTGTGGTAAGATCTATCTTTTTTTTGGAAATCATTGTTTGTCTACAGGAGGGCGACTTCAACAAGGGCGATTTTGCAAGGCTTCTTCAAATCGACTTTCTTGGCATTCGCTTGTATCAGGGGGTTATCATTAGCTTCATTGTGATCTATGCTATCTTTCTGTTACTTCTCTTGTGGCATTAGTCTTATCTCTTGATGCATCAAATCTGATATTGTTGACGTTTGTTGTGCAGGAGAGAGGGCGCATTGGCTTCTTGGATCAAATCGACTTGCATAGAAACTACAAGAGGAGTCTAATAACCCATCAAATAATAATAATGACTCTTCCAATTCGAGGAATATAACCTCTCCGTCGGGTGTACAGTGTCAATATAAAATATGCAAGTGAAATACATTTCAAAGTTACAAATACATCAACAGAGGCATGTGTGGTTCCCTGAAAGCTAGGGTGCCTCCCTGACCAACTTAATAGTACCTCTTTTAATGTGTAACAACCTCCCACGTGTGGGGATTCAATCAACCATAAAATCTTCTTCAAGACACCTTTGAAGAATGTGCAATGCTAACTACCTTGGCCAAGCAAATAACTAACAAGAGGCTACACAAGGAGTGTGCCCTAGAGAAATGTGCCAAGGTTGTTGTAACTTGTAACTTCCTTCAACAAATAATAAAGTAATCCCAAAGAAGAGTGTGCCCTAGTGAAATGTGTCAAGTTTGTTGGATCCATGAATAATCATCTTCAAACAAAGTGCAAAAACAATCAAGTAACTTTCAAAACCATGTGCTGTTTTCCCAAAACCATGAGCACTAGAGGAGGGCAACCTTGAGAAGTTTGCAAAGGTGGTTACACTCCTTATCAACAAAAGATAAGACACCTCCAAATGCCAAGTCATTTCAACCCATACAAGGTGTTCTGTGAGCCATCTTGTCAATCAATAAAATAATATTACAATGCCTGCATGTCTCAACATATGTGCCAATAGGGAGGACACTTAATAGAAAACATAGAATATTGTGCAATATCCCCTTTTCAAATGTGAGAACAAGTAAAAGAGCTAGGTTGCTCAAGCACTAGGTCTTCATTTGGTCAAAGCAAGGTCAAACTATACCAAAATCACCCTCAACATGTGTGCTATAGGGGAACACCCAACTAAGAGATATTAAGAATGATATGAAAATGTAATACATGTGTGAAACACACCCATATCTCCTAAGGAGTTTCAACTAGAAGGCTTCAAAACCACATCAAATATGTTATAATCCTGTTGGAGCCATTGAAAAGGGTCAATGTCCAAGGTTCCCTTAGAGTGAGTAATGTCAAACATTTCAAGGTGCAAACTATAGTTAATATTACACCTAAAGTGCTATGGCACTCCACCTCTCACACAATTGAACCTTAGAACCATGGCAAAGCACTCTTTAATCCTAGCATCATACCAATGAGGAAATAACCAGCCTAGATCCATCTAAATTTTGGATCTACCATGCGTCGAGAGGGATCAAATCCCCTTAATGATCATGACCTATTTTGACCTATTTAATTTTAATGATCTATATACCTTTAACTATTTTACATTACTTTACTTTTTAACTTTATTAATGTATATACTTTTAATTATTTAACATTGTTTTCCTTTTTAGTTCTTCTAGATTGTTTTACTTTTTAAATTTTCCTATAAAATATATTTTTGAGTAGTTAAAAGTTAAAACACATGTTTTAAACTCATCCCAATCTACCACGTTAAATAAAACTTTAACTATTTCATATTGTTTTACTTTTTAATTTTTCTTGATTGGTTTACTTCTATTTTTTTTACAATATTTACTTTTTTATTTTTTTACATTTTTTTACTTGTTACTTTTTTCTATTCTTTAAATGTAATTATTAAAATTTATGTCAACTCAATTATTATTATGCAAGAACGTTATGTTACATAGTATGCAACGTGACAACATCTCTTGCATAGTGGTTGGGAACATTGCGTTACATAATGTAACATGATAACATCTCCCCCATATTGGACTGTAGAAGCACCTCTCGGTGCAATTCACACTTGACCCTAAGTTGATGGGTTCCCACTCCATGAAATGCACCAGGGGTAAAGAAATATATCAATGCTAAGCAAAACCCCTCATCAAAGTCTAATCATGCCAACGATATACTGCATCATTAGATATCAACCCTAAGAACATGTTGACTCATCAATTATACCACCATTAACAGACTAGAACATTTCATCTCATGCTTAGTAGCGACCATTATAGCATCAACTCAACCAAAAGAAAGAAACATCTCTAAACCAAAATACACATGCACCACTAGTCTATCAGATGATCTAAAAATGTCATTATGCAAACTCGATCCTTGTGTTAAAAATCACAAGTGTTGTGATGAAAATCACATGTTCAAGCCTCATATAGCATGAGGGATAACAATGCCTCTTATTCATTCAAATAAATGTTGAGAATTGGTGAAATACTAAAAGTGAATTTGAAATCATAACAATCAAATCACGATATTAGATCAATATCTATGTTCCCGTGGGCAGGGAAGGGTGAAACCTTGGGTCCAAGGTTGTTTACGGTTGAAAATGTGAATTCTAATGCAAAGTTGAATAATGCACGGTGGGAAAATCTATTTGGAATCATGAAAAGTGATCTGAGTATAGTGCAATAACGTGAAGTGTAAGACTAGGGCCCATTCAAGTGCCTTTTTCTTTCATATTTCAATTATGACAAACATGAAGTGCTTTGATTTACCATAAACAAACTTTATAGCTCTAGAATTCTCTATATTACTCGAGGAATTTTATTTTAATTAATTTCTAACTCATGACATTCTAGTAAAAGAATTAAATTTATGCTTAGATATAGTATATAATCTCACCAACATTCATAGAATGTTCCTTTAAACCAATTTCATATTTAGTTTTTGTTACATAATAAAATTCATGTCCATTGTGTTTTGGTTGAAATGGTAATTGAGTTAATGGATTAATATTCAATACTAGAGAGAAATGGTAATTGAGTCAATGGATTAATATTCAATACAAGAGAGATTTGAATAGTTACAAACTTTAACTTGTATGCGATTGCGATACAGGTGCATGTCTTTCAAGTCTTTGATTTCATTGGTGAACCTCATGAGACAGATGAGATGTCACCAATGTGGTTTGAGCACAAGGATATTCCATTTGGTATGTTGCCTTCTTCCTTTTCTTTTCATAATTTGACTATTTTAATTAAATCATAAACTTTTGATGTTGTGATTGTAACTTGTTAATCATTGTTATATTATTTAGTGTTTTGAAAGGGTCATAACCATTTCTTTGTTATTCACCTTTCTATTCCCCCCCAATAATTGGTCATGCATTATAAATCTATTTACCTTAGCACCATCAGAAGAACTAGACAAAAATGAGATTGTGATAAGGGAAGGGAGTGAGGGCATGGGTGGGGGAGAATGCATGGGCACGTGAGTCCACACGACTAGTGCATGACAAGAAAGAATATAGAAAGGGGTTACGATGGTGTATGTTTTGTTGCCCATTTGAAATTGTGTGGTTCTTTTACACAGTTTCATAGGCCTTTCATCCCTCATAGACTAGAAGGAAAACCTTTGGATAGTTATGGGTTGATGGAGGCTTGTCTATGACCACATCGATGGATGATGTGAGCAACAAGGAAGCCACAAAACAAGAACGCTGTATCTCAAAGGATCTGGAACATGACATGTGACAAAGGAAAGAGCTAATGAAGGAACACTGTAGTTTGGAGCATTGTTTTGTTTGAAGGAGATCATTAAACAAGGAGCATTTCACCTTAAAGGACAATTTTAGTTGCTTGTAGGAGGTATGCTGTCAACAAGAAGCCATTAAAAACATGGTAATGTGACTTGATGAGGCATTTCACATTATCCAAGGAATATTCCACATATTTGGAGGCACGTTTCTCCTCCGAGAATAACTTTTTCAGGGTAAGGATTCATTATTTAATCCATTTTCACACATTTGGAGGCATATTTAACCTTTTGACATATTTAGGGGTAAGAGCACATTGCTCAAAGCTTTTTCTACATATTTGTAGGTATGTTTCACCTTTAATAGGGGATTTGGACATAGAACACTTTGTTTGAGACATTCTCTACTCAGTCTACATATCTGGAGGAAAGATCATTGCATGAGGAGATGCCATGTGGCATTGTTGACCGTAAAATGAATAATAAATACACACTTTAAAGGATCTCATTGAAATAGAAAAATGAAGCGACAATATGGACACATTTTATTAATTTAAAAGGTAAAAAGGAGTGCTACGTTGAAGGAGGATCTTAGCGTCTTCTAAAAAGAAATATTATTTTATGAATTAGGGTTTGATTTGCAATATATAAATAGAGGAGATGATTCTTTTTCTAGATGCATGGTTGGAATTCTGGGAGATCAACTCCAAGCTTAATTGAAGATTTATTGGAAGGAGGAATCCGAGTGGCATTTAATCTGAGCTCATCTTCTTTCTTTGTTTATTGGGTTGATTTGATGGGTGGAATTACTGGTACAACTTTGCTATAATAATGTTTGTATAAGGGTATTTTTGTCCAAAAAAGATGTTAGGATTGAGGTGAAAACCTAACATTGTCTTGCTGTAATCATTGGGTTCATTGAAGGATATTTTGTTGCTGTAATGTCTTGGGTAGAGCTATTCACTCTACTTTGAAGGATGCGATAGCTAGGGTTTGAAGATTAAGAGTGGTGTATCATGTCTCTCGAAATTTTGGTGAAATCATACTTGAACACTGATGTATTGTATCTTGTTGATTGTATAAAGAAGGCTTTGTCCATCTTATCTACTTCATCTATGGTTGCATATGTGGCTGTCCTTTAGTTATTCATGGTTGCATATTATTACTTAGTAGATTTTGTACTTGTTGTGAGGATCATATTCTCTCGAAGGGCCTGTTATCACATATATAGTAGCCGGGCTACCATACATTATTTTTCTCATTCCAGTACACCATTCAGCCAGTTCCCTTGCATTTGAGATGCCGAGATGAGCATCTATATTGGATCACTATCAGATTGTGGACAACAGTTATATTCCCCATGCCATGACTGAGTTTCAGGACACTCAGAGAGATGACCGATGTAGCCATTATACCATTGGTACAGAGCAGACAGTAGTGCCCAGAGTTACAGCAGCAGTTCCAGAGGACAGATGATGGTACAGGTTGATGTGCATTCAGGTATATGACTCAGCAGGTATATTACGGTGTTATGGTTAGATTGCTTTTATACTTATTCTTATAGCATGTCTTAGCACTTAGTGTCATGATCTGGCGATCATATAGATATATGGACCTGGTTGATCTATTATATATATTATACTGTCCCTACTCAGACTTAGAAGTTCACTATTCATACTCATTGGTACATACCCTCCTTAGGGAGAATAGAGGTGATCATTACACCATACTTTGGCTTGCTAGTGTTGGCTCCATCATTTCATTGTCTTCATCCATCCATGACCTACCTTTTAGATTATCACCCTGACTTACTACTTGACTAGTGGCATGGAGGACCTTTCCCCACTGTAGCCTCTGTATTGGATGAGCCTCCCTGTTTATTGTGTCTCGGCTCTGAGTTGGTGACAAAACTTACATATCGTGAGTTGGAGTTCCTAGTGAATTCCCCCCAGTCACTAAAGTTGTGTTGGCTAAACCTGAAACTTTTAGTGCTGCCATCAATACAAAATCTGGAAAATGAAATGCTATATCTTGTATGAAAAAGCCCATCCATGCAATGTGTTTCTAAACACACATGAATGAAAGGCGTGCCAAATGAAAGTGGCCATAAAAATAAAATGTTATATCTTGTGGAAAATAAATACCTAGGTAAACAAGTTGTCCATGACACACCTAGAAGTGCTCAGGTAAACAAGTGCCTTAAAAACACACCTGCAGCAGAAAGCCTAAATAAATGTAAATCTATGCAATGTGTTTATAAACACACATAGATCAAGGCTATGGAAAATTCAGGCCCAAAAAGCAATAAAACTTAAATGCTATATCTAAACAATTGCTGGCCTTATTTGTATTATGGATTGTGCGCATCTGTGAAGGTGAATAAACCCTCTTTAAACAACTCATCCATTTGTGAGACACCGCCATTCCCTGTGTCATTGCTCATTCAGTATATACTATGGTGTATTCCCTTTCCCTTGCCAAAGTGTCACAAAGTCAAGACAGTTAAGTCATCCCTTAGCCTAGCCAAGTTAATTTAGCCTTCACCCTTCACTAGCAAATTGATCACAACTATGAAGTGAGTATGATCTTGAAAGTCTAGTCTGAGTAATAATAATAATTAACGACACTATAAATTTGGATTTAGATCGCCAGTCATGATTACTCTGTGTTATAATTGTTATTTGAATAAATTGTAAAGCATGTATTAACCTTGATACTTTTCAGCAGCCTTGGATGATAGACTGAGTTATATTTGGTCTTGGTTGGACCTAGTTTGACCATGGAGGACCATGGGACATGAGATGTTAGACCTTATGATGATATGGATAGATGATATATGGTCTATGTACACATACATGATGGTTCTATGCAGCAGCTACAGGGTTATGATGATGATTCTTGGGTTACAGCAGTGTTTGGTCATTTACAGATCATTATTATTGGCCTTGTTCCGGTATATTGGGTATTTATTTTGATCATGCAGAGACTCATATGGTGTATGAGTACACATCTTGGATAGATTTGGACCTTCTGAGTCCAATGGGACAGTCTGTTTTCAGTTCCGGGCACTTACAGTGATGATTGAGCCTCAGTAGGCTGTCCCAGTGCAGTTTTGGTCTGTTGGAGGCCCTGTCGGAGCAGAGATGACTTTTATCCGGTTGACCTAGGGCGCTGATGATGGAGGGGGTGGTCCAGCCACTTGTTTTTACCATATTACCCCCCTCCCGGACACATTGGTGCCCTCACCTTGACAGCGCTAGCACTCCAGGAGGCTGTTTGGGGCAGTTTCACGCTTCCCGAGGCATTTCAGGATTGGTAGAAATGGCTATTGAGGAAATCGATTTGGGCTACTGAGGCAAAGTTATGGCATGGGATGATCAGTGATGATAGATCGGGACCTTCCACACCTTCTCCAGCAGTTTCAGCTTCATCGGGGCCCGCGTCCATCACTTATGGCACTTTCTGTGGATTTTTGAGGTCTTTTGAGGACCACGACTTCACTATGGAGGCACGATTTGGTACATTCATGATTATTTATTGGTTATTGTGCTATGGGGATTGACCAAGGAGGGATAAAATTACCCCTTGGACCCACCATAAGCCTCTTATGATATTTTATCATCATGATTTGGTGGGATTCCCCTCTTCTAGGGCGATTTTGTCCACTTACATTATATTTTATTAGTGATCCATGTATTTTATTGTTGAGCTCATCTCAACCATTGATTAGACATTTGTATCTTTTAATCTTAGCCACTCATTCAAAAAGTGGTTAGGGTTTTGGTGCCTCTCCTTCCTATTTAAAGGAGAGAGCCTCTCATTGTAAAGGGACTTTTGGCTCTGGATTATTGGAATAGAAAATTATTATTGCATCTATCTCCAGTGTTGTGGTGAATGTTTTTGGTGTTCGTTCGTTGGTTCTTCCTTTGCACTGAGTTATTGAAGATATTGTTTGCCATATATTTTGTACCACGATTTTGCATCTACAGGTGGAGGCCGATTTGCTTGGAGGAGGAGGTATTGGCAGGGGAAGACTCTCCCTACTTCTTCTTTGGAGCTCTTCGTTGGTAACAGGGAGTATTACTGTCCCAGGACCTTTTATTTCATGTTACTATTTGCATTTCTCTTGTATTTCTTCCATACTTGATCTTACTGATTGAATTTTCATTCCTTGGTTTGACAGGTAGAGGAAGGCGCACTTGTGGACTAGGGCATCATTTCGGCAAGCAAATCAACAATCTCTCATTTGATCTTTGCGGGAATCTTCCTCAACATCAAGGCATCTCATCCACATCATTCAGGTATGATCTCAAGGTAAGTTCTATCTCCATGATCTATCCAATTGTCAAAAACATTTAAAACCCTAATTAATTAAAACCCCCATTTTACATTTTCTCAGATCTACTTAGATCTATTGGGTTGTTGGGCGTAATA
Source organism: Larix kaempferi (assembly GCA_027924585.1). Lineage (NCBI taxonomy): Eukaryota > Viridiplantae > Streptophyta > Pinopsida > Pinales > Pinaceae > Larix > Larix kaempferi. Next base: position 1,169,974 of record BSBM01000660.1, on the reverse strand, counting down.
TTAAGAACCCACCTCTATAGCATCCACGGCATCCCGGATCTATAGTTTGGTGAGGATTGACCTCCGTTTGACCCCCTTCCCAGGCCAACTTAGCCTCTCCCAAGCAAGGCGCACTTCCTAGTTTGAGCAGGTTGACCTAGATCTAGGTGATGGGTGTTTGATATTCCACTTGATTTGACATCTACACATCAAATAACATACACCCAGGTTGTCACTTTTCTGAAATTCACCTTGTGGGCCCTATTCCACATTTCAAGGGATTTAAACCCCACTTTGGACCACTTGGAACACTTAAACTCAGATCTAGTAAGATCTAGCCATCGGATTACCGTGAAACTATAGATCCATACCCTTACCTGACTGATCTACCCGGATCTAAAATTTGGGTGCCATCCGACTTGTCTTGACCCACCTAAACCCCAATTTAAGCCTCCTTGGGTAAAGTCGCACCACCTTGGAGAAGTGAGTTCACTCACTTCTAGAAACTGGGTACTTGAGATTATTGCAGATCTGAAACCGGAATAATTCAAAACCTAGGTCTAGACTATCACTTTGTCAAATCTTGCCTTGGGGATAGCATTCCTTGTTTTAAGGGATTGTGGTCCACTTGGGTCAAACCTAGATCTAGACACATTCAACCATCAAGACCTCTATTGCCCACTTGTCTCATGTTGTAGGAGTCCTAAACCATAAGTCAACCCCACTTTGACTCCACTTCCCAATTCCCAAGGCACTGGTTTCTCTCCAAGATAATTCAACTTTCCTAGATTGTTGGATTGACTTGTGGTTTGACTTATGCATGGTAAACTATACCTTTGAAGACATCATGAACCATGGTCAAGCTTGTCTCATGTACTAGTTAGCCCCAATCTTACCCCTAAACAACCCTGCATTGGACACAGTTCCCAAGGCAGTGGATTTTCCAACATTGAACTAGTACACTCATCCTAGATCTCACTTCAAGCATTATAAGTCACTCTCACATCAACTATGAACCAAAGCTATACCTATTGAACCCCCACTTGGCTTGTGACTTCATCTTTAGGTCTAGGATAAACCATACACCTAACTTCACTTGGAAATACCCTGATTTGGTGTCTTGGTTTTGATCTCTCCTGTCGGGAGTAGATCGGGTATCCCCCTTTGTTGTTTGGGCTAGATAACATAAAGCGAAGGTTGCCTCGACTGGCGTGACAACCATATATATTGGAGGTCGAGGTGATCGTGGTTGCACCTTTTGAGTTGCCCTTTCCTATTGCCATCCATGACTGGACCCATCCATAGGGGTAACGACAGTTTAGGTGAAAACAGGGCCCTTCTTTAATTTTCTGGATATTGAATTATATCCATGTGGATGGTTTGAACTTGTTTCTAATAGCCTTACTATGCCTTCTTCCATATTGTTTGAACTCTTATGATTGCTGATCTCGACTCCATTGCCCATTGGATATACAATAGTCTTGTCAATCCACATCTATACTAGGGTTCCCCCCTTGTGCTGAAGGAGAGTGGACATAAAGTTAGAGAAGAGGACTTTTGGTGATGGTGGGCAACCTTCCTACGTGCCTGTAGGACACACTTTTCAAGTCATATAACAGATCTGAAATGTTTTATCACAATAGATTATAACAACTAGAATTTTCTCCTTTATCTTCTATATATGTGTTAAATCACTCAACCATTTTAGCTATATGTTATGTCAAATCAGCATGAACAACTAGGGCTGAAATCTACTAACTCAATAAGATAACATAAGATGGAAATCAAATCTGCAAGTGCACAATATTTGGATATCTTGAAACTTCATATATATATAAAAGTTGAAGTACACGTACATACTAAAACATTATCATCAAATTGGTACAAGTCAAGGTCTCCAAATCCTAGCTAGGAAAACCATAAAAAAACCCTTGTCCCCAACTCCTCCTTGCTAAGAATCACTCCCAACCAAAGTTGGTACCTCCACCAAAGATCCTCTACATGCTTGTATCAACACCAACAAGTCCTTCTTGGCACTTACAAAAAGCTAGTATCATAGAAGCTCTCCACATTAGCACTGTTATCTTCCTTAGGGTTCAAAAACCCTAGGCATGTTGCATCACATAAGTACATGGCAAGATAACTCTAGTGCTAGCCTCCAAATCTACATGTCCATCCCAAGATTTGAATCTTCAAATCCTATGTCTTCAATTCTTGCTTCAACATAAGCACCAAGATCTCCATGGAACATCAAGAATAACATAACTGAGTGTTCTTGCAAAAAGGGCATGATATCACACTCAAGACTTACCAAGCTAGTCTTTTCATGATCTTGACCTAGCTTCACATGTTGTATGAACAAGGCTACACAATCATGCAAGGTGTTAACTCCATTAAAAATATAGACATATAGATCCAATATATATATATTGGATCAATATGTCTATATTTATATATATATTGGTTCAATATGTCTATATATATATTGGATCAATGTCTATATTTATATATAGATGGGCTCAATATGTCTATAATTTTAATATATATATATATATATATATATATATATATATATATTTAAAATATATTAAAAATATAGACATAGATCTATATATATTGGATCTATATGTCTATATTTTTAATATATATATATATAACGTGTCTTGATTCTGGGGGTCACTGTGTTTGTGTCGGACACTTATATTCCCGTGTCCTCATTGTTGATGTAAATGTAACTTCGGAAGATATTTACTTGTATTGTATATTGATATTATTATTGTGTTTTATTTGTACTTCTGACGGAGATGTTTTTCCTTCGTTCGGGAATGTCATTATTATGTTTGGCTATGCAAAGTCATTGAGGTAAAACTTGCATTGTAAGTCGGGGCATTAGATCCCCTAGAGTCAAATGTAAAAGGGTTTATTGAGTCTCCCTAGAGAAGTCGGCCCAGTCAGTTTTAGTGAGGTTGACCTAGTTAGGTAAAAGGTCAAGTCAAAAGTAAAGTATAAATAGAGAGCCTTGCTCTCTCATTTGGACACACTACTCACTCACACAAGTTCGCATAGCAAGGGAGAGAAGACAAGGTCGCTGGAAGAGAAAGAGAGAGAGCTACAGAAGACATATTTTGGGTTTTCCATTTTTGGCTTGATATTGTATTAGTGACGAAACTATCTTTGAGGAAGTTGCGGGGTTTTCTCCTTTATGGTTTCCCCGATGGAAACTATTGTGCCTATTTTGTTTTGTTGTGCTTGTTATTCTTTCTGTTCAAGATCCTAGATAATATTGAATTAAAGTACAAACTCTAACATGGTGTCAGAGCTTACCTGAAAAGAAGGCATTTTGCAGCGGGAAACTAGGGCTTCCAAGTTTGAGGTTTTCTCTCCATAGATCATCAAGAAAAGGAGGCTAGGATAACTCGTCCTAGGAGGGCGTATCTTTTGGAGGAAGCAGAACCCAGTTCCGAGAAGTTTGATTTTTGACCTTGGCACTAGGACCTGGAGAAACTAGGGCTTCCTGTTCCGGGCACTTCCCTCCACATATCAACTTGAAAAGGAGGTTATTCCAAATCGCCCTAGGAGGGCGCATTTTCCTGTGGAAGCAGAATTCAAATATGAGAATTTCCATTTTTGGCGCCGTCACTGCTGCTGGGAGAAAATTAGGGCATCATTTATTTTGCGATTCTGTCCACAGATTTTGGAAAAGGAGTACATTGGACAACTCGCCTTGAGGAGGCGCATCTTCTTGTCCAATCAGAAGTTCAAGATTCCAACTTTGGAAAATTAGGGTTTCTTTGACAAACCCTAGGTCAGCCAGCTCCAGAACCAGGTTGGGCATCTCAAATTGGTAAGACCTAAATCTTTTCTATTTCCATTTGAGGTACTCATTTAAAATGTCTCACCACACCAAGCTTGAGGATAAGCTTGAGGGAGTTGATAACTCCTGAGCATGGAAGTATAAGATTGCTCTTGTCCTTGAAGAAAATGACTTGGACAAATATGTTAGTGAAGAGGTTCCAACACCAAAGGGAGATGAGGCTAAGGCTATCCGCAAGAAGAACTTGGTTAAGGCCAAGAGAATTATTTCAGACTCCATTAAGGATCATCTCATCCCACAGGTGTCATCCTTGAAGACACCCAAGGAGATGTTCGATGCGTTGACAAGTCTATTCGAAGGGAAGAACATTAATCAGAAGATGACATTAAGGAACCAGCTCAAGAACATAAAGATCCTGAACTCAGAGACCATGCAATCCTATTTCACAAGGGTCTCACAAATCAAGGAACAACTTGAAGCAGTTGAAGAAAAGGTAGAAGAAGGAGAGATCATTATGACCACCTTGAATGGTCTCCTGAGATCATGGGATTCATTCATTCAAGGGATATGTGCCAGGAAGAAGTTAATCACATTCAACAGACTATGGGAATAGTGTACACAAGAAGAAGCTCAACTTGTGGCATGAGAGGAGAAGATGGGAGCAAATGATCATCAAGTTCTCAGAGTTCACGCTAGAAGAAATCACAACAAGAGGGAGAACCACCATCACAACGAGAGGGAGAACTACGATGGATAAAGAAGACCCAGAAGAGATCTATCCAACATTAGATGTATGCATGCGATGAGAAGGGACACTACTCCAGAGATTGTCCCAGAAACAGAGGCTCCAACAAGAAGACAAACAAGAACATACATCATGCTCACACTGCGGAAGATGATGAACTTGCAAGGAAAAGAACCAGAGAAGAAGAAAGAGATGATTCTTCAAGTGATGAAGAATATGTCCTGATCTCAGCGTTCAAGGGCACTGTTACACATGGGAGCAATGATTGGCTTGTAGATACTGGAGCTTCCAAGCACATGATGGGATACAAAGAATCATTCGTCAATCTATTTGAGTATGAGTCACCTCATAAGGTGAAACTTGGGGATGATTACCAATACCCCATAAAAGGAAGTGGAGAAGCTTTGTACAAGCTAGACTCTGACAAATCTTTGAAGATGAAAGATGTGCTATATGTTCCAGGATTAAAGAAGAACCTTCTCTTCATATTAGCACTAGATGCTAAGGGAGTGAGGGTTGCATTTGTTGATGGCAAACTCCTAATGTGGCCAAGAGGAAAGAAGATAGATGATGCAACGGTGATTGGAGAGCAAGAGGGAGGTTTGTACAAGTTGAAGGGCCAACCTGAACAAGCATTGGTTCATGACTCCATGGAACCAAGTGAACTATGGCATAGAAGGCTTGCACATGTGCACTATAGAGCACTACCTATTGGAAGCAAAGCAGTTTCAGGACTTCCAGAAATCCAGACCAAACATGAAGGCCTTTGCAAGGGATGTGCGCAAGAAAAGAATGCAAAGAAGGTGTTTCCCAGCAGTGAAAGCAAAGCGAAAGGAATATTGTAGATAATCCACTCCGATGCATGTGGTCACATGTCATCCAGCTCACTTAGCGAATATGCTTATTATGTTTCCATTATAGACAAATTTTCTCGTAAGACTTGGATTTACTTCTTGAAAAGTAAAGATGAGGTATTTAGTAAGTTCAAGACCCTTTGATCACACAGAGAAGAAGATCAAGACCCTTCGATCAGATAATGGCGGAGAATTCACCTTAGAAGAATTCAAGAATCTTTGCAGAGATTCCAAGATTAAGAGGGAGTTGAGCACTCCCTACAATCCTCAACAGAGTGGCGTTGCATAACGAAAGACCAGAACAATGCACTTATGGGCAAAAGCTACGAGGACAACGGTGTATGTACAGTACTGTACTCCTCACTGAGTTCTAGATAACAAGACTCTCGAAGAAGCTTTCTCCGGTGAGAAACCAGAAGTCAACCATCTTAGGATATTTGGCTGCTCGGTGTACATACACATTCAAAGGAGAAGAGGACAAAGCTAGATCCCCTAGGAAAGATGGGAATATTCGTAGGATACAACGAAACTTCAAAGGCCTATCGAATATACTTCCCAGGATTCAAGAAGATCAACATCAATAGAGACGTAACATTCAATGAAGACTCAACATACAACAAATCAAGAAAACTACCTATTGAAGAGATTGAAGAAACTAAAGTTCCCAGGATTAGAGATTCAGTGATGAAGAAGCAATTCCAGAAGATCATGAAGACCACGACATAGCATAACCACAAGAACTTGTAGATCCACCACTTGAGAAGAACTCCCACAAGAGGAGACCAACATGGGTATGAGAGGCAATACAAGATGCAGAGAAGTATGGCGCTCCATATGGGATGCAGAGATAAAGTAGGAGACCTAGACCATACTCCAGCTATGTAGCCTTGCTGTTTGACATCATTGATAAAGAACCTTCCAACTATGAGGAAGCGACAGAGAAGAAAGAATGGAAGGATGCCATGATCAAGGAGTACCAGTCGATTATGAAGAATGATGTCTGGGAGATAGTTCCGAGACCAGAAGGAAAGTCTGTAGTGACTTCGAAGTGGATCTACAAGATCAAGCATGCTGCAGATGGTAGCATTGAGAAACACAAGGCAAGATTTGTGACATGTGGCTTCTCCCAGAGAGAAGGCATAAACTACGAGGAAACGTTTGCACTTGTAGCCAGATACACTTCCATTAGATCTATACTTGCATTGGCTCAGTGTTGAGATGGAAGGTACACTAGATGGACGTCAAGACAACATTCTTGAATGGTGCAGTTGAAGAGGAAGTGTACGTGGAGCAGCCACTAGGATTTGAGACACATGACATGCAGATTCATGTGTGCAAATTAAAGAAAGCTTGTACAGATTGAAGCAGGAACCCAGGATGTGGTACGACAAGATGGACAGTTTCCTAATGAGCTTTGTCTTTACTAAGAGTAAAGTGGATTCCAACCTTTACTTCAAGGTTGAAGCCAGAAGTCCAGTGATACTTCTGTTATATGTAGATGACCTATTTCTGACAGATGAGGATGAGATCATTGCAGATGTAAAGAGGAGGCTTGCCACAGAGTTCGAGATGAAGGACTTGGGTATGATGCATTATTTCTTAGGCATAGAGGTGTGGAGAGTGCGGATGGAATCTTCCTTGGACAAGGGAAGTATGCAGTGGATATTCTGAAGAGGTTCGGATGATGGACTGCAAGGCTATGGCCACACCCTTGGCATCGAACTTAAAGCTACTGTGTGATGCTTCTGTTATCACACCATAGTAGCAGGGCTGCTATGCTTGCTTAGCAGATATCTGCACATTCCAGAGCTTCCATTATTCAGAGCTTGGCCATGATGATTGTATATTTTGAGATCACTCATGATTAGAGCAGTGTATTATTCAGACTTATGTTAGACCTTGTGTCAAGGCTGAGCCTTGAGAGTTCAGATTTGATGACCGATGTGACCCTTTATCCCATGCAGTTTCAGTTCAGTGCTTAGAGTTGTATTGCAGCAGTGTTTCAGATGATATATGATGATTATTCTTGTGATGATATTGTAAGACCTCTGGATGTTTTATCATTGACGGTGGATTATTATCTTGTTGCTTTAGTCTTGTTCATAGCATTGGCTTGGTATATAATTCATGATGTGGCAAATTGTATAAAATGAACTTTTACTTGCACAGTTAGGTTGTTTGACAAAACTCACTGGTTTACCACCTTACATAGATATCGTCTTTCTTGACACCAGTTGTCTGCTAGCTAGGCTCCACCTTCACTTGACTCCATCCATACATGACTTTCTTTATTTGACTTTAAACCTTGATTTGTCTTACTTGACTTTATGGTATTGAGGACTTCCCCTTTTTCTACCTCTGTGCTTGGACCGCATCCTTGTATGTTTAGTGTCTCGTCTCTGAGTTGGTGACAGAACTTGCTTTTGGTAAGTTGGATTGTAGGCCTAAATCATTCTGGTCGGTTGTCCCGATGTTTGGCACTGGTCCGAACTCCCTTAGTCACTTGAGATGTTGTTGGCTAAAACTGAAAGCTCATGTACTACTTATGGAAACTTATGTAAATTCGCCCATGGAAACTAAAAAGGGCAAGAGCGATGAACTGCTAAAAATACTCCTCGAAGAGAGAAAGGTCCAAAAAGTAATGGTTCTTAAAAGTTATATCTAAACAATTGCTGACCTTATATATGTAAACATGCCCTGGATGCAAGCTGCAATTAGTTGTGCTTATCAGCACACCTGAGATCCGAAAGTTTATGTAGGCCAAAAAGGCCATGAAATGAAATTGAATGATCCTAATGAACTTGGATCAACTTGATGTAGACATGATGCCTAAGTTGAATAAGCACTCTCTAAACAACTTACCCATTTGTGAGGCACAGCCATCCCCCGTGTTATCTTGTCCAGCACAAAGTTTAGTTTCCCCTTTCTCCCAGTCCAAAGTATCTTTCAGTTGAGTTTAGACAAGTCACCCCTTGGCCCAGCCTTGTTCCTAGCCTTCATCCTTCGCTAGCAGTTTGACCATGTCCAATGGGTGAGTTTGTCATTTAAACTATTGTGCAAGTAATTACAAATAACAAAGGAATATGCTAACATGATTGATGCCAATGAATGGATGTTATACTTTAAGTTAAGCTATGAATATGATTAGAGGAACATGTCTTAGTCTACTGATATGATTTATCCTTGGTTGTATATGGACCTAGTCAAACCAAGTTTGACTGTGGTCATTTCTTGGGATCCGTGATGATGTGGGCCATGAAAGCATATTGATGATGCTGTATGGGCCCACATACTCCTATTTATGATACTATATGATGGACATATGATTCATATGGTGATTGATACAGTTCAACAGGTTTTATTATTACTTCGGATCATCAAATTATGCACTGTCCATATATGGTGGACCCCACAGCTAGCTCATTAGGGCAACCCATGGTGTATGAGTACACATTCTTAGTAGATTTGGGTCTTCTAGATCCAATGAGACACTTATCTTTCAGTTCCGGGCACTTCTGACAGTGATAGATGCAGTTTTACACTTGTTGACCAGATTTGGGGCTGATTTCTCCGCCTGAGCAGCAGGGGCCATGAGAGGCCAGTTCACCTAGGGGGCTGTATGAGGAGGGGGTGGTCCAGCCACTTGTTATTACCATTTACCCCCCCTTTTGGAGAGCCTGGTAGGCTCAGTTTGACAGCGCAGGTGCCCTAGGAGGCAGTTTCAGCACTTTCATAGTTACTGAGCCAGTCCAGAGATGGGATAAAAGGGTCACTGAGGAATTCGACTTGGGCAATTGGGGCAAGGTTTTGGCAATTGGTTTTCATAGAGGTCTTCCAGGGTCAACCCCCTATCTTCCAGCTTGTTTTCACCACTTGGGTTGGTCCACAAAGGCTACAGGAGGCCTTTTTCTGCTTGTCTGTCACAGATTTTGAGGACAGATATGATCATTTATATTTATTTTGGACATATTTTATTATTTTATTGTGCCATGGGGATGAGCTAGTAAGGATTGATGCCTCCTAGCCCCACCATGAGCTCCATGTGTCATGTCCTAGTCATATGAGGTGGGCTTTTGTACTTTTACCGCCTCTAGTGGATGACGTCACCCTCCATGAGTACCTTTTAGCTATGACGTCATCATTATTTGAGTGATCCATGTGTTATATTGTTATGTTTTCATCTTAGCCATTGATCATGTATTGAGATCTTTTAATCTCAACCACTCATTTTGTTGTAAAGTTGTTTTGAGATCTGGGGTTTTGGTCTTTATTATCCTATATATCGAGGAGACCCCCTATTGTATAGCTCACCTTTGGGCTCTGGAGAACTTGGAATGAAAAGAATATTTTGGAGATCTACTTCTTGGCTTTGATTGGGTTGCTCTTGCATGTGTTCTTGGATATCCTGCTTCTAGACATTGTTTGCTTTTCAGGTGAAATCGACTTCAAGAGAGGGAAGCCGAATTGCTCAAGCTAGCTGATCGATTTTTCTTTGTGGGAAGATTGTAGGGGTTGCTCACATCCCCCATGGGCAAATCGACTTCATAGAGAGGGATTTTTTCAATTGTGCTTTGTCCATTGATTACTTTCTTGATATGACATGCTTAGATCTTATGGATTTGTAGATCAAATCTAACTTCATGTAGTTTGATTTTGCAGGTTTCATGAGACATATTTCCTCCTAGGGTTTGAATGCTATTGGTTGAAGACACTTGGATCAAGCTTGGAATTGTAACTAGGGCAAGAATTCACCATATGCTAAGAGGCTGCAAGCTTTTGAGGTAAGATCTACAAGGTATGTATTGATTTCGCTTGCTATCCATCCCATTGGTCAAAATTACATTAAAAGTCAAAACCCTCATTTTTGTTTTTCTTATATCTACTTGGGTCTACATAATGCACCTGGGGTGCTCCTGATTGTCCTCCCATGTTGGTAGATGTAAGGGTTGGTTCTCGTATGGTGGTAGGCGTAGGTGGTCCTTGGAACCTAATGCATCTGGGATGCTCCTGATTGTTCTCCGATACTAGAGATGCTGAGAGGTCCACCGGTCATAAGACACTGCGTTTGCGCCTAGGCAGGATCTCTCATGGTGGACCGTGGAAGGCGTAGGTGGTCCTTGGGACGTAATGCACCTGGGGTGCTCCTGATTGTGCTCCTATGATGGTAGACACAAGATGACCGTTGAGAGACATAATGCACCTAGGGTGCTTTTGAGCTGAGCCCACTGGGTGGGAGACGCAGGTGGTCTGTTCGACATGAGATGTGCATCTGGGATGTGCTCCGTGTGATGATGAGATGATCTGGATACGATAAGATGATAGTAGGAGACGCAGGTGATTGCTGTGGCAATGTAATGTGTGGTCCTGGGTTGTACCTACTTGATGGCTTGCTCGTGGAGATGATGAATATCTACATGAGGGCTAGGCCTACATCCAGCATGAAAAGGGCTGGCTCTGTAGAACTTCCTATGACGAATAGATTCGAGAGATGTCACTAATCAATGATTAATGAAATGAAGACTGCTGCAGTAGCGACGATGATGATCTAGTGTTGATGATGACTGTTAGAGTATGGTAACTTCGGGATGTCCTCCATGATTCAAATGCCTTGCATGGAGGTACATCAGTACTATAAGCATCAGGATGGAGTAGAGGGTGAGATACACTCTACTCAGTGGCATGAGTCCAATGGGGGCTGCATGCGGAACTTCCGGGGTGATTTGACCTTTGCATGCATGAGTTTTGCATGACCTGTCAACGATCAGTAGATGCATGCAAAAGTGTCTTTTGCATGCACTGAGAATTAGGGTTTTGGCAAACCTAATTCATCAGTGAGATTATTTATAGAGGTAGGGGGTCCCTAGTTGAGGTTGCTCAGTTGTATTATTAGAGAGTGATAGTGCTAGAGAGAGGAGAGCGCAGTTGTGCATGCAGGGTGACTTTTTGAGAGAGAGAGGAGCTGCTGCAGGAGCTAGGAAGGTCAGATCTAAGCTGGATCAGTGACCTTCAGCTCCAGAGTCACTAGGCACCCAGGTCTGTGGATTGAGAGAGTCCATCAGAGAGCATTTTGCTTAGTTTAGAGGAGGACGTGTTCCCTTGGAGGAGGGCACATTTCCCAAGGAGGGAGGAGCTCGTTTGGAGCTGGATTGATCGATTCAGAGTCTGAGACTTCCAGGATAGCCTGGCCTCGACATTTGAGGAAGGTTAGGGACAATCAGAGCTCAGATCCGTTGAGATCCGGTCCGGTATGAGCATCAGACATCTAGAGGGGAGGGCGCACTTTTGCATGCAGTGGAGGTCGAATTCTTCAGAGGAAAGTATTCAGAGAGAGCAGATCAGAGTAGTGTGATACAAAGAGGCAGATCAGTCAGAGGCACCTGTAGAGACACTTAGATCCAGTTTACCAGTTAGGGCTTACTCCTCCAGTGCATGCATCATCTGATGCATGCAGATCTAGAGTCTGTCCGGTTCAAGTATTGAGTTACCTTTGAGGTAATCGTGTATTGTACTTGTCATTTATATATATGCTCTGGGCTCGAGAGAGAAGATAGCCCCACAGATTGCTGGTTTTCCCCGTTTGGGGTTTCCAGGGTATATTTGGTGTTCTGTGTGATTGCATGTGTTTCAGTTTGGTAATGCAGATTTAGTTGTTGAGTTTATATTTATATGTACATATATTGATATCGAGACTCAAACTGCTTGAGATCTCAGGGTGATTCAGAGGGAGTAGTGATCTCTGAATCTAAGATTTACAATGACGTTGTCCAGAATTGTGTCCAGGGTGATGATGACTGTGGCGAGAGAATACCTTCCTAGTTAAGAGGGAGTGTTGATGTAAATGTAACTTCAGAGGATATTCAATTGTATTTTATATTGATATTATTATTTTATTTTGTTTGTACTTCCGATGGAGATGTTTTTCCTCCATTCGGGAATGTAATTATTATGTTTGGTCATGCAAAGTCATTGAGGTAAAACCTCCATTGTAAGTTGGGGCATTAGATCCCCTAGAGTCAAATGTAAAAGGGTTTATTGAGTCTCCGTAGAGAAGTCTTCCTAGTCAGTTTTAATGAGGCCAAAGTAGTTAGGTAAAAGGTCAAGTCAAAAGGAAAGTATAAATAGAGAGCCTTGCTCTCTCATTTGGACACACTACTCACTCACACAAGTTCACATAGCAAGGGAGAGAAGACAAGTTCGCTGGAAGAGAAAGAGAGAGAGCTGCAGAAGACATATTATGGGTTTTCCATTTTTGGCTTGATATTGTATTAGTGACAAAACTATCTTTGAGGAAGTTGTGGGGTTTTCTCCTTTATGGTTTCCCTAAGGAAAACGATTGTGTCTATTGTGTTTTGTTTTGCTTGTTATTCTTTCAGTTAAAGATCCTAGATAATATTGAATTAAAGTACAAACTCTAACACTTGTGTCAAGTGACTTAGGTTACTGGAGATTCCAATTATCACATCTTACTTGTGTACCTTTAATGTTTATTTCTAAACAAGTTTGCATTCAATAACATGCACATTGGGGAAAATGTTGTGCTTGGGTTTTATGCATTTTATTTTTAAGGAGGCTAGAAGTTTTTTTTATTTCTTGGTTGTATGGCTTGTTTGCCTAACCTTAGATCACCTTAATCCATTGTGCTATATTGATCTTAGCTCATTTTTCCTAGGTTTTCGATTGCCTTTGGCCTTAGTTGGGACGAGGACACTACAATTGCTTGGTTTCCTCTTTCCTATACCATGTTGCTTGATGAGTTACATATGGTGCTTCTGGCCAAAGGTTCATTGTTAATAAAGGATGCCAAATCACTAGACGCAATATCTTATTCTAACTTTACTTTTTCCTTAGCAGTGTTGAGATAGGGGATATAAGTTCCATTGTATATAACCTTTTGCTTTTTTTGTCTTGTTGATGCAAATATGTTGATGTATATATATATATATATATATATGGTTCATTGTTAATAAAGGATGCCAAATCACTAGATGCAACATCTTATTCTAACATTATTTTTTCCTTAGCAGTGTTGAGATTGGGGATATAAGTTCCATTGTATATAAATTTTTGCTTTTTTTGTCTTGTTGATGCAAATATGTATGTACATATATGTATGTACATACATATATACATGTATATCATGTATATGTATGTATATACATACATACATGATATATATGTATGTATGTATATATACATGTATGTATATGTATGTATATACATACATACATGATATATATGTATGTATTTATATATACATGTATATATATACATATACATACATACATACATACATATATGTACATACATATATGTACATACATATATGTACATACATGTATATGTATATATATATATGTATGTATCATGTATGTATGTAGATGTAAATATATACATCTACATACATATACATATACATCTACATACATACATACATATGTATGTATGTATGTACATGTATATATATATATCATGTATGTATGTATGTATATATATATAAATACATGGATATATATGTATGTATGTAGATGATACATACATACATACATACATATATGTATATACATGTACATACATACATACATATATGTATGTATGTATGTATGTATCATCTACATACATACATATATATCCATGTATTTATATATATATACATACATACATACATGATATATATATATACATGTACATACATACATATATGTATGTATGTATGTATGTATCATCTACATACATACATACATATGTATATCCATGTATGTATATATATATGTATGTATCATCTACATACATACATACATATGTATATCCATGTATGTATATATATGTATATATGTATGTATCATGTATGTATGTAGATGTAAATATATATATATACATATACATGTATATGTATATATATATGTATGTATCATGTATGTATGTAGATGTAAATATATACATCTACATACATATACATATACATCTACATACATACATACATATGTATGTATGTATGTACATGTATATATATATATCATGTATGTATGTATGTATATATATATAAATACATGGATATATATGTATGTATGTAGATGATACATACATACATATATATCCATGTATTTATATATATATACATACATACATACATGATATATATATATACATGTACATACATACATACATATGTATGTATGTATGTAGATGTATATGTATATGTATGTAGATGTATATATTTACATCTACATACATACATGATACATACATATATATATACATATACATGTATATGTATATATATATATTTACATCTACATACATACATGATACATACATATATATATACATATACATGTATATGTATATATATACATGTATACATACATACATATGTATACATCTACATACATCTACATACATATACATATACATCTACATCTACATACATACATACATACATACATATATATATCATGTATGTATGTATGTACATGTATATATATATATCATGTATGTCTGTATGTGTATATATATACATACATGGATATATATGTATGTATGTAGATGATACATACATACATATATATCCATGTATGTATATAT